>JAEIGI010000011.1:0-1200000 GCA_018903615.1 Drosophila neocordata
CATGATCTAAACAATCCTTGACGACTTGATCTTAGATTTTGTCTATCATTTTTCAACACGAACTCAAACCGGACTTTCTTAAAAAAAATGAAGCAAGCAAGTCGTCCCTGCCGACTTTAACTATACCCTGTACCAAGTAGAGTAACTGTATTAAATCAAACTCCGAAAAATTTGCCATCAGTTCAAACTAAAATTCTCCTCACAAGCGGCAGCAACGAACGCATGCTATCTCGCTCACACTTACGACGCAATGTCGCACTGGGCATTTCAGTACAAATTGTAACGAAATTTGGTCAGCTGATACTTTTTGGATGTGCCAAATAAGAATACGCTACCTTTAATATAACTCGAGTTATTTGTTTTTCCTAAATTGCGGGGGCGGAAGTGGGCGTGGCAAAAATTTGAAACAAACTTGATCTGCGTAGATACTACACGAATGCTGACACCAAATTTGGTTGCTCTAGCTCTTGTAGTCTCTGAGATCCACGTGTTCATACGGACGGACGGACAGACGGACGGACGGACAGACCGACGGACGGACGGACGGACGGACGGACGGACAGACGGACATGTCTCAATCGACTCGGCTGTTGATGCTGATCAAGAATATATATACTTTATGGGGTCGGAAATGTCTCCTTCTGCCTGTTACATACATTTAGCGACTTTAATATACCCTTTTACCCTATGGGTACAGGGTATAAAAACAAAAGAAAGAACCAGACTTACTTTGCCATTATTAAATACCCTTTCCAATTCGTGTTTTGTTTCATTTTTAAAAAATTTGTTACTTAACATTAAATGACAATTTAATCAACCGATTTGGCATTTGCAACTCTGTTATAATTAAATTGTAAGTCATATATAGATTCCTTTCAAACAAAATAATTTGCATTTGTGCTAAATGATGAAAATAATTAATACAGATGCTTAACTAGCGATTAGTCATCTGATTTACTCTCGAAATGTATTTTAAATGCTAATATCACAAATATGGTTATATGTTTGTTTAATCAAACAAAAAATTAATAAAAAATGAAGCAAGCAAGTCGTCCCTGCCGACTTTGAGTATACCCTGTACCGAGTAGAGGAACTTTATTAAATCAAACTCCTTAAAATTTGCCATCAGTTCAAACTAAAATTCTCCTCACAAACGGCAGCAACGAACGCATGCTATCTCGCTCACACTTACTACGCAGTGTCGCATTAGGCATTTCAGTGCAAAATTTACATAGGTATATCTTTGATATTTCTTGACCGATTTTAACTAAATTTGGTCATCTGATACCTTTTGGCCATATTATTGGGTGTGCCAAATAAGAATACGCTACCTTTAATTTTACTCTAGTTATTCGTTTTTCCTAAATTGCGGGGGCGGAAGTGGGCGTGGCAAAAATTTGAAACAAACTTGATCTGCGTAGATACTACACGAATGCTGACACCAAATTTGGTTGCTCTAGCTCTTGTAGTCTCTGAGATCCACGTGTTCATACGGACGGACGGACGGACGGACGGACAGACAGACGGACAGACGGACATGTCTCAATCGACTCGGCTATTGATGCTGATCAAGAATATATATACTTTATGGGGTCGGAAATGCTTCCTTCTGCCTGTTACATACATTTTAGCGACTTTAATATACCCTTTTACCCTATGGGTACAGGGTATAAAAAACGAAGAAACAAAATAAAACTCGTTTGCCGGAACCCCAAATTTATTGAGATTCGTTGATGATTCTTAGAGCAAAATTGTTTGCACCATTGACGACGAGGTGAAGGAAGGAATGAAGGTAGCTGAGTGGGTAGTTAGATGAACGGGGGAGAAAGCTTTAAGAAATGTACTCCCCATAAAGAAGAATGGTTGTTAGCACACAGGTGGTGTATATTCAAATTAATAAAGCCAAATTGATTATATAACATTTGTCAATGGAAGCGAAATCTGGTGAGAAGTGACCCGGCTGACTGGCAATGGGCTTAGTCCGGTATCCGTCAGATACAGCATACACTGCCATGATTGAATATGATTGATTTGGGCGGCATAAATTATGAACAGCAACAGACTGAAATCAGACTAGGAAATGGGCTGCCAATGGGCAAAGGCAGAAGACAGGGACAAGGGTATTTTTGGGCAACCTGTCGCGACCTTGAGCATTTGACAAATGAGCTGTGTTAGGCCAAAGATTTACGGGAAATGCATAATTAAATTTTGACCACCGGGCGACAAATTGTCATTGGTAACAGGACCAAATCCATAAAATTCAAACAGGATATGGTACGGACCAGATGGCACATGACGCCCAAGTGAATAAGTCAATTTAAGGCCAATTACAGGCAATTGACATATCCAAATTGGTTAGACTCTGGGACACCTTACAGCTGGATAGTTTGCAAAACTGCAATTGACATTTCAATTCAATGTATTCATGACAAATTGATACCAATTAGTTCAATACAATTTGAATTTTTGAAAATTAGCCACTTAACGAGACACCAATTCAATTTTCCCATGAACAAAACTCATTTTAACTACTATATTTGATAAAGTATTTGAAGGATAACATTTATCCGTAAAAAAGAGAAAAGAAATGTTTTACTAGACGGATTATATCTATGGTAACTATACTTTAATGTAGTCCGATCAGCTCAATTGTTAAACTTGGGAAAGCGTAAGTATGTAAAAAGAATATCTAACAAATTTCATCTATATAGCTTAAAAATTAATATTTAAAAGTAGCAAAGAAATAGACAGAGGGATATATTTTCATCAGCGAGGGCGATAAGTGAAAGAAGAGAGATTCTGAAGATCTTTTACTGGTTACCTTATATGTGCCTACATATATACTCCCATATAATTATATATTTATATATATATTTTGTATTAAATATATATCAAAAGTTTTTTTTTTGGTTTTATTCTGTTCTAAATAATGTTCTTGTTGTACACTTTTGGGCCGACGGAAATGAAATGAAATGGAAATGAGCAATTTTATTTTAAAGTTCCCTTTTAATTGGTTAATTTTTTAGATTTCCGACAGATTTTAAATTGAAATTTATTTCGAATTGTGAAATAAACAAATGCCGGACACGTATTTGTATATGGTGGCATATTTGTAATAGTTTAAAAACAAAAAAAAAGAAAAGACTTTGTTGTCACTTGCAGTTAAAAATTTGCATTAAATTCAATACAAATAAGTCTGGAACGCCTTCATATGATAAACAAATTGATATATGTAACTACAAGTATGTCCATATTTAAACAAAAGAAATAAGTAATTAATAAAGCTCGAATGCAAAAACAACAATATAATCAAAGAAAACAAATGTGTTAACTATATTTGTAGGTAACAAGAAAAAAATTAACAAACAAATAAGAAAACTTGATCCAAGAACACAGAGAGAGAAAGAGATAAGAGAAAGAGAGATAAAATGTTTTGAGCAATTTATATTAAATCATCTCTTGATTATATATACTTCACATAATCATCTGTTTATCTCTGATTATTGGAGAGTATGATTTTGGGTTTATCTACTACGTTTGATCAACTATAGTTGATCTTTTGTCTTTTGGTCTATATATGGATAACATATATTTTTTAATTATACTAAAGAATGATAAATAAATACAATAGGTTAACGATAGTGTATCTTTTGTGTACTGTAATCACTAGATATTTACTTACTCTAAACTTTTAAACGAAATGTTGAAATGTAGGGCACTTAATATATAAAAATTTTTGGAACTGACTTTCTTAGATTTTTTAAAAATATACAAACAAATAGTTGTTTCTAAATACAAATTGAATCATGTTTGAATACAAGTATATATATATATAAATATATATATATATATATATATCAGGTTTTTTGTTTTTGGAAAAGTCAATAACAATTAAAAAGTTTTTTGAAAGCTTTTTTATATTTTTTAAGTTTTTTGTAAAGTTACTAGGCAATTTTTTATGTTTTTTGAAGAGTTTTAAAGTTTTTTAAGTACCCAATGAAGTGTTCAAAGTTTTTTGAATAAAAAATAAAATTTTACAACCTTTTTTGAAATTTTATTAATGTTTCTAAAGTTTTTTCTTTAAATTTAATACGTTTTTCAAGTATTGTAAAAATCCATTAGATTTATTTGAGATGTTTTAAAAATCCAAAAGATTTTTTTAGGATTTTTTAAAAAATTGTAATTTTTTAAGTTTTTAGAAAAAGAATAATATGTTATTTTTAGCTGTTTTTTGAAAAAAATTAATAATATATATATATTTTTTTATACTTCTGTAAGTTTTTTAAGTATTTTTAAGAAATACATTAGATTCTTTGAGATACTTTTTCAATTCAGGATTTTAAATTTTTTAAAAATTCATTGAGATTTATTAAGTTTGTTTAGGAATAAAGATTTACTAAATGTTTTTTTTTTTTAAACTAAATAAAATTTTTTGAAATTTTAAGAAAATTTTATAAGATGTTTAAAGTTTCTTTTAAGTTTTTTTGCAAGTTCATTGAGATTTTTTTGAAGTTTTCTGATTTTCTATTTTGATTTTCAAAGTGTATTGAAAATTAAATAAGATATAGGAAGATATATAAGAAGAATATATATAAGATATACATATAAGAAGAAGATATATAAATAAGACAATATATTATTATATATTTTATTATAATTAATTATTTAACCCTGTAGAATGTTAAATAATCACTTTATATGATTTTTAATAATAATAGATTCATTCAGAGTTAAGCATATTATTTATTTATAATTTTCTATATATCTATAAATATATATACCTTACCTATATACATAAGTCAAAATCAAATATTTTTATTGACAAATTAGTTTTTTTTACTCTACTGCAAAATGATAAATGACAAAAATTATAATTCATTTTGGCTGGTCTTTCAACTTTTTTTTTTTTGATTGGTATAGAAAGACTTGACATAACTCCAGAAAATATAAATATATTTTTAAGAATTTCAATATCTATAGAAGAGAATTTGGTAATCGTATTGATATGTTTAATTAATCATGTCAAAAAACATAAACAAAGGTAAGAAAATAGTTGTTTCTAAATACAAATTGAATCATGTTTGAATACAAGTATATATATATATATAAAGCTTCTATTATATATATATATATCTATATGTATTCAACACTCTGTTAAAAACAATGAAATGCTAACGCCTACGCATTAATGCGAACCTCAGAGCCATAGTCAAGTTGTCAAGTACGCGCTTATAAATAACTCGATGCCTAAACAAAATGTATGAATGAATGAATAACTGACTGACTAACTGACTGACGCATGGATGGACGGACTGATCGTATGTATCTGAAAGATACAATAAATGACTTTTAACTGAAATCAAACAAAACAAAAAATGACAACGAAACAAAAAGTAGTTCCGACTGCCAAACCGAGCCAAGTTTGTCAACGCCGGCCCCCATTCCAAAGGAGGGTTAGCGGAGAACTACTAATGTGTGTGTGGGGGGGGTAAGGGGAATTGTTGGCAAAACGGGATGACGCCAACAAGCAAAAACATTGTCTCAGCTCTCAACTGTTCTCACCTGAGTACCAAGAGTAGTGCCCAATGGAGACGCTCCATATAAATAGCTCAGGTCCGTCTAGAAGGTGCTTCAGTTCAAATTGAACGCTTCAAGTGGCATAAATACTTCTTCTTCAATCATTTCTTTTGCATATTTTTTTATTTATTTATACATATATACATATATATATATTTATATTAATATTGCGACCTTTTGTAAAGAATCGGTAACTGGAAAATGGTAAGTGTTTTGGCCAATGACCAAATGTTTACCATGTAAATAAGCCCAAGACATTGTCATAAAAAATGCATTAAAAACTGTGTACGTGTACGTGTATGTGTGTTTTTTAAGTACGTGTATGGAATATATAAAACCAAAATATTGTGGAAACAAAAGTAACTAAATAAACATAGAGAACAAAACAAAGAAAACATGATATAAAAGTATCAATATAAATGGAAATACCTCATGGACATTAGCTATGATTTAAGGCCAATTTCCGACAATAAGTTAATAACATGGATCATGACAACCTTAAATGAAAAATAAATTGTTCTGTTATACGACTATAGAGATATAATAAAGGGTCTATAATACACCGAAATATTGTTTATAGTTAGAAAGGAAGAGAGAACTTTCCCATCTAAGGTCTTGAAACAGCATTCAAGTTCTTTATTATCCTTTACTAGTACTTAAAACTAATTAGCCTAATAAATAGGATTCAAGAATTTATTAAAAATATATTTTGTATACATTCCATTAGCTTATTTTTATATTTAAGAAACATTCCTGTAACTGACAAACCCTAAAATTGGAATCACTTGAGATTACAGAGAAAACTATAATTGATATATATGGTATATATCTGATATATAAAATTACATATTTAATTTGGAAGTATGTTGAATAATCTCATTAATAAATATTTTTCTCATTTTATCTTGTCTAAGTCTGATTTTTGAACAAAGATCTTATTCTCAATAGAGATCTTTAATCTTAAAATCTTAAAATGATCTTTAATTTAAAAAATTCTGTTTTTAAAATAAATTTTTTTAATTAATATTTAATTTAAAAAATCTCTATAATTTATTTACAATATAAACAATTTTTTTTTTTAAAAAAGTTCAAAAACAGTCGAAAACCTTATATTCAATACAAAAATTCTGTTCAATTTGTTTTAAATGCGAATCAGTTCTTAAGAACAGCTTACAAATTATATATAGAATATATAATATATATTATTTATTTACAGGGTATTTTAAAGTCAATGCCAAAGCAAAATTTTAAGATATTTTTGAAATAGGATTGCCAAAATTAGCAAAGAGTCAAAATATTTCAACTTTCAATGACAGATTATGTCCCTGACTCTTGAAGTTTATATATATATATATATATATATATATATTAATATATGATGATTGACAATCAACTTACTGGAATTTTATTAGATCATATTCCATAATTGGAAATTGTTGTTTATTTTTTCTTCTTAAATTAAGGGTATCCATACGCTTGGCAAATATATATTTAATATTTAGTTACATAAATTAGTGTAATTCATTTGAACGCCCACATTTGTGGGAGTAATCAAGTATAGCAATATTAAATTATACCAAATACGGTTAAAAACAATTCAATACAGCAGCTGTGATAATTTACATAATCTTATTGTATTTTGGATTCATATTTCAGTTGAAATTGAACTTCCAAAGAAGTGGCGGCAGATAACAAGTTTTTGTATATCTTTTATGTGTCATCTACAAAGCAAAAATGATGATGATGACGATCGCATCACCTTGACTAAAGTCATTATCATTAACATCATCATCATTATCATTATCATCATCATCATCGGCATCGGCGGAAACTATATTTGGTGCAAATCTGCTGCTGTCAAAGCAGCTAAATTCCATTAAACAGCTCTACAAAGTTCGTTTTGACCTGTCGGAATAGTCATAAAGTAAATGCCAATGCACAGGAATAGAAGTGTGTTTTTCACACACAAACACACATACACACTCACACAGTAAAAACCAAATAATGTTATAAAGTATGACATATTGTGTTTAACATTTAAATTCATTAACAAGATCGATCGACAGCTGTTAAACCAAACCTTTTAAGATAATTCTACCTACTCAAATGCAAAAAAAATTATAGGTTAATCTTATATATAACAATCACAAGTGATTCTATTCTTTAAAATCATCTGTTTTTAATTGACTTTCATATCCATTGTTTAAAGTTTCCTAGAACTTTTATATGAAAACTGCTTAGGCAAACTTTTTGTGATATTTTTTACTTTAAAAAGACTTTCTTTGGCATAGAACTTAACAAAGACAATAAAAAACTTATTTTAGCCAGAAATTACCTCATTGTGTTAAGCTTTATTATCAGAGATGTCCTTGTTCTAGTCTTAGGTCGAGGGCAAAGGACTCCTTCTTTCTTCTTGGGTGATTGTTGATCACCTAACCATTATGAGGACCTTACCTTTCCAATTCTTGTTTGGCTAAGATATTCAATGACTTAGCTAAGCAGCTTATTGTCCTTTGAACTGTTATGCATTATCCGTATAACTGATTATTGGGCATACTTTCAGTTGCTTCTCTGCACTTGGCCATAACTAAATTTATAGACACTAACTATATAGTGTATATATTATTGATTGATCATTAAACCAATTTCATTTAATCTCTTCTTCTTTCTAGTATCCGCAGCAGCAGCTAGTGGGCGTGGTGACTTTCATTGTCCTGGCGGTTTGTGTACTGCCACATCTGGCCATAGGTAAAAAAATCGAGAAACGTTGTCTCAATTGCTCATATCGTACATATTATACGTACGGTGATGGGCGTGCCCTCCAGCGCGTTGTCTATAGAGATCCGGTCTACACACGTGGTATTTACAAATCCATATATACATATATACACACACACACACCCTCACACAAACAAAATATACACATATAGAAAACTGATGCTGCACCACTTGAGGAACTATTTAGTCTCTGTTATGGTTCCACAATTTATGTACAAAGAGATGCACCTATCTTATGATCTAACGCACTTATCCAACGTATTTATAGTGTAGTCTAGTAATTTTTGGTAAAGTAACCAAACTATATATATTTATATATATATATATATTTAACACACCATATACACTATAGTGCACAGCAACACCTTTACATCATGTACCATCTTCTCTCTTCCACCAATTCCATTCTTTTAACAACCAAAATGAAGCTCAGACATACGGATGCAGTGGCAATCCGTGCGGTGTGAATGCCGTTTGCCAGGAAGCCGCCGGCGGACGTCCGGTCTGCTCCTGCCCACCAGGCTATAGTGGTAATCCGCTTACGCATTGCAATCGTGGCGAGTGCCTGGACAATGTCGACTGTCGCGGTGACCTGCAATGCAAGGACAATCGTTGCGTTAATCCATGTGTCGGTGCTTGCGGCATTGGCTCCAATTGCGATGTAAGTTTGATTCACTTGCTCCTTATAACCACATTTCAGAAATACGGACTCACTGTATCTCACTCACTCACTCTCTCTCTCTTTCTCCTTTCACACCTTTTGTATTTGGCAGGCCAGAAATCATGTTGCCGTATGCAGTTGTCCCGCTGGCTATAATGGCGATCCCTATCATGCCTGCCATCTGAATGATCCAGGTAAGGGGCATATTCTTATATTCCCTTTTTTTTTTTTAATTTAATAAATGTCTCCTAAAGACATATGGCTTACTTACCTTACTTACTTCCCTATGCGGCGTATTTTCATTCACTTAAAACGTATTTCTGTAGCCAACTGGTTGTCATTGTGATTATGCCATTTTACTGACGTAGCCAATTGACTGGTTTTGACCAAAATAAGTCAAAGCGAAAAACACTTGCCGACACAAATATCAGTACCCCTCCCCTCAAATGCCCCCTCAGGCAATGTCCATCATCATGTGTTTGTTGTATGTAGGTTGCGCCTTTACAGCAGCACATTGACTTCAATATCGATTATTAAATAAAAATATATATACATATATAAATAAGTAATAATACCGCCCCAATACCAATGTATATAAATTTATGTTAATTAGTTGTTATTTTGTTTCCCAGTATTGTCAAGATCAAGGACAAATCAATGTAGGCTAAGGCGTTCCCATAAACAGTTTATATCAGTGGGTTTACATTTTCAAACCAGATTGACTAAGAAAATTCAAGCTTATAGAGTATTTTTAGAACAGAGAGTAATCTTCAATGAAATTATTATGACAATTAACAATTTATTACTTAATGAAATATTCAATTTGTTAGGAAAATGCTCTAATAAACAATATCAACAATATTAACGGAAAGCTTAGAAAAATTCTTGGGAAAATAGTCTGCCCACAGGATTTTGTTTTCGAATCGATCCAAACAGACTTTCATTTCTATTTTTCTTGTTTAATATTTTTGGCGGTCAATTACATCTGTTTTCCAAAACCAAATTTCAAATTTTATTCCAATTTTTAATCTTATATTCAAAGCGTTCTTTATTATAACTAAAATTAGTCGATTTACTTGAGCTTAGCTATAATTTAGTTTTCCTTAAAACTTGGAAAACTTTTTTACCTCATTCATTTGTATAAATTATATAAAGAATTTCAAAATTACTGACGAATCACATACTCGTTCGAATTCGAATAAATATTGTATTGAATATGTAACTTAAATGTTCGAATATATATTCACTTAAAGCACATTAATGTAAATTTCTATTACAAAAGGAGATTAAAAATTAAATTATCTAAAATTTTCTCGAACACACACTCAGAGAAATAGAAAGAGATCGAGAATATATATATTTATAGGTATTCCATTCAAAATTGTCTTATCAAAATATATATTTTTCAGGTATCCCATTTAAAATTTGTCTTCTCAAAACTTGTTTTAATAGTCGCAATTCAATATTCGTAGATATTGCAAAAGGATTTACCATACTACTAAAGATATCCTTTACACAGAAATGTTTAAAAAGTAGACAAACATGTATACTTACATATGTACATACTGTACATACTTATACTTTAAAGGACATCCAGTAGCCTCTGTCTTATGGCAACTTTGTATTATCTTATCCATTTACCCGTTTTGGGGCATCTTTTATTCTTGTTGTTGTACTGATTTATGCTTGGTCATGTGATTTATGTGCAGGTCCCCTACACACACACATATATATACATACATACATACATTCATACATGCTTACTAGTGACCCCCATTGACCGACAGTCACTTGAGCAGCCGCATAGCGCATTATAATTGGGTTTCATGGCCCTAAATAACTCGTAAGTGGCATAAAACAACAACACGGATCAAGTTCAAATTGTCAAAGTTCATTTATGCGCATAATTCGTTTTTTTTTTTTTTTGTATTTTTTATAATTTGCCCTTACACCTGACACCGATATAATATGTATATGTATATATATATGTATATATATATATTGAATGAACTTTAAATGAAATTGTGAACTCAATACAATATTAAAAATTATATAAAATGAAGCAAGCAAGTCGTCCCTGCCGACTTTGAGTATACCCTGTACCAAGTAGAGGAACTTTATAAAATCAAACTCCTTCGAATTTGCCATTAATTCAAATTAAAACTTTTCTCACAAGCGGCAGCAACGAACGCATGCTATCTCGCTCACACTTACTACGCAGTGTTGCACTAGGCATTTCAGTGCAAATCGTACATTGATATATCTTCGCTAATTCTTGTCCGACTTTAACGAAATTTGGTCAGCTCATACCTTTTGGCCATATTATTGGGTGTGCCAAATAAGAATACGCTATCTTTAATTTTACTCTAGTTATTTGTTTTTCCTAAATTGCGGGGGCGGAAGTGGGCGTGGCAAAAATTTGAAACAAACTTGATCTGCGTAGACACTACACAAATGCTGACACCAAATTTGGTTGCTCTAGCTCTTGTAGTCTCTGAGATCCACGTGTTCATACGGACGGACGGACAGACGGACGGACGGACAGACGGACGGACAGACGGACGGACAGACGGACATGTCTCAATCGACTCGGCTGTTGATGCTGATCAAGAATATATATACTTTATGGGGTCGGAAATGCTTCCTTCTGCCTGTTACATACATTTGAGCGACTTTAATATACCCTTTTACCCTATGGGTACAGGGTATAAAAAAACAAATCTGTAGAATTCATTTATATTCTTAGATTTTCTTAACTAATTGTTAAATTTATATAAAGGAAATTCTAATTTTTCAAATTTTCCAACACTGAATAGTTGTTAAAAATTTAAAGAGTTTAAAGTTTAAAGAGAAGAAGTAAAAAAAAAAAGTACAACAAGATAATGCCAAGCAATTCAAATATATTTCCAAATAAAATATAAAATCATAATTTCTATATAATAGAAAAGGAAAGTTCCACTGATTATTATGAAAAGTAAAACTATAACTTTCTTTTGCTGTACTAGAAAAACCGCTGCAACAATTTATAGAAAAACGAAAACTTCTATTTGCTTTTATTAATCATTTCGTCATTCAAAAAAAAAAAAAAATAGAAAATCGGATAAAGTTTATTATGTTACGACAAATTGGTTACATAAAACTAACTAAAAGGATTTTTGGCTTGCGAATGGATTATTTTAGGGTTTATTTTTGTATTTAGTTTTATTTTTTTTCCTACAACCTTTTACTAAAGTTCAATGTTACTCGAATTCTTCAAAAATAATTATATAAATAGGTAAAAAAGTTAAAATTATAAAACAAGAATATTAAAAATAAGATAATATTGCTTTAATTACATATTTATAAAAAAGAAAAGAAAATGTTTAAATTGTTTAATGTGTGTTTCAAATCTTTATTTTGTTCCTTAAGCTTTTCTTCTTTAATAAATCATATTTCACTCACTGTAGAAGCAATTAACAGCAGCTGACCTAATGGGCACACTGCTGGCTTAATACACTCGCGTCCACTAAAAAAGTTTTACAGTAAAGCAAGTAACAATATATTTGACAATTTTTAATGCATTATCAACATGTTTTTTTTTTTTTTTTGGTTCTTTATATTATTAATTGAAATTTAAAGAATAATTAGTTGGGTAGGCAAAAGACTCACTCATATATACTTAAAATATTCATAGATAATAACATAACCACACATTTGAGACCTAAATAGAAATTTGTTGAATGTTATAGTTTAGGTAACAAGTTTAAAA
This sequence comes from Drosophila neocordata, assembly GCA_018903615.1. Classification (NCBI taxonomy): domain Eukaryota; kingdom Metazoa; phylum Arthropoda; class Insecta; order Diptera; family Drosophilidae; genus Drosophila; species Drosophila neocordata. Next base: position 12,765 of record JAEIGI010000011.1, read on the forward strand.
TTAAGCAAATAAACTTTTAGCCTGACTTTGTTTAATCATTTTATTTTCAATTTGTCCTTACAGAGGAACAATGCCATCCCAGTCCTTGTGGTGTGAACACCAAGTGCGAGATCATTAACGGTGTACCAACGTGCTCCTGTTTGCATGGATATTTGGGCAATCCATTGAGTGGTTGTCGCCATGAATGTGACCACGATGGCGACTGCAGTAGCCGGGACATGTGTAGCAATTTCAAGTGTGTACCATCCTGTGGTCAATGCGGCACGGGGGCCACATGCCAAACGGTCGCCAATCATCGGGCTGTCTGTGAATGTCCCAAAGGTTATATTGGCAGTCCGTATACTGAATGCCGGCCAGAATGTTATGGAGATTCAGATTGCCCCGCTGGGCGACCAGCCTGCTTCTATGGTATATGCAAAAACACATGTGAAGGTGCTTGCGGTATTGGTGCCGATTGTAATCTGCGTGGTCTGACTCCTGTATGTAGTTGTCCACGCGACATGACTGGCGATCCGTTTGTGAGGTGTCGCCCCTTCACCAAGGAGGATCTATGCGATCCGAATCCATGTGGTACAAATGCCATCTGTGTGCCTGGCCACGACAACACAGGACGTGAGAGACCCGTTTGTAACTGCCTGCCCGGACATACAGGCAATCCATTGTCCCACTGTACACGGGTAAGAGATGGCGGTCCTCTAAAATGCGTTAAATAGTGAAATTTTTCCACATTTTATGGTTTTTTTCAGGGTGAATGTCTTAGCAATAGCGAATGTCCGGATCATAGAGCCTGCATCAACTATCAATGCATCGATCCATGCATTGGCAAATGCGCCACCGGTGCCAGCTGTGAGCCCAAAGCCCATTTAGCCGTTTGCCGTTGCCCGCCCGGACAGTCTGGCGATGCGTTAGTTTCGTGTCGGCAAACCCGTACCTTCCCCGTGGCCAAGTATCACTAAGAAATATATACCTATATATATATATATTTATTATCTATGGAGTGATGCCGCACTGCCTGCCAAAACCCACAAAATAATTTCTCTAACTTCTAATTCACTTACGATCTATTATTGATTTGCTCTTAATTATTAAAATATATTTTTTTTTTTTTTTTTTAAATAATGAAAACAAATGCTACTTATAAAGAATTTTAAAAGAATTGTATAGTATAATTGGGGAAACCGCCATATTTGTCAATTTAAGCGGAAGTCTTACGACATCTTACTTAAATGTTCTGTTCTATTCCATACCGTTCCGTTCCGTACCTAAAGTGTAAATTGCACTGATGTGAATAAAAGTAACGGTTTTTTTTTTTCTTTTTTGGTTTACTCTGTATTTGAGTGTTAATCGTGACCATCAGTGTTAACAGTGAATCAATCTTGTAACAAATAGCATTCAGAATACTGTGTATCGCCACGTCATGTGATAAGAGGGGCACAAAAAAGGCTCATCCGTCCCATGTCGACATTTTTAGTGTTAACAACAGTTTCCAATGACAAGTTGATAAATAAAATATTGATGTCGCCTCTCAATTTATTGAAATTAGGCATCCTCGAGTCTCGCATAGCGCGATGTCCATTGTTTGGCATTCGCATTATATGTCGGACGATCGTTTAAAAACAGATTTGCTATATATTCATCAACAGGATCATTTGGATTCGGATCCGATAACAGCGACATTATTGATAGCAACAGTTTAGATGTGGTCAACACTGGTGACCAATCATCGGTGAGTAGGTTCATGCATATGGCACCGGTTTCATCGATATTGGGATGATATATTTTAGTTAGGAATAGCACTTTTGGTGGGGCAAACGGGTAATCCACAGGGAAATTCCAATCGATTCGAAAATGTCCATTCTCATAAGGGGTACCCTTGGGTCCCACAATTGTGCCCAGCCAATGGAACATATTATTAGCGACCATCTCGACACGACAGCCATCTGGTGGATCCTTGTTAAACTCCTCTAATTCGCGACCCAAACGCCGAATGGCGACCTCACGAGAGTTTGTCCTGTGAGACATTGATGGAAATGGGTTAACAGTATCCACAGCACGGGCCCTACCAAATTCCATATTCTCCTGGAAACGAGTGGAAGTCCTTTGATCCCCAACAGCGTTCTCTTCATTCTGTAATGAGCGAGCACCAAGACCGGGTCCGCAAATTGAGTGGCGTGTATCTGTGGTTAAAGGGACGCGTTCACTACGACGAATTGGCGGCATTGTGTTAATCTTTTAAATATTTGTATATGGAAATTTGGAAAATATATATATTTTGATGTTTATTTTTGTTTTCTTGGTATTTAAGTGCTAACACCTAAAATCGCACTGACTCAACAACACACTATAGGCAACAACGGACCCTGACATTTTACCAAACTAACATCAAGGCTAACTTGATATTGCCTTTTTTTCCACCAGGCCTAAAATCAAATTTATAGAATAATATAGAAATAACAATAAATGTGGTTTATATCCATATCCTGTCTTGCCTGCCTATAAATATAAAATAAATATATATAAAAGTAAAGATAAATAATAAATATATATAGAATATAGACTGATTAATACTGTAACTATATAATATTCCACCTTGATAAAAATGCAAATTTATCAAAAATTAAATAAGTTGCTTTTTTATTGTATTTATATGTATATATGTATATATATACATACATATATATATATATATATATATTATCATTCTCATTCTTTCTGTTTAATATGGTATGCAATATAAAGCGATATATATACATATATGTATATATATATATTAATGTAATGAACGTATATATATATACGTTTAGTTTTACCACACTTTCTCAAAGTTTTGCAACTATATATATATATTATATATAATTATATTTGGTGTTTAAACACAATAAATATGTATATGATTTTCGTTTTTCTTTTGTTTTACAATATACATCAATATAAATACGTTGATTCTTTGTATACATATACATATATATTTATATATGTATGTATATGTGTTACCCATCACCAATTATGGTTACAGGCATAGTTGGCGTATATTAAAAAAAAAAAAAAAAAACAATTGAGTAATATTTACATACACATTTTGTATTACTAAGTAGTAGAAATTTCAGAAAATAACCAAAAAAAAAAACTGAGTTGGACTATTGAAATACTCATAAATATATTTCGCCATGTTACATAGTTAAAAAGGGATATTTATTATACTTGATGGACCAGGATATATATGTATATATATTCAAGGGCATTTATGTAATACTCCTAGTTCACTATTTCGACAAAAAGTATCGTATATACACATATATAAATATTGTGTCGAAACGCCTATTTGGAACTATTCCTTGATCTTGAGATTCAGGCAAAATATTTAACGTAAAATGCAAATTGGGGAATATAAAAAGGACTGCTTCAAGCTAAAAAGATAATACAATAATTATATAGCTTAAAAATTAAACGGCAATATACTTTTTAAATCATTAAACAGCGGATCATTAGCAATGCTTATAATTTATATATATTATATCGATCGTTTATCGATTTTATCCATGGATATGCAATCAATTTATATTGAACAGTATAATGATCGGACAAATGGACAGCTTAATATCGTATGAACGTCTAATAATTCCACATAAACATAATGATTTCTTTTATCAAAGTATTGAATTGATTCCTTTACAAGATTTAGTTTACTGATCAAAACTTAAGAGAACCATTTATTATCAATGTAATTAGATATATATAATATCAAAGCATATAGCAGTTATGGTTGTTCTTTTAATTTTGTTATCTTAAACATAAATTGCGGTGTCTGTATATATTTTATTCTATTTTTTTTTTTTTTCATTTTTTCAATTGAAAATAGGAAATATTGGAACGATGTAGAAAAATATATAATATATAGTATAGAATGCATGTGCATATACCTATAAATGAATTTTGGTTAATGCAAACGTTTTTTAAATCTTAGTTTTTAACGAAAGTGGTGTGAAAGAAACGCAAATCGGCACAAAAGTAACCCATTTGAATTTTGTGAACAATAATGTGAAAAGTATACTAAATCTTTCTGCTTTCTGAACACATGAAATTATTTTCGAATACAAATCAATTGGTTTTCAAATTGATTAATCGCTTGTTTCTAAATTATAATACAATTTATGTTAACATATTTATTTTTATATTATTTTTTTTTTTTTATAAATGTGTACTATATTACAGAAATTTGTTAAATTTTTCTTGCTGCCCTATAGTTAATGTTTTATTGTTGTTTTTGCTGTCCTTTAGCAATTTCAATTTTTTTATATTGTAAATATAATTTTCCATTTTCAAAATTATATATATAAATATGTATATATAAATATATTTTTGTTATAAATATGCCATTTGTAGTTTATATATATATATATATATATATATATATATAGATATACATATAGATGCATATATTTATATTAATTGATTATAGAAATATCTAAATACAATTAATTGCGCTTTACACTTTATTTACGGCTATGTGGCATTAATTCGAATAAAACAGAAGAAAACAAAAAAATAATATGATATATATATATATATTTATATATATATATATATATATGTATACATATATTAGATAAAATGTATTTTTATGCATGCATATGTGTGGGTGTGTCTGTTTTTATGTGTCTATGCCTAGTGTTTGTGTGCTGGTGTGCCTGCTCCAATTCCAAGAACCCCACATAAACCTGTACTACGCGCCCCCGTTGCGACAACAACGTCTGTTCCGTCCTTTCCGCTCCCGACTCCATACCCGCTTTCAACTGCAACACTTTTTTGTTCGCTTATTCTTCTGATGCTTCAAATTGATGGTATCCTTCTGTTGCTCATTAGAGGCGGTGCGCAGCTTGTGATTAAGCACTTGCCGCGTTATAGATAAAAACATATCCTCCACATTGATATTATCTTTGGCGGATGTCTCATACAATTCAATATCCATCTGTCTCGCAAAACGTTGTGCATCTTCTGTGATAACCACCTTTCGATCTGGATCATCATTCTTATTGCCAACTATAATTAATCGTATAAGAATTCGTTATTAATTACTTTTATTAACTATTTATAACATAAACTCACCTAATACTTTGTTAACCACATCGCAATTGTTTTGTATCTCTTCCAGCCAACGCCGTACATTCGCAAAGGAATCACCATTCGTAACATCATAGACTATAATAACCCCATGGGTGCCCCTATAATACGTGCTGGTTATAGTACGAAAACGCTCCTGTCCAGCTGTATCCCAGATTTGCAATTTTACACGTAGTCCATCAATGACAACTGTCCGGATTTTGAAATCCACTCCAATGGTGGTTATATAGCTACCCGAAAAGGTATCATCCGAGAAACGTATCAAAAGCGATGATTTTCCCACGCCTGTAACAAAATGAAATAAAAAGTATTAGAATCGATTTCTCTCCAAAAAAAAACGGAATTTGTGCTGGTAATAAAAAAAAGGGACAATAAAAAAAGTCTATTCTACAACTTGGATCAAATATACATGATTAAATTGGCTTTTGGGTTTAGGAATATCAGATAAATTAAAGAATTGAAGTAAAGTAACTTTTTTATGCCTATCTATTGGAAGGTTTTATTTTATATTATGAAAATTTCTTTAGTTTTAAAGTTATAAAAAAAGAAAGTATGCTCTTTTCTCCGTTGAATATGAAATTATTTAAAAGTAAGCTAAGAGAAAAAAATTCTTATCAGCAAATTATACATTTTACTGAACAGAAATTATCAAACAATAAATAAAATGAACGCATTTATTGGGTTTGACAAAAACATTGCATAATATGATAAAAATAGGTAACAAGTTCCTATCAAAAAATTGAAAATGTATTTGTATAGAAATTTGTAGAGAACTTTGTGGCTAAATCTCACTAAAATGAATCAACTCTAACAAGGATTTCAGGGAGCCTGGGGTTTAGAAGCCTTTGAACACTGTCTAAAATCTTGTCGATTCCAGTCTTATTCAGTTGAAGTTGTTTTGTTTGATCGGTTCGGAATGCTGTATTAATATGAATAAAAATTATCGTTAGATACATGTGTATATAAACTTTTATCGGATTGCTACAAGGTCGGCAAAAAAGGGCGGGCCTTAATACAATGTTAATACAATTTCTGTGTAAGGGCAATCCACGGATTCCTAATTGAAATTGATATGTGAATAAACAATTCATAAAAATTTAAAGGAAATGCACTTGAATGTATCAGATCAGAAAACTTTGTAGAAATATTTGTTTATGTTCCGTTTCATGCAATGGGAGAGGAAGTTTGATGAGAGCTTTAAGTGGAATGTTCATTAATGCGACACACATGTGTTGCAGCACCCAAAAGTCTGGATAACCTTCTTTCAACACAAACAGCTGTAAAAGCAACTGTAAAAGATAAAGCTTTAAACTTTAAAACGAATTTTTAGCTCTAGAGCGAATTTTGGGAATAAAAATAATGAAACTAACATTCGGTAACAGGTTAAAAGATAAGATCGAAAAGAGAAATTATTGAAGAGGTAGATATATATATGTATATATACATATATATATGCTGCCAAAGCACTTCCACAATAGCACAATTTAAGTCCTATTTTATCGTAACACTTACCACTGTCGCCAATTATAAGCAACTTGAACAGATGATCAAAGCCGCGCGCCATTTTCTTTGTTGTTGCTGTTGCAATTTAAACTGGGCAAACAAAACAAAAGAACAATAATTTTTGCCAAGCAATAAAATATGCTCTTTTTATGTTTTTATACCCTTGCAGAAAGGGTATATATACTATTCTCTTTTTTGTTCTTTGCTTTTTACTTTTCCTTGGGGTTTATATGTTTTGTATGTGGGAAGCTTTTGCCGTCTCTGTCTCTGTCTCTCGCTTTCTCTCTTTCTCTGTCTCTCTCAGGCAGCCGGCTGGCTGTTGGCTTTGTGTGATAAAAAAAAAACGAGAAACACGAAAAATTATTTAATAAAATGTTCTTGTTCTTGTTCTTGCTGCATGCTCGAGCTGTCGGAGCTACTGTTGAAATTTTTGCTGTTGCTCTTTAGTGATAAGCTCTGGCTATTGTTATTAGTGGTAATGTACGTAAGTTTTTGTTGTTGCTGTTGCTGTTGCCTTTGTTGCTTGTTATTTAATTTCCTTTCGAGACAAATTATAATTTTTAAACTCCGTAGCCGCTGTAGTTGGCTCTGTCGGCGTCACCGTAGCCTTTGGCGTTTATCATCAATTGTTTTTAATGTGTGGGAAATATATGAATAATAGTAAGAACAAAAACAAAAAAAAAAGACCTGTAGTTGTTGCTCTTTTACAGTGCAACACTATACACATATATTTATATACACATACTTAAGTATATTTGTATGTATGTGAAAATATGTATAGTTTTATGTTTATTGTAAATGTTGAAACAATTTGGATTAATACTTTAGAACGCCGCCCACATTCGTCACACACTCACAGACGTTGTTGTACTTTTTTGTTGTTTTTGTATTTCCTTTTCTTTTCCACTTTTTTAGTTAATTTTTTCTCTTTTTGTTAAATTTTGTACGATATTCCAAATAGTGTGACCAATCACCACAAACTAATAAAATACGGTATTTAAATGAGCAGCTAAACATATCGAAAAAAAATAGTATTACATTTAACAACACTCATTTATTTCTTTGAAAAACTAGTTAAATTCATATGTAAATTAAATAAGTATAAATATATATCCAAACAGATACACACCAAACAACAAAATAATAATACTAGATTTCTTCTAGAGTTTAGTTTAAAGAGAAATTACCAAATTATCGGTTTTCAAAAACAAATAATAATTGCCCTTCCCAATAAAAATCTAGCCAAAAATTAGAAAACAAGATTTAAATTGAATTAGTTTTAGTCAATTTTCATTTTCAAAAATACTAGCTTATAAAAGGACTGAAATTAGTTTATTGAATTTATAGCCAGGAGATTCTTCTGGACGTTGACGCGTACAATGCGAAGTACGTTCAAGTGGTCCAAGCGACACCAGGACAATGCCTGTTACGCGCGAACCCTATCAGACAGCATGCAAAAGACGAAATCGCGAGGACAACGGACAACAATTACAGTTATAATTAGAACTAACTACGAGCTAGATAGTTAAGAATAAAAGTTTTTAGTTGAGAAATAGAAAGTTCTGAACCGATTACAGGATAAAGGCGATTGTAATCGGAACAAAGAACTCGAAAGGGTTCATGTAAAGTATAGTTAGAGGTACAGCGAGTTAAAGTTAGAGGGATATAATTTCTAGTTAGTCTACAAGGTACAGATAGATTAACCAGATTAAGTAAATTAGAGGAATCAATTTGTCCATTCACAAGCTTGTGTATAAACAAAGTACCCAGCATTACTCTACGGTTAAGTAACGACGAAAGATTAATAAGAAGAAGTCTATCAGAATACGAGGGTAGGTTAACATTTCTGTCCCAGTTTAAGCCACGAAGCGCAAAAATCAGAAATTGCTTCTGGACAGATTCAATTTTTATTTGGTGTGATTCATATTGAGGAGACCAAACGCATGATCCATACTCCAGAATAGGACGGACCAGTGAAATAAAAAGAGTTTTAGTTGTGTAAGGATCATCGAATTCTTTCGACCATCGTTTAACAAAACCAAGAACACTCATGGCTTTACTGACTGTGATGGAAATGTGACGAGAGAAACTTAATTTGTGGTCCATGAGTACACCCAAATCATTCATCTCGTTCAGACGTTTTAAAGGAGTATTATTAAGATAATACATAACTGATTGAAAGTTAGTTCTATGAAATGACATGACATTGCATTTCGAAACGTTTAGATTTAATATGTTAATTTCACACCAGGTCTGCAAGTTATTCAGATCTGCCTGGAGCAAAAGGGGAGACTCTGAGTCTTTAAGACTAAGACAAAGTTTAACATCATCAGCGTACATAAGGACACGAGAATGAGTTACTACTGAAGGTAGGTCATTTATAAATAGTGTAAAAAGTAATGGTCCTAGATGGCTACCTTGTGGCACCCCCGAGGTTACTTTGATGGTTTTCGAAAGAGAGGTTTTAAATAGAACTTTTTGAGTACGGTCAGTCAGATATTGGGAAATCCAACTCAGCAAAAGGCTTGGAAGCCCAAGTTTGTTTAGTTTGTACAGAAGCAGTGAATGGTTTACAGAATCAAAGGCCTTACTGAAGTCGGTATAAACGACATCAGTTTGTAGTGCATTCCTGAATCCATCGATCGCTAAAGAAGTAAACTCTAATAGGTTAGTGGTAGTAGATCTACGTTTCATGAACCCATGTTGGGTAGAAGATTCCTAGCAAGACTTTGAACAATTTCGGATTTGGAATTGGCTACACCCTAATTTGGACCCTTATGCATCCCTATATATGTATATCACGTTTGAATATTCTTATATGAGAATATTCCCAAGTTGTTTCAACAGGTTTAAATTAAACTTCTGTATTTTTTTTTTGTAAAATAAAATGGTACAAACTTAATGTTTTATTTTCATTAAGTTAATAGATGCAAAAATGAAAATTAAAAAATATTGCTGTTTAGACTAAAAGCTAATACCGATCTTAAACTTATAACTATCAAAATCTTAGAATAAGATTGAAACATATTTACATTGCAAAGTAAAAATATTAGTTCATATTACGCCTCTCTCTCTTGTTATCAGTCCTGCTCTAACTCATGTTTTTGATGGACGATAAAATTAATATTAATAAATTCATTTTGTTCCGATGCTTAAATTTATAAAAAAAAAATGAAAATTATTTGTGATGGGCCAAGTAGCTGGACAAGCGATGGCGAGTCCTGTTAGCCACACATGAGATATCAAGAGTAGATGATTTGGTAAAATCAGTTGAAGGATTAGATTGCCTTATAGCTGGCACATTTGCATGCATGCGTGTAGTCCTTGGTTTAGTTTTAAAAGATTCGGGTGACTCTTTACGAGGTAAAGGAAATGGTTTAGCCGTGGAGCCTCTTGCTACATTACTGCGACTCCGAGTACGCCTAGCCACATCCTCAGTATCCATTGAAGTTGATTTAACTTCTGCTTTGCTTCTTCTTGGGCGAGAGCTGCTTCGCGATGAAGAAATATGTGCATGCATTGTTTGTCTTCTTGAACGTGTTGCCATAATATTACTTCTATTATCGGGCAATAAAGTCTGACGATTGCGTGGGCTCAATGGACCAGACGACGTTGAACTAGCCAATCGGTCTGACTCCACAGTTGTCTTTTTGTTTATGCCATTCTCCTTGCCAAGGCCAATCAAGGAATCAAAGATTGCATCATCGTCAGAATCGGTGTCCATATCTGAGTCATCAGAGCTGGGTGCTCGCAACTTTTGGTGTACACGGCTTGGATTCATAATACTTATTTCTGCGCTTGTTGTCCTGCTATAGGATCTGTTAGTAGTTTGATGACTTTGCGACAAGAAGTAATAGTCAAGTGGGTCGTCCAGGGAATTCGAACCCCCAACACAAACTTCACAGTTATAGATATCCTGCTCTTTACAATCAAAATGTACAGGATTGGATCCACATAAAATGCAATAACAGAGTTCTAACTCATTGTTGGTCTTTCTCCCTCTAGGATTTAGACATTGGGCAGCAGTGCAGATCAAATCACGTTGGGTTTGTTCGCGAAAGGCTTCTGGTTCTACTTCCCAGGCCGCATCGCTAAGTGGGAGCATAAAAAATGATAATAATATAATGGAAAAACAATGAATTCTGAAAGATGCTCACCTGTTTGGAATGGCAATACCCCAATAGCTAACATCTCGAAAAGTTTTCGAATTATTACAAAGTGGGCATTTAAAAAAGTAGCCAGATGAATTAGCATAACGCTGCAGGCAGATCTTGTGGTACCAACCGTTTCGGCAGCAGGGCGAATTAATTACCGTCACAAAATTAAATTTCTCGCCGTTTTTAATTAACTGTTCATAGCATATGACACAATTCTCGTCCGGTTTTGGGCGATATTTGTGAGTGCGCACGTGATAATTGCAATATGATTTGAAAGTATCGTAGAACTGATTCTGGACATTGTTCTTTATGCCGCAACTGGTGTGGAATGTCCTTCGACATTTGTTCGCGCAGCAGCCAATGTTAGCTCCATGGTCATGGCAAAAACAGCACAACAAGCGTTTGTTCCGTTTGGCCTCTTTGATGATGTCCGCTGTAAGAAAATGCAAGGTTCCGTGGTCGTCATCTCCGCGCTGCACTAGACCTGAGCTGAGATACTGTTCCGGCAAACATTATTTAAGTGTTAATACTTGATCAGAATTTTTTATTTACAAATTCTAGTTTACCAAACAGTTCTGATGCACGAATAACTTTCCATTGTCAATACTGTGGAAAGGACCAAAATCTTCCAAATTGGTTTTGCCGGAGCGGCACAAAACACATTTCATCATTTCTAAGTTATCCAATACAACAACTTGATTGGAAAACAACAAATTTTGCTTAAAATGTAAGTCGCTGGAAAAACGCGCGAAAAAAAACAACAAATGGAGGAACAAGTTGCGATAGTTTGAAAGAAAACAATCGATATGAATTCGATAAAATTACAACAGAATGAAACCGATTCAATTAAAGCAATCGATAAACAAAACAATATATTGTGTAAACACAGTACACAGTAAATTGGAGTAGGTCTTGTTGGAATGTTTTGAGTTGGCTTTAATCTGTCAAATGAATTTTGTGCTTTATTTAAAAGTAATGACGTTATGTGTTGATTATTAATTTATCAATAAAAACTATTTTTAATTAAAAAAAAAGAACTTTTATATTCTTAACAAATCTTTTTGCTCAGCTTTGTTCCTCTGATGTTGCTTCAGTTGCCGTTGTCCCCGCAGAAGTATCATCGCTATTGCCCTTTGCATTTTTCCACATCTTGGCTGCTGCCAAGAGTTTCAAATTGGGTCTGGCCATCTCGTCCTCTGGGAATATGTAGTCAAAGATTTCCTCCCATCCCTCTTCAACGCCATCATCGGAGACAATCTTTTGTCGCTTCTTAATGCGCCGTGGCATTTTGTCCAAAACCTTTTGCAGGGCCTCCGTGTCTTTCGCCAAATCCCGTTCAAAGTCGCGCCAAGCTTCCAAGAGCAAGACTCGCGACTCCTTATCACCCAACTGCCGAAGCATCTCGTTGGCCCTTTCATAGATCCGACGAGCCAGGCGCACGTTGAAATCAACATCTCCTTTTTCGGCCTGGCCATGATTGACACCCATCTCGAATTTGGCAAATGACATCCACACTTTTACATGTTGAGTGCGCTCCAGAAGCCGTTCGTACAGCTGTCGGGCCAGCTCCGTCTCTCCCAGGGCCACCTCGAAATCAATATACGCCTTCCAAAGCAGTTCCGGCATGTCCAGACGAGACTGCTGCACAGCTAGCTCAAAAATAGCTCGTGCACGGTCTGTGTCTCCCAGTAGATTCTCCAGCTCGGCAAACTTCATCCATGTGACACAATTCTCTGGGCCAAATTCCAGAAATTTCTCGTAGAGCAGGCGACAACGTTCAAACTCACGCAATTGAATCTCAATATCAATGTAGCCGCGAAAGATCTTGTCCCGTGGACACATGCCAATAGCCATTCCGAGTGTCTTGCGGGCCAACTGCAGCTGTTTCGAACGAATCTCAAACTGTGCATAAAGAAGCCATATTTTACTAAATGTAAACTGCTTATGAGGTATCAGATCTAGGCAGGTCTTGTAGATTTGGCGGGTGCGGTCCATATCCTCCGTTTCGAGCTCCTCGTAAAGAGCATAATTGATCCACAAATAAATGTAGCGACGCCAGAAGTTTTTCTCATTGGCAGGCGGGACATTTGCAATGGCCCGCTCGTAGGTCTCGCGAATTTGGTCCTGGTCGCCTTCGGCTTCGATAAGACGCAGGTAATCAAACCAGGCATCGTAGTTAGTGGGATTGGCGGCCACCTCCTGCTCGTATTGGTATTTTCGCTTAGATACAATCACATCTTCGATTCCAGCCCGATCCCCGTACTTTTTCTCGTGTATGGTATACGCTTTAAACAATTCTTGAGTGCGATCCTTGGGTAAGTGATCTAGTGCATATTTGTAGATTATACGGACACGGTCATGCTCCTTCTGTCCCTCCTCGAAACGGGCAAAAGCTATAAACAAACGTTCCTCTATGAAATCGTCGCCAAAGAACTCAACTGCTCTTTCATAGACCCGTCTTGATCCATGTATAAAGCCATGTGACTCTTCAAAGCGGGCAAACTTGATCCAATTCTTTACATCTGGATGCACATAGACAAAACGTTCATATATCTCCCGTGCCCTATCTATCTCTTTGTAGCGCAGCTCAAAATTCACGTAAGTCTGCCAGGCCTGCTCCTCGGGCAGCCATTCCATCCACCGTTCAAACACTTGTCTGGCCCCGGCCACGTTCTCCAGCATTTCCTCCATGTAGGTATACTTGTACCAAAACTGATTAACTCGCGGCATTATGGTCACAGCCCGATCCCACAGATTCCGCGCGTGATTCACCTGCTTGTTCTTCATCTCCATCTCGGCATATTTCAGCCAAAGGGTAACATTGCGATGCTCATTATCCAATGCCCGCTCCCAGATAGACCGAGCTCGCTGAATTTCCTGCTGTTGTTCCTCCCACTGCGCATATTTAATCCAATGGCTAACTACCATGCGATTTTTACGTAGATTATCTTCAAAGGTTTTGCGTTTGCGCTGCTGATAATCAGCCAATTCCGCCGGATCCGAAATTTTCTGTTTAGGCGGTGGGGGCAGAATCTCAAGATCACGCTCCTTGGCCTCGCGCAACAACTGCTCGGCGGTAATTTGCACCTCCGCCGGTGCTTTGTTTTTCACCTAAATTGTGGTAAACGTTTACGTTTTAAAAATTTATAAAATCGTGATATAAAAGTAAGTAAATACTTGCCTTGGCAACTTTGGGCATTTTCTGTGGACGCTCCATGTTTTTTGTATTTTGTATCCTTTTCAAAATTCCTTTCTTTAATGTTTGTTATTCCACACGCACCTCCAACAATTGGAGATGGGCAAAAGATGTGTCTATCGATACTTAAAGAAAAGAATTGATGATGTGTCTATCGATATTTAAAGAAAAGAATTGATGATATCGATAACTACAAAATTCAATATCGTTTCATAACTGACTTTATATTTATTGACCGTTACATAAAACTGGTAAATTTCAAAAACATTTCCAAACTCTTTTTGAAAAGTATTTTTCTTCTATATGAAAAATCGTTTTTATATTATAACATATACTTTATTACTATTTTTTATCTACCGTTGCCGAACTTAGTATATATATATATAATACGTTAAGGTACACGAATTTTTTAGGGTAAACCCCACTAGTACATTGAAGCTTTCCAGGAGGAACTAACAATTTATATTATACGCACAAATACCAAAAATTTTTGATTAGCTACAAAAACAACAAAAATATATATAAAACAAAAATGAAAATAGGACGATTCTTATTTAAATATTCTCCACGATGATGATTGACCATTACGCTTTTCAGTCTTTTCAACTTGCCAATGCTTTGGATTCATTAGGTAGTCTCTTTTATCAACCAATATCTTTTGAGTTTGTTCACGTAATGTGGCCAATGGCCCAGCAGATCCACCGTACTCATCCGGCAGCATGTCGCGAGGCACAAAACCATATAGAGTTTCTATATTGGCGGTATGAAAGCGTATCTAGGCGGAAGTATATATAAAAATATAAATAACTATAAAAATAATTATATTGGTTTACCCTTAGAACATACCAGTTTAAAAACTTCATCACTGATAAAAGGCTTAACCACGCTTACTATACGATCCAAATAGGTAGGACAGTTGATCATGTGAATGGCTCGAAGTCGCACAGGAAAAGCCAATTGTAAAAATTTCACATAGGCCCTCAGCGTACTAATGGTCAATCGCGATATATGGCGCATGGTGGTGCCCTTCATATCAAAAATCTGCACTTCGCCCTCGGACAAGACATCAGCTTGAGCAGGATCATCAACGGTAATAAAACGACAATCAGTAACCATAAAAAATGCCCGCGTATCCTCCGTGTGATGCATCTGAAAGATTAAACAAAATAATATGGATTAGGTATAGAATATCCAAAGTTTTTAGGAATAATCCGAAGGATGTTATTCTATACGCACCTTGGACGGTTCAAAGTCTTTGAAACAATATAATGAGACTTTGTACTTTTCCGGTGTCAGGCCAGGTAAAGGCAATATGTCCCTGTTAGAACATAAAAGGATCAATTTCCGTTTATCTTAAGTATTAAAAACTTACGCATAATCAAAGGTCCTACGGCTATCCTCATCTAAGGGATCCCTTTGGATAAACAAATGAGGATGCTTTTGGCGCAGGGCATAGTTGACCTCAATGAGTTTTTTGGTATCCTCCAGATTGCCATACATGCACTGATAGAAACGACGCAGCAACAACGGTTCTGTTTGCGAGCAACAATAAATAAATAAAATATTATATATATAGATATATATGTATATAAAAGTTAGTATTAGTTATTGATGACGCAACTGGACAGTATAGCCATTAACATGCCCAATCGGCCGGCATGTGTGTCTGGTTCCGCTTCTGCTTACAAACGACCTCATTAAGACCTAATGGGCTTCGGTATAGAAAATATGCCAGGTCAGGTCGATGGAACTGATGGAAGACTCACCAATTTCCTGCGGTAGCTTCTCATTCTGTTGGAACCAAATCTTCAGGTCTTCCAAATCCCTAAGCACCTGTTCAGTTTGTATGTCTGAATTCGCTTGCCTGTCCATTGCTCCTGTGGGGTGACAAAGTATCGAGTTGTTATCGATTAATTTTGAAATTAAAGCGCGACCGTTGCGTGCGAAGCCTAGTGGCCAACTGATTTGTTACGCTCGGCTTTATTTCAATTTGAATTGGGATTTTGATTTTGCTGGTAATACTTTTTTTTTAATTGCTTTCAGTCAATCGTCGGAATGAATGAAACTGAATACAAAATTTGTGTGGGCATATGCTGTGCATCTCCCTTTATCTCTCTCTAATTGTTAGATCGTGTACTGAATTTGAATGATTTTTTGGGTGTTTAAGGCTCGCCATTAGCTTGCTTATGGCTTAATAATTAAGCCCTCTTCCCCTGTTTTTAAGCCACTTTGGTATATAACTGCTTGTTTACACTGAATGTCTAAGTGGATCGAATTGCCTGATAGATAAACCAAATGATGCAGCTCATCTGGATTCTGTTAGATCCAGTTTCTTACTACAGGGATGTTCCTTTGGAAAGGTATGGTTCGATATATATATATATCAAATATTTTCAAATTTGCTTAAATATTAAAATAACATTATCCATCCAATCAATTGCTCAAGAAACATATTAAGTTTGGTCAAATATTTTCAGTACGAAAACTCATTCATCAGGATGATAAAACAGAGTCATTTGTTTTGAACGATTTATTGCAAACTTCTATAAATAACACTTCAAATTTTTCTATATTGGTTACGACATAATAGTTCAAAAACCTTCACTAGATAAACTAACGAATTTTTTTACTGCTGTAGGTGACAATAACAGGAAAATTTGTAATAAAAAACAATTTTTCTTAGTTAAAACTAAAAAAAAAAAAAAAAATAAATATTATTGATAGACAATTTTCATTATATTGTTGGGCAAGACATCGTTTTGACACATTAATGTTAAATTCAAATCACAATCAACTGTATATATGTATGTATATATTACAATCAGAACCAAGACCAGCGACTTCTTCCCTGTGACTGAATTCGCCAATAAGTTTCATCCCTAAGGTAGGCACTGCAGAAAAAAAATTGTTATTGTCCTTTGAAAAACTTTCGAAACCCATTGGACAAACCTTTTTTCTTTAAGAACGCCTAACCATTTTGCCTTAAGCTCAGCCATTGTGCCAGCTTTGCCGCCATACTCTTCGGGCAACATATCTTGTGGCACATCCTTATACAGACTCTCGAGGCCCTCAGTGTGATATTTTATCTGTAACAAATAATTTTAAAAATCAACTGAAGAATCGAGTAAAAAATGTACTTTAGTTACCAGTTTATGGACTTCCTCACGTAAAAAGGGACGCATCACTGCCATCATGCGATCCAAGAACGAGGGACAATTGATTACATGTAGAGCGCGTAATCGTGATGGGTATGCCTCCTGCAGGAATCGCATATATACGCGTAATACAAATATAGATACATAGGCCAAATGACGCATTGTATAACCCTTTATATCAACAATTTGTACATCGCCTTCAGCAATATCTGATGCATCTACAGGACCAGCAGCAGATTCTTCATCACTTTTCTCCACATCCGGCATGGTAAAGCGTGCATCAGCCATCATAAAAAAGATTTTGCTCTCCTCCACAGAATTTCGCTAATATAAAACGATTGTTGTTAGAAAGAATAATGTGAAAATACACTTAAGAAAACACTTACTGTACTGGGATCATAATCGGTTAAACGAAATAATAACAATTTGTTGCCTTCTGGCGTTATTCCTGGCAATATCACAACATCTCTGAAAAATTTTATAAAAGTCTTGAAATTTTAGAAATTTGTTTTCTTTTTAAACTTACGAAACACTCAATCCTTTGGCTGTCATTTCGTCCTCCATATTACGATCAATAAACAGATTAGGATTCTTATTCCGTATACTATAATTAAGCTCGATTAGTGATCTTGTCTGCTTCAAATCGAATTTCATACATTTCAGAAAACGCAGTAATACAATTGGTTCTTAAAATAAACAAATAAAAACATATTATAATTTTAAAATAGTTAATATTTTTAATGATTCTAAGACTAGAACATTTAACATTTGCAAATAGCTTCATTTATATTTATAAAATATATATATAGATATATGTATATATGTATGTACATATATATATGTACATACATATATAATGTAAAATGTTGACCTATGAACGCACATTAAAATCAAATAACCGTAAAAATCTGTTATTTAGATAGTTTTGGTTTAAAATTGTGGGATTTAAAGCTTAACAAAATTGATAAAACATATACAAAAACATATCTACATACATACATACATACATATGTATGTACATTGTACATATGTAAAAAAAATGTACATACATTTGTATACATATCATATGTATACATATCAATTGACTCCATTGTTAGCGGTTTCTGATTTCCGTTTTAATTGCAATTTTGCTACTAGTAACTAAATACATATGTAAGTACATACATACATATGTACATATATGTATTATATCAATGGCTAAGTAACTGGTAAGCTGATAATGAATATCATTATCAATATCAATAAAATGTTGAGTTCATTTTGGAATGTTTTAAACTGTTTTCATGGCAATTTATGATGCGTAAAATATTAACATTGATTCAATACAAAATCTTACCAACTTTTTGTGGCAAATTCGGATTGTTTTCAAACCAATCCTGTAATTCTATAAGTTTAGCCTTAAGCTCATTATCTTCTATTGATGTCTTAGAATCCATTTCGTTAATCATTTGGATTAAGTCCAGCAGTAGATAGAAATACGGAAGAGCCGTGCAAATTGGTGTGAATTTCTTTTACAACTGAAAACTATGCATAAAGCACCCGGTACCGGTGCCCCCACACTTAATTGATAAAGCGCTAAAGCTTTCACAATACCCCACACTTCCCCGCCACAAGCTATGCACACATAACGAGATAGACTGATCGAAAGACAGTGAAAAAGTGCGAGAGAGAGCAGGAGAAAGAGAAAAGATATTCGTATTAGATTCGTTAACTCGTACATATATAATTGAAATATAGCTAGAGTGAACGAGTAGAACTAACTACATTGGCTCGGCACAAGCTATCTAATTAGAAATGACCCTCATACAGTGGGACAGCATGTAAATATAAGCCCGTTTATATACAAAAAAAAAAAGAAGCTGCTTGGCGATTATCAACAGGAAATCAAAATATGTTATGCCAATTGAAATGTAAAACATTTTACATATATATAAAAGTTAAGAATAATTATAATTAATTTTAATTATAATCGCAGTTTGAATTTCATATTGTTTATAAAATAAGTTTTCTTGTCTCTGTCCACTGTGCTAATTGTCATGCTTTCTGATCTACACCAGACAACAACAATGACGACCGGTTTGCGGTTTTCGCGACTTTACCTTTGTATACTCTCATTATTTACAGGGTGTTTATCCAGTATTCTGATTAGTCTAATCCACTTTTTCTTACACTATATCAAAAATTTAATGAAAAAGCTGTTTTTTTATTATGGCAAATATATAAACATACACACATACATATGTGTACATACATATAATCAATTTCATTGAATTCTTAAATGTTAGAATCGATCATACTAAAAGTAATAAAAGTTTAAGGAACATGCGTATCAATGAGTAGGGTATTGAAATTCTGTAAGCCCTTGTTAAAGCTTTTACACATACATACATATACACATACACTTGTGCATGTGTAGAAATGTAACCACTATGATTGCTAGCAAAAGCGTTTGCCAACACTGTTCTGATATTTATATGTATGTATACTTAATTCAATTATGAACACATTCTGTAACTAAATATTGATGGAACCTTTATTAGATCTGATCTTTACATGCATACATACATATACATATATAACTACATACATACACATTCCATGAGCTTAACAATTTTTGTCTTTAACATAGATACATACATACATATGTGTATGTGTATATATGTATGTACATATATACGAACTTGTGAACATTTATAAAGATATTTTATTTTTTTTTTTTTTTTTTTTTCATTGGATTTTATATCACTGGAATTTAATTTTTAGATTTGAAATATTTTACTTCCTTTTTTTTCTTTTTTTTTTATTTTTTTGCCAGAGAAAGTCTGGAAAAATACCATTCCATGTAAAGTTTATTAACAAAATTGTTAAAAATTTGTTACTACAATTTCATTTTTGTTTTCAATTATAAAATGTTAACATTATGATTTCACCTGGTGATCATAACAATTATTAACTCTCTTACATATGTATATATTGATATATCTTTATATATATATATACATATGTATATATAGTATACATACATATACATATATATATATTTGTAGATGTAAATGAATTGTATGTAAGAAGCATATAGTACATAGTATTCGGAAAAGAAATATTGGGAGTGGGCACAAATATGAAAATTGACCAAGAACAAAGGGAGAGGAACTAAATCAGTACGTACACTTGTTTAGCTAATACTACCTGAATGTGTATTATATAGTATATAATTGGTGTTTAAACATACTGAATAGTTTCTAGTTTTTTGTTTTTTCAATTGATATCTAAACTGGATTTGCTTTGTTTTAATCATTACATTTATACATACATAAAACATTTTCAGTGATTGGAACTTTTGGAATTTAAGGAATACCTAGTATACATACATACATACATATATGCTTATGGCACAAAAGTTGTCGCTTAAACTCATGTAGTTTTACATACATATCAATCCTTAAGCTAAGGCCCTGTGGCAGAATTTATAGGTATATTATTTTTATAGTCATGGAAATAGGCTAATAACTAACATACATACAGACAGACTAAAATCATACATACATACATACATTCAAAAAATTTACTCTTAGTTAAAGAGATTTAATAGTTTTATAGTAGAGTTTTTGGATAGTTGACTAGACATGGAACAACATTATTGGCACTGGTAAATGCTAGAGTTACGTCTAAACTACTATTACTATATATATATATTTATTTATATATATATATATATATATTTGTATGTATGTATATTATAGTATATTCATCTATCTATAATTTGATTCTCCTCTTTGTTCTCAATGTAGCCTCAGCCTCACAACGCAGACTTGGTGTAGATATACTGAACTCCAGTTGCAGTTTCCTCTCTCTCTCAATACTGACAATGATGACTGATGATGGAAGATTGATGAATTCCATTCGACGGTGACTGTGGTATTGTGGACAATCCATGTGTTTAGCTTCCAGCTTATCTCACATGGTATGTGTTCGTGCCACATTGTCCCGCCGCAACTGTCGGGACTAGCTGAAGAAGCTACGTCATAAGCTTATTAGCGTTGCCTTACGTTGCGCCTCCAGGCGAGTCTCTAGCATGGCATAAGGCGGTACACTAATCACAAGGAGCACCACAAGAGCAATTATTTTTAGTGATTCACAGAGAAAACCATGGGCAGCAAAAGTTATGCCAAGACCAAGAAATCGTAATGCCTGCAGAGGGGCTGATATTTCGGCCACTTGATTGGCATGATTGAGCGTGACCAAGGACAACAGCAGCGTTTCCCACATTCCATTGCAGGCACCCCACGAAGCGGCTATCACATAGAAAAGAGCGCTGTCATCACTCGATGGTTTCCAGCTGGACAAAGCCAACAGAAGGCAGGAATGGAAAAAGAAACCGGCCACTGAAATAAGAAAAAAAAAAAGAAGGATATAGAAAATGTTACATCATTTTTGATTGCCTTAAATTAGCCACTTAAACTAAAATTAATACAAACTTACATATCACCACAATCCGTTTGACATGGCGCAACAGCATACTCAATGTGCAGGAAACGATTAGCTGCATCAATCCCATGCCAATTAGGGCTCCCGCTATCATGCCAATGCCCAGAGAGCAGGATACAAAGGCTCTCAAGAAATCGGCCAGCATATATGCCTGTTCGGTTCCTACAAAGTAGGCCAATGGACCGGCAAAGAGCACAGTGTCTGCTGTCAGCGAGAGAACATCCTTGAGTTGTCCTCGTTCCTGTCTTGCTGTCGATGCTGAAGATTGTGCTGGAGGCGATGGTGTCAGCATAACCATTAGGGACAGCATAAGAGAGACCAGGGAGAATAGAGCATATAACCAAAGTAGAGATTGACCACCAGTTCGTGAGGCACTTTCAATGAAATCTGCATAGATGGATCGGGTTCCATTTGACCAATTTGAAAAAATTAGAGAATTGCTCCGCAGTGGACACATGTCAGCACCACAAATCCTTTCGCCATGCTCGTTCCGATTGTAAAAATCTTCCAGTTTACCATTTCCGTTGGTATCATTGATGTTGATCGCCTCACAGTTCCAAGTGTTGCCATTTGAATCACACGATAGCATGAGTGAGGCCAACAGTGCTCCTAAAATCAGACCCAAGTCCTGCGAAGCACGAAACCAGCGAGCCAATCGACGTACCTTTTGATCCCGATTACAAAACATTTTGTGCTCCTCCTGCAAAAGCATATCTGAAGTGGCATTAGATGATGTCTGCTCGCAGGCATGCTGAGAGCAGCTCAGTTTGCCCCCATAATGGACAATCAGTGCCGCCTTGCATCCATTTGCCCCACTGAGGGTCAATCCAAGTAACAAATATGCTGGAACTAGTGTATAAATCGAGGCATATAAATGTGAGAGCACGAAAAGAATGACTGCCAGATAATTGAGCGCAACCAGTGGTGTATATCCATAGCGACGGATTAACCGTATGCTGGGCAGGCACATGCAGGCGGCCAGCAGGAACATGCCACTCAGTAGCAGCGATCCAATATTAGGTCCAATCGGCAACCAGTGTTCTCTGTGATGCCATACCGAATTGGAACCCTGTAGAGCCATCACTGGCAACATCACTGCACACATAAGACCATGGCCGATGCTTAAGCAACCAAAGTGCCGCCACACCTTTTGACGCACATGAGCGGGCACTTTGTGTCGACAATTCCGATTATTTAATGTGATTAGGCGCCTTATCGAAGTGGCTCCAATCGAACTGTTAATGGACTCCCGTCGTCTGCTAGCAGCAAGTGCAGCTTGCACTTGGTATGAGGATACAGGATTGATACGATGAGAACGTGTCGATATGGGAGAGGGCGAGTATGTAGCTGCCAAATGCTGGAAAAAAATATAAAGGATTTATATAGCAATTTATTTCCAATATTTGTAACGCATAAAGTCGATCTAGTCATGTCCGTCTGTTTCTTTGCGAATTTTAGTTCTTAAATTTGAACCGAAGTGGTTTAAACTTGGTAGATAAGCTTTCTAGATGTGTATGTTTGCCATGTTTAAAAATCAGTCGAATCGGACTACTATAGTATACCT
Source organism: Drosophila neocordata (assembly GCA_018903615.1). Taxonomy (NCBI): domain Eukaryota; kingdom Metazoa; phylum Arthropoda; class Insecta; order Diptera; family Drosophilidae; genus Drosophila; species Drosophila neocordata. The sequence continues at coordinate 35,949 of JAEIGI010000011.1, forward strand.
ATATAGCCCCTATTGGAACAATCAATGTTAAACAAAATTTTGTCTTGTTTTAACGTATTTGTAACTGTACACCAATCATCAAGTTTAAAGTAGCAAACAGTTATAAAGAACGGGTATACCAACCATGGCTAGGCTGAAGTTAAATTCTTTGATATTTTTACTGTTGCTTTTCCTTAGTTTCCTGTACTAAATGAATCTCAGTTAATTAATTACAACTGAAAGGATTGAAAGCAAGAACAAAGAGATATTGTTTTTCAACGGAAGTCCATGGCACATGTATGGCAACATACAAAGATTAATAAAGAAAACCTTGGGGCCCTATGCACGAGATACGATTTCCATTTCATTTGATTTTAGTTCAGAGAAACGCAAAATCGTAGGCAGGAGTAATCAACGTCACGACAGATACTATGTTGTTATGTTTGTGTGTGTGTGTGTGTGAGTGACTTAATTACTTGTTGTGCAACTTGGGAAAGATAATCCGGTTTTATGGTTTTGACATTTTCTTTAACCATTAACAAGGAACACTGGCCAAACGCAAACTTAATTTTCATTACCCACGCTGAAGGTTTTCTATTAATAAATGACGAGGACAAGACAGGACACTACTTTCAGGCACTACTAGAAAAACCACTCACCTCCATCATTTGTTCATCCCAAATGTTCTGTGTGCCGCCCGAGCTACGTGTACGTAGCACGCGATGCCTTGTGGTCAGCGAATGTCTATGCTGCGTATGCTGCTGATGATGATGATGATGGTGATGCGTTGCATGGGGATATTTCTTGGTTACCACACTGCTACTCACACCTAGCATGGCGAATCCGCTTAAAGTGGTTCCTCCTATTCCTCCTCCTGTTGTTGTTGTTGTTGTAGCTGTTGTCGTCGATGCTGTTGTTGTTGATGCCGCTGCTGTTGCTACCGCCGCTGGCTGAGTCACTGAAGGACCATTTCCTGTGGTTAGTTCACCATTGCCTTTTCCATGTCCATGACCATTGGTGGTTAGACTAAGCGAACCGCCACCTATACCCAGTCCAGCCATAATATAGGCATTGTACGAGGATTGCTGTCATAGAGAGAACAAGAGAAGTAAATCAAAACGTGGTTAAAAAAAAAAAGAAAAGTAAACTCAACATAATAAAAATAGATAAGGAGCAAAAAAGGTTTACTAGGGTTACTATCGGAAAACGGTTTAAATCCTTTTTTTTCTTATTTATTTTCAGCCCAAGGCCCATGTTGGCCATTTATTTATGTAGCTACATATTATATTTGTGTGATATTGGATTGTAGATGATATAAAAATAAAGTTTTAATATCAAAAAAACGTAAGGTTTACGTTTTTCTGTATATTTTCAACTATATTGGAAATACACCAAGTTTTATAAATAAAGCTTTATCCTTATGAAATATTGAACGATTATAAATAAACTTTTTAATTGTAGAAATAGTTGTCTATTACGATTAGATAAATGAAACGCTATATAAATAGATATATGTATATGTATATGTATAGGTAGAAAAACTAGAATAGAGCTAAAACGCATCGTTTATTCAGAGAGAGCAAAAATCAATAAAAAGTCAAGAAAAACTCAAAAAAAATATATAATGTAAACAGTTAAGAGCGAAAACAAGATCTAAGATTGAAATATTATGAGAATAACTTACCTTACGCTGTTGCGCAAACACTGTAAGGCGTTCCCGTTCTCGGCTTGTGTCCCTGGCACGTTGTTCAAGAAGTAGCTCATATTCCCGACGCTTTTCCCGCTTGCGTTCGGCCACTTCCAATTCATGAAGATTTGGTAGACTGCCCATGTTCTCTGATCTTGTATGTTTTAATATGTTTAAGGACAGCTATACCCAGGCTTTCTTTAACTGGCACACACACACGCACAGCACAAGGACACTCTCTTCGTTTCTGTCCCCCTGTGGGTTTTTTCTATCAGTTAACAGCTGAAGCGGATTTGCACATGATGTGACAAATCTCTTTGAAATCTCTCAAAAGATGTCTGATTGGACGTCCATAGCCACGACTGATGATAATTTGCCTTTGGCATGAAATGATGATGATGCATTCTCAGCTAATCCTTGGGCTTATGTTTGCGGCACTTAAACGCGTTCATTGTCTTTGCTCGTGCGAAATGTTGCTGCCTATGTTGCTTCTGTTGCTGAAGTACAATTTCCTCGATATGTCTATTAATGCAAGGAAAAAAAAAAAACAGAGAAAGAAAATAGAATATTATGTTGAGTGGAGGATAATGATAAAAAATCTCTGACCCCAGTGTCCTTGTTTCTGCCTATAGCTAATTGACACTTCACCTGCGATATTTGGCCTCATCACACAATACACACACACACACACACACAAGTAAATATGTACATAGAGGATATCGTTTAGCTATACACACATGACATACGTCCAGACACCACCGCACCCAAAACCTTAACCTACCATACCCCAACTTCCCCCACATCTGTTCCACCAATAAAAGCTAACATTCTTCATCTCTGAAATTGCGCACACACCCAGGAGGCAAAATTTGGGATAAAGCCCTAGACATAAATTGAATGAAGGAAAAAAATTCATCAGGTGTGTCCACTGACACATTACATATATATACAATGTACATACAAACATATATATATATATATATTTATGTATACCCTATATGTATGTACATGTATTTTATTCCCCATTCGGACACGGTATGTATATCCTTAGAGTGTAAAAATGTATAGAAAAATGAATATTTGAAAACCCAAACAAAGATGCGCATCTAAACAGCGTACCCACACTATCAAATTTTGACACACACACACACTCCCGAACCTGCTCCTCCACCACCTACCATTGAATATCTGTGCATATGTATGTACATGTCCTCTTCATTTGCGTTTTCCTTTATGCATTTCCTTTCCTTGAAAAGCTTTGTTAAACTCTTTTGTTGGTTTCTGTTTTGGATTTGGTGGGGGCGGGAGTGGGGGCAGTAGACAGACGATTTAGTTTAATTGTTTATGAAAAAATGTAACAAACACACTTACTATATACAAACACAAACGTACACACGCACACAAACTTGGAGGACAAGCAACAACCGTAACAAAATAAAAACAAAATGAACACACAAAGTCCTTTATCCTTTTCAATTCGCAACCCTCACGCTAACTGCTCCAAGAACACACTGAAAAATCGCTGCTCTGGTTTGGTCTGGTCAGGTTTGGTCTGGTCTGCAGATAGAAGCATGCGCAGTGATTGATGCCATTACCGATGGTCCATATTCCCCAACGCCCAGCATCCATACACAAAACGACCCGTGATGCCCCATTCATTTATATGATACTACTGAGATTTCTCTCTCTCTCTCTCTCTCTTCTCTCACTCTCTCTTTTTGTCTATAGTGTTGTTTTATTCTTGAAAAATATCTTAAACGAAAACATAACAAGCATTACTAGAATTTACTATATCATTATAATTATGTTAGAATTACATAAATATATGAGTTGGAGCATTTGGTATTTTGTAAATATTGCATTTAACACATTCAACATAAATATATTTATATATATATATGTATATATAATTATAATATATGTAGATAAAATGCAATCAAATTGTCATGGTTGCTTTTAGAAATGTCAAATATGTTTCTGCTTATTATATTGGATCTAATTCAGTTTCCTAATTTGGCTTGATACTTAAATGTATAAAACGGGTAATGCAAACGTTACGCAATCGACCGCCATTGCAGTTGGGTATTATTTTTAACCGTTACGCAAACAAAACGTTGTAAATTTTGTTAATAATAACGGTTATTGTTTTAGTTTCATTCCCCCGTTTGCATACAACATAATTTTTAACTTAACATAGGATTGTTCTGCTAAATTAACATAGATTTTGTTTTTTTTTTACTTCTAACCATAAGGAAGCCTGAGTAACAGTTGCTTTTTGTTTGAATTTCGGTTATTTTCTAATAACAAATAGAAATTTTACTTATATTAAAAATTTTTGAGCTTAACAAGGGGTTACAAGGTTCAATTTTATGTTCTCTTTTTACAACAAAACGAAAAATTTAAAACAAATCAAATTTACTAACTTTGCTGATCTGATCAAATAATAATTTACAAGAAATATTGTGTCAACAAGAGTTGCTTGAGCTGATAATAACAATTATGTACATATTTTTTGGGATATGGTGATTCGAAATCTATAAATTTTGCAAATTAAGGTATGGATGTATATATGTCAACAACATTGGTATAGAATGAGAGTGACTCAATCAAAAGAATCGTCACATATGAACAAAATATTCAATATTTCATTCTGATAGATCTTATGGTTAACAATACCAAGCAGACGGACATGTTTTTGATCTGATGTATATATGCATTAAACAGTTATTTATATGTGTATGTGTATACCTTATGGGGTATGTGCGTTAAATATATTGTAACAAGGATTTTAAGATAAATATATAACTGAAACAGCCTCCATTTACGGCACATACAATATTTGTATATATGTAGTATTCTCTTTAGATACATACATATACATATGTATATCTATTTATACATAATTTTAAACACCTACTGCATCTGGATAATTAAAATTAAGATGCAGATTGCACCAACGTAAATGCCTATCACCCAAATGCGACTCTGCTTTTCGTACGGCGGCCAAAAATGGATGTCCATCAAAATCAAATTGGCTTAGCTGTGTCCACAATTCCTTTCTTTGGGCTGGCAAGTAGAGTCCCCGATCCAGTTCCAGTCCACTGGCCAACCTTACGCACTGTTCCACAATGAACTTTAGTGAGGCTCTTCGATGCAAATCAAAACAATCCCGCGGCCCATATACACGTCGCTGCTCCACACACAAATGCATATCATGCGCAGCCACATTGCAACAATAGAGAAATGAACGTAGGCGCTGAGAACTTATGCTGCTGGGATCTAGATGGGGCAGCAGCAAATGGAACAAACTCTCCTCATTTGGATCATCGACTTCGGAATCTACTTGTAGTTCATATTCACTGAGCAACTTGAGGAGGCTATCAAAGTTCCCTGGCATATAGAAGCACAGCTCGTATGCACGATCCAGCAGAGCTTGGCGATAGTGATAGCAACTGTAATCACTTATATGTTTACGCATAAATTTCTCGGTACGCATCAGTTCCGATTGGAGCAAGCACGGTGCATGCTGCAGCACCCATTGGCGATGGGACCAGGCATGATAATTGCTGGCACAACGATCCGCCGATCGTTCACAAATGCTGATTTCATGAGGCCAGTCAATGGCATCGGCACCTTCCAATGGAAAACAGATTCAGTTAATACTATTACTCATACTGTATAGTGGCATATAACTTACTCTGGAAGGAATACAGCCAGCGCCGATAAGCGAATGCCTCATTCGACTTGGGCTTGATGGATAACACCAAGGCAGAGAACTGAAGTTCCTTGTTTATGCTTAAACGGTTCTTCTGCACCAGCTGACGTCGTATGTGCCAAAATGTAGTCACATCTGGATTGATAAGAAGCGCCACATTAAGATATTTGGCCAAGGCATCGCTCTGCTGCTGCTGTTGCAATGTCCTCAATTGTTGCTGAATGGTCTGACGACGATGGGAAATTAGGGTACGGTGTGCATGATCGTACACATGCTGGGCGCACCATGATTCAAGTCCCAGATTGTGTTCCACATGGATCACGGGTGATTTGTTGCAATTAGTTTCCTTGGGTATAATCTCAAACGATGCCCTACAATGTTAAAATATAATAAAATTAGTGAACAATTAAAATATATTGAAGTACTTACAAGTCGGCATCCCGGAGAAACACTGCATTAATATCTCTAATGATCTTTTCACACAAAACTTTCTTTTCATTGTTCAGGTCCACATTGAGTTCGTCCTCCATTTCGCTATGTTCGACGGGCGGTTGAATTTGAATCTAGATTTGGGGCTTAGGTTTGGGCTGGCAGCTTGTGCTGGTCTATGTTTTGCACTCGTCTCCTTCTATTGAACGTTTGAGGTCAATGCGAATGTTTTAGGCACATTTATTGCTTTCAATTAACATGGTTATGGTTTTCCTCGGCCTGGTCTCTGTTTCCCTCTCCGATTAATTCAATGATGTAGATGACTAGGGGGCAGTGGAGAGGGAGAACGGATACAACGACGAATCTACGCCACTCACCAACCCCCAACGGTTGCACACATACACACACACACACAATGAATAAATTTCAATTAAAAACGTATCTTTGTCAAAGTTATTTTTTATTGTTGCCAACTCTAACGGTAAAGGGTAAAAATAGCAGGCAAAGGGGTATGCTGATAAATTTAAAATCCAAACGTTTTTCTGTTAAACGGTAGTTAACAGAGTGTTCTATCCTTCACTCCAGTCAGAACTGATCAATTCTTATCAGCAATTTGCATATACATTTTTAACAAATTATTTACAGCATATGCTCTTGAGACTATTGTTGTTGTGGGTGCTTCTGGGCAAACATGTGTTTGGCTCGGGTAGCGATAACGATACTGGCCGCAGGGCAGTCGTGTTATCGATATTATTCGTGATAGAAAGTCAAGGTAATAACTAGGGCATTCCAGTTATGAAGTTTATATCAGATGCCATATTTTCGTTAACATTTTAAACAAATAGTACACAACAAACATAGATGATATTTAAACTAGGATTAAATCAAAACTTTAAAGTATTTATTACAAGTGATGCATTTTTAGTGCCTAATATACAACAATTATCTTTTAATAACGGTACAAATCCTTTAAAAAAAAAGTACGTTAAATATTCGTTATACAATCGCGGCCTTTTTGGGATGGTAGTGCTAAAATATCGCTATGTCAGAAGCCTATCGATATTCAAATAAAAAAAAAAAAATTTAACTGCCAAAACTAAAGCAAATGAATAATATAGAGTTATATCTCTCAATAAATGTGGCAACTAGGTGGTCAGACAAGATATGTAGAGCAATATACAAATTAAATGAATCATAATATTAAAACTAATTCAAAATCCGCAAAATTCAAACCCGAGTTTATTGTATTGTATACATTATGCTTTCTTTATTATCTTTCCTTAATGTTCTTCAAACAATTATTTATATAGCCAATAAAGACTGATTTTTATGTTTTATTCATATTCGTATACCAAAGTACAAGTACAGTACAGTTATTCGAATACTTTTTCATTATATTCTTAATTATGCAGTTCTATATTATTATATTACTATTTTATTTTTGAATGTGTATATGAATGTGTATGTAGATACTTACGAATTTGGTCAGTTATTTATGAATAAAATTTATATTCAAAGCAATTTTCGATTTGAGCAAATAATCGTACAATCTAGTACTTAAAGCCATGCTAAATTCCCGTTATCAGAACTAAAAAGTCGTTAAGGCAACATTATATTTTTTTGGACTCTCTGATCTTTGATTTTTCACAGATTTAACAAATTTAACATAACTTTTTATGCAATAACACATAAAATATAATTAATACAATAATATATGTATGCTTGTGTATAAAATATAAAACGAATCTCTTTATAAAGATGGTGGTAAGCCAGTGGGAATTTTAACGAACCAGAGGTACTGGTTCCTTGAGCTTGGCCGTCCAGGCCTGACGATTCTCTGGATTTTCAATTTGGGCACGGCCCAGACACTTGCCTTGCGATATGAGTTCAGCGAATTGCGCAACAATGGGATCCCGACCGCAGGAGGCCACCGCAACCACCGTGTCTGCCTCATTAACAAAGTAAGCGATAAATTTCAAATCCTCGAGACTGCCATCAATGATAACATCCTTGTAGCGACCATGACCAGCATATCGTATGCCTTTGCCGAAAATCATGGTGAAAAAGAAGGGAACAGCCTGCAATTTTTTAACGGAACCGCTCATATTAATTGCAGCAACGCGTCCATGATATTGGGCCAACTGGTAATGTCCGATAGTAACTCGTTCACTGGTTAAACCATGGATATGGGCATTAGCAATGTCACCGCCAACATAGACATCTGGGACATTTGTTTCTAAGAAATCGGTGACATCCACCGATCCGTTGCGATTGATCCGGACACCAGAATTGGCCAGGAACTGCGTATTAAGGGTGGAACCAGTTCCCGCTATTAATAAATCACACGGCAGGCGCGTCTCATCTAATAGTTGAACCTCTGCAACATTGTTCTCGTCATTGCCAAGAATCTGTGTGATTCCACTGGACATAACCATATTTACTTTATTGTCCTGGAACAGTTTCAATACACGTTCGCCAATCTGCTCGCCGAAAGCCGCCTTCAAGGGAACAGTATCCCTGCCAACAACTGTAACACTGGCAACTTTGGAAACCAGAGCGGCAGCTGCCTCCAAGGCTATGAAACTAGAACCAAGGCAGACGACCCTCGATTCCGGTGTAATTAACTCCATTATGCTCTGACAATCTTCGTATTCACGGACTGTCTTTACATTACCCAAATCAATGCCAGGTATGGGCGGTCGAAAGGCAGAACATCCGGTGGCTAGGTAGATCTTATCATATTTCACCACTTGCCCGTTCGAGCAGTGCAACTCTTTTTGGGCTGTGTCCAGCTTGTCGGCGCTAACACCCAATAGTACTTCAATATCATGATCCTTGTAAAATTTATCATCACGGAATTGTATAGCGTCGATTGCCAAATTCATGGCCTTGGAGATTTTAACACGATCATAGGGCAAGTAATTCTCACGACATACGAAAATTAAACGTCCTGTATAACCTTCTTGGCGCAGAGTTTCCACACAAACTGCTCCAGAGGGCCCACCGCCGACGACAATAAAACAACGCTGATCTTCAGGCTTCCGTTTAACCATATTCTTTAGACGCTTTGTCTTTTCCAAATCACTACGCTTGGCACGTACCATTACCTGACCTTCACTGCTAACTTCAACATTGTAACAGGGCAGAGAATCCAGGCCAGGAAAATCTTCAATATCGCCAGTATCCAGATTAAAACAGGCTCCATGCCAGGGACAACGCACACGTCCCAAGCCCAAAGCACCGGTATGCAACGGTGCTCCATAGTGAGTGCATTTAGCTCCCACTGCCTTGAGATTACCATTCTGTTTGACCAACAGAATGCGAGTATCGTCATCAAAATTAACTTGTCGCATTTCATTCTCATTTAGCTCAGTGGCCAGACAGACGGCCACCGGATCTGTATAGTCATCAAGATTGCTCGTTGAGTCGCTCATTTTGTCGGCGCTGCTGATACACTTGGATTGATATGAGCCAACGGCGCCACCTGCCGAGATTGAAGAAGATGGAAATGGAAAAAGAAAATGTTTAACAAACAAAACAAATACATAAAAATTTTCCAGTTTTCTTAATGAATAAATAAGTGCGAGTGAGAGAACAACGGAAGATTAGGGAAAGTCAGCCTGCTGAGTTGCCATTGTGTTTTGATTATTGTCTTTGGTTTCGGGTTTTGATAGAAAGTCAGTCTATAAAATGTCGAGGTTGTGTCTAGAACTCATTTTGATTTTTGGTATTTGTCTCCATTTGGATATGGGACAGGTACTGGTGCTGGGTTCGGGATCGGGATCGGTTGTAGGATTAGGAGTTAATCATGAAGTCAGTTCTCTGCTTAATCATCGTCAAATGTTAATAGCCGAAATGGCTAGATTATATATGGAACCCATGATACCGGAAACACAAATGCTTCTAGATGACCTCCAGCTACGTGACCAACAATTGCAAATGCAAATTGAATTAATCGAGAATGGTGGTGGAGGCGCTGGCAATGGAGGTGTTGGATTGGGAGGTGAGAGTTTTGCCATTAATCTGACGGCAGATTTTGAAAGCTTGCAAAAGAAATTGGATGAACTCAAACTACAACTGGAACGTACGGAACATTTGAAAGATCGTGATGGTGGAACTGAATCCACAACTACTACGACTGCAACTCCCTCTTCTAATTCATATTTCTGGACATCGCCTCTACTGGCCATGCCGGATTTTCCCCAGCAGAATAGTCCTCCTTCTCTTATTAAGCGTCTAATGGCCATACTGAGACCTAACAGCTCCACTTCGTCATCATCATCAACGTTATCAGCTAACAGTAATTGGCGTAATCTTTGGTCTCACGATAAACAGGACACTTCATTAAGTGCCGAAGAATTGCTAGGACAATTAAAAAAACAACGAGACTTTCTTGATCAGACCATCAAACGAATGGAGCTATTAGCCACCAAGAAATTGTAGTTACATTCAATTAACCTTAATCTCTATATAAAATATACATTTATATAGTATTTGTATTGACTTTCGATTAACTATCAATAAAGGACACAATCATTCTGACCAAAACAAAAGGCAACCAAGTAACGTTTCAATTTGATATCATCAATAATTGTCATATAGTTGAATAGGGAAAGATAAGTATATAGCATGTAAATCCAACTGAAAACAGAAATATGTACGTATCTACATATTCTTAACATGTGTTAACTTAAACCTTATCAATTGGTTATATTTGTTTATATGTATGTACACAATCATGACTATAGAAAACTGAGTTTCTGTCTGATAACATCCTATGACTTCGTTTATAATATTTGAATTTTCAAGTGGTTATAACTGAAACCATAGGCGTAACCAGATTTTTATCTATCAAATGATTCTTTTTTTTCACACTATCATATAAAGTTTCAGTTTTGTCTTAACGATGATTGACTATTTTTTGGCATGAATAAACATTATTTAATTATGAAAAACAAAAACAATTTAAATTGAGTATCTGTTTCGGGATTGTTAAAGAGGATATGATTACTCCACAGTAAGCATGACAATTGTTGCACACTACATACAAATGTATGTACATATGTATGTATGTATGTATGTATGCATGTGCAGTGTAGTGTATTATTTTTGGTTTCTGTCTAATTAACTGTTGGCTTGCCCTGGCATTAACTGCTCCCTCTGTCTCGACTGTCTTGTCTTATTCGCACACAAAGACACGTAGATACATACAGACATACATATGTATGTACATATGTCCATACATAAATTTGTACACAACACAAGAGAGGGAGAGCAAAACCGGTTAACCTTGTCTTACATATAGTATCTATCGAAAATTCCACTAACTACAACAAGAACAACATTCGTAATTATTCTAATTATACTAATAAACAGTTTTCAATCACGTTTACCAAAAATATAATTATTTCACTTAATGACGTTTGTTGACTTTGTAAAATTGTATTAGAAGCACTTCTTATTACAGTGGTGGACGACAGACCGCAATGGAATGAATTAAAAAGAAATGCCGACAAATGTTGTAAACTACGAAAACGAGTAAGAAAAAACCATAAACAATGACTAACTGTGAAAGCTTAAACAACACTAGATAAATTTTGCTCTCGCCTTCTGAACTCTCTCTCTCTCTCTCTGTCTCTAAAGCTCTCTGCGTGTTTATCCTAATTGGCACGCTACACAGTGGGTAGAAATTTTGCCTAATAACCAAATTTGCATTTAAATTTGATTGCTTTGTTGTGTAGTTTATTCAGATGAATGTTTGTATATGACAAGTTGTAATTAAAAAGTCCATTGAATTGGTAAATTTGTCCATAACCGAAATACCAATAGTTGCTTTAAAAGCTTAACAACTGCGGAAGATAAACATAGAGTTGTTATGTCAATCGAACTGATCTAAATTGGCGATATGTTTTGAAACTATAAACATCAGCCCTGAAATAGCTGTCAATTGTTCGTATTAAAGTTTCAATGGCTTAATTTCAGATCATATCAATTATCTGACCAATCACATTTCACTGTTATTGGGTACTTAAAGTCAAAGTAAAATTTGCAGATATCTGCAGAAAACTTTCGGGTTAAATTTTTTAAAAAGTTTTTGTAAACTAATCCACTGTACATTTCCATAATGTTTCATTTGCATGTGTACGTAAGTTTATGTAATCATAAATGTATGTGTATGTATTTTTGTTTTTATATACGACTTTCAAAAATATTAATTGTTAATCGATTTGAAATCGAATGAAAAACAAATTGTATTGTACGGTAATCTTGCTTTAACCTTGATGTCTATAAATGTATGTATTATAATATAAATATATTAAATCAAATATATACATACATACACAGACAGGGGGAAAACAAAATATTCCCCACTCATCCATTTAGTTAAAGTATATAGAAAACCTCTGTCAAATTTTTTGATATAGCATGTGTTAATTAGATTGATTGGTTTGTATAATGATATTTTTATGAATCACCATATGACTTTTAAATAGAAATAATAATATCCACTTCATATTATAAACGTTAGTTTAGGAAATCGACACACTACGACAGGTTATTGACATGTCTGTATGTATATCTGTAGAAATTAATTGGATATTCCCTCCCATTAACTAACGATAGAAACGTTTAGAAACGTATATAAATGTCAATGTCAGTTATTACCTGATGACTGCTCCTTTTTAGGCGTAACATTTCCAGTGGTTTTATATTCCTTGCAATTAATCGAACCCATTTGGGTATATGTTCGATGTGGACTTGGGAATTTCTGATATCTACACCTGATAAAATGAAAAAAAAAATTGATTTAATTCCATTACAAATCTAATGTAATTCCCATAGACTTACTTACCTATTATACAAACTAAACTGTCCTTGAATTTGTTTCAAGAGTTGTGGGTATTTGTGTAATTTTCGAACTTGTTGATAAACTGAAAGCCACCTAAAAGGAAATTGAGGTTTAGATTGTTTTTTTTTTTTTTGTTTTTTGCTGACTTTACACGACTTTATCGTTAATTGTGGTTAAGACAAAAACTATATTACCTCTTCTGCACATACAGAATTCTTGGTAAAATGTTGGGCAATTTTTTATTTCACTTAAAACACATTTGTTTTTAAAACACTATCAAACAACAAAAACAACAACAAAAAAAAAACAGAGGAAAACGCGAAAGGGACGGAGCATGCAACAGGTTCTATAACTATGGTGATATGAGTATCAAGAGAGTCTGAAGAGAGCAAATGAAAACACGACGGGAATACGAAATCACAGGAGCAGGAGCACGGGTAAGGAGCACGTCTGTTGGCTATGAGTAGCAATTCGCGTATGTGTTAACAACAAGAAGAAAAAGCCTTAATTCAGAAGTTCTCTGGCTACAACGACGTCGACGTTGCCATATTGCATGTATGTATGTACATACTGACATGCATACACGTATTGATTGCGTTAACACATACATACATACATTCAAACATACATACGTACATGCTTATATTAAAAAATTGGAGCTCCAAGTGTTAAGATTGTGTCTGTGTGTGTATCTGTGTGACTAACAACTCGACCTTGCCTGCCGGCATGCCGTACACTTCACTTCTATACTATGTACATATGTTTGTATACATATATGCCGCCCCTTCCTCTTCTCATTAACTCCCTTACTCCAGACTCCACTGACAGACAGTGTTATAAAATACTGGTTTATTGTTGAGCATTGGCAGAGAACGAAAACAAAAAGACACGCCTAACCTTCAGTTTTAGGCAAGACTTCATTTGGTTTTTACGCTGCTGTTGATTCACTCACTGCCAGTGTTCCCTGTTAAACATCCAATCTTTATTATTATATATACTACCATACATACGTATACATATTTGTATGTTTATATGTTTGTATTTTCCCATCTTTGTAGTCAATGAGTTCATTTTACTGAATTATATACATACATATAAACATATAGTTATAAGAGCAGCGTAATCTATTAAATTGCGAAATATGTAGGCATTCGGACGAACACACATTTCTAATTTAATATTATATAGATTATGACACGGAAACACCGTATTGTCATACACCGTTCAAAATTAGTCTAGACAAGTTTTTGAAAAGTTCAAATCATATGGAAAATAGAATTAACATGGTACATATGTATATGCATGCTAAAAAAATAAGATATCACAAATAGTTTAGCTATTTTTAGTTTTTCACACATCGAAATTGACTGTGATTAGCCTTAATTTTTTTGTGGTTGTGCATTTGATAGCACGTAATTGATAAAGAAGCTTAACTATGGAAAATAAAAAGGACAAAGCCATAGACAGTGAATAATATCAGTAAACAATTGTACATACATAATTCTGTTGTTTGTTCACGTATATTTATATAGGTTTAATTGCATTTACACAATATCAAAATAAACTAAATATGAAATAAAAAAGTGAAGGTATTTTCAAAGTAAGTCGCCTTATTCTTATGTTAAGAGTCAATACGACAACTTTTTTTTAATATGTATAAGAAAATATAGCCAGCCTATGGTGTAAATTCCATAAGCCGTTGCCAAATAAATAATTAAAAATCTGATTTAGTTTTCTTTTTCGTAACTGTTAAGCTTTTAAACTTGTTAAACGCTAGTTATTTAACACTTAAGGGAGTACCCTCAACAACTTAGCTTCTCAAACTGCGCCAAAACTTGAAGCTTACTCAAATACTGGTATTTGAAAAAAACATTGGGGCTTAAATACTGTTTAACAAAGCGCAAAGCGCAATTGCAAATTTAAATTCTAAAATTGCAACTTGGAAGTTGTCCTTGAATTTGCTGTCATCGCATCTGGCAACCAAGCCCAATAAATTCTGTTTCATTTACTTCAAAACGGTTGTGGTTTTAGCTGGACGTGGTCGTTAATGTTTTGATTTGTTTTAGTAAAAATTTTTATTTTGAAGTCCCCCCCCATAATCACCATTTTCCATTTAACTCAAAAAATGTTGCGTAACTTGTGGTACCTATTCGGCTCTGCACGCAACTTCAATGATCAACTGCTCCGGCTGCAGCCAATGATAGAGATGCAACAGTTACGTGCCATAGCACCAACCCAATTGCGGATTGTAGCCAGGAATCAAGAGCACCAACGAGAGGGTAAGTTATAAATACATACATACATACATATGTACACATGTATGTACATGTATGTACATATGTATGTATGTATATTTATTTGTAAGTATTTTTACTTTTTTGTATACAAATCCATGAATAACCTGTCAGTCTGTCAGTTTGGTGAAAGGGTTTTGTAAATATTGTTATTATATATTTATAAATATATAATTATTATTTATTTAATAATTTACACAGATATGGCCGGAGAACTGAACTTCAGGCGTCGTAATTCACTGTTTGGCGAATTTGAGGTCGCTTTAAATGAAAACATAAACTTAGCGGTTAGCGATACAGAGCACCTCACGGACTCCGATGACGATGATGATGAGCTATATGATTTGCTGAACACCGATGGTCACATATGTCCAAAACGACGTGCGGCACACACAATGCCACGATATGGCGTCGATGAGCATGTAACACAGCCGATACTTTGGTTGGCCCTAGAACAGTTACGGAAATATGAGAATGGGCTAAGACGGAAACTACAGACTGGCGGCAGTGTTGCATCTAAAGAAAATAAGGAAAATCCTGCCGATTTTGTTGCAAACTATTTGATAAAAAATATGAATTCAGAGATCTTTAATGATGGCAATCAACCAAGATATGGCCCGGGTTCACTTTCAAGGCGAACTCGACGTACCCTTCGTGGAAACATTCCAATATAAATCATAAGTGTAGCCATCACATGAAATGCAATCTAGTCATACCAATAACTCAACTATATATATCAATGTCTCAGATATGTTTATACCAACAAACACAAAAGTAATTTATCATCTTAATCTGCCGCGGTGTATATCCATCTATAAGTAAATTTTACATCATCTTTGGCAAATATTTTAAAATCCAACCCGGCACTCGTCTAGCCTCAAGCCCAACAATAAACCCAATCACTAATACTTAACAATATATATTTATAAAAAAAAAAAAGACAGCAGCAATTGTAATTTTGAACAGAATGTTTTTAATATTTAATTTTTTTTCCTCACAATTTCTTATTAATTTGAAAATTGATTAACTTAAAACAATTCAAAAGTAACGGCTTTCTCAAATACTGGTTTTCATCAAACGTTAGAACTCAAATACTGGTATGGTTTAATGGCGCGCCAGAGAATTCAAAATTTAAACTGCTTTATTTTTGCTTTTAAAGCTCTGCTAGTTTGACCATTTTAATTTTATAGAATTGTAAACTGATTAATTTATATTTAATAATATATTAGCATGCTTTTGGATAGGATTATGACAAAAATTAATAATTAATTATAAGCGATCAAGCTTCATGTAACTGACAACCTGTTAAACGGAATCTATTACGACATTTAAAATTTTATCAAATATTTCGAATGTTTTAAATGTAATCCTTCACATTTTGTTAAGCTTGAGCCACGTGTTAGCCCTTCTACATATAATCACTTTATCAAATTGTCAAATGTTGCGTCGTTGCTATAGAAAAGTAAGCAAACATGTTTATATATAAACCTTGGAAAGGCTACATTAGCCATTCTGTTTGTTTCAAAGGTCTCAATACAGTTGATATGTTCCGTTTTTAATGTTGCTCTTGATAAGGTGTGCCAAATTTCCGGGGGGAGTCCCTAAATATTAAGTAACAGAAATCAAGGTCGGCACACAGATGGACGGATGGATGGATGGATTTTAAAGTTTGAATCTTTGTCTATTAAATTTGAAAATTACATGCAATTGGTATTTCTATTTATATATACATATATATATATATTCGAATGCAACTAATTGCATTTATATACTATATTAATTTTATTGTTCACCTTTGCCCACAAACTGTTACAATTTTATTAAATAAATAACAAATCAATTGTTATTGATTGTTATTGCACTTATTTGTACAAATCAGTATCAATATGTATGTATGTATGTATAGTATTTACATATGTATATATGTAAAATAATTCTTATCAATTTTTCTCAATGATTAATTAATTGGATTCATGGAAATGCGGTTAATGATTTATTTTTGAAATTGTTGATTTCTAATCGAGTGTTTACAACGGTTGCCATAGCCACGCGCCATTTAAGTGATTCTACTTTGCGACGAAAGTTGAAAGGTCAACACCATGCAACAACACAACCACATGCCAGGCCAAGGACGCGGACATGGCCCAGACAACGTGCAGACATCCTTAACACCGAACAGCAACTGAATCGTTTGTTTGTGCGTGTGTGCGAGTGTGTGTGTCAGACATTGACCTTGAAGGTCGTCTTACCGACTGCAGTTCATTGGCCACGGCTACCACCAACGACACCATCATCAATGTGTGTCTATGCCCGCTGTTTGGCCAACGACCGAACAACCGAGCATTCGCCATCACTCTTCCCATCTGTTCCTTCTGTTTCTGTTTCTGCTTCTGCTTCACATTCACCTAAACGTTGTTGTATACCCTCTTCAATCTAACCTCTCTGCCAGTGTATTGACTCCAATGATAATCACACTTTGTCTGTATATTTAAATTTTGTTTTGCATTTTCGTTGTTGTTCAATAAACTTGTCATCTAATGACCGACCTTAACCTGCTTTTCAATTGTTATTGAAGGTCCCACGGGTCTACATTTCTTAATTATGTTCAAAAATTATTAAAGTAACAAAAATGACCCCTGTTCTACGAAACTAATCTAGTAAGATTTGTAAAATCTGTTATATGATGAATATTCGTTGGAATATTTGTAGAACAGTTAAAAATTGTTATAAATTTATAACTTTTCGAAAAAAACCCGAATTTTTTTTAAACCCTAAAGAGTTTTCGTATTTTACAGCGTTTTTTCCCTTTCAGACAGATAGTTTGTAGTGTCGTCAAGTTCAGAAAGTTATTGCTTTACTTGTCCCACTTGCATTGGACACTTTTTCTATTGTATAATATCCTGGAACATTCCAAGACAGTGCAGCTACAATCCATTCTAAAAAAAACACCTTTTGATATTACTTTCAATCAATGGAGTCCTTTATACAACGAGACGCTGGTAAAGACTACGTTTTTACGGCCTTAGATTTTATACCTTTCTTTATATTTTTATAAATTTTTAATTGTTATAGATTTATTTTTAATTTCAACAAGATCAAAGTTCACTTTTAAGAGATCCACATACATACATTTATACATTTTTGTTGTCGTCTGCATCTGAGTTGGACTCTTGTCTAGGCTGGGCTCTCGGCCTATCACCAACTCAATGAGCACCTTCTGGGTCAATAATCTGCGTCGGAGACGCAACAGTGTTGAGTTGTTGGCGCCCGTTTGCCGTACATGTCAATCAATGGTATGAAGATCCAATTTTAGCTCAAGTAAACAATATTCTCTGCTCGATCCGCCCCGTATCTCGTACACCCACATCCATAATGGTCTTATCACTCATTCGGTAAACATCGAAAGGGCATGACTAAAGGAAAAATACCAGAGAAGAAATCCTTATTTTTTTATACCCTTGCAAAGGGTATATTAAAATTAATCAA
The DNA here is from genome assembly GCA_018903615.1 of Drosophila neocordata. Lineage (NCBI taxonomy): Eukaryota > Metazoa > Arthropoda > Insecta > Diptera > Drosophilidae > Drosophila > Drosophila neocordata. Next base: position 54,389 of record JAEIGI010000011.1, read on the forward strand.
ATGTTTGTTATGCATAAAAAATTACGTATTCGACCCGTATGTAAAGCAATCTGAAACCGAGTCGATTACCAGCCACTTCCGTTTATTCGTCTGTCTGTTCTTTCGCTGCTTTTATACTTTTAACTTTAATCTAGGTGGATAAAACTCGGTAAATGAGCTTTTCAGATGAGTACGAGTAATAAGTTCAGGTATTACTCAAATCGGACAACTTTAAGATATAGAAACCATCAAATTAATCGGTGTACAATGGAAATTACTTTCTTTTTTTGCTGACTTGTTGAGTTAGACGTTAGAGATTAGTCTTATGAACTCGCTAGTTTGAAGTCTGAATGGCGAAATTAAACTTTATGCATTTTTTTCATTCATTTACTTCATTCCGTTGCAAATTGATCTTCTTACCGAAACACAAGGGTATACAAACAACGGCGCAGACAAAGTAAGTATCTTTGACATTTTTTTTACATTTTTTTTTCCTATTGATGACGTCATTGTTTCTCCCCCATGTTTTCCATAGACAGTCTCTGGTATACTCTCTTTCTCACTCTATCTTTTTCCCTGTCACTCGTTCCCAGCCGCTCTTTTCGTTTGTTGTTGTTGTTGTTGTTTCAAAAGAACAGATTATACGCTATAAATAGGCAAACGGGAAAATAATTCAACGATTGGGACTTCAGCTATATATGTATGTATGTAAATGTATAGTATATTTACATATAGACGCATAGTATTACTTATTATAATCGAAACTAGATCACGTTGAATTCACGTTGACTTTGTTTACATGTGTTTCCCTAGTTGGCATTACGCTAAGCGCCCCCGTCTTCGATTATGCCTTCCCTTTACCGAACTCAGCCTTCGCCTGCGATTCCCGTCTCCGATGTGACTGGTTTCCGTTCTTCGTTCACGGCTGGGCTGCCGCAACATCATCCAATAAACAACAATTCTTATCAGCAAGAAACCACAGCCCCTCTCACTCAACACCACTATCAACGTGTCGAGCAGAAGTCGGAGTTGCCTCCTATGTGGGGTGTATAAACGTATGCATCAAGTCAAGTTACCGAAACCGAAACCGTAACCGAAACTGATAAGTGGGTTGCCAATTCAAAAACAGAATTGTTCTATCTTTTTCTATGCTAATTTCTATTTTCGAAACCGAAACTCCAATAAATGCTCTAAATTAAATTAAAGCACATTTGACGTACCCAAAATATATTGAATCGGTTTTTGTATACTCCTTAACTTATCTATATAAGGACATGCTTGCCTTATAGAGAACCCTATTAGAATGAGATATGCAGATGTATGTATGTAGATCTTGTGTTCTATATATAAATTCCTGAAATTATTAAAAATTGACGGAATCTGTACGTCTGTTAGTCTTAGAATATATATAATTCGATTTTGGTTATATAAATATTGGTTTTCTTCGGATTGGATGAAAGTCTACCTATGAACTATTTGCTAAAGAACGATATTTTTAGATTAAAGATATAGATTAAAGTCAATATATATATTGTATATGTAAATGCAAATATTTTTGAAAATTGTAAATTTCAGACAAGTAAAGTTTACTTTAGATTGTTTTCAAACACACCCTCTAATACTCATCACTCCATACGGAGCTCATTCCTAATTTATATTGGGCTTATCAGGCGGAGAATCGAATAATAATAACAACTGTATCAATATCAGTAGAGGGGTGCCCCCACAGGTTAAGCCGAAACGTCGGGGGCTGTCCTCTCTCTTTATGTTCATCACATCTGTCATCATCAACATCATCATCATCATCATCTGTGTGATACATGGGCAGAGGATGCTGCGGCTGATGCTGCTGCTGATGCTACTGCTGGATGGATTCACTCTAGTTGTACTTGTTGTTTGCATGAAAAGTTGCCAAGCTGATAAGCGCATCTCTCTTACCCTCTCTTTCTCTCTTACATTCTCTCTCTCTTTCGAAAAGTGTCTGTACTTTGTTCAGTGGGGATCTTATTAATATTATATTGTCATTGTTATTATTATTAACGCTGAATACAAATATAAGTAAACAGTCGGTGCATAAAAATTTACACATATGCATATAACTAGAAATTTAAGAGTTTTAGAATTTTTTGCAAAGAAAATTTGATTAATATTAAAAAAGAACATCATGAAATTAGCCTACCTAACCTAAATTACATATCTAGAAAGACAAACATTAAAAGTTAGTTATGATATACATATATATATGGCCAAAAAGTCCTATATATACCTATAATTTTCTTTATAATTGAAAAGAAACTTACAATAGATAGATAGAAGGTAAAAATTATTATTATAAAAACACTTGTTGGACCAACTGTATAATTTAATTCAATCTCTGGTGTGGCAACACTGTGTCCGTTAGTTGATTTTAATTGAAATTGAATGTGTCATGGACAATTGGATTATGACGTAGTGGTTGCTAGTTTCTATCTCTTTCTCTTTAGTCAAAATGTTGCGAGACGAAACATTTTTGAATTATATACATACCAACAGATGTACAAATGTATGTAGCATGTATGTATGTATGTATATATACATGTGTGTAGATACATGTGTCAATTGATTAGAAGAAATTAGTTTAATTGGGTTGAAAAAACTTTGCCAATCAATCTTGATGCACTGTGCCCCATACACACACACACACGCACGCAGAGACAAAATCTATGTGTGTTTGTGTGCGTGTCGTCGCCTCTGTTATGGGTTCGCGGCTGCTTGAAGCATGCCAAGATTTCTTTTTCAAATTGGCTGTGAAACAACAAAGAACAAAGCAAGGAATTTTCATTTTACAAATCCCGATTTAAACAGGAAATGTAACAGAAAAAAAGAAAACAAAAAAAAAAAAAAAATTAAATCAAAAATTAAATTTTATAACAGATTCAAGTGAAGTCTATTTACACAAAAACAAATTTCAAACTTCTTGTACGTCAAGTGTTATGTGTATTATGTGTGGAAGTGCAAGCGAGATAACACTAACACTATAAGCAACAATCAACAAAACGAAGCCGAGTCAAAGCTTTCAATCTGGACGTCTAATTATAGGAACACAGAGTTTCTAAAAATAAAATTCTTCATTCAATTCACATTTCAATTCCACAAACATGGGCAAACACAAATATGTATGTAGTAGAGTGGAAATGAGATAGAGAGACGACGGCATCGAGATACTTTCGTAATACGCGTGCGGAGCGTGAAGCCAATGAACAGCTGTTCTGTTAAATGATAACAGTGAGAGAGGAGGGCTTAAGAACTGACGGTGGATGTAGAGGAAGCTGTTGAAAAACTCTGTCTGGCAAGCAAATCAATTTTCGACAGCGCCAACAACAAACAGGGCAAGCGCGGCCATCAATAACGAGAGGAAGGCAGAGAAAGAGACCGAAAGAGAGGGATAGAAATAGTAAAGCAGAGAAACAGAGAGATAGAGAGAGAGAGAGAGCAAAGGAGGAGAGAGAGATAAACCTCTCTTACTTTATTATAATCGTTGCCGTTGCATGGAAGCGACGCCGCCAACAAGCACAAATCACAAAACCCCCAAAGCGTGTTCCAAATCCAAGCCAGCCGCATTGTCATCATCATCATCAGCGCGGATCGCCGCCGTCGCCGACGCTGCCGTCATCGCTGCCGCTGCCGTTGCCACTCTCGGCCAATCTGAACCACCCACTACCCCGCAATGCAGCAATTGGGCATTACGTTAACTACCGCCGTCAAAGACACTCAAACTGAAATCAATATCGTACTAGAAATCAACCCCAAATAGAATTTAAACCTCTCTCTCTATATATATAATTATATCAGTTTAGCCATATTCAAAAGATATTATTTTTAATTTGCAATATATTTTTTTTTTTTTTTGTTTTGTACAATTTATTGTGATTTTGAAACTTTGTGATCGCAAAAGAGCATAAAAAAAAAAAAAAAAGAAAAACGAAAATTATAGCAAAAAAAAAAGAAAGTTCCTTAAGCAAGTGATAAATTATAAACCGATATAACATATATATACATATTATATAAGTACAAGAAAATCGGTGTATCAGGTGACATTATCATCATTATTATTGTCAAAGTACACGTGAACAGCACAAGGAAAGAGCTAAAGGAAATCTACAAAAAAAAAAAACTATATATATATATATATAGACCAATTTAAAAACGTGACTCTGAGAAATCCAGCATGCCAAAGTGAGTACAAAAAAACTACTAACAACTAACTAAATAAATTAATTTATTGTTATCATGAGAACGTATATATTGTATATATTCTCTATATATCAATAATGAAATCTATATATATATATATATATTCTCTTTCATAATTGGGTTAAAAAATATATATAAATATCAAATCTATATTATTTGAAATTTTCTTTAGGCATTTTTTAATCAAAATTATATTTGAAAAATAAACCTAAATATTAAATTTAAATATTTAAAATTGTTAACATCTTTTAAATAGATTAATTCTTTTATTAAAACTTTTCAAAGTGATCTTTTAACTCTCATTTTTCATTAATTTTTTTAATATAATGAGAATTTCTATATAGTTCTTATAGCACTTGACCTGATTTTGATTCTTTATAGTTTTTTTTTTCACACTAAAGCCTTATTAGGTCAAATTTTTATGCATATATCTATCTAGTTTAATCAGATCATTTTGAGAAACATATATACATATATATGTATGTATGTATGTATGTGTATCTTGTGAAAAAGCAATTTGCGAATTTTCCCAACAAGCTAAAGTAACGACAACAATTTCAATTTGCATACTATAAATACATATATATATATAACGACTAGTTAAGGGGTAAGGGGAATAACTGATCTGGTTTGCCCTCTATATAATATACATTGTTTGCTAGACAAATACTGATCTTCTTCTTATATTGCATTCTCTATCAATTCTGATTCATATTACCGCCTAAATATGCAAAGAGAATTCTTCATATTTGATATCGTGGAAAATTGTTTTCAACTTTTGAACTACTTATCAAACTTTGTTTTTAGCCTAGCATAATTTTAAAAAAGAAAGTAATATATATTTGGCATATTAAATTAGAAATCAAAACAACCCACAAATATATATATATATATATATATTTATACAAATATGAAACATTATGGTGACCCTTGAGCCTGCTCTGCTGCCAGTTGTTTACGTCGTCGTCATAATCATGACTTAGCACACATTCTTCATAGGGATCAGCAAAAACATTGAACCACATACTCTTCGTACTATCTATATCTATATATATATATATATATATTTCTATATATGTATGTATATACAACCCTTACTCGTTTCAATCATGGGCACTAATGTTAAAGAATAAACAAATTAAATAAATAAATAATACAAAACCAAAAAAAAACCAAAAACAAGCATTTTGTTATTGTTTTTCATTATACGAATTCATGTTCCAAATGATAAGGCAAGAGTTCCACATCTCTCTAGCCTCAGCTCAAATCGGATTCAGATCGGTTCTGACTCTGGCTCTGGCTCTGGCTCTGGCTCTGGCTTCGTTGTCTCGGTTTTATTTTTAAACATTGAAGTTTATGTAAATAAATAATAATAATATTTCCTGGCCCCAGGCGCGACGACACAAACAAAAACACAATGGAAAACATAATAATATTTGAGTTACTGATAACGAACCAGAACCATAATACGAACCAGTATCAGAACCAGACACATGTCATATGAGATTGTATATTAACCAAAATGATCATTATCATTATTATCAAAAATTGTGAAAGAAAATTATTATTATTTATAAATTGTTATCATTTGCCTTGATTTAATCAAGTTTATTTTTTTTTTTTTATATATATATTTTTAGATGATTTTCGTACTACCATTATCGCTGAGAATTGCCCTCTTTTTGTTCTTCACTCATATAATGGCTTTGGTCAATGCCAGTCCACTTACCTCCATTCCGCCCGAGGAGGAACGTATGATACGTTGTAGTGATGTTCTATTTGAATCAATACAGTTAATATGTAATGGACGCACACGTTCCCTAGCGGATCTCTACCGTAAGCAAAGAAGCATTTCATTAAATATTCATACTTTATTTTCTAACACTTGCCATTTCTCTCTCTCTCTCTCTCTCTGTCTTTCTCTTGTTTGTTTATAGCACACAGTGTGGGACAACGCATTAAGCGTTTTAGCAACAACCAAGAGGCGGATGGGGTTCAATTTCATAGAATTTTACAGAATGGTGCTGTACATGAATGCTGTCGACGAGCCTGTAGCCATTCCGATATTAAAAGATATTGTGCACCTGACTAAACTGCAATGAAAATACATAGAAGATAGATAGGATGGGGGGGAATGGGACTCGGCGGCAGAATTCATATTCTGCGTACATATATGCATATATAACTATATTTATATAAATATAATATGTCTAATATTATATCTATACATACGTATAATATACAATGTGTTTAATATTATAAAAATAATAATTATAATAAAACCAACAATGAAATTGAGAAAATTATCAATGAAAGTTTTCCACAATATCGATATATAAATCGCCAAAGGATTCTTGTAATATATATATAAATCTATGTTGAATTGATGCCTATGAATAATAAGTTTTAGAATTCAATATAGAATATAGAAAAAAACTTTATAATATAGATGATTTATAAGGCATATGACTTAAAATGGAATTAGGTGTTGTTAGTTAACACTGGCTTGGTTAAACGCCATGTGTATCGTAAGTTTATCTTGATTACTAAGCTTATGGCATCTGAAGTTGTTATCTGATTAGAATATTGTTAAGTTTTAAGCAAATTTGTTACTTTCATATTTCTCAACATATTTTCAAAAAGGAATCTAGGATAATCCCAACTAGTCTAAGGAGGCCGCATACTAATAGAATTGAAGTAGTTTAAAATGAAAGCATTCTTTAGAAAGAGTTTATAATGAGCAAATGAAATAACTTAACCAAGTCTTTGAAAGGTTTCTGTAAATTAACAAATGTCCACACAAACTTCCCTGATAAGAGCCTAACGTATCCAATACTCTAAAATACTATAGTTAGTCTTATAAAAGAGTGTTCTTAGTTCCTTACCGAAATAAACCTAAATTACCTTCAGAACCTCTTCAACTACTTCAAGTCCAGCAAAAGCTTTAAAAGCTCGGGCCTTGGTAGAGTTGTTAGTGTTATTGTTACTATTTATAGGATTTAATATAAATTAAAGGACAGTGTAGCCTTTTAAGTAGTTAGTTAGATCCTTATTGTCTCTCTCGAACCCACAAAATTGATGTTCATGTCTGAATGAAAATACTGTCATTTAAAATCATTTGCTAGCCATTTTCTTGGTCTCTTCCTTTCTCATTCTCTTACGTTAACCATATGCTTGTCGACTTTTCCTATTTGGGGGATGAAAAAAAGTAATGGGGGGAAACTAGAAAAAGGACATTGGATACTTGATGATGGGCAAACTGCTTTACATGTGCATACAAAAATGAAGCAAGCAAGTCGTCCCTGCCGACTTTGAGTATACCCTGTACCAAGTAGAGTAACTGTATTAAATCAAACTCCTTAAAATTTGCCATCAGTTCAAACTAAAATTCTCCTCAGAAGCGGCAGCAACGAACGCATGCTATCTCGCTCACACTTACTACGCAGTGTCGTACTAGGCATTTCAGTGCAAATCGTACATTGATATATCTTCGCTAATTCTTGTCCGATTTTAACGAAATTTGGTCAGCTGATACCTATTGGCCATATTATTAGGTGCGCCAAATAAGAATACGCTATCTTTAATTTTACTCTAGTTATTCGTTTTTCCTAAATTGCGGGGGCGGAAGTGGGCGTGGCAAAAATTTGAAACAAACTTGATCTGCGTAGACACTACACAAATGCTGACACCAAATTTGGTTGCTCTAGCTCTTGTAGTCTCTGAGATCCACGTGTTCATACGGACGGACGGACGGACGGACGGACGGACGGACAGACGGACAGACGGACAGACGGACAGACGGACATGTCTCAATCGACTCGGCTATTGATGCTGATCAAGAATATATATACTTTATGGGGTCGGAAATGCTTCCTTCTGCCTGTTACATACATTTTAGCGACTTTAATATACCCTTTTACCCTATGGGTACAGGGTATAAAAAACGTAATTCATTTTATTGAAATTCCCTTTTGCTATGATGATTGACAGGATATCCATTTTGCAAACCTCAATTTATAGAACATAAAATAACTAGCAGTAGTATAAAAAATTAAGGATATATTGGGCCTTAGACACTTTTGGTTAACTCCTTTGTTTAAGGTTAAGAACGAGTTATCTAAAAGAGATTACATTAATTTATACAACACTGGTAGTTGGTACAGTTGTACAGGTACAGTTATAACCATTAAAAAGTGAGATAGAATTTTAGAAATTTATTCATTTAATATTATTGAAGTTTGCGTACAGACTTTCGATTCATAAAATCCCAGGGTATGCAAATAATGCCATCAGTTAATACCGAATAATAGTTGGTCACATGAATACTAATATTCTCATATGTTTTTGTAGTCGAATCGGATTCAGTTTGTGTTTGACCCTTGAGCAAGTGACGTAGTGTGCATACCATTTTATCTGGCGTTACGGAATCATCTTTGGTGAGATTAGCCAAACGCAGTGTTTTCTTGCATTGCAACATCAGTTGGCGCTCCTCAATCATATCCTGTTTGTAGAGACTAAATCGACGATTTGCCAATTCTAGATTATTGCAAATGAATTTTAACAAAACTGGTCCCAAACAAGAAGCTGGCACAAGGAATAATCCTGTTGAACTAAGTTTCGGCTGCTCACTACCCTGCGAACCGACGGGTAGAATTGCCAGCATATTATTGTTTAGGGATAATGGTAAATTCTGGATTAGTGACCGTAAATCCCTTGACTCACTAATCGAAGTAATGACACGCAGCAATCCATTCGCATACGTTTTAACCTCACTGAACGGAGGTGTAAAATTATGCCGCTTAATCTGAATACCAAGTAATATGGCGGATAGGGCCTGTTCGTACAGTGGCACCAACTTGCGGTAGATTTCATGCAATACGATTTCATCAATGAAACTGTACCAACTGGAAGGTGGATCGCCGCTAAAAAGCATAACATGACCATCAAGACTTATGCCCGTATAGGAGGCAAAGACCACAATCCTTTGTCGTAGTATTTGCAATTGGGGACCATAAGTTTGGGCCATTTGCTCAAGTTGCCTAAGGCAGTCGCAATAGCGTTCCATATTGCAACCACAATCGTATCGGGTACTCTGAATACCGAGAATTTGCACTAAATTCTCCTCCAGACGTGAAATTTCCGCTTCAAGATCCACACTAGATTGGGACACTTCAGACGTTGTTCTAAGCATCCATTTGTCCAAAATAGTCTTTGGTACATCTACCTGCTCCAGTTGTTTTTCCATCTCCACATCAAGCTGCTTTTCCTCGATTGTTTGTACTGCTTCTAATTGGCAAGTCCTTAGTATATTTTGTACAACCTCATGTGGATCAAGGATCTTCTCATCAACTTGTATCTGTATTATGTTGCAATCTTCATCCTCATTAAAACGCATATAGAAATTTAATTGAGCTTGATCGGGCAATAAACTAGATTTCTGATCAGTTAAAGATTCCAAATGAGAGCGAAGCAGCTTTAAGGACTTTTCATTTGTTTGCTGGGCTAATGGGTATTCGCCGAAGTTATCTGGATGCACGGCAATATAGAAGGGCCGCAGAGCTGCGGTTAGATCCGTGGTCAAAGATCGACTTAACATCCAACGACGACCTCCTCCCATCAACGCTGACATCATCGATATCGCCATAACCATCTTTGGTCGATAAAATTAAAACAAATTTTTGATTATTTATGTATACATTTCAATTTATAATTTGTGACACAAAAAGCACAAGTCCTTTCTACCAGTGCTTCGATTGTTTTTATCCCTTATATCTAATAATAGTCGGAAATAACAGAAAAGAAAGTTTAAAAAGAAAACTATATATATATTTTTGTTACTAAAACCAATAAAAGATTCTATTTTCATGATGAATCTGTACCAAAAATTAAAGTAATTTATTCCCATGAGCTGCTGAACTATTCAAGCGCCGAAAAGCAGACTACGTTTCCTGAAAAGTCAATGTTTTGGAAAGCCAAAAGCTAAGCCGTTCGACAAGTTTAAGGGAAAGTTCAATTTGCCGCCATTTTGTAAGCAAGAATCCATCAAATAGCACAAAAATTCAGAACGACTCGATGATGTATCCCTATAAGTAGTTAACACCAAAGTTATTTTGCATCTTAAATAAGAACGTAGTGAATAACTACATATGTATCTGTGGTTAGGTTTTATAATCCGCAAGTTTGTTGCCAAGATTGGTGATAATAGAACCGTTTGTAGTACGTAAAAACAGATCAAATTAGCTTTTAACTTGGTTAGCTTCCGTACGTAGCTACAAGTGTTTTGACCAGTAGTGTTTCAGTAGCTACAGTGACCCCCAAACAGCAGCAACTAACCGTTTCAAACCGGTTCAGCGCGTTTCTGCTGTAGCTAGAGCTTTTCCACTATCGTTTACTTGTGTGTGTAAGCACACATGTGCATACATATGTGAGCTTTACTTTGGGTGGTTTTTCGTTTCTTCTTTCTGTGAACCGCTCTCCGAACCGCTGTTAATGTGTGCTCTTCCCCAGAGGCATGCCAACTGGTTCACAGTTTGGTTTGCGCTCTGGTTCTGGTTTTTATGTATGGTTGTGTGCTTGCTTCTACACTTTGGTATGTGTTCCGTTCAGTAAACCATTGATACTCAAATTGAACACATCATCAGATAATCATTCGATCGGTTATGTCACAAAAATACATAAATCCCGTTAACGATCATTTTATTTATAATGATGAGACGCGCAAAAGCAAATGCAAGCAATGTCATTTCAATATGGCCGGACGACATTCCGAGAATCTAATGCGACACTTAAAACGCAAACATCCTGTCATCTACGATGATGTTATGCATCAGAAACAACTGCGACGCGATCGTTTAGCCATACAACATCGTCAAGGATCACCAATGTCGCCAAAATCAACCGCCTTGAAGTTGACAACGGAACCGCTGGAAATGTTTGTTAAATTGGTAACATTTTTAATAAAATATATTTCACATTTTTTTTGTTAATTGTACCAAGTTTTTTTACAGGATCCTGCAAATATAGTTACCACCACTGATTCCACTGACGAGGAAGGGGATGATAATGATAATACTGATCATGAGGTTAATACTTATAATGGTGTTGATGCCGGAACAGATGTCTATAATGATGATATTGCCACGTCTAATCAACCAACAAATGAACTTTTTGAGAAAGTCTTTATAGGAAAATCGGAAGTTCAAGATATTAATGATGACAATGGCATTAATATTGAAAATGATCACCTTGACCCATCAATTGTTTCCTTTCAAGGCACTTCAAATTGCAGCCATGGTCGTCCTTATTATAATCAAACCTCTGCAGTGCAAGTATCATTGAAATATCCTCAGCAACAGCCTTCCTTATCAACAGAAACATCTACCAACCTCTCAAATACCGCCACCCATGCACCTAATCCATCTCTAACTGGGAATGATGATGATAGTTTTTATTTGCAGTATTTGGGAAACAAATTTAGCAAATATAACACACGCACCAAAAATATTATACAATTTCAGATAAATCGAATTCTTTACAAAGCCGATATGGGTGGATTTGATAATATCGATTCATCGAAAATATTTGAAATGGATTACACATAGGATTAAGAAAAGACTTCTTAATGGAATGAAAGTACTTGAGATATTTTAATCCACTTATATAAAGTAGAAAGCATATTAAAAGTTGTTTAAAATTATTAATTAAAAGAACTTTTCTAAACCAGTAGTTCTACGATACCCTTCCGTCCCGAAACTTTAACTTAATAATTAAAAATAATATATACATATATACATAATATATCAAAATCAGAAAACTTGTTTGTTTTTATCAAGGAATAACATATAGATTTATATTAAATTTATTTTTAAAAGAATATAGAAAACCTTAGTGTAGCTGAAAGTACTATGCCAGACGGGACTCTCAAAAGTTGAATGGAAATATTTCCAATTCTTTTACCTTTGTGAAAGTCGCCGTGATAATTAATATTCACTTTTACAAGTGACATTCAGGGATCATCATCATCACCAAGGGCACTAACAATGGCAACAGCTGTTGCTTTTCTTAGGCCAAATACTTTACCTTCACCTACCCTTGTTTCTGTTCTAACTGTTGTCCAGTGTCTTCTACCTGAAGTTCTTTTTGGGAACAAGAACATTGTCGACAAGTAAATTTGATTTGATGCATTCAGGCAGATTTAGGAAGATACAAAACAAGGTTAAGGTATTCGAAATTTACAAAATATCAAAAAAGACATGTTTGTTTTAAGCAACTACCAATTCTTAAGAACTTTTAAGTTATTTTGAAGTTTTTGCTTAAAAAAAATAATTAAAAGTAATTGTAATTAGTTTTACCATACTAAATTGAATTTATATATGGTCAAAATACTTTGTTAATCTGACAAAAGAAGTGTTACCAAAAACATGCGTTTCTTATTTACATTATACATATGTTCCATCTGTACTTTATATAGCGTATACACAATTCGGTATGCTATTTGCTTTTCCTTTTCTTTTGCTTTCTATAAAAAAAAACGTGCCAATCCATTGTAGATTTATATTTGTGACTTGTTTAAGTTTTATAAATACAAATATTAAACAATATATATTTAATTTTTTTGTTTGTTAAACAAATACTTAATAAATATTTATTATATACATACATAATGACAATTGAATGTTTTTTAAACAAAAGATAAAATAGAAAATTGTTTAAAATACTTTTGGACTAATTCCATTTTGGATTTTACTAATTGTATAGCCAAATGTGTGTCCTTATTTTAAAAATTTCTTTGCATTCTGTTGCTAGGCGAGGGTTCAATCAAATTTAAAAAGTTGAACGGGGTCAAACACCTTCACTTTGATTCTTATTCTTCTTGTTCTACTTCGACTTTCCGCTGATTTTTAAACGATTATGAAACGTTAGCGAGTTACCTTTGAGGGTAATTTTTTTCTTTTTTTTTTTTTTGGGAAACCCATAGAGTGCGGAAAATTTGTGGTGCTGTGAGCGTATGTTTGTGACAGAGCCACAGTCAAAATAAAATATACCCACACACGCATACACACATACGTATGTTTGTGTTTCCAAAAGTCTTTTATGTGTATGTATGTAAGAGTGAGAGCAACGTATGATCGAAAAAAAACCGTCTCAATTCCTACGTTCCATCTGTCTGGAAATAATACGTACGAGACGTACGCTTCAGCAACGTCTCGATTCATCTACATACATACAGACAAGCAGACACACATACATATGTATGTATGTATAGGTATGTCTACGAACGTAACACGTCCTCATGAGAAGTTATTAAAAGAGCGAAAGAGTGCGGGAGTAAGAAAATGGAAACTACTCATCTTCAACATTGTTTGCTGCAGTTTAATGTAAATAACTAAAAAATATATACATACATATATATGTACATATGTATGTATGTATAAAAATACCAAAATAAAAAAAAAAGCCAAGTTTACTTAGCTGCCAAGCAACATCGCACACCTGCTGTCACCTTTATACATATGAGTAAAGTAGTTTGATAGCTCTTCTTATTACTTCTTTTAATACTCTAACAGTGTGTTCTATAAATTTGGTCCTTAAATTAAAGATTTGTATAGATGTATGTACATATGTACATGTATGTATATGTATACATATCTAGGACTTGAATCCACCAAATTATAATCACTCAATTTGTTTCATTCCTTAGTATCTTAATCGAACAACTTCTGGAGGCAATCGAAACTGATTTTTGCATTGTTATGCAGCCAGAATATGTATGTATGTATATGTATGTAAGCTGCAGTTTTTCAATGAAAAAGAAAACTGTTAAACTTCATTTCATACTTTTTCACTAGATTGAAAAAAAAAACTTTGCTTATGAGAGAAAAAGCTTTTAGAGATCCGTTATGGCAAGCGAAATTAAAGAGTTTTTTCTATGTATGAATGTATTTCTATAGATATACATATGTATGTATATACATACATGTAAGTATGTTTGTATGTATGTACATAAATAATGTGTCAAAAAGTATTAAATGATTAAGTTGAATTTAGATTTTCTTTTAATTGGATTAATTTTTGTAAAAGTTTTTACAAGCTTTGCTTGTTATGCTTTCAAGTTTAAACAGCTGACACAACAAAATTATTCGATTTACCCACAAGCCATACGATTGTATATGTATGTATGTACATATATGTATACAAATTCATTTGTTTGTATATATGTATGTATGTATATATATCTAATATTAGGGCCAAATAAGTTGCGGCCCCACCATTTACAACATATGCGACAGGCTAATCCAAATAATCGTTTAGTTTTTACAAAGATAACAAGAATCTCGGCCCTTGGTTTACTCTCCCTCTCTCTCTCGGTTTTCTCTTTCTGTCTGTCTCTCTTTCTCGTCTCTTTCATTCCTTTGCTGTCTGTTTTTTTCTTGATTGATTTGCCTTAGATTCTTGGGTTTCTACATACTTTGTCTGAGGCAAAGAAACGACAAGAAAGGAGAGTAAAGCCTGTAAGGGAGGTAGAAAGGAACAACGGTGACGGCATGAGATATGTACTATGTATGTATGTATGTATGTACGTATGCATGCATGTATGCATGTGGTTTGTGTATGGGGTAAGGTGGGGGATTCTGATTCACATTTTGCTTGCCTATCGCCACTTCCATTTTCATTTCCAACATGCAAACTAGGCACAAAAGACGACAAAAACGGACGCGACACGTGTGTGCACATACATGTTGATATGTATGCATATATGTATGTATGTACATATCCGTATTTATAAATGTAAGCAAGGCGGATCAAGTCAGCAGCAGAGGGATGACACACACACACACACATGCAGACGTAGTCAGGAAGAAGAGGGAGAAACTCGGGAAACATTCTCTGATTTTGATTCTGGTGTATGCCGTCGTCATCGTTGTTGTTGTTGTTGTATACCGAAATGTCGTCTGACATTTCTCCCATGCTGCTTCCATGTAACTCGCTTTACTTTTCTTTCTTTTTTGGTAAATAAAATAGATGAAAATCAATTTGACGTGTCTTGAATTCTGTTTTAGGTTTAAAGAACTCGTTTTTACAAAAGATAAAAAAAAAATGAAAAAAAAAACGCAGCAGAAGGCGAACGACCACGACGAAGCGAATGATGAGTTGTAGTAGATGGTAAAGATGGTGAAGAGCCGTTCAGGGTGGGAGGGGGAAAAATGGGAATAAACTTGAATTGTGTACACGCAAAGTAAGAGAGAAGTATTGGAGCTGAGCGGAGTGAAAAGAAGTGCCAGTGTTGTTGAAGTGGAATGGGAAGGAATGGGAAACACGAGTCACTTTGTACCGATACACATACATACACACACACACAGCCATACATACTTACATACATACATACATACATAATTCCCGCTCATCGTCGCTTACCACTCTTGTCGTTTACAGAGTTGTAAAACAAACATGCCACCAAAAATAAAAATATTGAATTTTATCAGACATTTATGGAAAGAGAGAAGGTCGCTCTCAACGATAATTACATCAATCTTTTAGCCATTTAAATGAAAAACAATATAAGGCCGTATAAATACGGGTCTGCTATATAGAACATACATACATACATACATATATACATACATATGTACATATGTATGTATGTACATATAACCTTTGACATGGGATAAATGTCTAAGAAAGCATTATAATCAATTGGATTTTCAATTTGTCTTTTAAAAAGTCATTAAATAACAAAATTATTTTAATCCTATAAAAACTAACTGTAAGTATGTACAATGTACATATGAATGCATTTAAGCCTTATACAGTCTCAAAGAAAAGTTTAAGTACACAATAAAATATAAAATTTAATTTCAATTTATTGATTAAATACTTCTTTAGTAGGATTATCTAAGACTTGACATTTTTATTTATAAAAAAAAAAAACAATTAAAAATAAATAAAGTAATTTACAACTGTAATTAATCTTACAATGTTTCTAACTGTAAAGTTTCTTACCATAACAAATTTACAACTTGATGCAACAAATTTAAATGCATAAAACCAAAATAACGGAAATGAATACAGTAAGAACTCCTTGAGCAAAGGCAATACATATTGATATTAATTTTATCCAAAGAGAGAGAGAGAGAGAGAGAGAGAGAGCTTTTACTCTACATATTTAGAACATGGCTCTTACACCCACATACCGCTATAGAGTCCAGATGTCAGATGCATGATGGGGGGGGCAAGTTGAAGCTGGTGAGTGTGTGTGTGTGTGTGTGTGTCTGTATAACATTTAAAAGGGAGTGGATGGGGGATATTAAAGTTGACTAGCAGACATAATGGAAGCGACAGGATACATAGAAACGGCAAAGACGTTGACGCTGGCGGTGATGGGTGACGACGGTGATGACGCTGACGTTAAAATGCTAGTCTGGCCCTTTGGCACTATACAATGCCTAAACAGCAACAGCAACGGGAGCAGCAGCAGCAGCAACAACAATAACAATAACAGCAAAAACAACATCACCTTCTTTTTTTCTCTTCTCACCATTCGTTCACTCACTACAGAGGCTCAGGCACAGGCTCAGACTCAACTCTCATAGAAGAGGAAGAAGAAGAAGAAGGGCCAACCGACAAGCGAAGAAAACAATAAAGTCGAAAACATACAAGAAATTCTGCCGGCTGCAGGAATCAGAGTTTGAAATGAAGGTACAGAGGATGGCGGGTGACGGATGACGTTTATATGTATGTATGTGTGTATGTGTATGTATACAAAAAGGAGGTTTCGTACCGAATCGAAGTAAATTTGATAAAGCAACTGGGGGGAAAAAAGTAAAAAAAAAATAACAACAAAGAAGAGCAACGCAGCGAAAAAAAAAATTAAGCAAGCAAGTCGTTCCTGCCGACTTTGAGTATACCCTGTATCAAGTAACGGAACTTTATAATATTTAACTCATTCGAATTCGCCCCATTAATTTAAACTGTAATTTTCCTCACAAGCGGCAGCAACAAACGCTTGCTATCTTGCTCACACTTACTACGCAATATCGCACTGGGCATTTCAGTGCAAAATGTACATTGATATATCTCCGATATTTCTTGTCCGATTTTAATGAAATTTGGTCAGCTGATACCTCTTGGCCATATTCTTTGGTGTGCCAAATAAAAACACGCTACCTTTAATATAACTCTAGTTATTCAGTTTTTAAAATAAAATGCAGGGGCGGAAATGGGCGTGGCAAAAATTTAAAACAAACTTGATCTACGTAGACACAACACAAATACTGACACCAAATTTGATTACTCTAGCTCTTATAGTCTCTGAAATGTACGTGTTCATAGGGACGGACAGACAGACATATGTATGTATCTCAATCGACTCAACTGTTGATGCTGATCAAGAATATATATACTTTATGGGGTCGAAAATGCTTCCTTCTGCCTGTTACATATATTTTGGCGACTTTAATATACCCTTTCACCCTATGGGTACAGGGTATAAAAAGGAAGAGCTCCCACTAACAATGATTCTGATGTCTGGCAACGACTGATTTTGATTTGGTTTTTTTTCGATTAGACTAAATAGAATTGGTTTTTACTTTTATTAAGTGTATCAAGTGGCAAACAATTTTTGGCTTAAATTCCTTATAATATAAAAATGTTAACTAATTTATTTAGCAAATCCTTATTATACCAAATTAGTATTAAGAAATCTAAGAATCAAAGGGTAACCAACTTAACTGAATCAATCGATATGTAAGTATTATATATTATAGAAAAAGATCTGAAAGAGGTCATGAGAAATCCTCTTAAATAATTTGTTTCGTTAAGGATTAAAAGGATTAAATATTTATAAGAAGATAAAATTTTGGAATATAGGTTTTGTATTGGTAATATTATATGCAATATTTGTAATTTTAAGTGGCTTATAAGGCCAAAGAAGTGTTTAGAAGTCAACTTATGCAGTTAACAAAAATTGATTTCTAATTTTCAAGAGTCACTTAACTAAGATTATTCAAGCATCTTTAACATATGCCAATTGTTACAGATTTACATATGTATGTACATATATGTTACCTCTAGACTTACCTAAAGGATCATCATAAAAGAAAGATTGTTTATGCTACTTACAGGTAGATTCGCGAAATCTTTTTAAAACTTTGGAAAACATATGCATATGTATGTACTTTAAAGTGATAGGATTGATGGGTTATAAAAAGATTAAACTAATCCTTAAGTATTCGTTTACCTAAATGAACGGAGGACATCTGTGACAGCAGACCTTTACCATGCTCCTGTAACGTTTCTTAAAAGCAACTGGTGCATGCAAAAATGATCCTTTCATTGACCTATATATGTATATACATACATATATGTATATCTATACATATATATACAATATAGAGTAATTATGGCAAGTTTAAATAAGTATGTGTTGATTTCTAACACTCCAATGGATAACCCCAGCCTCGGGGCACTTCATTTTTATACTCCATATACATATATTAACTAACCAACACCAAAAGCAACCCCCAACAACGAAATTGAAACCCTTGTCCCGTGAGTGTTTCTCTGTCAACGGGTGGCGTTGGCTATTTGCCCGGCAACAACGACAATGACAGCAGCGATGACGATGACGACGACGACGGCGGCGGTGACGAGATGTTGTTTTTGGTGTTTTTGTTGTTGTTGTCGATATTGTTGATGGGGCTTAATGCAGCAGCCCGCAAAATCGTTTACAGGGCTTTTCTATACCATTACACCTCCCCTTTGATAACACAACCATCTCACTCATTCATTCACTATCGCTGCCTTCTCTTCCTCTTTCTATCTTGCTCTCCTTCTCTCACGTTCCCATTTTACTTCAATACCAACAACGAATTGCTGTTGCTTGGCAATCACCGGTTTAATTAGTTTAAGTGCGCCCGTCAGTTCGCCGTATGTAGAATGTGGATATAGAGCTATAAGTGGACGATTGTTTGGAAGCATTATAATTGAGGTACATACATACATACACACATTTAAACAAAGAAATTTCATGTATGTACGTATGTATGTACATATGTACATATATTTGTGCGTATGCTAATGAACTTGTGATATTGCGTTATATCTGGATAAATTGATTACAGGGACATACATACATACATATACATACGTATGCATACATACATACATAGCTTTTACAAGACTCTTCTCTTTGTAGCTAATATTTTATAGATATTCGCAAAATGTATGTATGTACATACGTTCTTACTCCTACATATGTATGTATGTATGTATGTACTGATGCCTTTACCTAATTCCACAAATAATGGCAAAGGATATAAAAGTGCCGCTTAATGAAACGTTTTATATGCCGTTAAATTTGTATTTTCGCCTTAAGTATTGATAATCTATAAAAAAAAACTAAAAAAAACTATTCTATACTATTTTGATAAACAAAATGAATCAATTATAAAAAAAAAAACAAATGAAAACTCTACAGCCTTTTTCCTAAATTACATACTTACATTTGTATGTACATATAAACATACAGTCGCATGTACATTTACCGCTTTACTTGGCTCTGTTAAATCACTGTCAAGTTAATATGCCATAGCAATAGAAAAGGGGCAGGGGGAACAACGGAATGTTTGGTAAGTTGTCATTAAGTATCAATTTAGCGATCTAATTGAAATTGAAAGTGATTTTCAATTTATAAAAATTCATAGTCAGCGTCAAAGGCGATAAGAAATGACAGCGGCTTTAGTGTTGGCGTCGACAGAGGCAGCATCGTCGAACGAAAGTTGTAAAATACAAATGCGTTTTGGTTACAAAAGCAAAAAGCAACCCCCTCAGCGACAACGGCGACAACGACAACAACCGCAACAACACATACATATAACAACTGAGAATGCAGAAGCAGCTGTATGAATTTTTTAACAGCTGATAGCATTTGAAATTTATGATGACGTCGTCGTCTCTCGTTCTCTCTTGCTGCTCTCTCTTACTCGCTCTCTTTCTTTCTCACATATATACAAACACGCGCGCACTCTTCCACGCTCTCCCTCTCTTTGTAAGACGAGTTCTCTTTTAATGTGTGGGGTTAACTGACGTCGCTCTTTGACAACTTCCGAGTACTACAAGGTCTGCTGATCTTGAGCTGCAGTAAAGCAGAGAAGAGTACGTCAAAGAGAAGAGACAACATTAATTGCAGTGATAATAACAGCTGACAATTGTCTTGGCTGTGTACAAGAATGTGTGCGTGCCCGTATGTGTGTCTACCTGTGATTGTCTGGGCGGAACAGCTGCAGCACACGTAAAGTCTTAAATTGTCTCAGACTTTTTTGATGGGAAATACCACCCCCCCGCATGTACTCATGTACAAACTCTCCTTGTCACAAACATACATACATGCACATATGTTTATTTATGATTTGATTGTTTAGTTGTTTTAACTTTAAAAGTTGATTAGCATTTTAGGCTTCAAAATCCTTAAAGGATACAGTTAAATATTGAGGCAATCTTTCATATATTTACATATAAATATATTCTATAGGGAATATATCGCTTATGACTCAACATAAATATGATAAACTGTAATTCTCAAACGGTTTTATTTACTCGCCCCCAATATTGTTGTTGACTTTAGCTTTTAATGAATCATATATTATGTACAAACAATTCTAATTGTTCAACTTTGTTAGCCTTAAGGCACTCTTGTGAGCTGTAATCTAAATATAACTCGATAAATAATGTCCTGTGTGGATAAACAAAAGATTTTGTAACCACAATTGGAATGTCAGTTATGTGGTTTTACTTTATTTTTTTTTTTTAACTAAATTCCCTTATTTTTATACCCTTTGCAAAAAGTTTATATTAATTTTAAGCTAAAGTTTGCAAAGCCTCAAAGGAAAGCATCTTCGGCTATATAAAATATAAATATAAATTAATCTGTCTGTTTGTTTGTCCTTCCGTCCGTCCCTCTGGATCAATATAAAAGCGCAGATCGAAACTCTTAAAGCTACAGAGTGACCTTTCTCTGACCCCAAAATAAAGAAAAAAACTTTCAAAAAATATTTACATTTAAGGTAATTATCATTAAAAAATGAACTTTGTTTATATCTTATTTAGAAGTAAATTAAAGTTTTACAAGTAGCTTGTACGCATAGTTTTTCGTACAAGTGTATAGATTTTACTCATCTTTAGTTTATAAATTAAGAGTTAAGAAAAGTCGCCAAAGACTTTGCAAAGAGTAAAAATACATACATATATACATACATATGTATGTATATAATAAAAGAAACGGTAAAATAATTAAATAAATCTTAATTAATAATTAATAAATTGATATAAATAAATATATATTTATGCTAAATATAATATTATATTTTAAATCAAATAAAAATGATCGAAAACATGATAATTAACTTCCCTATATGAACATTCACTTATATAAATACATACATACATATGTATGTGTTTATGCGAGTATAAATAACATTTCGTCATCATTAAGCATTTCTAACTGCATCTCTCTTTGTTTTTTATCTCGCTCTTTGCATCTCTGTCTCTCTATTATCCCGTACGCTTTTGGTCTGACTTTCGTTACACATGCCTAAAAACCATGTTTAATTGTTACCCGTTTTACGTCTGCTCTACCGCACTGCCTCTCTCCCTTTCACCCTATTGCTCCATAACTGCGCTTGGTTATGATGGTTTGCTTTGGTCGTCCTTTGTACGTTTTCATCAGCCTGTTTGTATGTACATACATACATACATATGTATGTATGCAAGTGTGTGTGTATGTCTATCTTCTTCTACTAGTCCTCTTCCTCCTCCTCCTTTTCACTAGGCAGTCAGTTTTTCTTTCATTCTACCCGCCTGTTGTCGCTTCTTTACTTGGCTTGGCCCTTTGTCTCTGTCTCCCAGCTAAGTCGTTCAACAGATACATACATACGTACGTACATACATATGTATCTACGTATTGTATACATGTTTGTATGTATATGCATGTGTATGTGTATGTTTCTGAGAGATACACAAACGTTGATTATTAATTATGAGGCGCAATGGCATGATATTTAACTAACTGTAGCCTATGCCGAAACCTTAGAAAGTTTGACTGGGTGGAGATATATAATAATGGTAGTGTGGAGTAGCTGGACTGTTTGTTTGTAAATAGGGGGAAGAAGATTAGTTTGGCCGAGAGTAACCCAATACCAAAAATGAATGAAGGAAGAAAACGAAAATGAAGACGAAGACGGCGTGCAAAATCCCAATCATTTTTTTTCTTGTTTTTTTTTTTTTGTGTTTTATCGGACCATAGAGGTAGACTGAACCGAACTTATGTGTTGCACACGGCAAACCAGTATAATTGCAGAAATACACACTCATCCAAACACAGACACAAATTTATGTACATATGTATGTATGTATATAAACACATACAAACATACATACAGATAGACATAAGTGTGTACGTACATACGTACAAGTGGGTATGAAGGGCACGCGTTCTCATTTTTTTTCGTTTGCCCAAAATTAACCGAAAAAGTAATAATCAAATGTTCAGCCAGGACTAGGAAATAAAGTTAAATTCCGAGAGAGATGGGGTCATTTTCACCCAACCCTTGTCTCT
Organism: Drosophila neocordata; assembly: GCA_018903615.1. Taxonomy (NCBI): domain Eukaryota; kingdom Metazoa; phylum Arthropoda; class Insecta; order Diptera; family Drosophilidae; genus Drosophila; species Drosophila neocordata. The sequence continues at coordinate 77,211 of JAEIGI010000011.1, forward strand.
TGTATACTTCTCTGCCTACCACCTTCCATCACCCAGAACAATATTCATTTTGTTTTTGCTCATTTGTTTTAATTTTGTTTGTGTGTTTGACCTCGTCGACTCGCTTTATCTGCTGCTGCTGCTGTTGCTCTCTTTTTATTTGCGCGCTCTTACGTTAGCTTCCGCTCCTTTGTGACTCTTTGGCAAAGTAACAGAGACACTGACAGAGACAGAGACGTCGACGTTGGCGTCATTATTGTTGCGGGGCCGTTTAACTTTCGTGCTGGCTATATGACTACATGCCTCTCTAAGTGTATATGTATGTATGTATATGGATGCATGTATATGTGTGTATGTGCTATGGTCTCATTTCAAGATAATCGCCGCACGAATTGGTTTGTTGTTGTTGTTATTTAGCGGTTTGCATAGGCGTAGCCATTTAGGGGATACTTTGCAATGAGAGAATTTGTTTGCATAAAAAATTAATTTGATATAATAATTTGGTCTAAAGTTTAAAAGTAAAAAAAAATATGCGAGACATACTATATATGTATGTACATACATATGTATATATTTGTTTGTTTACGTATGTATGTATGTTTCTAACGGTTCTCATTTTTCTCTTATTTTACTGCCGCCTTCGCTACGCTCATGGTTCTTCTTTTTTTTCTGTTTTACTGTTTTTGTTTCCTTTGGGGTTTTCTTGCTCTGGTTGTTGTTGCTGTTTAATGTTATTAGTTGTTGAAATTGTCAAGTTCCATTTGTATGCGTGTGCGTGCGTATGTATGTGTGTGAGTATGGTGTCAACAGGTTTTGACCTAAAAAAAAAAAAAATATATGTTATAATTATGTACATACAAAAAATATAAGAAAACAATATGTATTGATGATTTCTTAATGGTTTTCTATAGCAGCATACAGACACACACACACACATGCATCATACATACATCGTATGAAAAATGATTTAAAGTTCTCTCTTCTTATTTGTAAACAAAATACATTAATTGAAAGACTCTCTTTTATGGTAGCCGACAAAATCTATATACAGGATTGATCAGCAAAGGGGAACAGTCAAATACGAGGATAACCAACCCGGATCTAGCTTCTAAACGTAGATACATACATACATACATAATCTCAATCTACGGGAGACCACACACACACACATACATATGCATGTACATACATACATATAACAGATTTGTAAGCTGATTTAAACCCTTCTCAGATTATTATAACATTAGTATTATTATCTAGTTACTGTTAATCCATTCTAAATATAGGAAATATTTATTATTTAATTGCTTGGCAGATGGTTTAATTTGTAATAAATTGAAATTATACATTATTGATTATTAAAATTTTGCAGAATTTTTCGACGTCATGTTGTTTGGACTCTTGGAAAATACCAAAAAATAAAAAAAATCCCCCTAACACTTCTTACTTATACTTATTCGGAATTGGTGTATGTACATACATACATATATGTATGTGTGTGTGTGTTTGTGTACATACATACATAGATACATATGATTAATATGTTAATTTAAAAGTATACAGTTATTGCCATTGGATAGTTTTATGCTTCGTTTTGTTCTTGTAATGAAATCTGAAAATAAACATTTTAGGATTGTGTATTTGTTTACTAAATATGTATGTATGTATGTATGTATGCACATTTAAATGTAGATAAATATTTTGACTTGTAATTTTTCCCTTTTTTAATAATATTATTAAGTTTTTGGTAACGCCCCTTATTGTTGTAGTTGATTTTTTATCTTTATACAAAGTGTTGATGTTACCCATAGAAAGTATATAAACATGTTTGTATATACATATGTATATAAATATGTTTACTATATTAATTAACAATATGTGAAATTCATATTTATAGTTCAAAGAAGTTGAAAACAAATTAATTTACTTGAAGTCAATTTGATTTGATGAAACTGATCTATAATACATACATACAAACATACATATGTATATACATATTTATCAATTGAATGATTTTTTTCTGTTTGAAAAAGAATTACCGTAATAATCAACTCTCACTCTCTTTTTGCATACTACGTATGTATGTACATAACATTCTCTCTTTCCCTTTAAGCGTGTGACTCCCACTGTTGTGGCACCAATTCACCTCTCAATGTCAACAAAAATCTTAACTAAGCTGAACTTGAAGCTGATCTCAATAACATATAAACATACGTATTTATCTATGTAAGCACATATTATTTGTTTGTTGTATGTATGTATGTATGTAGATAAGTAGACAAATCTGCTAGCCAATTGTCAATACATTTGAAACAACAAAAATTAAAGAGCAAAAGTAGATAGACCAAAAGAGCATAGCAAAAGAGAGCAAGCAAACAGAGGCAGTCGCATTAGCAGAACGGCAGCGTTGATTTCGCTGTCGTTGTGACTATCATATAATTGTTGCTGTGTTTTCGCGCATTGAGAAAACACAAAAACAACAACAAAAAAATAAAAAAGTAAATTAAAACAAAACATTAAAACAAAAAAAAAAAAAAAGTTAAGGATTGAAATTGAAATTGACAATAAACAACAACAATGTCAGGCTGATAAACAGTGCTTAACTACGGCGACGTCGGCGCCGCTGTATGCGTTAACGTCAACGTTTGATTTAACTTCCGTCATTTTCTTGCTCATCGAATTGTTGCTGTTTGTTTATTGTTTAAATGCGAATGCGTTTTTGATGTTGTTTTTGTTTTGCACAAAAACCTGTTACAACAAATTTCTCAAACAAAGTGGAAAGCAGTAAGTAACCACACATATACATACATACATACATACATAAATAAGCACAGTGAGTTTCTCTAAAAACCATGCAGATACGAAAAATGAATGAAAACTAAAACTGACAAATAATTAAGAGATCAACTTATTATTTTTATAAATTTTCATTTATACTATATTATAGGATTCAATATATACGTTAGGATTATGCATTTAAGAGATTATAATTGATTTTAAGCAAATTTTTAAACTGTTATTGGTTGTTGCTATTCCATTTGCCATTGACACTCACTGTACATGCATACAGACATGCATACTATCGCTCTTCTCTTTCTCTAGGTCTCCCACTCCTCTATTTTTTGCTCTTTTAAAATATGCCAAGAACTAGATGAAGGTGTTAAGAGATCAACTCCCTTTTGTTCTTAAAATTTAATCAGTAATCAGAAAAAGAAAGCTAATTATTTACAACACTTATGTACATATATACTTATATACTTATTTAGCACAATATAGCTTTACGCTTGCCTATTACATAAATACATATGTACATATGTACATACATTCATACATACATACATACATTCTAACAAAATTTCACATGTGTATAACCTTTTACACTATGGGAAAAGCGTAAAAAATCAGTCAAATATGTATAAAAAAAAAAAATAAAAAAAAAGAAATGCATTTAAAAGCCACTCAAAGAGCATACAAATATTTCTTCCCCATCTCCCATTTCATCAACCACTATCTCACTTGCCCTTGCTCTCTTTCTCTCTCACTCACTTACTCTCTCTCTCTCCCTCTCCCCTTCTCTCTTGCTCTCTATAACCATAAAATGGTTTCATGTCAAAGGGGGCGTTACAAGAAGGTATGCAAGTATGTGGGCACACACACATACACATACATATAAATATATGTCTGTACATACATATGTATGTATGTATGGTAGGTAAGGGGAAACCCAACAAAACCAAGGGGACAACAACCCTGGGGGAAAGGAATAAAATGTTAAACATTTTCATGCTTGCAGTTTCAGTTTCAAAAAAAAAAAAAAATAAACGTTTTTCACTTAGCACGCACACACACTGAGAAAAGGCCTCATCATTTTCATTTTCATCATCATCAATTTCTAAATGCAAAAAAACGCATAAAAAAACGTTACAATACTAACAGTATCATCGGCATCTATGTATGTATGTGTGTGTGTGTTTCTTAATCTAGCCAAATACGATATTCTAATCGGTATTTAGCTGTACACACATACATACATACATATATGTAACTGTCTGCAGTAGTAAATGATATAATACATACAAGCACATGTATATGTGTTTTCTCGCTGTTTCTACTTGTTTGTCGAATCACTTTCTATGTATGCATGTATGTAGATATACATTGTGAATAATAAATACATATATATACATACATACACATATTTGCATGAAATATTTCATGTATATATGTACATACATGAGTATGAATATCCTAGTCCTTTTTTTTATCAAATAAAAAAGCCAACGGTAACTTACGTATGTATGTATGTGTGTATGTATGCATTCCATAAATTTCACAAAAAGCGGAACGAAACGTGGCAAAAAATAAAATATAAAAAGAAAATGAAACTTCAATTGAAATGTTCAGCAGATTTTGATGACTGATGATGAATAAACTAACTTGACGAATGATCAAGATTAAATAAATAACTGTATGTATGTATGTAAATGCAGTTTATATTGATATTGGAGGCCAACATATAATCATTGTTTGACCATCAAGCAGTTAGTAGACAACTTTGAAATTTCATTCGAATCGGTTTTAAAGCATTATGCACACGAGGCAAATGAATCTCGCATTGACGCAAATTTTCTTATTTAATGTACGACATTGCGATTAATTAAAGTGGACAATACTATCAGGAAGTAGGGAATATATCCTACAAGTAAAAAAAAAAACTTACAAAACTCTGCCAATATGAGAGATACGTACACTAACACTCACTCACACATGCATACATACATACGTAACTATGTTATTAATTCGAACCTTGAAAGAATAAACAATGTAATCGTTTTGATTTTATAGATATTTGTCTTATTTGGGTGTTCCAAATGACATTTGAGCATAATAAAATTTTACGTTTTCCTGAAACTAAAGATTTCAAACAAAAAAAAACCCCCCTCCCCCAAACGAAGCACTAAAGCGAAGCAAAGTCATTAAATACTGTTGTGGTGTGTGTTTGTGTCAGACGGAGTAAGAGATACATGCCAACAAAAAAAAAAAAAAAAAGAGAACGTGGCGATTTAAAGAGAACAACAGAAAGAGCGGCAAAATGTTGCGCTCTGTTTCTGTTATGGTCATTGTTATAGAGGAGGTGGGGACATGGGGATGGTTGGCGAGCCGATGGCGTCAACAAAGACGACAGCGACAACAACAACGACAACGACGACGCCGCACGTGTAACCGTAAAAAGAGTGAAATAGTATTATCGAGAGGGTCAGAAACATTGATGACAAAGGGGAGACGGAATAGGGATGGTGCAAGGGCGGCACGTTTAGTATGGTGCGGGGAAACGATTGTGCATGCGGGTGTGTTGTTATGAGCCTGCTTTGTAGTATGTATGTATGTATTTACTTGAGCAAAATAACCACCAAGATGCGATGCGAAGGCAGAAGAGGTGGTTGGGTGACAAGATAATTGTTCCCCTGTACCAGTCGAAAAAGTGTTTGGCAACGCGCCTAAAAAGCCTGATCCGACAATTTTGACTGCGTTTCGCTTGAACTCAGTCCGTCAGTCTGTGTATCTTACTCGCTCTTCCACTCCCTCTCTGTGCCTATCTGTGTCTCTTTCTCTCTCTTGCTCTCTTTATCTCTCTTCCCCTGTCTATCTTTGTTTGTATTTCTGTGAGTGTGTGTGTGTGTGATAATCGGGAGTATTTAGGCTATTCCTATGGCTGTGCTAAAAGCTTCGTCTTCTCAAGGTTAGGATGGGAGAACGGAGTGTAGTGGAATGACCGGCCCAAAGCCAAACATTTTGACTCAGCGCTTTGAATAACCCCAATGTCATTTTTGGTCAATGCTTCTTTTGTGGGGCATTAGCCTTTCTATAGATATTGATTCATACGTAGATACATATATACATATTACCAAGGTAATGTTTATTTTGATTTACGAATATTTGGGACATTGGCCGATAATAAGTTAAAGAAGGTTTTTAACTATAATAAAGTGAAACGAATTAAAATGTTGATAAACCACACTTGCGTATGCAAACGTTTCTATGTATGTATGTATGTATGTACATATGTATGTACGTATGTATGTATGTATGTATGTATGTTTAATGACTCAGAATTATTATAAGAAGGAAAATTTTTAGATTAGAGCGAACAGCTTTAAATGTTCTTTGGTTTTTTTTTTAATAAAATTGTTGCAGATTCAATTAAAATTGGAGCTAAATTTAAAATTTTTATAGCATCGGTGCCGATTTCACAATTTGAAGTGCCTTTTAATGAAATTTACATCTTTATCTGCATTATTTTGTTTATCGTTTTTAAAGGTTGTTTTGCAAAATGTTACTTTCTATCATATTGCTAGTTAAAAGCGAGTCATAATGATAGTGAGACGGCCAAATTAGTTTACTTGTTAACGTAACTGATAGAAAATTCAAGTAAATGCATTCAGTGGTTTTTTATGACTATCAGAATGCTGTTATAAGTTAAATATTTTTATTATTTATTCTTTTTGAATGTCGCAGAGATGCGACTTCTTTATTTAATTCTATAATTGAAACTGAAACTTATTACAATTTTGGTAGCTTAAATATTAAACGACGACGGCAGCGTCAGCAGCGTCGGCGGCGGCAGCGTCAGCGGTTGCACGTGTTGTTTCGCAACTTTTCTTAATAATTGTTTTTCATATTTGCGGATGTAGTGCAGACCTTAGCTCAGCAATTTTTGGCCTGCACGTTGCAACGGGTCATTGCTTTAGATATTATTAACTCTTCCACCCTTAGATTTACAATTGTCCACAATTGCTAGACGAAAGGCATATTGATGAATTGTAGGTTCGGGATAGGTTCAGAGGTGGTTGAAATTTTTTGGCTGTTTTCTCCGATTGTCGGAATCTCGGGGGTGATTTGTAGAATTACTTCTTTTTTGTTATTTCCTCTTTTTGAGACAAACACAATCAGCATTATGAGGCCAATAGACAGACCTAGTAAGATTAAGCTGTTCGTTAATGAATGTGTTTGTAGTAAGTTCAAATGTTTGGTATTGTTAATTTGTAACTTATCAAGTGTCTTTAAGCTAAGGACACGTAAACGTTTGTCTTCTGATGCCGATATTTGTAATATCGGCGTGCCGGGCCTTATATTGGTTTCTTCTGTATTCGTAAATATTCGGTTGCCAATTGCAACCGAACAATTGTGGTATTTTATCAATAGTGTGCCATAAACAATTTGGTCAACATTTTCGAATTTTATTCTGCCTTGGAAGTTGTTTAGCAGAATGGTGTCTTCTTGGATTTCTTCGATGCTCTCGATGTGGTCTGCATTGCTGTAATCGCATACCGAATTTTTACCTAATAGAAGTCTGGGAATACAATCATTAAATCTTAAATCTACTAAATTTTTTTGTTTACAAATTTTTATGTTTTTATACTTCTTACAATTTGTTCTTAATCCTAACATGGTATTTTTATGTTTGAATATTTCTTTAAATTGTAGATTGACAATTGTGTTTTCTCTGATTATGGGCCTGATGAGAAGATTATCGTAATTTTCTTTTTCAATATTGGGTATTTTAATAATGTAAAGAATTATGGTATTATTATGTAAAACAGATATGTCTGCAAATTCTAACATTTCATCTACTGACAAATTTATTTCTGCTTTATTTATTTGATTTTGTATTACATTTGAATCGTTTTCACTTACTAGAATGGTGTTTATAATATTCAATTTTGCCCATTGTATGGCGTATTTTATATTAGTTATTTCTTCTTTGACGAGACGTGTTTGTGTTTGAATATTACTGTCGAGATTGTTAGTAGGGAAAGAGTATTTTTGAATGGCGTTAGTTAGTACATTGTTAATTTGTGTTCGATTGTTTATGCGTTCTTGAAATTGTGTGTTGATGATTGTTTGTTGGTTATTATTTTGAATAAGGTTATTTAAATTACTTTCTATAACTACTAGGTCATCATGGTCAGGAGAGCCTGCCACAAATTTCCACGCTGTGCCTAGAATATTTATTGATCTTGTCTGTCTAGTTTTATTTGGATACAATAATGAGTGAAATATGGATTTAGACTGTTCTATTTCAAAATGTAAAGTGTGATATAGATCCGAGGATCTTAATTCTGTCTCTATGTGTTTTTCGAGATTGTGTAACGCATCTTTAATTTGTATTAAGTCTATGAGATGAATTATTCTAGTTGAGGAGGTGGAGATTTTTCCGAATCCGTTATTGAGAGTTAGTATATGGCTATTCGTATAGTTAGTCATTTCCACTCGTGCCTGTATTGGGATTAATCCCAGTATCCTGTTGAGAAAAATCGTTTTTAATGTTACTTTTGTGTACTACTCTTCCTGATTCTGTTTTTAGTGTTGTGTTGTTGTCTTCTTTAACTATTTCTTTTTTATATCTAGAGGAAAGTTTTGATCCTAAACGTGTATTAATTTTTACGAAAATTATTTGTCCAGGTTTGTATATTTTTATAGGTTTTCGGGATTGGTTATGGTATTTAATATCTTTGCTTTGTTGTTCTTTTAATCTTGTGATATTGTTTTTGCGAGCTTGTTCGTATTGTGTGGGGTCTGTGGTAATTTTTCTGCCAAAGAATATGTCTAGTGGGCGTTGTTTGGTAACTGAGTGTATTGAATTATTGTATTCATAAATGGCCCTATACAGAAGATCTGCAAAGTTTCTGTGTATGTCTTCTCTTTTAAGACATCTCATTATTTCGGATAGTGTGGAATGTAGTCGTTCTATTTGTCCGTTTACTGAACTTTTATAAGGTGGTACTTTAAAAACTTCTATGTTGAGTTGATCTTTCATCATAAAAGAAATGGAAGCTGAATTGAGTGATTTTTCATTATCTATTACTACGAATTTTGGTACTCCATAGTAGAATAAAATGTCGTGTAATGGTTGTCTGATGTCTTCTATTGCTTTGGATTTTATAATTCTGCCCTGTGCGAGTTTTGAAAATTTATCTATTGCGGTAAGTACGAGATGTTTTTCGGTAGAGTAGATATCTATGTGAATAGTGTGCCCCGGATATTCGGGTATCGGTGTTTCTTTTAAATTCGGATTTGTTGGTCGTCTATCGTATTTCTCTTCTTTACAGATTCTACATTGTTTTATGATTTTTATGATTTTTTCTTTCATTTTGGGAAAATAATATTTTTCTGCAATCTGTTTTTGGTTTTCTAGTGCGTTTCTATGTGCTCTATTGTGGGTTTTTAAAATTTGTTCTTCTTGATCTGAGTCTTTTTGTAAGTCCGTTATTTTCTTTTGAGAGAATCTTATTTTGAAAGTATTGAGCTGGGTCGGGAAAATATTCTGTATTTTTCCCATGATATCTTCTGTCGTATAAATTCCGTTTATAACAGATGGATTTAAATATTTTTTCAATAAGTTGAGAAGGTCAGTTTCTGTAAATTGTTCTTTAGTAATGTAATGTCTATGGAAGGTGGGGAAAGGTATGCTGAAATCATACTGTTCTTTTTCTGCTTTTGCTATTATAATTTGATTTTTATAAACGTTTATGGGGACTTCTATACTGGGAATGAGCAGATGGCTTGAGCTATTTGCACTGTGGACTGTTGCTGTCATTGAATTGATTTGAGCTCTGGACAATGCGTCCGCTACTATGTTTTCTTTACCTGGTTTGTAAACTAGTTGATAATCGTATTCTTCTAATAATGCCTTCCACCGTTTAATTTTGGCGTTCCCATGCCAACTACTAAGGGAGTGTGTAAGAGGTTGGTGGTCTGTAAATATTTTGACTTTTGAGTTACCGTAGAGGTAATTTCTGAGGGACTTGAGAGCCCAAATAATGGCTAGCATTTCTTTCTCATTCGTTGCATAATTTTCTTCTGCTTTTGACAATGTTCTAGATAAGAAGGAGATAGGATGTCCGTCTTGGCACAAAACTGCACCAATTGCGTAATTTGAGGCATCTGTAGTCAGGTGGAATTCTTTTTTGAAGTCGGGATATTTGAGGATGATATCATCTGATATCAATGAACTTTTTAATTTATTAAATGCTTCGAGAGCAACTGAATCTAATTGGATTGATTTTTTACTTGAAGCTTGCTTCGAAATTCTGCCGTCTTCACCACGTAGCAATGAGGTGAGAGGTTTGGCTAGTTTAGCATAGTCTTTGATAAAACGGCGATAATAGCCGGATAGGCCGAGAAATGACCGAAGTTCTTTAAGTGTGGTGGGTGGTGGATAGTTGACTATGGCTTCTACTTTTTTCTTGTTAGTTTCTATTCCCTTATCGGAAATTACAAAACCTAAGAATTCTACTTTAGTTTTAAAAAATTCACACTTATCTATTTGGCATTTTATATTTGCTTTATGAAGCGTGTGGAATATTGTTTCAAGGTGAGCCAGATGGGAACTTTCATCTTTACTGAATACAACTATATCGTCTATATAGACGTAACAAATTTTCCCTATATGTTCTCTGAGTATGTCGTCTAAAGCTCTTTGAAATATGGAAGGAGCATTTTTTAGACCGAAGGGGAGTCGTTTAAACTCATATTTTCCATTTTTTATGGAGAAGGCGGTTTTTTTCTATGTCTTTTTCATTTAATAGGATTTGGTGAAAGCCACTTTTTAAATCGAGTACGGAAAAAATTTTATTGTCTCCTAACTGTGCTAAAACTTCGTTGATTTCTGGTATGGGATAACGATCAGCAATGGTTACAAAATTCAATTTTCTGTAATCAATGACTAATCTATATTTTTTTTCTCCCGACGCATCCAATTTTTTTGGGACTACGATGACTGGAGAGTTATATGGAGAGTGAGAAGGTCGAATTATATCGTCATCTAATAATTTTTGGATCTGTGTTTCTACTTCTTGTTGTAAAGACATGGGGTATGGATAATGTGCGGAATATACTGGAGCATCTGTGGTGGTTCTAATTTCTGCTATTACAGATGTAGTGAATGATAATTTATCATTTGGCTTTGCAAATAAGCTCGCGAATTTTTTTGTCAGTTTTGTAATGCTGATGCTTTGTTCTTTGGTCATATGTTCGGTTCGGATTGTTAGATTATTAACGGCTTGTATTAGTTTTTCTTTAATTGGGATGTTGAATCTGTTTTTAAGAGTTAAGAATTTTTCTTTGGAGAAGATTACTGCGTTTAATTGCTTAAGACTATCATTGCCTAGAATGGCATCAAATGATTTTAAAGTGGGTAATAGGAAGAATTTTACTTTTACATCTTTGATGTTGAACAAATTTGCTTCTATGTGTTCAGTTATTCTGACATTACCTCCTACGGATATTGCTTCGAATGGTTCTATGTTCTTTTTTGGTTTTGCTACTAGTTCAGGTTTAATATAGTTATTGTTGGAGCCTGTGTCAATTAAAATTTTTAAAATCTTTCCTCCTCCAAGCTTACATTCAATATATGGAAGTGAGGAGGACTTTATTCTAAAAAATTTATGTCGGAATGTTCGTTTTGTTCGTCATTACCCCAATATTCATTCTCAGTTGGAGAATTGTCTGCAAAATTTTTTACTTCTGTATAATAATCATTGTCATATTGCTGGTTGTCAGTCGAGTTGGTTTCCTCTAGCTGTGATAAGTCTTTATTTTCCTGGGCTGATTCAATGTTAAAATTTCGAGGTCTTTTTAATTCTTGTGTTGAATTATAAGGTGGACGTTTGCCGAAGTCGAAATTCGGTCGGTTAACATAGTTAACTTGCTTTGATTGTATTGATTTGTCTACGTCCATTGGTTCGGGACGAGGGAGAGGCTTTGGTCCGAATGGACGAGGTGGTGCTTTGGGAAAATTATAGTTTGGTTGTTGGACGAATTGTTGTCTGTTATAAGTCATTCTATTTTGTGGGAAGCTAGGATATTGATTGTACCTTATGGGTAGTGCTGGTTGTGGCTGTGGTCTGTGAGATTGTATTAATTGACGTGGGCTATTGTTCTGAATTATTGGTGGAGATCGGAACAATTGTGGCTGACCTTTGTGGTTGACTTGAGAAGCGACATATTTTTGATTCTCTAGTTTGAGGCATAAGTGGAGAGCTTGAGGTAAGTCGGTGGGCTCTTTGATTGCTAGAAGTCTAGAAAGATCACCATTAAGTCCTCTGATAAAAGTATTGAGTGCTTTATCACGATATACCTCGGTCAACAGTCGTTCAGATTCTTTAGCTATGTCCATACACCCTACCTTATTGAGGATAAGCGACAAATGTTTGTAAATTGCTGAATGGTATTCTTCAACTGATTGATTACCTTGGGTCAGTCCGTTCATCTGATATTCTAGTGTTGTTATGTCTCTCTTATCAGCATAGTGTAAAGTCAAGCATTTAGAAATTGCATTCCATTCTAGTGGAACATTATATGATTCTAAAGCGGTGTCTGCTTGTCCGACTATTTTATTTCTTATGGTGTGTAGGATACAGAAATACCTAGGGCTGCCTTCTTGTCCTGCATAAGTTTTCATTACTCTATCTACACTTTTCTTCCAAGAACTAAATTCAGCTGGATTTCCATTAAATTCTCTTAATCCTTTAACTATATCTGGGACTTTGTCTAATTCAGAAATTCTGTCGCCATATTCGGGACTAATTGTTACATCGGGGACATCAAAAGGGCATGAAGTAGATTTAAATGTTTCAGTTATGTTATTTTGTGTTATGGTTTCAACTACGATTTTAGAGATTAGTTGTGTTAATTGGTCTATGTTCATTTGGGTGTTAGTAGGAGGATTTGGACGTGAAGTCGATGCTTCATTGGACAACAATGGGGGTCTTATCAAATTATTTGTGTTTGCCATGATTTGAATTTTTATCTTATATTTTTTTTAAAGAATTTTTTCTTTTTATCTTATTATATTTTTAAAAATTTTTAGTTGAGAATTTTTAGTTTGAAATTTCTTTTACTATTAGGATTTTTTTGATTGTTCAATAAATAATAATTTGAACAATAATTTTTATTTATTAATTTTTGATTAATTTTTCTTTACTTTAAATTTTTTCTAATGTTTTCTTGGTTAATTTTTTTTGGAATTTTTTCTTAATTTTTATTTTAAATTTTTATTTTAATCTTACAGTATAAGTGCGGCTGCTGCCATCCTCTGTGGAAGCTCGGAATTTGTCCGTTTTGGTCTTCCCTACTCAGGTTCCGAATTCTTCTCCTCTTCAGGGGTTGGCTACGAACGGATCTTATAGCCTTGGCAGTAGTTGATTAGGTTGACACTTAATAATTGTTTTATTGTCGTGCCTTCACTTTTTTATTGTGAATTAATTTTTGAATGTTTTTATCGCTTTTAACAGTCGCAATAGAAAAATTAATTTATTTATTTTTTATCGCGGAGTTTCACTGTTAAAACGATTTGGCCAGCGGAGGGTGTAACTTATTAACCATTTGTGGCTATATCGTTTACCCCTTTTTCACACTTAGAATTTGCTATTCTATCGCGCACGCTGGTCCCTGCTCGGGCGCCAGTTAAATATTTTTATTATTTATTCTTTTTGAATGTCGCAGAGATGCGACTTCTTTATTTAATTCTATAATTGAAACTGAAACTTATTACAATTTTGGTAGCTTAAATATTAAACGACGACGGCAGCGTCAGCAGCGTCGGCGGCGGCAGCGTCAGCGGTTGCACGTGTTGTTTCGCAACTTTTCTTAATAATTGTTTTTCATATTTGCGGATGTAGTGCAGACCTTAGCTCAGCAATTTTTGGCCTGCACGTTGCAACGGGTCATTGCTTTAGATATTATTAACTTATATGTACACATGCATGCATATATACATACATATGTACATACACACGTATGTATGCAGCATGTTTGTATGTGTGTATCTTTCATGTCTGTAGCATACATTTTCAATGTCACGTAAATTTTTTCGGTTGCTCTTTCTCTCTCTCCTATATTTTATCTCACCTACACACACACGCACTTACACAATGTGTGAGTGAAGTGAGAGGCAGCGCGTTGTCTTCATCAGCGACTTAATTATTAAATTAAATGCGCTAAATAGCAGCACACGCAAGTGGCAATAAAAAAAAAATAAAAAAAGCTACACGCACAACGCATCTGATGCCGCTGCTTACAACCTTGTCTGTTAAGAGGCCGACGTCGACGGCCACCAAAAAGCTTCACACATCCACCCACCCACAAACAGACACAAACAAAACACACTCATGCTGAAGCACACGCTTAAGCGAGAGACAGACACACAGTACGCTCAACCCTTCGCAAAAAAAATAAAATAAAATAATATTGTCGATTTGACTCTCTTTTTTCTTCTACTTCTTTACGCTCTCTTACTCTTACTCATTCACTGAAGCGGTCGCTCAAAGTTTTTTTTTTTTTTTTATGGGCATAAGCTGCTTTGGCTTTGGCTTTGCCTCTTGACAGCTGTTGGCTAAGGTTGAACTTAGCGTCGCACCGTGGTATAGAATAAGATGAAACCAATCAAACAAATACATTTTTGGTTTTATTATGTAAGCATACATTTGAAAATATAAAATAGGTTGCAATTTTTAAGATTTTAAATGTTTTCAAATATGTAAATAGAGTTGTGGAAATGTATTTACATATATAATAAGTTTGCTTTTTACAATTTTGTTTTATATATTTTAATTATTTTATTATAAATAGTTATTATTTTTAAATTTGGTGCACTGTGCGGTAGTCACTGGGCAAGCTAAATGGCAACATATTTATATGTATGTATGTATATACAAATACACATCATACAGACATAACGTATGTCTGCATCTTCATGCAGCAAAGACACGGCACAGGTATTTTCCTATGCCAGGCCAAACGTAAAAAGCGCGCGCGAATACAGGTCGACGCTTCGGTTTCGTTTATACATACACATGCATACATTCATACGTATATATATATATGTATAGGTAGCTCGTGTGCGTGTCATAGACGTGAGCGTCGGCGTTGTTTCTTGTTGTGGTTGGTCTCTCATTCGATTTGTATGTGGATGTAAGAGTGTTTGCCCACACATACATATACATACATGCATTCGTTGAGCAGGGGAGAGGGGTTTTTTTTTATGATTTTCGGAAATTCCATTTGGCCTGCTATCGTTGTGCTTCGCTATTGCTGCGCTGCTTATTGTTGTTGTTTCTGTTTACAAATTGAAAATAAAGGCAATTAAATCATGTTGTTTTATACAGATGTATGTATGTATGTACATACCTGTACATACCTGCATAAACATGATTATGTTAAACAAATGTTAAAGATCTTTCTTCCTTTATATTTCTGCTTTCCTTAAATGATGTCACTTGTTGTGACGTCACATGTTTAA
This sequence comes from Drosophila neocordata, assembly GCA_018903615.1. Lineage (NCBI taxonomy): Eukaryota > Metazoa > Arthropoda > Insecta > Diptera > Drosophilidae > Drosophila > Drosophila neocordata. The sequence goes on from JAEIGI010000011.1 coordinate 92,491, forward strand.
CTTTTTTTTAATAATTTGTTAAACAAAACTAACTAAAATACATACATACATACATAGATATTTCTACAGCTTTAATATTTTAATATACCTCCATTGATTATGCCTTAAATTGTAAATTTACCAATTCTTCATCTTTTCAGATTGTTTTACCGCATGTGTGGAATCCAGTTGTTCAGACACACACACACACACGCAAAGAAACGCGTGCAGCGTGCAGCAGATAAAATACTGCACTACAATTTAAAAGCAAATATCAGTGGATACGTGACTATATAAACTTAATTCGTCATACTGATCAGGAATATACATATATATATGTATATATATACAACCTATAAATGTATGTGAAAATATAACTTTTTTCTAAAGGCAAAGAAAACACTTAATTGATTTGCAGATACGCAACTGTTTTTAAGTAGAACCAATAACAAAACATACATACATATGTATGTATGTATGTACATATGTATGTATGTATTTATGTATGTATGTATGTGTATTTATAAATAAAATAATAAAAAACAACAGGTTTAAAGCTACGCAAATAAAATATATATTCCCGTAAGCAGGTTTGGGCAACGACTTATAGTTACCCGTTATTAATTGAGGGAGAAGCTATGTACATATTTTGTACATACATATATACATACATACATACATACATATGTATGTATGTACGCCTATGTAAGCGATTCTAAATGACATCCATTTTATGACTTCTTGTTCAATTCTTTGACAAAAGCAAAAAAAAAAAAAAACAAATAATCAATTGTATTTCTTTTTTTTTAGCTGGTTTTGTGGACTTTTATATATGTATATATGTAAGTAACTACATACATATATACATGAAATCAATGTATGTACATATATTTATAAAATAATGTTTTAATTCAGGCATTAGATTAAAAAATTTGAGGTTATGTATAGATATATATGTATCTATATACATACATACGTATGTACATTCTTATCGTTTCCAAGTTCCAGGTGCTTCATTGAACTAGGCTTAATTTAGTCGCTTGTTGATGCTGAATCAAAAATACATACATACATACGTATGCATTTGTTTATTTGTATGCTATTGTGTCGTTTTGTCTTCCTGTTTACGTATGTATGTATGTACATACTGAGCGTTGGAGTACAGGGTGCAATTACAAAAACATACATACCCATGCCAACGCAAAGGCAATGCCGGGGAACGACGTAACAAACAAGCGCACTGAGACACAAGGGAGCGTCTTCATAGACAATAAATTAAAATGGAGCACTGTGTGTGCATATGTATGTATGTGTATAATACACTTCTACATACTAACAAAAGCTTATGAGTACATACATACATATATACATACACATATACGCTTATTTGTATAATTTGGTTTTACCTTAAAATTGGCCAAAAGTTTGTCGCTAAACGTAAACAAAATGTTAACAATTAAGTGGAACACCACGAATATGTAGCATGACGATAATGATAATGATGATGATGATGACGAACGAAGGCACCAAACACATGGCCATACACAAAGCGACAAAGAAATACACAAAGAGAGAATAAATAGTGAGAAAGAGTAAAAAAAAAAAGAGTGAGAGTGAGATTGAAACAAAGAAACGAACTCATCTCTTGAAAGCAAAATTAAAAGGCTTTAGACTGAGTAAATATTTTTGATTTTCATTTGATGAAAGTCTAAAAAAACACACACATACACATGTACATATATGGTTTCCGCAGAATATAAAACTAAGCCACTATATCAAGGATAATACATACATATGTATATACAGATGAATGTACGTTATATTCAGAGAGGTGGTCACGAATTTCGTTTTCATTCCACGCGTTCCAATTTTAGTTTTTTTTTTTTTTCAAAGTTTTACAAACTTTATTAAACAACTTTCTTTTTGGTGATGAAAATTTTAATTATTTTTTAATAATGATTATAAATTAAAACAATCCCGAATAGTTTTTAAAGTTAGATAATTTTTTATTAAAATTAAAGGTGTAGGAAAATCTAACAAAAACTGTGTTCTAATCTGTATAACAAACCTAAATATCGTATTTTTTTCAAATTTTATAATATCATTATGGAATCAATGATGATACATACTCATTTAGATATGTATGTATGTATATATGTATACATACATACATACATATGTATGTATATGTACACAAATATACCATGGAAACCTTGAACTAATATTTTGTGTTTGATTTTTCTTTTGTATAGCGGTCTTGCGTAGTGTCTTACGTTTTACGCTAACAGGCACAAACAAAAACAGCAACAATAACAAAATATTAAAACGTGCCAAAAGTGAAAAGATTGCATAGCTGCAGCAGCAGCAGCCACACAGGCAATGGCAATTATACACACACACACACACACTCACACAGACAAGCACCCAGATACTTGCAATCAGTCTTGCCAATACATGAGCGATTATGCGATAAGTTAAGTTGAGTTGAGTGAGAGGTGAGCGAACAGCGAAACCAACTAAAACGAAACAAAGCAAAAAAAAATGCATTTACAGGTGTCGAGAGGAACATAGCGAGTAGCCCAGAGACACACCAAAAGAAAGAGAGAGAGAGAGAGAGAGAGAGAGCGAGAGAAGAATTGCTTAAGATGAACTGTTGTTTTTGTTTCTGTTGATTGCCCTTGGTTAAGCCAAAGGTACAAATTCAATGAATTGTACATTTTATTGTTGTTGTTTGGGACAGCCGTAACACACACACATAGACACACACACACAAACAGGCACATATTTGCTTATTTCGCTCAATTACCTGTTAAGCCTTCATTAACCGTTAATCGAGCTTTACTTTTAGTTAATTGTAACTGTATCTATATAGCTTTCTCCGTGTCCAAGTACAACATGCGAGAAAATGACAGAGAGAGAGAGAGAGGGGGCGGCGTGTGTATGTGGCAAGGCCGCAATTAATTAAAAAACTTACACAGCTGCCCACTGTCGACCACCCTTCTGCTTTCTTAATGTAAGTGTATGCGTGTTTATGTGTATATGTATCTGTGTTGACGGCAAAAAGTGGCACGTATCAATGTTGAAAGCATAAACACAAAAGCAACAAACAGACCAAAGACTGTGTGTCTTTGGAAGGAGAGACAAGCAGACCAAGAGAATTAGAGAGACATAAGAGCGAAAGAGGGTTGAGGCATAAAAATGCAAATGCTTTCGCCGGTTAACCGTTACATTACCCTTTTGTACCCATAGAATCTGAGGCGTTCATATATGTATGCAAACATACTTATGAATGTATCTATGTACATATATATTTACGTATGTATACATACATACATTTTTCTTTGAAAAGATAATAAAAATCGAAAACCCAAGAGCCACCCGCAAACGCAAGTAATTTTTAATGCATCCCAAACCCGAGAGCAACAATACTAGCAAGGGAAAAGGAGCAGTTATTCAGGCAATAGAAGCCACCGCAATAACAATGGCAGGGCAGGCAATGGCAGCATCGGGGCATTGGGGGACCGTCGTGTATTGGGAGTCATTGATTTTCGTTTATGAGTTTGAGCAGCCGCCGCCAGACGACGACAACCACGACGCTCTCACTTTTTATACGTTCATTCACACGATGCACAGTGGAAACAAAGTTATTTGACCCGAGTCAAGTTGAGAATTATGAAGGGGACATGCATATGTACATATGTATGTAAGTAAATGTATTTATAGGTACTAAGTATGTGTGACAAATTTGTCAAAAGCCAGTTCTTGGTAATTATCCTGTTTTATACATCGAATAATTGAATAATCTGTTCTCTTGGTGTTGAGTCTTATCAAACCTATTTAATAGAATTATGCACATCTCAATGGCTAAAATAAAATTTAAAGTAATAAATAAAATTCCCTAAGCACATCACAATGATTAAGCAAATTACTGCGTCTGCTTATGTTGATGACACCACTGTGCACTCATTGGTTTTGTTCCCTTTTCATTTTTAAATGCCTTGTGCAAATTTTAAGAGAGGAAAAAACCAAAGAGAGCAAGCGCGCTGAAAAATCTCGAAGAGAAATATAGAGAGAGTGTGAGTGTCTAAATGTAATGGGGGAAGAGTTAATAAAGGCAGGGATCACCGCAAATACAGTTTTATTATGTTATTATTATTGATAATTAAAATTAAAACCAAACTTGGTCCAGTGTGCAGTAATATGTACATATGTACATATGGATGTTTGTACATGTACACCGATACAGTGGTATGTATGAATTTGGCCGATTAGTAAATGTAGGCAGTTGGTGGTCGAAATTAAAGTCAAAAAGCAAAGCAGAACGTCTGATATTGTTTGCTTTTGCTTTTCTTTGAATTTTAGCCTTTACAGATAGAGCGATGTTGTCGCTTCTGCTGCACATGAATTAACATTAATGTGCTTGTCATGGTGAAGAGGAGCGAGGAAGCAAACCAGACAACTACTACCATTGGAGACAACAAAAAACGCGTTGGCGATTTTGTTTTTACTCATCATTTGCTCTCTCGCTCTCGCACTCTCTGACACTGACACACACACGCTCTCGCTCTCTCACTCACACTTTCTTCAGTCGTCCCGGCCGCTGTTTTACCTAGAAATAAAAAAGCGCATGCCCTGTGCTAATCGCGGGCGGCGGCAAAGAATTAACCGAAAAAAAAATCTCTAAAACTCCAGGCGATATGAAAAAGCGCGCGCTATGATTTCTCACACAGGTAGCAGTAGGCACACGGCGGCTAACATCTACAAACATACATACATACATATATGCGTGTATCTATGTATGTATGTATGTATGCCTGCGTGTGTAAATATCTGTATGAGTATATACATATGTATGTATGTATGTACATATGTTACGGTTTTTGCTTTTCTTTTTTCTTTGTTGCCTTGTTGTTTTTGTTTTTTTAAGGTTCCACTGTTATCGTGCAGCAAATTGAAAGCAATAAATACTTAATTGTTAGTCCAGTTGTTCTTATTGTTGTTGCTGCCTTAATTACGTAATTTAAATTTATCTTGAAGTAAAATAAATAAAAGTCAAACCAAAAACAAAAACTGACAACCAGAAAAAAATTAAAGAAATGTATAAAAATCAAATGGAATATTATAAATATGAAACAATGCTTGTACCTAAGTATGTATGTATGTGTTTATGTAAATGGGTTCTCTTTGTAATCTCTACCGAAATAAACAAGTATTTTGCCACTTAATGCCATTTTGTACAGATAATTTCGATCCAAGAGACTTGGCGCAACTTTATGTTTGAATTGCATGGATTTGCTCCGGCTTACATAGGGTCCCACAGTAGTTTTTTTTTTTTGGTAAAGGGAAATGGCATTTAAACATTCGTGCGACCTTTGTTTAATAGCGCTTTGAAAATTTACCTGTTATTGTTAGGCCCTTACAAATGTACATTTGTAAGTGTGTACATAGACACAAAGATGAACATATGTATGTATATGTATGTATGTACATATGCATACATACATATGTATGTACAAATCAATCTAAAGTAAGACGTTATACTAAGAGCCAACATAATTAAAATGTCTGTGGCATTTTTTTTTTTAGGTCGTTCTAATCTCTCAAATTTCTATAAGTTTTTCGTTGACTTACAATTAGAGTGACATTTTCCACACCCACATCCAACCCCACCATAGACTACTGTTAGGGACTTTTGGCTAGCGGCGCGCGTGTTTGCGTTTGCTTCCGTTACAAATCGCACATACATACACTCACACGCACGCATATATTATGCGGTGGCAAAATCTTTTGCGACACTTGCATGCATTCACACACACACACATACACATTGAAACTCTCCATGGCACGTAGGCCACAGGCCGCATGCCACTCTCTTAATTCTAATGCTCACAGTTTCTCTTTAAACAGTTGCCTTCTATCTCTCTCTCTTTTCGACGTCTTACTTCCGCTCGGCACACAAAGAAAACAGCCGAGTGCGCCTCGAACATCTGTGCCAAGCGACAGCGACGCCGACAACGACAGAGACAGAGACTTGCGAATGAAAATTCTGTTAGTAAGCAGACTTGCGAATGAATAACTGACTCAAAACTCATATAACAGCAGACTGTTAATCGTTAACATTTTTTCGTCTTTTTTTTCTTGTTAACAGTTCATTTCGAACGCGAGAACCGTGCGGACGTGCGCTCGCCTCGTGGAACGGCATCGACAACACACAAAAAATAAAGAAGAAAAACACATAAATAAAAATTTGTTTTTTTGTTTTGTTTGTTAATTTGTTTGTTACAAAAAATAAAAGGTGGAAAAATCAGTTACAAGTTAAAAAAAAAAATCATTTAATACGAAAAGAAGTGAACACACACACAATCTCTCTGCTATCGTATTCCCCCACCCTTATATGACTGCTGCATCCTCAACAGGCAGAGGCAACAAACTGTAATCTCTATCAATAAACAAATAAATAAAAAATAAAAAGTTCGTAAAATTAAAAAAAATCAAGAAGCAAAAAGAAACCAAAGCAAAACACTGCCGCCACCGTTCCGCTTACGGGCTTCCATACATCCCCCTCCCCGTATCCAAGAAATCAATTTGCAATTTGTTGTTATCAATTTGCGTGCCTATCTCTTAACTCCAAAACAACAAAGTTTTGTTAGTAATTAAATTAATTTTTTGTTTAAGTGCTACAAAGACCAAAACGGGAAAAAAAAAATTGTTTTAAATTCAAAAATTGTGAATTATTTTGAATTGATTTTTATACAAATTAAATAGAAATACATAACAACAACAGCAGCAGCAATAACAAAGCACATTGAAATATAAATTGAAACAAATACACAAAATACAAAAAGCAAAATAAACAAAAGCAACAAAGACAATCGCCAAAAAGCAACAAAACAAGAAAACATTTTACCTAACGGTAATTGTGAAGTGAAATCTCAGGCAAAGACGAAAAAGAAGAAGCCGCCGCCGCAGCAGCAGCAAAAGAAGAGCACAAGTCCCACAGTGAGAAAAAGCGAGAAAGAGAGAGACAAAGAGGTAAAATCAAAGAAAGAGCGAAAGAGAGCCAGAGTAAAGCCAGCGCCGCTGCGCCACATTTTGTATGATGCAAAAAGTTGCTTCCTCCTGAAAGCAAAAGAAAACAAAAAAAAATAAAACAGAAAAAAAAGAAACACTTAAAAACATAACCGAAATTTCGTAAAGAAGTCAACGACGACGGATAGACAACAAGTTTGTGGTTTACCTTGTTAGCGGCAGCAGCAGCAGCAGCAGCGGTAGCGGTAACAAAAGCAGAATTAAAATCTACCCGTCCCCCTACCATCTATAGCCACCCACTCACACTCTGCTGCCTTTGTGTGCCTGTGTGTGAGTGTGTGTGTGAGTGTGCGAGTGCCAATAAACGGACGTACGGAACGCGCAATGACCTTGCCAACCAATACGAATGCCAATAACAGTGGCAGTGGCAGCGGCAGCGACGATGACTCTGATATGTTTGGACCGCCACGTTGTTCTCCGCCAATTGGCTATCATCATCATCGATCGCGCGTCCCCATGATATCGCCAAAATTACGCCAAAGGGAAGAGCGTAAACGCATCTTGCAGTTATGCGCCCACAAATTGGAACGTATTAAGGATTCGGAAGCGAATCTAAGGCGTAGTGTTTGCATTAATAATACATATTGCCGTTTAACCGATGAATTGAGACGCGAGAAGCAAATGCGTTATCTGCAAAATCTGCCCAAGTAAGTATCAAAAATACATTTATTAAGAAAAAACCCCTAGACCTATACATACATATACATACATACATATGTATGCACTTTACTCCCACTCCATTTTCCATCCCTTTTTACACACAACACACGCATTGTTGTTTGCCCTTTAATGGTTGTCGGAGTCGTCAACAACGACGTCATCATAATCAGCAGCTACAAAGGCCAAACAGTAGGCGTGAAGCGGCAAATCTGTGACATTTTACAACAGCAGCGCAGCCGAGCAATATTTTTAAACGTCTTTTTGAAGTTACAGCAGTAAAAGTATCTTTAAATATGCCAGACAGAAAGGTTTGCTAACAGCTATAGATACATTCGCATTTTGCTTATATAATGTAGGGAATTTTCAATTTCTTGCCAGGTAACGAAACATAACATATATATATATATATATATAGATATATGGTAGATCTGACCTTTTACACAGGATATTCTGTTTATTGAGATAGTGATGACAAATCGCCAAGTGAATCGATATTTTTGTTACTATCTTTAGAAATCTGTATATAAATCATATACAAAGTTCCACCTTCACTTTTTTACAGTAATACCAAGTCACATTTATATATGAGTGTGTGTGTGTGTTTGCTTGTATACAACACAAATTCATTCATTTGAGTTTTTGTCTGTTTGTTTAATGTTGAATACAAAAAATTTTTTCACATCTCATCAAAAATGGTTAAAACACCAAAGTGTGCGTGTGTGTTTGTGTGTGTATTTATAAGAGAGCAAGAAAGAAATGGAACAAGCGAAAAAGACAAAGATTTTATTTAAAAACTGAATTGAAAATTAAAAAGAATCAAATTATAAAAAAAAAAAAAAACATTTCTTACGTATTCTAAATACGTCATCGGTTAAAAAAGAAACTACTGAGTAAAACTTAGTAATAGCAATTAAGTAATAAATAGAAAGAATGTTTCATATAAAAGTTATTAATTTGTGTGATATTGAGATAAATATGAACTATAATTTCATTGTATGGATGATGTTTTCATTAGATTTTGATTAACGGTTTATTTTAGTATAACATATTTGGAATGGAGAACAAGGTGAACATACATAAAAAGATAACAATCAATAATAAAAATTTCAATTATACAAACATACATACATATATATATATAGTAATACATACATACATATACATATATATATATATATTGTATAATATATATAGTTTATATAGGGAGACTCTAGTTACTAATGTTTCGAGTGAAATGTTGGTGACCAACCAACAACTCCCTGTTAAAGCATCTGCAAATGAAGAGAAGGGGGAAGAAAAAAAAAATCAACACAAACACACACACACACAGTCACAGACAGGCAAACAGACAGTAGAAGTCGTCGTTTTGTGTATGTGTGTGTGTGTTGTAGGTGTTGATTTTGTATGGTTTCAATGAGGAAAAGGACTTCAGTTGTTGGTTGACTGGGCAGTAGTGTGTCTGCTTCTTCTTCTTTTTCTTCTCCTCTTCCTATCTAGTTTATGCCCTGCCTACATGTATATGCCCCCGCCACCACCACCCTTACTTCCCTCTGAAGTTGATTATTGCAACAGCAATGCCAGCAACTGCAACCTGCAAACTAGACACTCACAGATACAGATAGACAGAGAAAGACATAGAGCGAGAAAGAGAGAAATAGAGAGAGAGAGAGAGAGAGAGAGAGAGAGACGGACAATTATATGTAACGAGCATTCAGGCCAAGCTCAAAGCAAAACGAAGCATAACTAAAAGCAGATACAATACAACAAAAACAACTCAAAGAGACATAAAGCCGAAACAGAAACACGACACGAAATCCAAAAACAGAAAAAAAAAACACACACACACACACATACATACACAAAAAGACAGAAGGGAGAGAGAGAAACAGAGAAGCAAAGACAACAAAGAAGAAGACAACTGCGACGACGGCGATGAAGAAGCAAAAGCAAATGGCCTGGCCCCAAACCAACAACAACAACAACAATAACAAAAACACACAATGGGAAAAACTTGTGTGAATGTTATGTTGTTTGTGTTTGTTGGTAATTTTCCAACATACAACATTTTGTATTATTGTCCAGAAGGGCATCCGATTTGAAATGAATATTAAAATAAAAACCAACTGCAACAAAAACAACAAAAGACAAGAAAAAAAAAAACAAAACAAATAAAAAAAAATTGGCACAAAGTGTAATTAAAATACAGACAGGAACAACGACGAAATAAACGCCAACAACAGCAAAACTGAAATCAAAGCACAAATACATAATTACATAGGCATGTATGTATGTATGTACATTTGTATGTATGTATGAAGGCATGCAAGCAGTTTTTCTCGCTCTCTCTCTCTTTTTGTCCTACTCTATCTCTATCGCATTGTTTGTTGTGTGTGTACGCTGAAAAAAAAAAAAACGTTGCGCTGCTCGTTGAAATAATCACGTTCCAATTGCAACAAAAACACCAACAACATCAACAAAAACAACCAACAGCAGCAGCAATGATAGCGCAGCAGCGTGTAGAGTCGGGGAGCCAGCCAGCCAACCTCTCCACTAGCCAAAGTCAAAGCGCAAGCAAGCAGCTTTAAAAAAAAAAAAGAAGAAAAAAACCTTGAGACACACACAAGTTAACATTTGTATATACATATATAAATATAAATGTGTGTGTGTGTACAGTATTCTTTCCCAGTAAACATTTTTTCATTGTAAATCTTATAAACATATTAAGGCCAATAAGTTGCATTGTTCTAAATATTGTTCTTATAGATGTAATCTAATTGACCAAGTATATTAAAAACAAAAACAAAGCCTAGAAATTTAAAATTAAAAACTGTTTCTTATATACATACATACATACAAACATGAAAACATTTGCAAAAATTTTTCAAATTTCAAATGTTTGTTGGGTGATATACGTGTACATACATACGTGTGGTATATGTGCGTGTATGTGTGTCGTTTGCCTGTCGGTTGGCCAGCGGCAGGCAGCGGCGTGCAGCATATAAAGATTTTCGAACTTTTCATTTTACACGATGCTCTTTCGCCTTTACTGTATTGCCTTTACCGTTAATTTGTAATCACTCTTGAACTTAGATTACCTATGTACATACATATGTATGTATGTATGTACGTATGTGTATGTATCTTCCTGGCGCCATCTAGCTGCACCTGCACCGCCTCACTGGATGCAGATGGACCCATATTCAGATCTAGTTAATAACACAAAAATAAAAAATAAAAAACTTTTTGGCTTTCTTTTTCAACACACACATACCACAGTAAAAGTAATAATAACAATAACAATAAACCGTTACAAACTTTAAGCTCTGGATTTTTTTTTTCGCGCTCGCTCACTCAATATTTCTTACATTTGTACATATTTATGTATGTTTGTACATATACTTATGTACATACATACATACACAGTAGTTTTTCCGTTTGGTTGGCTGGCTGGCTGTTTGCTGTATGCTCTGCCTGCTGTTGCTGCGTTTCCGTTTTCTTTGACATGTTTTCTCCCCGTTTGCGTTCGCATACATACAAAAAAGAAAACATAAGTGTTTAAGCATATTTATTTACATTCATACATACATAGGTACATGCATACAAGCATATGCTTATGTGCCATACAGCCAGCAATCGATAATTTCATTAATCAAAATTGAAATGGAGAAATTGTGCACAGAGTTGATGAGTATGTCTGTATGTATGTATACATCAAATACTTCTTTGGATAAACGATTAAATTCAGAAAGTAAATGGAACATAAAGTATTCTTTAATATTATAACAAAATAAAATACTGAAAGTCAAATCAGATTTATTTACAACCTTGTTATCTTTGAATAAATGCATACGTTAATTATCATTGTTATCGGATGAAATGTTAAAAATCTCAAACGGAATTATGTGGAATCTTTAATCAAGCAATTCATGCACAAGCAAGTTGATGTTGACGGGCGGGGGGCGGGCAGTTGGCACGCTTATTCAATCTCTTACCGAATCTCAATCTACCTACAACAACAAACAAACATACATACATACATATACGCTGCTACTGCTCGCCCAACCTACCCAGGCCATACAAACAGACAGCACAAATACAAGCACACATACATAACCCACTCTCTTATAGAGTATACTCTGGCACTCGACTTTACCAACACACACACACATACATACTGGCCGCCCCATTTTTGTGGCGTCGTCGTAATAATTTCGCGACTGCGACGACATTTTTATAGTTTTTCTGTTATCTTTTTTGTTTCTTCTCTAGGTCTCGCTCTCTCGCATTTTCTCTCTTTCTATCTTTCTTGATTGTTTGTTGGTGTTTTGTGCTACTGTTGTTGTTATTGTTGACTGTTGCGCATCTTATCATCATCATCATTATTACCATGAAAATCATCATCTTCATCTATTCGGTAACAAATTGTAGTACGTATTTTGTGTGTGTGTGTGTGTATGCATCCCTCCAAGCATCTTTCTTTCAAACAGAAATTTTATATGGAAATACAATTTAAATAATATAATTCGGATTATATAATATTATAAACTAAATGGATTTCAGATGTATGTCTATTTGTTGTTGCTAATTGTAATTACTTATCAGTTCTAGAAAATCTTAAACTAAACAGACCATTCGCAAAAGATACTAACAGATAAAGATTTGAATTTCAAAATAACAATTTTTACATATTGAGTGTTAAAGGGGTTTTTACAATTAAGGGAAGCGAAGGATGCAAAGTAGAGGGGTGGGTGGGGTGGTTTACATACATTGCCTGCCACATAACCAACGACCATTTAAAACGTGCGCAAAATAATAATAATACAGATAAGATACACATACAAATATACATTCATATATTCATAGTAGACACACATACACATAGAGATCAGAAATAATTGCCCTTGCTGCTGCTGCACCTACTGTCGCGATTGTACAGCTATTCGGTGGATTGCTTATCGGTAGCTCGCTCTTTCTCTCCTACACCATCATAACCCCATCAAGTGCTCAGACAGATATCTGTCTCGGACTCTTCTTCAATGTCACCAAAAATCAAAGATGGCAAATAAAGAAGAAAAGAAAGAAAAACAATATGTGTGTGTGAGAGAGAAAACAGTAATTGTCTGAAATCAAAAGCTTTGGCTGGCAGGTTGCTTGCTTGCTTGGCTTGTGTGCTCTTGATAAATAAATGAAGGGTGACGTCACCACGCAATAGTGGTCACTTTTCCTTCGAAATACTGAACCAGTTTCAGTTTCCTCTGAAAATGCAAAAAGAGGGGGAGGATTGATAGAGTGTTAAAGGAAAGGTGGGGGAGGCGTTTTCAAAGAATTAAGCTATGCGTGATAAATGATTAATACGTTTTAATCTAGTTAATATTCAACATAAAACACATTGTATTATACGAATGTATCGATTTCTTAACACAGGGTGCAATGAGAGGTGGTTAAGTCCTGGCTTAGGCTATTTAGGGCAATATTATATCAATTATTCCTCGGGAAATTGTCAAATTGGTCAAATGTTTTGAACCTTTTACCTGTTTCTCATTTAATTGTGGCACTTGTGCAGTAAGGGCACTTGACCAGCCTCCATCATCCACACTCCCTTAAACAATTTGCCATTCTGACTACCGACACCTCATTTGGGTCGATGGTTAGTTAGTTATGTGTGTGTGTGCCGCTGCCGCCGCCGCCGCCTTGAAGCACCTGACCCCGCGCACTGTGCCGCACCGCACCTCATTGCACCCTCTTTTATTCTTCGACAAGGTTTGCTCCCATTTTCGTGTTTCGTTTTGGTTGCTGTTGTTGTTGTTGGTCTGTCCATCGTCCATCATTTCAACTTAACGGTGCACAGACTATGGGGGCCAACAACAAAACTAACACACTTTGCGCCAACCTCCAACCCTGCCTCCTCTTTCATTGCCCTCCACATCCAATCCACCGCCCTCTCCTTCTATCGCAGTTTTTTGTACGCTTTCTGGTTTTGGTTTCTACAAAAGAGGGAGAGAAAAAAAACCCAGCGATTTTCTGCTGTTTTTTTTTTTTCTTTGCGTTTTGTTTTGGTGTTTTTATACTTCCATATACTTTCGCTTTTTTCCAGAGGCCCTCGTCTCCACCATCTGTCTTTGTCTCTCTCCTACTAGCTCTCACTCACTCTACACTACCACCTCCCATTCGTACGTCCCTCCCTTACGACTCATTCTTGTTGTCAGTTATTGTTGCTTTAAAAGTCAACATTGACATGCTCAGCTGCGCATTTTAATGCGTTGTCGCCGCACTGACTTAATCGACAACAGACTCTGTCCGTCTGTCCGAACCTCCCGCTCACGCTCACGCCGTTTCCCCATCCCCAACACCATACCACCCTACCCCACTCCGCATATCTGTGATGGCTCTTCCGCCATTTTTATGTGTCTTCTACCTTAATTTTACAGTTTTACTTCTTTTCTTCAAATGGTTTGCCATATTGGTTGGTTGGTTTAGTTGTCGCGTTGTTGGCAAGAGTGGTGTGGGTAGTCTGGTAGAGGGTTTGGTAGAGTGGGGGATAATGGGGGCGTGGTTGGTTGTTGCTTTTATTGAAAGAGAAATTAGCTGAAATTTACTTCGCTGTTGGTCATCAAACGGTGCACAACAGTTGGCCCAGTTAATTAAAAGAACACAGAGGAGAAGGAGGGCTCTTCGGCTCTTTCTCTATCCCTTATACCTTGCCCCATTTTAATGTCTCCTGTCCCCATCATGAAAAATGTCCTAGTGTAATGAGTACATCATTCAGGAGGAAAAGGTCAAATTTGATTAAAAAAGCAAAAAGTCGATGGACGATATTGATTAATCGAATCATTTGTAACTTGAACAGTCATAAAATGGATCAAATAAAAAAGAGGGGGGAGGGTGGGGTAAAAAAAGATCTAATCATTTACTATTGGGTAATTATTTGTTATCGATTGTAGATAACTATTATTAAATTCAAAACCGATGACGTAAGAATTGAAAAACCTTCCGATCCTTATCTTGCTCCTCTTATTTGCAATGTCAAGTGGCACTTTTCTCATTCTCACTCACTCTCTCACTGTCTTGCTCTCTTATATTTTTATGAGATAATATTCAACTAACTTTCATTTCTTTACTTTCTCTTTCGCTTCTTTTTGCAGAATTGACAGCAGTTCCACAACCGTGGAATTGGCACGTGAGAGCCTCTTCCAGCCAAATATGGATGATGCGAAACCAGTAAGCAACAGCAACACTAAAACGTTGACGGCATACACTGATTCGTCCGGGAATAATCATGGGTCATCCGTAATGACAAGCTCCTCGACAAACACCACCACAACAACCACCAGCAGCAACAACGGCAACGGGAATGGTATCTTACGCACCATTTCTTCCATTGAGAATCAACCGCAATTGGGGACGCGTCATCATAATAATGCCTCCAATTCCCCCAGTAGCTTATCTAATAACCACTCAACGCCAAATTCAAACTCGTCCTCCTCCACTTTGTCTTCGTCCACCGCTGTTGTTTCACCCACTGCCCGCAAACGTCATTTATCCAGTAATAGCAACCTCGTCAATGATCTGGAAATACTCGATCGGGAATTGAGCGCCATCAATTCCCCCATGCCACTAATTGATCCAGAGATAACCCAAGGAGCCGAACAACTAGAGAAGGCATCATCTCTGGCAGCGGCAGCTTCGCGCAAACGTTTGCGCAGTACCAGCGAGGATGAAAGTGATCGTTTGGTGCGCGAAGCCCTGTCCCAATTCTATATACCACCTCAACGCTTGATATCGGCCATTGAGGAGTGCCCACTGGATGTCGTCGGTCTAGGAATGGGCATGACCATGGGCATGAGTATGAGCATGAGTATGGGCATGGGTATGGGCATGGGTATGGGAATGGGCATGGGAATGGGGATGGGCATGGGAATCGGAATGAGCATGGGCATGGGCGCTGGCGCCGGCGCTGATGGACCCAGTTGCAAGCGTACCAAATTAAGTCCCAATGGCGCCAGTTGTAATGGTACTAATGGCAGCAATGGTATCTCCTCAAACGGAACGGATCATCATTTGGATTTGGTTGATTTCGATATGAATCAGAATCAAAAGGACTTTGAGGTCATTATGGATGCCTTACGTCTGGGTACACCAAGTCCGGCAAGCAGTGCTGGAAGCAGTGCAGCCGATTCCTGTGGTCAAGCGGCCATGATGAGCGAATCGGCCAGTGTATTTCATAATCTGGTGGTTACCTCCTTGGAGACATAAAACAAGTATCAATGATGAAATGAATGGCAAAGGACATTTCGGTTATTTTTTTCTACCTACATAAGTCAAAATTAAGTTTTAAGATTTACATTTACCATATATATATATATATATATATATATATATATATATATATTTTGCTTGTTAGTTAATCTAAGACCAGCAAAAATGCAAAGTATATACATACATATATATATATATATATATATATGTATATATGGCAGTATTACTCAATATGCGGCGCCATCTGGCGATCATCTACTGCAATATTAGCTGCTTCAATTTTGTACAAAAAAAACAATTTTTAATAGAAGAAAAACAAAACAAAAATCTTGAATAAGAGTTGAAAACAAAAATCAAAGAATTTGTAGTCAAAAAAAAAAAAAAGGAAAAATCTTACAAAATATAAGAAGAAACTATAAAAACAAAATGAAAACAAAAACAAAAAATGAGAAACGAAAAGAGAACAAAGCTCCAATTAAGAATTTCCCCCCGCCAAGCTTCCCCCTCAAAAAAGAGGTTTTTTCCAAAGTGTTCTCTTTTCCAATTTTCGTTTTTTTTTCCTCCTCCCCCCCGTAATGTTATATTTTGTATATGAAGAATAACAACATTCCAAAAATCAGCAAGAAAGAAAAAAGAAACACACACACAAAACAATGCAAAACAACAAAAAAGAAAAAACAAAAACAAACGGAAGAAAGTTAAACAAGATGGAACTAGAAAACCATTTTCCAAGGCATTGTAGTTCCTCTAAATGAAATAAGAGATACTGAATCCTTGTTCTTTTTAGTTTTAAAAACGTTAACTAAAACCGTTCGCCTAGTCAAAACGGTAAACGCAAATTGCGAGCAAAGGAGAACAAACAAAACAACAAAACAAAACAAAAGAAACTTTTGATACCAAGAGGAGGGGAATGCAACCGCGCGCTTCTCTTATACACTATTCAATTTAACCGTTACATTACTTGTATAAGTCTTTTTTTGTCTTCTTTTTTTTGGTTTTATTTTTCTTTAAAGCAACAACAATTGGTGATTATAATTTATTAAATTGCCGTTTTATATACAATTTTCAAATTACAAACATTTTGCGAATTTTTGTATCGAATTTTTGTTTTATTTTTTTTTAACATATTTTATTGCTTAAAAAATTTCAATTCCGATTTCGGTCATGTAACGGTTGCATTTTCCGGACGTGAAAAAAAAAAAACAATGTCAAGCAAAAAAGGTTTCATTTTTCTATGCTTAAACAAAATACAAAAAAAAAATAAATTTAAAAATAAATAAAAAGCAAAAACAATTTTTTGTTTAGTTGTAATAACGTAACGAATTTTTTTTTTTTTTGTGTTCTTACCGATTATAATTTTTGGACTCATTATTTGCACTCTATAAGAAATAAAGATACAAAAAAAAATATTAAAAAAAAACTGTAAGCAAAATATAATTGAAAATCACAAAAAATAGCAATTTATAAAAAGAAAAAAAATTTACACAAAAAAAAGTGCAATTAGAATTTTTAAAAACAACAACAAAAAAAACCAACAAAAGTGCATTCAAAAACAAAACAAAAAACTGAAATTGAAAAAAAGAAAAGAAAGAAAACAATGAAAGAAAAAAAGAAAGAGAGAAAGAAAAAGAAAACAACAACAACATGAAACAATTTTTCTTCGAAAAAAAAGGCTGTGATAGAATTTATAAGTTAATCTTAAGAAAAACAAAACAAAAACAAAAATGAAGAAAATAGAAATTAAGAAATATTAACAAACAAAATGTAACAAATTAGAAAGAGAGAGAGAGGGAAAGTAAAAGAAACACAAAAACAAAAACCAACTTAGTCGATATATACACACACACACACATACATATACATAATTATGTTATATGTGTAACATAAAGAAGTTGCCAGATTCACTATTCAATTCGATGTCGAAGCCATTCGAAATCGAATAGGTGCAAAACAACCGAGCCGATTTAAATCGTGTATCGAAAACGTAAACGAATTTGTAACTTCTTCTTCCTCTTCTGTTTTTGCAACTTTCGCTAATTTGTTATATTTTTGTGTTTTAAGCTTTTTTTTTTTTTTTTGTCACGCCAAAACCCATCTAAACAAACGAAAACAACAACAAAACAAAAACTAAAAAAAATATGATATATTATAACTATTATTATTACAATTATGTTTATAATTACAATTATTATTAATATTATTATAAATATTATTAAATTTAAGTAAGTTATGGGCGTTTTCCAAAGAATGTTTTGCATTATATTCCCATAATAATCATCCCAATTTTTCTTTTATGGTACAAAAACTGACATTAGCTAGATTTTGAGTTCCTGTTATATAACATATGTACATACATATATACATACATACATTAATTTATGTGAATGTATTTTGCTTATTCATTCAATTTTCAAATTGTACACTAAATTTTCCTGCATAGATTTTCTCATATATAGAAAATCTTTTCACAAGAAAAATGTATTTATTCGTTTCTCAAATTGAACTAGTTCCACTGTCTTTGTATCATAAAGAATATATACCGTTAGGATGTCGGCAATTTCGACTTCAAAATACCCTGTACCAAATAGGAGAGCATATGTAATTCAATATTCAATTCAATATTTAAAACTTAAATCGAATCTGCCTTAAAATTTCTCTTATCAAACGATTTTACATAAATATATTAATCTAAATTGGCTATTTTCCTATATTTGGTGGATTGATAAAGTTTTGACAAGAAGCAGCAATTCAATAATTTGTTATGTCTAAAACGACTGATCAAGAATATATATATATATAAGATTTGCTTCTTCTTTTTTTTTACTCTTAATTCTTCTCTTTGGTATATGGTATATATATACATATGCAAAAATAACAACAACAAAAAAAAGCCCCGATTTGTCCTCATTACTATATACTTATATATACATGCATACATACATACATACATTACATATGTATTTACTCAACTATTATTATGTATTTTTTTTAGTATTTTGTTTTTCAAGTTTTATAAGTTTTCTTATCTATTTATGTCTTTATAACTAGAAAAATTATCCCTTTTTAGATCTAAAGAAAAGAAGAAATTAGAATTCCATTTCTTTTTAGTTAATGTATTTTCATCCTTCATTAAGCCTAAAACAAAAAATCAAAAAAAAAAAAAAAAAAAAGATGAATTTTATAAAAATATATACCTATATATATATATATATATAAAACGATTGTTTTGTTTTTTTATTTCTTTTGTTTATAATTTCTTTTTAGTGATTTTTCAGTGCAAAAAAAAATATATATCTATGTATACGGAATGGGATAATTTGGTAGTTCCATTGATCCTTTAAATATTCTCTATGATTGGCTGCTGATCTAGCAGAATTTAATTCATTTTGATTAACTAAACTTTGTATCAATTATTTTTATTTCTTTTCTATGATCTCATGGCTATTATGGAGAAAAGCTTAAGCACGCTCAAGTCAATATTTTGGCTGGTCTGTTGTTGTTGACCTAGCTCAGGGTTAGGCTTTGTTTCTGGGGGTCAAATTTGATTGAAAATTAAATGAACAGAAAACAAATATAAATGGTTCCGTTGACTGCATTTAACTTATGTATTATCTATGTATAGGTATATATAAATGGCCAAAAAGCCAATGTCGTTCATCGACCGAAAACCAAAAACCATCATCATCATCATCATCAAACAACTTTAACAACTTGCAAAAGTTGTTTGCCTTATACGTCGCACCATGAATTGTCAGTGACATGAGCAATTTTTCTATCTAACCTAAGTTAATATGCTTAAAATGGATTGAGTTCCGATTAAAACAATATAACACAAAGATATCGGTCATTAACAATTTGTTTAGTTTCTACTATGCAATAACTAGTTAGATTTTGTCTTTGAGAAAGTCATGGAATTGTATATACTCTCTCTTTCTCTCTCTCTTAATATATGTTTTAGAAAACTTTCGCACTTCTCTTAAATAGAAACAACTGTTACAAGTTTTAAGAGTTCACTTATTTCGGCTGATTTAAGTTCTGTTCAAGGCAAGATCCAAATGATAATTCAAGAGAACAATTTACATTACATCTGTATGTATGTATATATGTTTATATTGTACAAATATATATAATATATGTATATTATTAACGCTGAGATTTGTTTTTAATTTATATTTTGCTGTAATTATTTTTTTTATTTTGCTAACTGAATAATACCTCTTAATCTATGGACCAGTTTTATAAAACATATAAATATATACAGATACAACAACAAATACACACCAAAACACACACCATTGTTGTAAGTAGAAATGATGTATAGCAATTAAAAAAAAAAAAAAAAATATGTTTTATATTTATGCTATATATATATATATACATATATAAACCAAAAAAAAACATAATGCTTCAATGTTTGTTCTTTTGTGTTTCTTAACAATTCAAAAAATGAAATGAAGAAACATTTTAGTTGTAAATGTAGTAATATAAATTTATATTATATATACATATATATATCTTATATATATATAGAATAAGGATACATAAGTGCTTTTTAAATAATGAAATGGAAATGTAACATGGAATATTGGTATATATAAATCATACATTTGAGGTTACAATTGAAACAGAATACTAACAACAACAAAAACAACAACAACATATACACATATACATACATATACATAATTATATATTATATAATTATAAAATATTTATTATGAGTTGCTTTTAGTGTGATAAACATTAGAAAAAGACGTAAGGAAACAATACAAAACAAATTTGCAAAATAAATTATAAGAATTCATTTGATATTTTTTCTTTTTTATTGATTTTTGGGAAAGGATTCAAACACATTCAACTCTTTATATCTAAAATAGATCTATTAGTAATATTTTATATATGACATTAATTAAATAATGAAATATTTACAATGTAAATTGAAATATCTATGGTACTTATATAGGAAATTGTATAATTTTACAATATTTCAAACATTTTCTCATCGATACGCCTATAGCCGACCCATATCGGCATCATAGATTATCCGATTAAAATGGCATTGTATGGCATTTTGTATATGAGGCGTATATTTCTTTAGTTTGCAGGACAAATATTCTACATAAAGATCTATATCAATTATGCCAGCAGATATGTCTTTATTTGTAGAATTTTCATCTACAAACTCATTTTCACTATCAATATCAAATACGTTTTCTGTCTTGAGGTTTAGTTTTAGTTCATTGCTATCCACTGATCGATTTTCTTCTTCTTCGAATTCAGCTCGAAATTCTTCAAATGCCGTTTGAAATGGTCTCTTCCTTGTTTGCATAAAGATATCCGGTTGATCTATCATATCCAAAAATTCATTTTCGTTATATTCATTATAAACTGATCCGGAACTATTATCCAAATATTTATCAAAGTTTGATGTACTTTCTACAGATGCCGTTGTATTCGATATCTAAAAACGAAAATAAATAATTTAAATACAAATTGTTAATGTTAATACTTAACTATTGCTATATAATCACAAAGATTAACTAGCAAGATCGTTAAGACGTAAAAAAGTTCCTAAAACTTTGGCAATTAGCTTTTTCAGCAAACTTTTTAAACTTTAGATCTTAATGAAACCAAACTTTAACGGTCGCTTACATACTCGCTACTATGAAGAGCTGCTGTCTCAGAAAAGCGAGCAAAAGCTCACCACACACAAACAGAGGAATTCGCATAAATGTTTGTTTGTGTATATTATTAATTCGTTTTTTTTTTTTGCATGGACTTTTGGTAATGTTGTTAATGGATGGTTTTACCTGCGGTTGTAAAAATTCCATATATTTGGCCCACCAACGTAGTTTGGTAACACCCTTTTTTTGTTGTGACCGAAATACCGCTATTAATGAGTTCATCTTCTTTTTGACATCGACCTGTTGCATTTGCATGATCTTAGAAACAGTTAACCAGGCATCTTTTCTAGCATTACGATGAATATGGCCACGATTGCTTGAATCCCAGAGCACGCTCTGTGACTGATAGGCCTTAATTAGTTTAATCGTGTGTTCCGCATCCCAAGCAAATTGATCCACATTGGCACTTAGATTTAAATGAGCTGTGGCTTCCGTTGCGTCCATGCTTGGATAAAAGAACGCTCGCCTAACAACTATTCGTCTCCAACAGAGAACGATGACTACTGGCGAAAATAGAAAGAGAATCCATTATTGTTAAACGAAAGCTAAAGAGAGGAAACAAGAACAACTATCTATGTAAGAGCACAGCGGGGGTTGTTCGATTTACAATTGAGAGCAAATGGCATACTGTTGCTACTGTGTACGCGCCTCTCTTGTCAGACGTGTATGCCAGGTACGAAAGGAAAATGAGATGAGGAAATTAAATAAATGTCAAAATATATGTTTAAATATAATTCTGTACGTTAAACATAGACATAAATGATTTTTAAATAATCATTACAGGATATTCTGACACTTATTTTAAGTCTGAAGGAGACACAAACTAAGGTTATGGAAAATTATTAAAGAGAATTTTTGAATTATATTCATAAGATGATTAACTATAATAGACTCAGATTCCAAAACAACAACGTCATATTCTTAGTACACGGAATAAAAATATTATAATATGATGAAACAGCAAAAATATGAAATTTTATCTTCATCAATTTTTGAGACTTCCTTTTTATGCATTGTTCAGTCAAAAAGAAAGAACATTTTAAACATTATTTGCTAAAGATACTAACCCTAACAAATTCCAAATCTGACGTTATCTTTTTGCCTATTTTTACCAACTCGAAAATCCCATGCCTTATTGGAAAGTTAAATATTTTCCCTTATATCTAAGTACCACAAACAGAATTTTATTACAAGTTCACTTTTATTCCAATTTCATTTCGGTTTTCCTTATAATCTTTATTACTTGTTTAGTAAGCAGACCCCTGACTGCAAGGAGCAGGCTTAAAAACGCTATTACAGCTGAAAACGTAGTTAGTTGGGCATGGTGGTGCTGGTATTGATGCACCATAGCTGCTAGAGCTCCCATAACTGCTTTGCGAGGAACCCAAAATAGGGGCAGACATGCGAGCATATCCTCCATATTTCGGTGCTGAATATGCTGGAGCTTTTGGTACTGAATACGACGGGGCAGCTGGTGCTGAATATGCTGGAGCAGCAGGTGCGGAATACGATGGGGCAGCTGGTGCTGAGTATGAAGGGGCTTTAGGCGCTGAATATGACGGAGCAGCTGGTGCTGAATATGATGGAGCAGCTGGTGCAGAATAGGATGGGGCAGCTGGGGCTGAGTATGAAGGAGCTTTAGGCGCTGAATATGACTGGGAAGCAGGTGCAGAATATGATGGGGCAGCTGGTGCTGAATAAGATTGTGCAGCTGGAGCTGAATATGATGGGGCAGCTGGTGCCGAGTATGAAGGAGCTTTAGGTGCTGAATATGCCGGAGCAGCTGGAGCTGAATATGATGGAGCAGCTGGTGCAGAATATGATGAGGCAGCTGGTGCTGAGTATGAAGGAGCTTTAGGTGCTGAATATGCTGGAGCAGCTGGAGCTGAATATGATGGAGCAGCTGGTGCAGAATATGATGGGGCAGCTGGTGCTGAATATGAAGGAGCTTTAGGCGCTGAATATGCCGGAGCAGCTGGAGCTGAATATGATGGAGCAGCTGGTGCAGAATAGGATGGGGCAGCTGGTGCTGAATATGCCGGTGCAGCTGGAGCTGAGTATGATGGAGCAGCAGGTGCAGAATATGATGGGGCAGCTGGTGCGGAATACGATGGAGCAGCTGGAGCTGAATACGACGAAGCTGGTGCGGAATACGACGGAGCAGCTGGTGCTGAGTATGAAGGAGCTTTAGGCGCTGAATATGCCGGAGCAGCAGGTGCTGCATATGCCGGTGCAGCTGGAGCTGAATATGATGGAGCAGCAGGTGCAGAATATGATGGGGCAGCTGGTGCGGAATACGATGGAGCAGCTGGAGCTGAATACGATGAAGCTGGTGCGGAATACGACGGAGCAGCTGGAGCTGAATACGATGAAGCTGGTGCTGAATATGATGGCGCTGCTGGCGCTGAATAAGATGACGTAGCGGGTGCTGAATATGCCGGTGCAGCTGGAGCTGAATACGATGGAGCAGCAGGTGCAGAATATGATGGGGCAGCTGGTGCTGAGTACGAAGTAGCTTTGGGCGCAGAATATGCCGGAGCAGCAGGTGCCGAATATGATGAAGCGGCAGGTGCTGAATACGATGAAGCAGCTGGCGCTGGATAACTGGCTTTAGAGTTATATACAATTGGAGCTGCGTAAGCCTGGGCAGGAATTCCCTGTGATGACCGGATGGAACGTTGATCACGGCTATAAATCTCGGTCTCCGGATCAATATCCTGCTCGAACTGCTCGTTGCTTTCTGCGACGGCTGTTACCACCAAAATGGCAACAGTAAAGAATATTAAAAGTCGCGATCCGAACATGATGGATAACCGATTGTCAAACTCTAACTGAATGTAGCCAGGGGCCAAGTACTCGACTATATAACACGGAAGATGAGCAAAACAAGCAAAAAGAGAAATGCAACCAAATTGCATTGTTGCATATTTTCACTTGAATCGATTGGGTCTATGCTTTTTTGCTTAATTATAACTTTTTGGTGTGTTGAAATTTCTGAAATGATCTACATTTTCCAAAATACAGACTAATAACCGATTTGCAAATGCACTATTCTACGAAATTGAAGAAGAAAAAGCGAAGGTCAGTGGGAATGGGATATGGTTATTGAAAGAGTAACTGGATATACAGACATATTTATGTATTTGCCAGTTGGCACAAAGTGGAGTCAAAACGCTGATGTGATTGGATGCTTATAACACATATACATACATACATACATACATATGTATGTATATCCATGCATGTATAAAATTTGTTAGATCAGCAAATTTTCCGAAAAAAGCCACCCACAGATAAATTAAGTGATTTTTAGAATTTTAGGTCAAAATTTTATATATGTAAAACTTTTGCGAAAAACCAACAAGTTGCATAAGTTGGTTTGCTGTTGGAGGCTAGAAATATTCATTTCAATTTATAAAAGTGACATAAAAGCTATTAGATATGCAAGAAGCTTAAGCGGATAGTTGCGGGTTAGTTCTAGGATAGATTTTGTCAAGGTGGTACTTAGTATAGCTAGCCAAATTTAAATGCATTTATTCCATATTGGGGCCAAGGTAACTATTTATATCTCAGTGGTTTTCTTTTGTTGCGTTAGCAACCAATTGATTTTGAGGGCCTTGGCCATAGAAGCTTTCTTGACCGTGTATCGGTTAAACGCGAGCTGGACATCCAAGATGATACTAGTGGAGCGTAAATTTGATGTTCTATTTATCTTTGCGGGTGACTTTTGAATAAAGCAGTCAACTTCCAATACTGGTTTACCTTAAAAATTTTATGGAACAGTATTATTGCAATTCTTTTGTAGAGTGAAAGAAGCAATTTTAGGTAAGATTATATGATTTCATGTGAAGTTGTTCCACTGTTTGAATCACTTAGCGACGTTAGGCTCAAAAGTTAAGCCCAAAGAGAGAAAAATTTTTTTTTCTAAACTAATGGCAAAGGCTTTGTCATATTAATAATTAGTATAGTACCTACCATTCCCTACCCAAGTCCCGGATTGAGACTTCTGCCTAGTGCTATCGTTTAAATTATTTTAGAAATATTCCACTGGAAATAAATTGTAACTTCTTTTGGCATCAGTATTGTTTTAGCTGTAATGTAAATAGTATTTAGTATAATAATTTTCTTATATTTAAACAAAATCAAAACTTAAATTATTTGCTTTGTTTATGAAATAATATAACTTTAGGCTAATGTAAATACCCCATATTACGTTCTGCTTTAAATAACAATATTAAAAGCAAATTCTGAAGCACTTTTTTAATCAATATGGCAACGCCATCTGGCGGCAGTTCTGAAGTTTTTGTATCAGTATGGCAGCGCCAAATTGCCGACAACTATCAAATCAACACGTCAACGATTTCTTCTTCTTTACCCTCAACACCTGGGCCCATCTGAGCTGAGCGGCTCAACTGCGAAAATTAAGAAAGACTTTCGGATTTGGATATTGGTATTAAAGAAACTTTTCACTATTATTGGAATATAACACAAAAAGTTCTATTATTCAATTTAGGTATGTAAACAAACAGAAAAAAAAACCACGACAACAAATGGGGGGATGCGACACCGGCGCCAAAGTGCTGCCAGCTGCTTTCCTATGCCTGCGTTGCAGGAAAGGGAAATAAATCGGGAATAGAAAAGGTTAACGCACTTTCTTATTCACTGTTTAAATTTTTTTTCTTGTATAGTTTGCATAATGAAACTACCGCCACCAATGATGATTATGCCCTTGTTTGGGTTAATCTTGGCCAGCATCTTAATACTGCCAGTGGCCCATGGAGCTGCAGTTATGTCCGTCGATTTGGGCACCGAATGGATGAAAGTTGGCGTTGTCTCGCCCGGAGTTCCAATGGAAATTGCATTAAATCGTGAATCCAAACGAAAAACTCCAGCTATTCTAGCCTTCCGTGATGGTGTAAGAACAATTGGTGAAGATGCACAAACGATAGGAATACGTGACCCATCATCAGCATATGGCTATTTGCTTGATCTGCTTGGCAAGACAATTGATAATCCCATTGTAGACTTGTACAGGTTAGTTAAAAAAGCCAGACACGTTTTGGCCACGTCAGACCTTAGACCATTGACCACCTCCCCCTATAAGTTCTTTTGCTGATTACAAATAATTTAAAACACCTAACACCCTTCGATAACTTCCAAATAACATTTAAAATTGGACTTAAGAAAAAGTTACTTTAATATTTATCTTAGATTTTTTTTATATGCCGAAGTTGATGGAGCTAACTAATTTAAAGGCCAATTGTAATACAATTTAATATTCTTTCTGTTGCTATTTTAGAAAACGATTCCCTTATTACAATATTATTGGTGATTCCGTACGCAATACCGTAATCTTTAAGAAGAGTGACACGGAGGAATTTTCTGTGGAAGAACTGGTTGCCCAAATGCTGGTTAAGGCCAAGGAATTTGCCCAGGAGTCAACATTGCAGCCCATAACTGAATGTGTCATTACAGTTCCTGGCTATTTCGGGCAGGCGGAACGAGAGGCTTTGCTTGCATCAGCACAATTGGCTCAATTGAAGGTGTTGCAACTGATTAATGATTATGCTGCAGTGGCTCTTAATTATGGCGTATTTCATCGGGGTGAAATCAATGAAACGGCTCAGTATTATCTGTTTTATGACATGGGCGCTTACAAGACATCGGCGGCTGTGGTAAGTTACCAACTGGTCAAGGATAAGCAAACCAAAGAAACAAATCCTGTGGTACAAGTTTTGGGTGTCGGCTATGATCGGACACTGGGAGGTCTAGAGGTTCAGTTGCGCTTGCGTGATTATTTGGCGGCTGAGTTTAATGCATTGAAGAAGACCAAAACGGACGTGACCACCAGTCCCAGGGCATTGGCCAAATTGTTCAAGGAAGCGGGTCGCCTTAAGAATGTTCTTTCGGCCAATAATGAACACTATGCTCAGATTGAGAATTTACTAGAGGATATTGATTTTCGTTTGCAAGTTTCACGTGAGAAGCTCGAGGAGATTTGCGAGGACCTCTGGCCGCGTGCCACCAAGCCATTGGAGCAGGCATTGGCCTCATCGAATCTAGGATTGGATGTAATTAATCAGGTTATCTTATTTGGCGGTGGAACCAGAGTGCCGCGAATTCAGGATACAATCAAGCAACTAATCAAACAAGAATTGGGCAAGAATCTTAATGCCGATGAATCTGCCACCATGGGCGCCGTTTATAAAGCAGCTGATCTATCCGCTGGCTTCAAGGTAAAGAAGTTCATAGTCAAAGATGCTGTCTTGTATCCTCTACAAGTGGCTTTCGAACGGGATCCAGGAGATGGAGCGGCAGTAAAGCAAGTGAAACGTGTTCTCTTCTCCCTAATGAATCCTTATCCCCAGAAAAAGGTTATCACATTCAATAAGCATACGGATGACTTTGACTTCTATGTGAACTATGGGGATCTGGATCGTTATTCCCAGGAAGATATTAATGCCCTGGGCAGTTTGAATATCACTAAAATCGAACTGAAGAACGTCAAGGAAATGCTAGAAAAATCTAAAAAGAGTTTGGTCGAAAATAAGGGAATTAAGGCATTTTTCTATCTAGATGATTCTGGAATATTCCGTTGCACGGGAGTAGAATATGTCTATGACAAGCAGAAGCTTAACGATGGCAACGATGGTGATGCCGATGAAGAAGACAGCACTTTGGCCAAACTGGGTAGCACCATTAGCAAACTCTTTACCAAGGAGAATGAAGAAGGTGCAACAGGCGAATCGGAGGGAGCGGAGAAATCGACAGAATCAGAGCCACAACCAGATACAACGGCAGATAAGCCAAACGAGTCAGAAGCTGGCGAGGCAAACAAAAATGAGACTTCTAATCCAAGCTCCACCATTAAGCTTGTGTCCGTCAAATCTCCCGTTTCATATAATACCCAACTTCAAATCACTCCTCCCTTATCTGGAACTGGCTATGAAGCCTCTGTGGCTAAATTAGCAGAAATCAATAAAGCCGAGGAGCAGCGAGTCCGTCTGGAATCAGCCCGTAATGCCCTCGAATCACACATTATTGAAGTACAGCAGAAGCTATCGGAGCCATCATATGCCAAATGTGCCACTGAAGAGGAGACTGAAAAACTGCTAGCTGAATGTAACACTTTATCCGATTGGCTTTATGAGGATCTTGATGATCCCAAAGCCGTTATCTACGAGGAGAAGCTAAACCAATTGAAGAAATTATCAAATGTGTTTTTGGCTCGCCACTGGGAACATGAAGAGCGTCCTGAGGCTGTGAAGGCTCTTAAGGGGATGATTGAAGGTGCTGAGAAATTTCTAGTCACGGCACGAAATCTTACCAAGGAGACTAATCCCGAAAAGGATGTTTTCACCCAAGTGGAGATAGACACTTTGGCCAAAGTGATTGATGAAACAAATGTCTGGCTAAAGGAGGAAAGCGCTGCCCAAAAGAAATTGAAACCAAATTCTGATATTCGTCTATCCGTCAAGGATATAACTGATAAAATGGGTCTTCTCGATCGTGAGGTCAAATATCTGGTTAACAAGATAAAGATCTGGAAGCCGAAAGTGAAACCAGCCGCAGAGAAGAAAAACAAAGATAAAAATAAAAATGAGACAGTTACGGATGCCGAGAATGGTTCGGGCGATAAAGAAGAGAAGGAACCTCTGGTGGAAGATATTGAGAAGAACGCCGAGGAAGACGCGGAGACTGTTACCCCCACACCCACTGAAGAATCAAAGACGCCGCACAGTGAACTTTAAGTATGATATTTATCAAGCAGGAAAAAAGATTAGATACTCCTGCTTCCGGAAAAGTACTAGTAGATTAGAGTCGGCACATAATATCTGGCCGGGAGCACAGGGATAGTTGGCAGGGGGGGTTAATAGGATTGATAATTTTGGTCTCTCTAGGTCGAGGGCGGGAAACAAATTTAAAAAAAAAGGCAATTGGGGACCATTGGAGACATTAAACAACAAACCAGTTAGAGTCTTCAGATCCTACTTTACTCCCCGTATTCCAACACTCGGCCCTTAAGCATTCCGCGCCAATTGGTTCGATTTTTTATACACAAATTATAATTAAATTAGCTAAAATCGGGGTTAAATTATAAACGCTACTTTAATCTTAAATAAAAAAAAAAAAAAAAAAAACTGAAAAGCACTTGTTTTAATATCCTTTTGATCAGATTAATCAAAGTTCCCTATGATTTTTTAAGCTATGACAGTTTTTCAGTGTTGTTTTGTTTTAGTGTGGCATATTGATAGAAAGTTTTTACTCGGGCTGTCGAAAAAAGGCTAAAAATATCAAAGTACATCAAATTTATTATTTATTATTGTTCTTTTCTTCACTTTTTAAACTTGCGTTTTCATCAGGACAGGACTGATTGAAAGACATAGACAAGTAAGTATTGATCATCAAAACAGGACTGATTGAAGTAAGTATTGATCGATAATTTTATGACAAATCAGCAAATATTTGTATATGCATTGCAACCCATAAACATTTTAAAACCAAATCTGTTAATTTCCCCCTTTGATATTTTAAATATTTTGTTTAAGCCAAATTTCTCGGAAACAAGTTGAATTCTAATAAGAGCGCAACCATTGCATTAATCCCAGTGTCGTAGATAGGGGGCTTCATCGAACAAACAAAATTCCAGACACATTTGATGTCTGTGACATTAAAGAAAATGTTTCAATTACGCCACTGGCTATTGCAAATTCCTTAGAACACCCACAAAGTTTGTGTTTGTGGCACAAACTTTTTTTTAGTTTATTTTGAATTATGTGCAGTGTAAGTTAAAGGGTATTATTCCCTTACCCAAATTAATATTTGAGCTGACAACTCTTGGTGCGTATCGATAATTAATTTAAGCGCCACTGGGCGAATCCAGGGCTGCTTCTCGTAGTCTCAGTCGGTTGCTTTATCGATTGATGGCGATAGGCAGTTTATCTTGTTGTCGGTTTGTGGAGCTAAGGTAGAGCGGGACGTGTGCGTGTGACTCTGACTCCGTCGTGCTTCATTTCTTTAAGTTGTTTGTGTATGTGTGTGTACGTGTGTATTTATCATTTTAAACAATTTTTACTTGCAGACTGACAGTGCACAGGTACATACGTGTGTGTATGTACTTGTTTTTTGTTTTGTTAAATACATTTGTGAACCGTTGCCTTTTTAGAGGAAAACGAATTAAAAGAAAAAAGTTGGAGCCTCTGCCTGTGTGTGTGTGTGTGTGTTTGTCTGTGTCTCTGTACTTCTCTTCTCTGTGCGGATGTGCAAGAAGAAATTGCCCATAAAAACGCAAACAAAGGAGTTCTTTTTGCATGTATGGAATGAATATGCATGTGTATATATAAGTGTGTGTGTGAAAGGTAAAATTGCGATTAAATATAACGGGAAAATGCAGTTAAAGCCTCCTCTCGTTTTTCTCGCACTGCCTGCAATTAGATAAAATATTGAAAAATGATAGAGCCGCCCCTCTCCATGCCATGCCTCACCTTTTTAATAAAGCTGGCTGTGTGTATGTGTGTGTGTGTATGAGTGTGTATGCAATACTGAAAAGGAAAGAAAAAAGGTTATGCATGATACGGCAATGGCAGCAGCACCAGCAGCAGCTGGCTCCTCAGCTGCGGCAAGAGCACGGAGGAATTGTAATGTAGCTGAGCGTGTGGTTTTTGCGCTTGGGGGCCAAAACTTTCGTTTCCTCTTTGCATGGGCTTTTCTTTTGCTGTCAACTATTTGTTGTTGTGTTGTAGCCGTGTTGTTGTATTAGGCAAATATTTTCTTAACAAAAAGAAACAAGTAACAAGCAGAGACAAGTTTTTTGCTCTCTTTTTCTCTCTTGTTTCTTCCTATGCCGTTTTAACTTTAATTTGGCAAAAGAAAAAAGTTTTGCGTAGGCAAAGCTCGCTCATTGCCTCTCTTTCTATGTGTGCGTGTGGGTGTCTTTCTATGAGTCTATCTCTCTGTGTGTGTGTGTATATGTTTGTGTGTGATGTTGACTGCTGTTTGTTGTTTTTGTTTTGCTTACTGAGCTTGCAGAGGCTACAGCGGCAGCAACAATAACAAAACACGTGTTTACTTTACAACAAATAAAAACAACATCAATAGCAGCCAAATTAAATATCCCCTCCCCTCTCCCAGAAACTTACCTATATGCATACATGAAAACGCCAAAACTGGACTAGGACTTTGGTCAAAGTCAAAGCTGTAACAAAAAAAAAACCAAAAAACAAACTCTAAAAGGAGCAAATAACAACAACAAGAACAACACGAAAAAGACATAACCAAAAACTTCCAACATCGAAAAAGAGAGACAGACAGACACAAACCGACCAGTGTCAGCAACAGAGAAAGAGAGAGAGAGAAAAAAAGTGCGAGAGCGAGACAAGCAAAATAAGAAGAGCGCATGCTAGGAGCAGCACCAGCAGCCGGAAGAAGACGAAGTGAGAAAAGTGAAGTGGATTGTGAGGAGAGGTGATGTGATGCTGGGGGCAGAGTTGCCGACGCCATTATAATAATCTACCTCCAAAAACACCAACAAAACTAAACAACCAACACCAAAAGGAATATTTCGTTGCAACGATCATCATCATCATTGCCGTCGTCTTCGTCGTCGTTATCATCTTTATCCTCTCATCATTTATGCCCATCCATCGTGGGTGCAAAGGGGCAGCAGCAGCCGCAGGAAAGGAGTAAAAAGAGTATTTGAAGAATCGGTTTTGCCCGCTGCCGCCTTTGCCCGCCAATATGGCGTGCCTTAATACCCTTAAGCAGGAAATCAAAACTTTGGAAAAAATTTTCCCCAAGAATCATGAGCGATTTCAGATACTCAATTCGAGTGTCGATGAGCTATTATGCAGATTTATCGATAAGAATGGAAAGCGATATGATATACATGCAAACATAACGGTAAGTTAATTCCCATACTTTTTCACTCTTATCCACTAAATATAATGAATTAAGATATGTATATACACATATCCTTTCTATTGTCTGTGCCCATATCTAAAGCTCTTGCGCATATATACTAATCGATCAATTACTGAGCAAAATGTATAACTAGATAAATTTAATAAGTAATTTAAAAAATATTACATTATTTTATTGTACTACTTTGTATCCGATGCCGTAGTTAAGAATTTGACGTCCCAATTCAAATAGTTACTTTACTCGAATGTAACGTATCCAACGCTATATCAGGTTACCTAAAACTTGTATTTTCAGAACAGAATGTTTCTACATAGAATTCCGATTTTAGTTGCATTTTAACGAAATCTACTTTTATCATGATCTGTATAATTCAGTTTAACAAATAATATTACGATTTTAAAGTGTTGGCAAGTTTTAAACCTACATATATACCCAATTTTGTAGCTTTAGCAATTCTAGGCTAACTAAATATTTATTAACCCGAACAAACGGACTTGAACATTGATCCCAAATAATCAAATAATGCCCCAAATGGACACACATAACATAGTTTGACATACTGGAAAAAAGGAATATTGGTGTTTGTGCACTAGGTTAACGGTAAACCCATTGATGCTGGGCTTCAACATTTTTGAGTTTTTTTTATAAATAAAGTTCAATTATCCACGTTAAGATGAGATTTAACAATATTTAGTAAATAAATATTTTTTTCTATACTATTTTAATTTGTCCAGTGTCCTTGTTTGCACATGTTTTTCTGTGTGCAACTAAAAATACTATACTGTTTCGAATATCTTTTTTTGTAGTCCTTGAGTTACCTTTTTCCAATTTTGTTGTGTTTTTTTGTTTTGTTTTTGAAAAATTATGCCCCTAATAAATTGTGAATCATTGCACTCTTCTTTCAAGCAAACCTCCCTTACCGAACAGGTCCCCACCGTATCGACGTCGTTCGGTCAGTTCAGTTCAGTTCAGTGTTCAGTTGCTATGTTTGTGACAACTTGATCTTTCTCTCTCGTCTCTCTCTCTCTCTCTTTGTGCTAGGTAACAACTAGCTCGCCGCTCTTTGTTGTGCGTTTGCGTTTCTCTTTCCCTTTTTCTCTCTCCCTCTGGCTCTTGTTTGGTTCAATGATCTAATTAAAGGTTATATTGTTGTTGTCACTTATTGCAACGTCATATTATATCTTATATATCGTTCAACTGAAAGCTGCTGGAACTTTGCTGCAATATATGTAGATGTGAATTAAGAGTTTATAGCGGTACGGTTATACAAATCTTGACCTCTTTTAATAATTAAGTACGGAAACTTTATAGAAATTTTTGAAGACAGTTAGAAATAAATATACATATGTATGTATGTGTGTGCTCATAATAAATTGCGTATTGAAAGCAAAAAACGGTAAGGTGAAAATTAAAATAATTATGCAGATCAGTACAAGGAAGTTTGCATGTTATTTTACATAGATTTATATATAAATGCTTAAATATATATAAACATATGTGTTTTCAAACACAACTGTTTGTTTCAGGAAACTTATCCATCTTCACCACCAGTTTGGTTTGCCGAAAGCGAAGAGACGAGCGTTACAAATGCCGTTCAAATACTTAGCAATACAAATGGTCGTGATAATCACGTGATCAATCAGGTATAACTAGAACAAAGATTTAACATATCCCATACATACATATAACGATGACATATTATCAATTCCTTTTTGTAATTAAATTCCAGGTTGGCATATTGCTACGTGAGCTATGCCGATTACACAATGTTCCACTGCCACCAGATATAGATAATCTAACGTTGCCATTGCAAACTCCGCCTCCATCTGTGTCCCCATTACGCTGCGAACAGAGATCCGCTGGTGGCGGTGTATGTGGTGGCGGTATAGCTGGCATTGGTGGTAATGGGGGAGTAGGCGGTGTTGGTTCGCATGGTAATGAAGAGACCGATTCTGATCAAGAGGAAATCGAAGATCCGATTGGTGAGAGTGAACAAGAGAGCGAGGGCGATGAGGATTTGCCACTGGAAATGGATGATGTACGCAGTACAAATAAAGTGAGTATATCTGATAATTGAAAATAAAATTGACTTTTATCTCACAAATTTCTTCTTCTTCAATTGCAGAAGGATGATATGGAAGTGGAGCACTTAGCGACTTTAGAAAGACTGCGTCAAAGTCAGAGACAAGACTATTTAAAAGTGTGTAAAAGATCTTTGTAAATTATCCACAGGGAATGCAAAAACTTAACAGTAATTATTGGCTAATGTAGAACTGTAAAAGATAGTTCAGTTTTTAGACTATTGCTATAGCTATCCGATTTTTGCATTCCCTTTAAAACAAATATTTGAACCCAGCACTGTTTATTTTATATTAAATAATTTTCGTTTGTCGATTTTAGGGTTCCGTTTCTGGTTCCGTACAGGCAACCGATCGTTTAATGAAAGAACTACGTGATATTTATCGTTCAGACGCGTTCAAGAAGAACATGTATTCAATTGAGCTCGTCAATGATTCCATTTATGAATGGAATATACGCCTCAAGTCTGTGGATCCCGATAGTCCGCTGCATAGTGATTTATTAATGCTCAAAGAAAAAGAGGGCAAGGATAGCATATTGTTGAATATATTGTTCAAAGAAACGTATCCGTTTGAGCCGCCATTTGTTCGTGTAGTGCATCCAATTATTTCAGGTGGGTCTCTGATAAAATAGTTTTCAACTTAATATAACATGCTTTCCTTATTCTTGGAAATGATCAACTTTCAGGTGGCTATGTGCTCATTGGCGGTGCCATTTGCATGGAATTGTTGACCAAACAAGGTTGGAGTTCGGCCTATACTGTCGAAGCGGTTATAATGCAAATTGCCGCCACATTGGTCAAGGGCAAAGCACGTATACAATTTGGACCCACCAAGGTATGATCAATCCTTCGGGTTTTATCTTTTGATGTATATGTTTGTATATAACTTAACTATATAATTTAAAGCAGGCACTGACCCAGGGCCAATATAGTCTAGCGAGAGCCCAGCAAAGTTTCAAGTCGCTGGTACAGATACATGAGAAAAATGGTAAATTTGCTCACATAAATTAATAAAGAAAAAAATAGACATTAAATTTATATTTCTTTATTATTTTCTCCTTTGTACGTGTTTAGGTTGGTTTACACCACCCAAAGAGGATGGCTAAGGTTTTATAAAATCATTCCCCTCGTTTATCCATTCCCCCCACTACCAACACCAGCACTATCCCCCCTTTTCCCCATAACCCACTCAATGCATACATATGTAGCCATTACCATAAGCACGCCAGCACCAGAGAATCATCATCAAAAATTGGACAGAAGATACCAAATCGGGAGAGTATCCATGTGCCTGCCTGCGCATTTTCAATCGCAAATGGATATACATGCAATATTTAATAATATTAGCCATGCATTAACATACATGCGCATTCAGCCGATATTTCTATGAATTGTTATTATTATTTCCTTCTGTTTGTATCTGTTACAAAATTATGCGTGTGTATGTAACTGTATTATCTTACGATTTCAAATTGAATAACATTAAAATTCTCTGCATTATATATATTTATATATATATATATATAGATATATATATGCATACATATATATATATATATAGATATATATGCATACATATATATATGTATATATTTATATATATATACATATGTATATTTGGATCTATATATATACATATATTTATATATATATAAATATATATGTAAAAATCAAGTTGTATATAAGATAAAGCTTGATTGCAAATTAATATCGTTACATGATTTTGTGTATCAAGTTGGTGGTCCAAAAGCCAACTTTATAGTTTATAACCAATGCCACGCATAGATCGAGCAACTCTAATTAATGCGTGTAAATGTCGAAAGCCGATTTATATATCTTTATATATATATATATATATATATATATATATATACATCTATCATCTGAGTATACTGCATGTGTATGTTATTTGTAAAATGTAAATCTATTGGCATATGCAGGCCACATTCCCCCCTTCCTTTATATATGCCCGCCTTCCCAATCAACCACATACCCACATACATATGTAACGATTTAAGATGTATACCTAATCTTACCTAAACATATATATATATATATAATTTTACATTTTTATGTATTTTTATGTTTTTTTTTTCTTTAGTTTAATGAGCGTAAAATGTGGCATTAGCAGCTATATGCACATATATACATATATATAAAAATATATATATACATTTATATATATTATATATATATATAATTAAATTTATAAAATATAAGGCCCTAAAGTTAAACACAAAAAAAAAAAAAACAAACGCATATTATATTGATTAAAAGAAGATAAAAAAAAATAATATTGAGAAGCAGAGCAAATTGTAACTGTAAATTCGTCTTTCCAAATAATCACAAACCCAACATGAATATATATATATTCGTATATATAGAATAATTTTTAAGGCAAGGCAACAATTAATGTGTTGCTATTATCATAACAATGATGGAATATTATTATTTTTTTGATATATATAAATATATATATATGATATGATATGATATGATGTATGTATGTATCAAAGAAGCAAAATTTAACTGTACATTAACAAATTGGCAACTTACATTGTTCATTTTAAAAGATAATGATAAAATAGATTATGACGAAGAAAAGCGAATGATATATATATAAATATAAAACTGCATAATATGAATTATGAAAATATTATATTAATAATAATAAAAGAAGTAAAACAAACGCGGTAACTCAAATAAGTCATATATGAATATATATTTAAATTTTTAAATGGATAACGGGTTTTCAGAAACTAACCAACATTCTTCAACCTATTTCAAATTTTTTTCAAATTCTAAAATATTCCTAAAACAAATATTTAATAATATACAATGTGCTATTTATTATTTTGATCCACCAGATGTTGGTTTTCTGGATTGTGTCACTCCACAAATACCACATATTTCTCGGCCTCTTTAGATGGTTGCATCCGCGTCGTTTTTAACTCGTGGCCGACTTTCGGTTTCATCCGCTCAGTGCTTTCCAGTGACGCACCAATAAGCATTTCCATGGCCCCTTTAAACTGCAGAAGTTCGGTGGTTAGTTGAATTTCTGCCTGCATTGCTGTTGCCAACCTTTCCAAGGCCTCCATTAGATGACGGCTGTAAGCCACTAGCTTTCGCTCAAATACGTCTAATACAGTGCTGGCAGCATTCATTAATGGACGCATGAATCGCGTCTCGCTCATATGTGTGCAAATGAAATCGATGAACTGTATTAGCACCGCTTCGGAGCGATCGGTAAGAGCTATTTCTAGGGCCCGACGGTGAAGTAACTCTGTTATAACGGCTACAACAACCTCTGGATGCTTTGTTGAATTCCCGGGCACCATCACCGTGTCCAAGGCCTGCTTAAAGTTAAATTTTCGCAAATGAGTGTCGAAAATCTTCATTTTTTGGTGCTTTCGCTCTACGACTACGTGATCTGCTTGCTTGGATATATGATCTGGCACTTTAAGCTTTTCGCGTTCCAGTTGTTTTTGCCGTTCTTTGTGGTTTCTACGTATCCTTTTTAGGTGACTTGGCTTGCTGTCGACAATCATTCGACGAATCGATACAAGACCATCCACCATGCCAGCAACCACTGCTTGATCCTTGTGGGCCACACCCAAGCTGACAACAGCATTTGGGTAGGTAAGAGTGTGAACTGTTTTGTAAGTGCTTACGTCATAGATCTTCACATGCCGGTCTAGTCCACCGGAGAAAAGACGTCGACCATCGGATCCCAAACGTAGGCAGGTAACCGTCTTGTGATGTTGCGACATCATGGTAAGTAAGCGGCAGCCGCTGATTAAATCCCAGACACGTACTTGAGTGCCGCCGGCACTGATGAATATAGAGCCACTGGGCAGGAATAACATGGATTCTACTGGACTGCCATGATCAAGGGTCCGTTGGACGGCTGTTTCAGAGCGCGTATCGTACAAATGGATTTTACCATCGTAGCCACCGGAGACAAACATATGGGACGATTGCGGATGCATGGCTCCGGCGCGTATGTAGTCCGTGTGGGCGTCTTCATACGTTTGCACCACCTTTTCGTTAGCGACATCCCACAGACGCACCGATTTGTCATCAGCAAAACTAGCCAGCTGTAGTTTGTCCGCCGTGAAAAATGTTCGATGCACTGGTGCCCTGTGACCCTTAAATAAACGCAGGATATTGCGGCTGGTAGTGTCGAACAGTTTGACATGACCCTCTTCATCGCCGGCAGCCAGTAAGCGGCCGTCTTGCCGGAATGTCGCACCGTACGCAGTCTTTTGGAAGCGAGAAAGATTTTTTACCACCAGCTTGGTGACCAGATTGTATATCTGTACGCGCACCGAGCATGTCAGTACAAAATTATCTGGATCGCTGGGACTGAAGTCAACATAGTCTATAGTACTGTGCTCCTTGAGAAGCTCCGGTTTCTGAAAGGTATCATTGATATTAATGATAGTGAAAAATGCAGCCACAACTCATGATTATTACTGCCTACCGCCAATCGGTCCCAATATATTGTATCTGGCGTCTCCACCTGGGCCTTTTCTTGAAACCGCCTAACATTTAATGGCTGGAAATTATTTTTCATCGTTATACGTAGCTAGACAATTCCTCGTCCGCATTAATTATCTTTGCCGCGCACGTGCTAGAACTAATAACAACTAGTTGGTCACACAGTGTTAGAGATGAACCAGCAATCTGAACTTAACCAGCACTGCAAAAAATAACAAAAAAAAAAATAATTGGATTTTCCAACACATTGAATGATTGTTGAATGTTTTTTTTTGGTACTTGTTTTTTTTTTACCATGACAAAGTCAAGAATACACTTTGCAATATCGCAACATGGAGAAAATGCAAATCAGTAGTGGCTCATCTTCAGCGTCAACAGTACCGACAGCATCTGGTCATCATCATCTGGCTTTGTCCGATCAGCAAAGTGTAGAGCAGTATCCAAAAAATTTAATCGAGCAATATTTACGTGCCTCTAGCAAAATAAAAAAGTTCGAGCGAGCAGTGTTTTTTAAGTGGGTTTAATATTCTGCCATCACCACTTGTAACTCAATTTTCGTTCTTTGGCTCCCTTAGGCGATTTGCTCCAAATGCTAGTGATGTCCAGGCGGATTTTCAACGCCTGGCCTATAGCTTTGAGGAGTCTGGGATCTGGCAATATGCGGCAATGTGTCACATTGGTTATGCCAAATGCGAATCGTATGGTGGTGCCGCTCAACGTGAATCTGAGGCATATTTGCGGGCGGCCCGCGATTTTCTCCAGTTCCAGAAGGATGAACATGGCTTGTTACATTTGCGAACAGGTCACGAGAATGGCCTGCGTCAGGGAGCCCTTCATTGCTATCACAAGGCAGCAGAACGCGCCGCTGATAACTGCGTGTTTAAGGCAGCCATTCTTCGTGAGTTGAGACAATTGCAAGAACAATTAGAAAGCACCAGCAGTTTTGCATCGCCCACGCACCAGATACACGATCTGGAAGTCAGTGCCGATTTAAGTATGCAAAGGGAAGACTACCGCAGTGCACTACAGCACTACGATGACATGGTCGATAATATATATGAGCGGCGTGCGGCACGGATTTATGGTGAATTGTTGCAACGTGTAGAAATCCTGCGTCTTCTGCTTCTGGTTCTTCTCAACTTGCCACCTGCTCGCCAATCGCCGGCTCACATTAAACTAATCGAGTATTACTATGTACTGGCCCAGCTCGAGTCAAATCCCTGTACAAGTTACAAAAATGAACCAAACGAACGGCCTGGAGCCTTTGTGCCCGAACAGCATCAATATGCCCTGGCTGAGATTATATCCGCCTGGGTGGAAAGGCAAATGTGCGATCTAAAGCATTTGCTTTTGGGATTTGGCCGCGAATTCACATCGCTTGGTTCTACCGAGAGGCAGTTGCTTGATACGATATACTCAAGCCTCTCCAAAATATACTAGATTCTAATTGTGAATTATATGATTAATAGTTATTTATGTTTTTTATGCGTAATCTATTGCTAAGTGTAATCCAAGTCTACCAAAACTAACCTTTCAAACGTGCCTACACTGGGAAAACTGTTTAAATAAAATAAATATAAATCAATTTTAGGTAATTTTAACAATCACTCTATGGTCGATCCGGAAGAAAGTGATTATCTCTTTCAAAATTTAACATTCATAAAATCACATATTATAATTTAATTATCATTTATCATCCTGGTGCTCATCCGATTTCCCGGTTTTTATAGTTTTGACCTTAAATAAAAATTGTGGAACTAAGAAATTGACAATTGTTTGCTTCGTTTTGTTTTAATATTTTATTGGTTTATTTTGTTATCTAAGTTTTCTTTTGCTTGAATATTTATCTCTCCTTCCTCTTTGATTCTGTTATTTGGGTCTAAATCACAAGATTTCTCTTTTGTTGGTTTTTGTATAATTTACATTCAAAATCTTTATCGTAATTTATTAATTGAGGCATAAATAAATTACAACCCACAATCTAGCAAATACAATTTAACAAAAAAAATAATATAAATATATATATATTGGTATATATATATAAATTTAGAGCAAGATCACAAGCAGTTTTTTTTTTTTGCCAAAGGTTGTATTTAGGTTTTAGTTAAATATACATATATATCTATATAGATATATATTAAAATGTACATAGTTTGTTGTTGTGGTTGTTATTTTCTTAATTTCATTTAAAACCAAAAAAAAAAAAGAAAATAAAAGAAAAATTCACATAAAAATTTGTGTAGATTTTGTTTTCTGTTGTTTGTCCACAATAGAGAAAACATTACATGTGAAAGCTGAAACTAATTTCGCACAGTGTAACAGAAGATAGACGCGCTGATTGTATGGGGGAGGGGAGTAAGAGAAAGGCAAGGAAGGGGAGGTGTGTGTGGGTGTGTTTTGGATGGTATAATTATCTATTTTGCTGCTTTTGCCTTCTTTTCATTTTCGGAGGTGATCTTGTTCTTTAAATGATCCTTGTAATCCAGAATACCGCCTTTCCATTTGGTCACCGTCTCCTTCTCGCATACCCAAATCTCCTCAGCCACCTAATCGAGATGTAAATAAAAAATTATTACTAAGATCATCACCTTTATCATCCAGAATCTTACCTGATTTATTAATCTGAAATCGTGACTAACCAATACCATGCCACCATCAAAATCATTAATAGCATCCGCCAGTGCGTCAATGGTTTCCATGTCCAAGTGATTGGTAGGTTCATCCAGCAACAGCAAATGTGGCACCTGCCAAGCCAACCAGGCAAATACCACGCGACAACGTTGACCATCTGATAACTGGCGTATGGGACAAACTTGTTGCCTGCCAGTTAGGCCATAGCGGCCAATTATTTTTCTCATTTCTTCCTTTTCTTTGACATCGGGAAAGGCACGCATCATATATTCCAAGGGACTAGCGTCTAAATCAAGTAGCTCGTGCAAATGCTGATGATAACGTGCGATACGTAAATGAGAATTTTTGCGTATCATGCCGGATGTGGGCACCAGATCGCCATACAGCAATTTCAACAAAGTCGATTTGCCGGCACCATTAGGTCCCACAAGAGCCAAACGTGTGTCCAGGTCAATGCCGAACTCAAGATTCTTATAGATCCACGGTGTTTCATCGTTGTAACGGAAATTTACATTCTACAAGAAAGTTATTAACGATAAAAATAAATGTTAAATATTTTAATTATTAATAGGATAACCCTTACCTGCACCATAATCACCGGTGGCGGCACCTTCCCGCACGATGGAAAATAGAAATTTAAAACCTTGTCATCTGTAACCTTCTCGGTAAGACCTTGAGCCACCATTTTGGCCAGTGTCTTTTCTTTGGACTGAGCCTGTCGGGCCAATTTGGCTGAACCATGACCAAATCGCGCTATATAGTTCTTCATATGTGAAATTTGATCCTGTTCCCAATTGTACTGCTTCATCTGATTTTCCAAAAGTTCCATGCGTGTGCGAACAAAAGCCTCATAATTACCTGTATAATACTTGAGCCGTTTGCTAGTTAGGTGAATGATGTTGGTGCACACGCCATTAAGGAAATCCTGCGAATGCGAAATTAGCACCAAAATTCGTTTATATGTCTTCAATTCTTCCTCCAGCCACACACAGGCGTCGAGATCCAAGTGATTGGTCGGCTCATCAAGCAGCAAAAGATGCGGTTTAACAAATAAGGCACGAGCCAGAGCTATTCTCATTCGCCAACCACCTGAGAAATCTTTGGCCTGTTTCTGTTGCATGGCTTTGTCAAAACCGAGACCATGGAGTATCCGCGCCGCTTTAGCCTCTGCCTGATCCGCCGACATGTCATCCAATCTTTCATAGATATCGATTAGTTGCTCTTGGGCGTCATCCTCCTCGCTCATAGCCAGCTCCTCTGCCAGTTTTTCTAGCTTAATTCGCTCCTCATCAACTTCCATAACGCACTGCAGTGCACTCTTTGTGCTGGCCGGTATTTCGCGTGTCAAATGGAATATATCAATGTGCGGCGGGATGGGTACCTCTCGGCCACCAAGCACTGCAAGAAGCGAGGATTTACCACATCCATTAAGGCCGATTAGGCCATATCGACGCCCGCAATTCAACTCGAGCATGGTGTCCTGCAGCAGCTCCGAGCCAAAGAAAGTGATAGAGAAATTGGCAATTTTCACATCACGTGATCGTGGATGCACAGCTAGGGATCCGGTGCAAGAGCGAGCCTCAGCACTAATACGTGCCTCCTCCTCCAATTTAGCGCACAGTTTCTCCTCCTCGGTCATTTCACGTTCCGGCTGACCATTGGTAGCCTTCTTAGTGGAGGGTATTTGTTGGATTTTCTTATTACGCGCATCCTTTTTGCGCTGGGCATCACGTTTCTTTGAGTTGGATGACATTTTCTCGTAGCTCGTCTATGGGTCTTGTGTGTGTGTGTGTGTTTAAGTATGGGATTTTATTGTAGCAAAAATATCTGTAGCTAAAAATCTTGGCCAAAATGAGTTCTCTGTTTTTGTGCTCTATGTGGGAGAAAAATGAAATGAATAATTAGACAACAGTTTTGAAATATAAAAATAAAAGGCTTTTTAAACAGAGAAAACTTAAACATATTGAAAATCCTGCAAGCAAGAGATGAAACATTTAGCAATGACCTAGTCGCGACATTTAAAAACTGAATAAAATTAGCAACAAGAAAAAAGCAAAACAAATCAATTAGATATAGACCGTCTACGGTAACCTTAACCCTACAATGGATATACAAATATACTCATATTTAAACCCTATTGAACGTATAGATTTACCAATTTTTTTTTGTAAAAAACAAAAAAGATCAACGAATTTTGGCACATGCAAATATCCAAACCCGATATGTTCTAATAATAATCAACAATCAAAGTTAGTGTCATCACAATTTGCGAACATGTGCACAGCTTTTACTCATACTCTTACACACGCACTCACACATACACACACACTAATGTATTAAACAACTGTTTCAACAAAAATTATTTTTGATCTTGATTTCTACCTCGACGCCAATATTAGGCAACAAAAAAAATTAGAAACTTTCCACTGTGCCTAGTCTCCCTCACTTTGAGACTACGTTTTCCCTCCTTCTGTTGCTGAGTGAACGCAAACTTACACCTTTTTTAGGCCCCCTAACCATCACTCTCTCTCTCTCTCTATCCTTCTCTTTCTCACTTCTCAAAGTAGTTCCTCACTTTAGATGATTCACTCTCTTTTACTCACAAAATACAAAGGAATTCCGATGTCAAGGCAAAAGACAGTGACAAAAAGGAATAAATATTAAAAATTGCAACACTAGCACTTGGCCGCTTCATTTATGATCTCTGCCATAAGTTTGCGCATTTTATTGAATTTTTCATACCAATATGCACACACACACAACTTACCTTAATTTTTATACCTTGTAGCTATATGTTGAATAAAAACGCAACCCTTTAGTCTTTAAAATTAATT
Source organism: Drosophila neocordata (assembly GCA_018903615.1). Taxonomy (NCBI): domain Eukaryota; kingdom Metazoa; phylum Arthropoda; class Insecta; order Diptera; family Drosophilidae; genus Drosophila; species Drosophila neocordata. The sequence goes on from JAEIGI010000011.1 coordinate 137,124, forward strand.
TTGTGGGGAATAAAGGGTATGCAATTATTTATTGAGCTGTCTTCCGACTTTTTGGACTTGGACTTGAAGCTGGGGGAACACACACACAAGCACCAGCTGCTGCTAAAATGCGCCGTTTTCGGTACAAAAAGAGAGAGACGACTGAGAAAATCTCCACGTGTTTCGCAGAGTTTTTAGCGCCACCAATCGAGCCAAAAGAATCCGTCGTGAATAATAACGACGGCTTGTTAACAACAAATTGGAATAGTGGATTCTGGCACACAAAAAAAAATTGTTTATTAAAAATCAATGTTGAAGTTTGAGTGGGCTTCGGAATTGCAGAAAGAAAATATGTAGAGATAATAAATGTACTTCCCGCAATTTATCGGTCAGTTTCGCTCATCCAGCAAACTTCACACAAACTCAGTTCACAACCTTCGCTCAGCTATCTCTTTACATAACGTCAAAATTACTTAAAGTTCAATAGTTTGCGCCAAAGCAAGACGTTATTTATTTAAAAACGTTGTAAAAATTTTCCGAAATTTTAAAGAAAAAAGGTTTTAGCACACGGAATCAGGTATTTGAAACACATAATTTTACCACAATCTGTTGGCCGTCGATGACGAACCATCGATAAGTATCGATAGCTACACAAATAGTAAACAAATTTTTTGTTGTTATTGAATTAACCCTTTAGATTTGGTGCTGGTCCTGAGCCCGAGGAGAGAAAAGGTACAGCTCCAGGAAATTGAACCAATGGCCAAATTAAGCGACACCAAGATTCCAATAACCGATTTTCTGGAGGCATACAGATGCCAACCATGTCTGTATAACACACTATTGGATACCTACAAGAATCGAGTGTCGCGGGAAGACGCCTACAAGGCAATAATTAAATCCCTGAAAATCCCTCAACTGACAGTTATGGACATCAAACTTAAAATCAAAAGTGTACGCACAGTATACTCTAAGGAGCTGCGTATTTGGATGCGGGAAAAGGAGATGGGCCGTAGCTACGAACCAAAGCTGTTTTGGTTTAAGCTGGCAGATTCGTTTTTACGTTCTGTTTCCCTCTCCAATGGCAAAAGGGCAAGTAAACTGTTACCTTTATTATCCGGCCCACGAATGGGACTTATATTGAAGATAACTCATTGATATTTACAGATAAAGACGAAAACACTCAGTCCAATTCTGGAAGCAAACCACACGTCGGTAAAAAAAGAAGCTACCCTAATAACGGCCAGAAAACTTCTTTTTAATACCTCCGGCGATATAAGTATGAGCGAGGATACAATGGAGGCGGAGGATCCCGAACTGGAAGAAGAACAGCTCGACACTGAACCTATAGAATCTATTGAGGGAACTGAAAGCCTACAAACTCATGAAAATGAGAGCCAAAGCATTTCAGTTAGTGTCAATGCCAGTGGTATAGGCCGAACAACGGCTGTTGAAGGGCCAACAGTCGCTGGCAAGACCGAAATCAGTATCGATGATTCTAGTTTTTGTGTACATGGACAGCAACCACAACAACAGCAGCATCAACAACAACAGCAACAGCAAGCACAAATTCCCCCAAGAAAATTAAAGTTAACTGCTCAAGGAACGGGGCAAAATCAGTTAACACACGATTCGTCTATATCATCAACAGCGTTTTCTGCTGGTGTTGACGATGATTTAGTGTTTTTTGGCCAATCAATTGCCTCGCAGTTGCGCACCATTACCGATTCATATTCACGATCTGTGGCTAAATTGCGGATCCAACAGGTTCTTTTTGAAGCCGAAACGGGGCAATTTCAAAACTCTAGCCAAGAGCCAATAAGTGCGCATTTACATACATTTTAATTTAAAATTTTCGCATTTTAGGTCTCGAATATATTTATTAAGATTTTTTAGTAATTTATAGTTGTATATTAGCGTTTAAACATTTGTAAATTGTCCTGGAAAACGTTCGGTTAGCCGAATACATGTAACCTTAAAAAACACGTACTGATAATTCGTTGGAAATGAGTTTAATTAACAGCCGGAAGAAGCTATATAAAATGTTTGTTTGTGGGTTTTTTATGTACCTAGATTTATGTATATATTTTTTTTGTGTTTTTCTAAGGTTTTTTTTTAAATATCTATGTATTTTAATTCACTTTATTTACTACGGGTAAGTCGAAGTTTTTACATACTTGACTGAGCAGATTTCTGGGTCCTTTACGATGTAGGCGGGTCTTTGATTAAATTGTTTATTCTCCAAAGTATTTTGACCACTTTCTTTAATTTCGAGCTATTGAAATGATTAACATTAGAAATTCCCAAAATATTACCAGCTTGTGGATTGTTGTGCAGTGTAATGTGACAGTACAAAAATCGAAATAAACTAAATAGCAGCCTTGTTTTCAGTAACGAAGATTCACGTAGAAAGAAAGAAAGCACTTAGCATTTATATGCTGAGATAGGTACATGCGATAATTGGGACCATGGTTAATATTGTCATCTCTCTTATATCAAGTTTGTTGTTTTTTGTTTTTATGATTGCTTTCTGATAAAACGCGCCAACAAACAATAAATTTAAATACAAAATAATAAATTGTCTTTTCACACTGCTAACCATATTGCCAAAATAAAGACAGTCTCTTTTTGCTTCGCAAATCAGAAACAATTCCCTAGAACGATAATCTGTGTGAAAACGTGGAGATCTCACTTCTTCATTCTTAAATTTTGAATTCAATTTTTGCCGTTCATTTCTTCAGAGGTGATAGTGATGGAAGAAAAGTTTATTCAAAAAAAAAAAAATGCATTTGTGTTTCTTTAAAAAACGAATCAAAGTAAATCAGCTGATGTAAAGATAGAAACGGTAAGAAATTTTATTTGGTGTTTATATTTCAACGTAAAAAGTATTCGTCTACGTAAATAAACCTACAGCACCAAAAAAATCACCGGCAGCTAAACTAAAATTTTGAATATTTACTACGAAGAAGACCATTGTATAAAATATGAATTACATAGAAAATAGCAGATCGCAGTAACAAGGTAGTGAAGCCAACTATCGTCAAATCATTTCTAAAATAATGCAACCATCTAGGTTCGATATACAGACTATCGATAGGCGATGGCCTTTGTTTGCTGCTCTAGTGAATAGAAATTTTACACAAAAACTGAGATTAAGATTGTTAAATTGTAAATTGTAGACCGAATTAGCACTTTTTAGAAGAAAACAAGAATAATTATAATAGCAGCAATATGCTGCAGTTAACCAATAAAGTAAGTATTGTGTGTGGTTTTACGTACATACATAAAATTCGCTTCTGTCTTCGATTTATTAGAGCAAAATGACTTTAATTTTTTAATGGGTAGCTACGGTACTTTTTTTTTGTATATTTTATAGTAAAGAAAAAAAAAAAAACAATAGATATATGATAACCTTAATTGGGCAAAAAAGAGATTCTGAGCCTGCCAAATGTCATTTTGCAAAGTTTAAACAAAATAGCTTAAAAAAATTACAAAGAAAAAATGCAGTGAAAAGATGTGTGAGTGAAAGAGACCTAGACGGTAGAGGGAGAGAAAGAGCAAGAGAGTGAGAGCGAATCTTATAGTGTATTGTTGTTGCTGGTGCTTGCAGGCAATAATGAAAATTCGGTGAAGCAAAGATGTTATATATGTACATACATAAAAGTACATACATATGTATGTACACATATACTGTAACTGATTTGTGCGGAAACTCCCCAATCCCTGCAGTATTGTTTGTTTTCTTATGTTTAAACTGGAAAGTGTGAAATTACAATCACTCCATCCTCCCACCGGTATTAAGCAATGTGAAAAGAATCATCAGCAGGACTCATTTTGGCTCTTGTATCCATTAATATTTTTTTGGTCAAATGACAAATGAAAATTTATTTGAAGAAGCAGAATTTTAAAGAATTTTTTTTATTGTATTCTGTTGTTGCTAGTTCGAAATAATATGCTTGGCTCTCTCTCTCTCTCTCGTTTTTTTTTTTTGTATCGCTCTTATTTTTGCTGCCAATTGGCCAAAGGTTTGCTCACAATTGCGTTCACAGCTGACAAGTGCAGTTATCTGTTAGTGTTTTTGTCGCTGTCACCGTTACTCTCTCTCACTATTAAAAAAATAAAAGGAAAACAAGTGTGTAAAATTAAGAAAAACTAATTCCTGTTTCTGTCAATTGTTTTTTTATTTGCTTTATTTTTTATTTTAACTATTAAGACTAATCAAAATATTGATTTTCATATTTTACAGTTTAATAACATAAATCGATGCTTAACCAATAGAAAGAACATACGTTAATAGATAGATTTTGAACAAAAAAGCCCCACAAAGATATAGTGGAGATAGACCTAAACGAAGGATCGTTATTAGCAGCGGCAGCACTAGCAGCGACAGCAGAAAAAGGAGGCGGAGGAGGTGGTGGTGGTGGTGGAGGAGGAGGTGGTGGAACAGTCATCTCCACTCGCCATGAAAGTGGATACTGTTAAATTGAAGAAGGGCTCCTCGGAGCTAACTTCTGAATGCCGCGAATTAATCGATGAGCTTACTAAACGGCGTACTCGAGCTGAGCTCATGGAATTTCTAGATACAGTTCATGTTTGGATATATGGCAAATGTGAGCTATATCATTGGATTGAAATCTTGGACCGTTTTGATAAAATTCTCGAAGAGGCGGCCCGTCATGTTAATGGCAATGAATTTGTCTTACAATGTGACACAAATTTCCCGGTATGTATTAAATCACATATAAAATGAATCTCATTATCTCTTATAACTTTTCTAACTTTAATAAAATCTTATTCTGTTATAATTTCAGGATGTCACTCTATTGCTTCATGTGCTAAACTTCACCACATTGCTCATTGAGCATTCATTCTCGCGCCATTTGTACAATTCAATTGAGCATTTGACGCAGTTGCTCTCATCACAGAATATGGACATTGTACTGGCTGTATTGAATTTGCTTTATATGTTCTCCAAGCGAAGTAATTTTATTCCACGTCTCCCATTTGAGAAAAAGGAACTGCTAATTGTTAAATTATTCAATATAGCTGAGGTAAATATCCTAATAAAATATAACAAATTAAGTCAAAAAAAAAAAAAAATTGAATGAAGTATGTACACCATTCTATCATTTCGATTAGATTTAAATGTTTGTTTAAAATTTTCTTTTGAGCAACTGCAAAAGAAATCAAGATTTGATCGCTAGTTTGCTTTAAATTTTCAATTTTCATTTTCTTTAGCGCTGGGGTGATCCCAATTATGGCCTCTCTTTAAAAGATTGCTGTATCGGTGAGCCAAAGTTGGAATTTCTTTATCAGCTTTGCATTGACTATGTGGATGAACATGGACATGCTGCCCAATTGGAAATACCCGATATGATGGATCTATGCCACACAGCTGCTGCCCCCGAAGTGATTAAAACGATTGCCGGCCAGATCTCAAAGCCCAGCGAGGCAATTAAAGTGAGATTTTTAAAAAAATCAATTATTTATTTATTAACCTAAATTTTTATACTTTTCACTTAACAGATGCGTATAGCCCATCGAGTGCGCCTTATTTCTGGTTTTAATAACTACAAGCTACGTCTGCAATTTGTTCAAGCGCGACTTCAGGCTGTCTCCATATTGATCTATTCAAATGCTCTGCAGGATAATACCGACAAAGTGTTATACGCTGGCTTTGGCGAAGAGCTATGCGAACTGATTGATAAGGAGGATGTGCATTTGGTGGAAATACGCGCCGCTGTCTTACGCACTCTCACCTCCATGCTTCATTTTGATCGTAATCCAAATGTGCCCAGGTAAAGGAAGGATGTTTAAGTGCCTTTAAAGAATTAATTGCCAGTTCTAAAACCATTTTCTCTTTTTTTCTTAATGGAAAATTTGAATTTGTTGCAGCAGGGCTGGATCAAGGCTTATGAAAATTGTGCATTATACAGGAGCTGAGCGTCAGGGTGGGACCTTGCCGCTTCTCGTGCGTGATTGCATCGATAATTTGACCACCCATGGATTGACTGAAAGATATCCCCTTATTTTGGCCACCTCTCTGTTTTCGCTGCTCTATCATTTGGCCAGCTACGAGATGGGCGGATCAGCTCTGGTTAAAAGCGGCATGATGCAGTCACTTTTATGTGTGATTAGCTGGCCGGGTGTGGACCTAGAACATATAACATTTGTGACCCGTGCAGTACGAGTCATTGACTTGATAACCAACATTGATATAGCCCGATTCCATCAAAATAACGGCCTAAACGTGTTTATTGATCGCCTGGAGAAAGAGATTAAAAGCTGTTGCAAGGCATTAGCCGATATTGGCATCACTCTCAAAGAGTCTACACTGCGGGACAGAGACGATGAGAACAAGCTGGATAATTCCTTGGATCAAGTTGATGATGAGGATGGTAAGTTAGTTAGATGCTTAATTGAGAAATTGAACTATTTTCACATATATTCCTGTTTATTTTGCAGATGCTGCTACAGAGAATGCCTCAAATGCCAGCGGAAGTGGCTCACCACGTGGCGAGAATTCAAATGAAGAGGCTGGTGGTAGTGGAGCAATTGGTGTCGGTGCTGGTGGCAGTGCAGTCAACAATCCAGTGAGTCGGTCCTACCGGTTTTTCCTTGAGCAAGGCAACAACAGCAGCAGTACCAACACAACTAGCTCAAGTGGAGTTCCTTTGCAGAGTTCCGTTGGCAATCGCGATTCATCCACTGCTTCTAGTAGTGCTAGTGCTGGAGCTGCTGGCAGCGGTGGTCGGCCCATCCAATATCCAGCAAATAGCTATTATGCCCGACCACTGGCCGAACGCAAAGCGGAGCTTTCAACGCAATTGCCAAGCAGTTTGCAACCTAAGAAGCCTTCGTGTGTTACCCAGAGGGCCGCCTTGCTCAAGTCAATGTTAAATTTTCTAAAGAAGAGTATTCAGGATCATGCCCACTTCAGCAACATGCGGAATATTATGGAAACTAGCCTAACACAATCGTTGCGCCACATTATAGCCAATGCCGAATATTATGGTCCATCGTTGTTCCTGCTAGCCACTGATGTGGTCACTGTCTATGTGTTCAACGAGCCATCGCTTCTGTCGTCTCTGCAGGATCTGGGCATAACTAGTGTGATGCTGAAAGCTTTACTCCAAAAGGATGTGCCGGCCACTCGTGAAGTTCTTGGATCGTTGCCAAATGTCTTTTCGGCATTGTGTCTGAACGAGCGCGGCCTTTTTGAATTCCTGTCGTACGATCCTTTCGATAAGGTGCTTAAAGTTCTACTCTCACCAGATTACCTGGTGGCCATGCGTCGACGCCGGTCCTCTGATCCGTTAGGCGATACAGCCACTAATTTGGGGAATGCCATGGACGATCTCATAAAGCATCATCCCTATCTAAGAGCCGATGCTACTGAGGCGATTGTCAGACTACTGAATGAGCTGGTGCGTCTGGGCTCAGATCCCAGTTTTATATGCTGGCGTGCCAACAAGGAGAGTGGTGTCGGTGGAGGTGGTGCATCTACTATGCCTGCTGGCCATGGTGGGAGTGGAGCACATGTTCATCATGTGGCATCGGCACCATCCCCCATGGTTATGGTTGCGGGTGCAGGACAAGGCACAGGTGATAATAACGATAGCAGTGGAGATGACGACGACGATGATGATGAAATGAGCTCGGCTTCACAGCAACAGCCAGCCCAAACGCAAGCAAATCCACCTACCACAACAGCCAATACCGGACGTACCCAGCAAGTGGGAGGTGTCGCAACAGATACTGCAATCACCAGTGGAGTGGCATCCATCCCCGTTTTAGGATCTGTTACTTCTACCCAGCAACAACAGCAACAGCAGCAGCAACTAGCGCGAAGTAGTATGGCCCCACCGCCGGAACGGGAGGCCATTCCTCTGATTGACTACATACTCAATGTTATGAAGTTCATTGAGGCCATATTCAGCAATAGCCCCAATGGTGACCATTGTCGAGAGTTTGTTTTGCATGGCGGCCTCAAGCCCATCTTACAATTATTATCTCTTCCTAATTTGCCAGTGGATTCACCAGTTTCGACAACCTCTCAAGCTGTGGCTAATGTCTGTAAGGCTATATTGAGCCAAGCCCAGGAAACCAAAGTCCTTGATGTAGCGCTTAAGCAATTGGCCGATATTGTGGCCCAACTCAAGCCGCTTATTAAGCATTTCACCTTTCCCGGCGGTAGTGTCCTGTTAGCTGAGCTCGTCTGCTGCCAACGCCTTGAGGATGGCTTCTCAAATGCCGAATATACTCCCATTCTGCACAACATGAGTTTTGTCCACGGCTATGTGGTGATGCTCGTGCATCTCTGTCGCAATGCTTCCAATGAGATGCGCGCAATTCTTCTTAAACGTTGGGGCTTGAATCGGGAGACAGGAGTCCAGCTGTTGCAGCAATTGGTCCAACTGTATATATCGTTGGTATGGGAGAGTACCATATTGCTTAATTTGTGCTCGGATGAACCCACTCAGCATCCAGATCTCATTTGGGATGAGATTGCTGCCCAGATGTCAGCAGCAGCCGGCACAGCGGATCCCTTAACCGAAGCGGAATTGTCACGTAAGCTGGAGCGTGCCGCTGAGTTTCGTACAAAATATACACCGGAAGAGCAGTTTCGCTATATAAAGTCTCTGCTAGCAGCTAGCTCTCGACTGGGCCGGGCATTAGCCGAGCTCCTTGGCACTCTTGTCAAATTGTCGGTTGGTTCACCACAGACACGCCAGCGTCGCATCAACGACTTGATTAGTAACATCAACAAAGTTCCCACCCCAGAGGCCAGAGAAATTGCCCGGATCTTAAGTTCTATTTTAGTAAATGGATTCAGCCATGAGAGCATATTGCCCAAACCCGTACCAAAATTAAAGTTGACCTTCCTTATCTGCTCTGTGGGATTCACCGGACCCATGTTATTTGATGACAAGCGCAGCGCCTTTCACCTAATGATCTCACAGTTCTGCGCTGAGAACGGACTAAAGGCATTCTTCGAGATGTTCTATTGGGCCTTGTCGTTGGATAATAATGGCCTATCCAAATTCCAATTTGATCAATGGGCTTCCATGGATGATTTAATGCAATCGCATGAGGATGATAAACGTGATTGTCCCGAGGGTACTGGAGAATTTCTTGATGCCTGGCTTTTACTGCTTGAAAAGATGGTAAATCCACGTGCCATGCTGGATTCCCCATATACAATGAGTCCGCGTCTTAACTATCTCCCAGACACGGTGCCTTTTGAGCCGGTTTTCTATCTGATACACATCCATCAGTTGGCTATGCAGGCGCTTCGTAGGATTTGGAGCCGTAGACCCATACCCAATTACGGGCAAAGTATGTTTGAGACCATGATCCTGATATTAAAACATTTAATTAAGTCACATCAGATGCTATTGGAGCGTTATCACACACGCATTAAAGAGATCAAATTCGAAAATCTTTATATTCGAAGCACCGACGATGGTCTGAATGCGGATCACATTAAAACCCTTACGGATATGGGCTTCATGCACTATCACATTATTGAGGCCCTCAGGAGTAATGCTTCCCTCGAGGAGGCCACTGATTATCTGCTCAATAATCCGGAAGCGAGTGCCCTGTCTCAATCTCAGCAACAGCAACAGAACACATCCACAAACCCTTCTCCCGGAGGTGATATGGACATTGATATGGAACAGCAACAACAGCAAGGAGCACCTACTACTAGCTCGGGCAAACACTCTAGCTCCTCCAACACCTCATCATATGATTACAAGCTATTAAAGCTTATGCCTGCCCTGGTTTTTGATCGCTTCTGCGATGAGGCCATCTCCAGAGCATTTGAGTTCATGGAGGCTATTCCAGAGACGGTAACCAGTGCAGCCGACCTTATAGCTGTGCTATACAGACGCCACAATCATTTGAACAAGCAAGTGTTCATTACAAATTTTGTGAGAAATATTATACAGTGGGTCGACTTCACTCTCCAGCTGTTTGAGCCTAATCCTGCCGCCTCCTCGTCCATGTCGTCAAAGGCCACACGTCTGGAGGAATGCCTCACAGGCATGACAGCTACACGCCTCTTTGTGCGTCTCAAGACATCCACATTGCTACTGGAGGAGAATTATAGTGATATGCACTTACCCTTAGTCGAGGCAATCACTGCCCAGGATGCAATGGTGTCACTGGTTAAATTACTTGACTGCATGAGCCAATGGATGCTGGAGCAGGCCGAACAGGCTACACGAAATAATGGTGGTGGTGGAACTGCAACAGCAGTGCCACGTTGGGTGCAAAATCTGGTCGATCTGATTGATGCCATTGATAGCATTAGCCACATCCTGCAACGAAAATCAAATATGCGAGCTGTCAGCAGTGATGTGTGGCGTTGGTATGACGCTTCTACTGGCAAATGGAATGCCTATTCCGATTCCAATAACGAGCTTATCCGGAATGCGTATGCTGCGGGCGAGAGATGGCTACACATTAATATTGGACGGCAGCGTTGCACCGTAAGCTTCAATTGCATGACCCAAGTGAGCGAAGCGTCTGGCAGTCATCGTCCAGTCTTTCCTGCCCTCAAGCTAAGCGAAGCCATCTCCCATTTGCACAACCCTGTGGCTTTACACAAGGTTGAAAATGTTTTAAATCGTGTGACAAAGACTGCACCCGATGGTCAGGGAACCACACAAACGGATGACCTAATCCAGCTAAGACAATTGGTTAACTTTAACGATCAGCAGCAGCAGAAGGAGAAGGAGAATCTTCAGCCCAGTCGTGAGGAACAAGGAAACAATGACGAATCAGCTGGTGCAGCAGCCTCCGCTCCTCCCATGACCACTCGCAGCAAGTCCCGTCAAAAGAGCGCCGCTGCAGCTGCCGCTAAGGCCAAGGCAGCCTCATCCACCAATTCCTCACCAAATTCAACTCAATTGCCCAAACGTACTCAGTTAATATTATTAAATGAGGAGGAAGTGGGTCTCAGCAAATTCGATTGCGGTCGCATCATATCTAGCATTGTATCCCTGCTTCAACCACCTCAGTTGCTTCATCATGATACGAAGCTGTCCCTCTTGCGACTCTGCGCTCGTCTCACCCGCAACTATGACAATGCCCAGATCTTTATACGATGCGGCGGTGTACGTATGCTCTTGGAACTGCAGCAATCGTGTAGCTTTACGGGATTCCCAACCTATGCCATCATAATATTACGACACATTTTGGAGGCTCCACCAGTTTTACAAGAGGCCATGGAACGTGTGCTAGGAATGCGAGCTGCTGGTATTGTCCCAGTGGGACACCGTGATCTCATCTATGTGCTAACTCAAGTGTCTACTGCTGTGTCACGGAATCCACAAATTTTTGTGGCAGCTGCCAAGGAGATGCTCAAGGGAGAATATCTGCTAAACTCAAGTCAAAGTAGCCTGGCAGATGATGGTAGAGTGATGGTTAAATCAAGATTTGGTCAACAGCCAACAGCGGCAGCTGGTGGAGCCACGAACGCTACTACATCTAATCAACAAACGCCCCAGCCTAAAGATGATCTCGAGGATAATCCTTTAGTTCAGTCATCAGTGGGCGTACTAAAGGAGCTGCTTGTGGCTCTGGTGCAGCCATGCTGTCATTATGGAGGATCAGGAGGAGGGGTCGGCACTTTTACTTCAACGGAAACTGCCACAAGTTCCACTGCCGAACTTTCAACAGAGCAGTCAACCGCCGGTTGTAATGAAGAGGAGGTAACGGGAAACGGCAAATTTTTTTTTGTATTTGTTTGATCTCATCTCATTTCCCTCTTTATAGGAATCATCATCACCTACAGCTGGCGCTAGTACTGGTGGCAAGAAGACAATCGGTCCAGCTCAACAAACGGACAAGTTTGAGCCATGCTGTTGCACTTGGCACATACCCACAAGCGCCCACAACCATGTCAAACCCACTTTATCACGAGCCACCCTCCTCAAACTTTTAGCGGATGCCACACGAGCCTATCAATCGCTTGTGCCCCGAGTCTTGCTCGGTCATGTATACAAAGCAGCGGATAGTTCCTTGATCAGTGGCCCACAACAAACGTTTTTAGCTGTTGTCCTGGATCGCTTTCTGCCACTCACGCAGCGCAATCATGTACCGGAAGTAAGCACGATGGCCAGAGTGTTAGTCTGCTCGCTGTCCGATTGCTATCAGCAGGCCGGAGTGCAAGTCCAGGTGGCCGAAGAGCTTCATGCTGCTGTCGCTCGTGCTCTAGCCCAACCAGATTCGGCTGAGAAGCACACTCGCCTGCAAGTCCTTATGAGTCTTTATCCCAACCTAATTGAGTCACCAATGCTCTACGACAAGGTCCATATGCATCGGAATAATATGTATCGCGTTTTGCTCCGTCAGGGCGTAATGACATATTTGACCAAAGTGGCCCAGTACAAGGATCTGTCCAATCACAATACCCTAAGCACTCTTGCAGCTATATTGAGACCCATGGAAATTCTATTGCGCTTTAGTGTATCCACCACGACCTTGGGCTCGAAGAGAATACTTTTTGGTGGCGGTGGAGCGGGAGGAGGAGCAGGTGGATCTAATGGTAATGGCGGTGCCAATGGAGGAAATACTGGGTCAGGCTCTAATGCCAATGGATCTGGGCTGGCCAGTACCTATAGCGCCATCATCAACCGTCGTCTTTATCCTCGCCTAGCGGCCCGGACTGCTGTTAATGCTGCCGTTGAACGCAGCAACGCCATTGGTGGGGAACACGTTCTTAGAGACATCATACGTAATGTCTTATCAGATCGTCGACATGCCTTTGAGTTTATCTTTAATTCTGATGACATGGCGGTAGATTCTGAAGATTCGGCGCCAGTGCCAGGCATTTCAAGTGCTGTAGGCCTAGGCGGCGGTGTGGGCATAATCGGAGGAAGTGCTGTGGGAAGTACAGCAGCTGTTATTGATGTCGTGGAAGAACGTAGTAATGGGGCTGAAGCTCATGATTCGACAATGGCAAGTGGTTCATTGGGAGAAGGAGGAACTGGAGCAGGAGCAGCTGGAGGTGGAAGTGGCGGTACTAGTGCTGGGTCAAGTGGCCCAGTGCGACCGGTGCTTAATTTTGACCAATTGTGGGATGACTTCCTGCAAAGCGAGGGATTGCGGTTGGCATCTAGAAGCAGCAGTAACGCCAGCGGAGGTGGAACAGGTGCTGGATCTGGACTTGGAGGAGGCAACAGTCAGCAGAATGGTAATGGCAACGTTGCCAATGCTTCTTCAGGTGCAACTACCACAAATGCTATAGATTCTCGCATGCGTGGAAGTTCAGAACTGGATGCTAGTGGTGTAAGAACAGAAGATGGTGGAGGAGGAGTAGCAGCTGTTGGCATTACCAACTCTGTCACAAATGCTGGCAATGATAATGGATTAGGTGGCAGTGATGGTGCCTCCACCTCGTCCGAAACAGCAGCTCCCCCTCCCCCATCCAGTGGAACAAGAGAAATGAACGCTTCGTTGTTGGGCGATGTAAGCACCTCCGATTCCGATTCTGATGCATCAACAGAAAACGATGAGCGTCATCACGTTGAGGATGACGAAGATGATGATGAGCCCGATGAAGATGTGGATGAACACAGCGAAACAGATGTGGATGAGGAACGCCCACGTCAATTTATCGAGGTCTTTGATCATATATATGAACCGGTATCCTCAGAGACAGCCTCCAATGATGCAGATGTAGATGCCGATGATGATGACGACGAGGATGATGATGACGATGAAGACGATGAGGACGATGATGATGTGGATGATGATGAGGACGATGATGATGAGGAAGAGCATAGAAATCAAAGAACAAGTGTTGGCGATGAAGAAGGCCAAATAGATGTGGCGCTTTCTACCTTGACCTCCTCGGGATCGGCTAACAATCGTCCCCGACGCAGTGCAGCCATTAATGCCGCTGTGTCCGCTGTAGAATCATCGGGAGGAAATGTTAATGCAGGTGAAGGAGATGTAGATGACGATGTGGATGATGATGATGGGGATGCAGATGAGGATGCAGGTGGAGTTGGCGAAGGTGATGAAGATCCAACTGGCACTTCTGCCGACGCATACTTATACGAGCGGCTTGGGGAGAATAGTCCACATGTAATGCCCACTCCGCCGAGCAGTTTTCGTGTACGGGTGACCAGCTCTATTGCCCAACCACTGGACATAGATGTAAATGGAGGCGGTGCACATGGCGGAGGTGCCGCAACAGGCAATGGAAACGGTGGGGCAGGCAGCTCTGTCAACTCGGCTGCTCTACGTCCTTCATCAGATTCATGGATGGCGCCAGACTTTAACTTTATTGGTGGAACAGCTGGTGCAGGTAGTAGTACATCTGCCAATGGTAGCAATGCGGATGTGAATGCTTTTCTAGGTAACCCAGCCGTTGAGCGCAATGCAGCTGGTGGCAATCAGAATATGAGCAATCTGTTGGAAGAGCAGCCAACGAGTGGAACAGTTGGTGGTACAAACGGTGGCAATGTCACCACTGCCGCCAATGGTAATACTGGAGGAGCTGGAGCAAACGGAGGAGGGGGTCATCCAAATGCCTCGACATTGTGCAACAATGGTGTACGCAGGCGATTGCTCTATTTGGATCAACAGTATTGTGTCTGTATGCCCACACATCAAAATCCCACTGAGGAAACTCAAATGGAGATATTCACCCAGGATGGTAAGTAAAAACAATCATTTTATGATTTTTAATGGGCTACAAAAGTCTACGTTTTTCAGCTCTTCATTGGTGGCTCGAGGAGGCTAAGGCTCTTGATATGGAAAGTCAAACGGACGCCTGTCTTTATGCGGCTCATTTTCTCCTACCTCATTTAATCAAGGAGCTAAAGGTTGTCCATCAGCAGCGCAAGCAGGAGGAGGCCACTCGACAGGCGGCGGCAACTACTACAGCCACTCCCACGCCCACATCGACGCCAACGACCATTCCCGCCACCACTCCAGCTGTATCTGCAGGATCATCTGCAGCACCGGTCACCAACACAATTAGACGCATTTCCATACCTGTTTTATTGCCTTACAGCAGCAACAATACCGCAGGAGGAGCAGACGGCGCGGCAGGAGTTGGTTCAACTACAGCCACGACCAGTTCCACTGATTTTACCCCAACACCGACAACCAGTAAATACATTCGAATTCTATATTTATTTTTTTAATTCTTTTGATTAATGCCAATCCCTTTGCACATTCCAGCCAATAGTGGATCTAGTGGTGGAACTGGAAACGGAGCACGCCCAAGATCTGCCTTATTCCAACAACTTTTGCCGTATAACATATATGCCGAAATTGATTTGACCCAAGAGCAGGAAGCAGCAGCTGCGGCAGCATCTGCATCAAGCGCCAATACCACGATCACAACAAGCAGCTCCGCTAGCTCCAGCAGTGGCTTCTATTCGAGTAATGTTCTAGTTGATCAGCGTCGACAACAATTGTTTCTGCCACCCAATAATCAAGGAGCAGTTCAACAACAGAGCAGCAGTACCTCGGTCCCACCTGCGCCTTCTGGAATAGGTGGTAGTAGCAGTGGCCATCATAGACATCCACCAGTTCCGCATTTGCCTGGTACAGCACGTCCTTCGCGTCCACGTCAACGACTAGATGAAACAGATGAATTGCCTCCGGTAAGAGACATAAAGAGCTAGAGAGAGATAGAGATAGAAAAAAAGAGATAGATAAAGAAAGAGATAGATACAGAGTTAGAAAACAATCCAAAATTATTTTTTTTTAAATGTTTCATTCGCAGACGTCACAACGTCGGAATGCTCCAATGGTGGGAAATGGAGGGCATATCAATTCATCGCGAACTTCCGGGGCATCGTTTATCAATGCCCGTCCCAGTCGTGACTTGCCTACACGCTTGCAAAGATTCGTGCATGCTCATACAGCGTCTACCACAATGACGCCGGCTTCATCTGCGGTAAGAAATAATCGCACTTCGACAGCGGCGTCGGCAGCACCTATGCCTCCAGCGCCACCTGTGTTGGCGTCGGTCTTAGCCACGCCCACAATTCCGACTATAATAAATTCAGAGGCAACTCTGAGTAATTTTGAATTACCTGCATCTCTAGAGGTGGAAGTGGAAGTGGTACCTGGAATTGTGCAAGATGAGGCACCACTTGTAGTTGCACAAGCTGAAGCACCGTTACCAACACCACCGCCTCCGCCACCTCCACCACCACCGCCTCCCAGTGAGACGACGACAGCGGTAATAACTCAAGATGATGGCTGGTCTGAAATAAGTTCCCCCGCTACCAACATTAACAGTGAAGTGGCACACACAACAGAGTCCAGACCAGATCCGCTGGTAACAACTATACCTGAATCCTCAGCAGAAACTAGTTCCAATGCAGATGCAACATTACTAAACAGGGAATTGGGGTCCATCCCAACACCTTCTCCCGCTGATACAGCGGAAGCTTCCAATCAACCAACTGCACAGACGGAAGCAGGAGCACCAACAACAATAGAAACAGGAGCAGCATCAACAGTAGCAGCAGCAACAGGATCAGCAGCATCAACAGGAGCAAGTAGTGGTGAAGCAGGAAATGCTAACACTGCTTTGGTTACCGATATGAGTCCCGAAGTGCGAGCCGCTCTGGGTGATCTTGAGGTGCCGGAGGGTGTCGATCCATCATTCCTGGCCGCCTTACCTAGTGAAATGCGCGAAGAAGTTATCCAAGAGCATTTGCGTATGCAACGCATTCGCCAGCGTGCCCAACAAAATGCAATCCAAATAGCACACGATTCGTTGGTTGAAGTGAATCCCGAGTTCCTGGCGGCCCTGCCGCCCAATATTCAGTCTGAGGTTCTGATGCAACAGCGAATTGAACAACAGCGCCAAGCAGCACAAAGTGCCAATCCAGATGATCCAGTGGATACGGCAGCCTTCTTTCAAAATCTACCCGAGAATTTGCGACAAGCGGTAAGTATTGGGTAAATTCTTATCTGGGTATAGATTATATTTAACTGCTCAATAATTCTTTTAGATCCTTACTGATATGGAGGAATCGCAGATAGCAAGTCTACCACCAGAATTGGCAGCCGAAGCTCAATATCTGCGACGCGACTGGGAGTCACGAAATGGAGCACGCCTAGATGCCCATCCGCCTAGCAATGCATTAAGTAAGTATAAAAATTTCCCTTTCATTAGGGAAAGTGTATAGGTCTGATATCGGATCAATCAGATTATTTTCGTTATATTGATAGTGCATGAGACCTTTTTTGTAATGTAAATGACATTACATAATTTAAGATACATTTACGAGTGAAAAACCCATTTATATGTTTTTCTTTTTGTAGCTCGTTTCCAAACCACACTGCAGAATTTGGACGAAGCACGCTGGCATAGTGCCGTATGGTACGATGCTAGTGGAAACGCCCAACCCCAGCATCATCAGCATACGACAATTGTCCATCATCATGCTCATAATCATGCTCCCAATACGGGCAAACCATTGGCCCTGCTCATGATGGAGGACGAGAATATATTGTTGGATCCCGATTCATTGGCCACCTTGCTGCTTTTCCTCTTCGTCGAGGATCAGAAGGTAAACAGTATGCGGCTGCATCGGGTTATACGGAATCTGTGTCACCATAAACCAACCCGAGAATGGATAATAAATGCCCTAATTAGCATTGTCCAGAAGACCAACGAGGACAACTCAAACTTTGGGGCCGGGCAAGCAGGCAGTAAACCCGAATGGCTTAAATTAAGAGTAGATGCTGCTTTTGGCTATAAGAGCAACATATTCCTAATTAATCGTATGCACGAGGGCAATGCCCGTAGCATAAGTATCAATCCTCAAGCAGCCCAGATGATTGTACGTAACTGCTTAGATCTATTATTTGTGCTGGCCAAGCATTATCCGTCCAGTTTTGTGCCCTATAATCGCGGTGGCGGCCAGGCAGATTTGCGTTCGCTTTACCGTCAGCAGGCAACGGCACAGCGCTTGCGCGGCATACTGAAGGCACCATTGGATGAGGCGCCATCTACATCTAAGGCGGCAGCTGCTAAAGCAGCTGCAGCCACAGCTCCATTCAGTGGCAGCACCAGCAGCAGCGCAACTAAAGCCAAGGTCAACAAATTACCACCTGCCTATCAAACGAACTCCTTGAATTTCTGGGATGTCGTCCTAGCTATCGATAAACAGACCCAACAGCGTCTAAATCACGTCGCCCAATTCCCACTTACCTCCCAGCCAGCCTGGGAATGGCAGGTTAATCTGAGCGAGTTCCTCTCTTTCAGTGATTCGCCCTTTGGCCAATTACTAGAAATGCTGCCCTATAAGGTGATCTGCCGTTCCCCACATCTCACCGATATGCTGGTCAAATTACTGGCCTCACTTAGCACAGAGCTGCCCAAGGAAGAGGAGCAACAGCCACCGATTCCTGATAGTGACCAGCTGCTCACTTTTTTTCCTCGTAACCAACAAATCAATACTGAAATGAATTCTGGCCAAGCAGTTGGAGGAGCCAGCACAGAAATTGGCGACACTTTGGCCGCCTCCAATGGCGAAACGGGGACATCTACTTTGTCTGGAAATCCCGCCTCTGGTGATAATACGACAAATGTTTGCAAGTTGCGTCCCTTATTTATACGAGCGAACGATCCTTGTATAGTTAACCAGAAGCCACGGCGCAAAATCTATGCAAAGAATTTTTCCCAATTGCAATTAGTGATCGAGGTACTTACCCATCAGTGTGGCACGACCGAAGGTCTGGATAATGTGGCCAAGCTGATTGTTAATCTCACTCAGTGTTCGCAGGCTTCGAATGCCATATTCATTCAGTACCTTACCGCGGCTATTCTGGGTCTTGCCGAGGAAGTCCGTCAGGCTATACAAACTCTGCTTTTTGAGATTCGAAATTACAACAACAATCACAGTCAGGGTCAACTGCCAAGCACTTCACATCAGGCTGCCAGCTCTAGTTCAAGTACTACTCTGCTGCCCAATCTTACCGTCCATGAGGGCATCATGCAGGATCGTTTCACCTCGGAGCATGTCATCATATCGGCACCGAAAAATGCCAAACCCACGTGTGAGCTGCAGTTGCCATCGATGAAAAAGCTTATGTCCAATTCATCAGCCCAACCGTACTTTTTGCGCACTCTGAAAATCTTCATGCAGGTTCGAGATATGTATGAATGCCAAATGAATCATCAAGACAGTCAGGATGATGATGACATCATTGACATTGTGGGTGATGGTGGAGCCTCGGGTGGCAGTAGCTCGGATGTTCAGGCTATGGCTAGCGTGGAAACAAATCAACAGACACCATCCGCCAGCGGCGAAACCGAAGAACAGACGGAAACAGCAACAGAAACCGAGAATGAAACTCCATCCACTGCTTTACCCACGGTGACTGCTGCCAAATCAACGGCCAAGCCAACTCTTAGTCAAATTCTTTGCTTGGATGTGCTCTGGCATACTCTTAGCGAATGTCTCGTGGCTCTGGAAGAATCCAAAGATGAGTTTGCAGTTCTGGTGCTTCAGCCCACAGTAGAGGCATTCTTTCTCATCCATGCATCGCATCGTGATGCGGTGACCAAGAGACGGATGCCGATGTCACCAGCGCAAGCCACACCGGCTCATGATGTCAGTGGTAACGCTGAATCACGACCAGAACAGAGCCCGTCATTAGATGAAGCCAGTGTTTCCTCAGGAGGAGCAACCAATTTCGAAGATGAATTACGCATGCAGGATGCTTCTTCCGGAAGCATACAAGCGTCAATCTCTTCGGTGAGCGGCAGTGCTCCACAGAACAACTTGTCAATATCAGCGCATGAGGCTCAGCTCCGGCAGGATCGTCACAAGTTTCTTCAATTCGCCGATAAACATCGTACAGTTCTTAATCAGATACTAAGGCAGTCGCCCACTCACTTATCGGATGGTCCGTTTGCCGTCCTGGTGGATCACACACGTATTCTAGATTTCGATGTAAAGCGCAAATATTTCCAGACTGAACTGGAGCGCCTAGACGAAGGCATACGCAGGGAAGAGCATACGGTTAGTGTGCGAAGAGTCACTGTATTTGAGGACTCGTTCCGTGTGCTTTATCGCCTAGGACCCGAAGAGTGGAAGAATCGCTTTTACATTGTGTTTGAAGGTATGTTTAAATGGTCATCACCTGTGTGTTCTCTAAACTGATTTTCTCTCTCTTTTCTCCCTGACAGATGAGGAAGGACAAGATGCCGGCGGTCTTCTTCGCGAATGGTATGTGATTATTTCACGGGAGATATTTAATCCCATGTATGCCTTGTTTTGCGTATCGCCGGGCGATCGCGTCACCTATATGATAAACCCCTCGAGTCACGCCAATCCGAATCATTTGAGCTACTTTAAGTTTGTTGGCCGAGTTATAGGTAAGTACAGAAAATTCTGAGCCAATTATGTTCCATCCTCTATTTTATCTTTTCATATTTTTTAGCCAAAGCCGTTCATGATAACAAACTGCTGGAATGTTATTTTACTCGATCCTTCTACAAGCACATTCTAGGCAAACAGGTCAAGCATACCGACATGGAATCACAGGACTATGAGTTTTACAAAGGTCTAGACTATCTCATGAAAAATGATATATCAACTTTGGGCTATGAACTAACCTTCTCCACCGAAGTCCAAGAGTTTGGTGTAACCCAAATACGTGATCTCAAACCAAATGGTCGTGATATTGCAGTTACCGAGGAGAATAAGTTTGAGTATGTGCAGTTGGTATGTCAACTTAAAATGAGCGGCTCTATTAGGCAGCAGTGAGTATAGATTTACGATAAATTAGATATATGTATCTATATATGTCATACTTGATTTTCAACACTAATAACTGCGCTTGTTCTTTTTGTTTATTCAGATTGGATGCATTCCTTGAGGGTTTCTATGATATAATTCCAAAGCATTTAATATCCATATTTAATGAACAGGAATTGGAGCTTCTAATATCCGGCCTGCCTGATATTGATATAGAAGATCTAAAAGCGAATACCGAATACCATAAATACACATCAAAATCGTCACAGGTAAGCAGTATTGCATGGGCCAAGTAATAATGTTTTATTTGTCCATTTCCTATTTAATATATATTCTTCAACATAAATATCCAATGAGAGTCTTTACATTTTAAACATTCTCTCTCGATTAGATACAATGGTTTTGGCGTGCATTACGCAGCTTCGATCAGGCGGATCGTGCCAAATTCTTACAATTCGTCACTGGAACTTCGAAAGTACCATTACAGGGCTTTGGTTCACTTGAGGGGATGAATGGCATACAAAAGTTTCAAATACATCGTGATGATCGCTCCACGGATCGATTGCCCTGTGCCCATACCTGGTAAGTTTGATTCATATTAAACAAATTGTAATAAAAACTAATTGTGAATTATAATGAATACATAATTAATTCATGTCTCTATTTTTGTTTTTAGCTTTAACCAACTGGATCTGCCCATGTACAAGTCATACGATAAACTACGCAGTTGTCTGCTCAAGGCCATTCATGAGTGCTCCGAGGGCTTCGGGTTTGCCTAAGCAGTCAGTCAGTCAAGCAGGGTAGACTTAAAACTCAGAATTAATTCCTAACCATAAAGTGCGATCATGAAACTGATATATAATGAAGTAAAAATCCATTTGCGATCTGAATTAACAACCACTCCAGAAGCAAACAGCAACATAACATATACAGTACATATAGTTATATAGTATATATTATACAAACAAAAAAGAAACAAAAATGTTGAATTAATTATTAATTTTCGCGCCTATACATATATATAAACGATATATATTTTCTTAAATTTTCAAAAAGAAAACACTAAGCAAAATAAGTAAAATCGATGAAAGAAACCAACATTTAAAAAACGAAATCATGGAAAACGCCCTACTGAAATGTGAACTCACAACATATTCGAGTAATTTTAGTCTGCTTATAACTCATCTTATATATATATATTTATTGTATTGGAAACTGTCTTGTCGTTAAAAAAAAAAAAAAAAAAAAAAAAAAAAAAAAAAAAACAATTTCCAAGATTTACAATCAATAAAATAAAAATTCATACGAATAACAGCAATTTTTCCCCAATAAAAGATGAACTTAGCAAAACGCAAAACAACTGAAAGCTATACACTAAAATATTGCTTTGGTAAATCTAAAATGATGGAACAAAGTAACTTGATGTATTATTTTAACAGAGATAAGTCCTTTTGTTGCATTTTATCTTTCATCATTTTGCCATTTTTTTTATGTAATGATAATGAGCAAATTGTAACTTAACTTGAGTGAAGTGAAGGTATAAACTCATTGAATTAAATTTAAATAAAATTAAAAAAGAAACTACTCTGTTTGTTTGTTATTTCAAATTAAATGGCCGTTTTCGATTACAAAATTATCAAGATTGATGTCGATTGTGATCAAAGTATAATGTCAAACAAAAATTATCGATATTATCGAGATTATAAAAGGTGCTGGTCACATTTGGCGGTAACGCTAAAATATGGATTTTGATAACGAAATATCTGAATCTAGATGGTATGGCTATGGATGTGTTCATTAGAGAGCGCTTGATCTTAAATGCCAACACAACTCTTGAAGAAGTTTTGCCCTGTTGCAAAAAGCTCCTAGCATGGATAATGGAATACAAAGATGAGTTACAGACACAGTCGCAATTGAAATTGACCCAGCCGTTTGTCGAGTGCCTTATAAAGGGTCATTTATACTTGTTCGAGTGTCATGATCGTTTTGGTAAGTCACTGATTGACCGCTGTGACTCTGGACAGCTATTCTGGACCAATTCCTCAAATCCTGATGACCGAAAGGAGAGGATACGGGAACTATGCTACGGTATTCTGAATACACATAACGGCCAGGAACACGCAGCACCATTATACTGGATGAACAGAGCTCTGGGAGATGTACAAATTGGCTGGAGCGTTATCAAGGATCTTAATTGGGGGGAGATGCGAGAAAGTGAAGCGAATCTGATTGAGTCTGTGGAGGTAAACACTTACCTCAGGCAGATGCGTTGCCTAGTGAGACGTATTTGTCGCCTAGGTACGGTACAAGACATAGAAACTGCCTTGCAGCGCTCACTGCAATTAATCAAATTTGATGTGTGGCTGCATTTGTTTCGGGAACCACGTCACAGTGCCATGCACAGCCAATGCTATATACTAAGACACATAATTTGCGATTGGCTCTTGCAAGGAGATGAAGAAAAGGCTACCCCTTGCTCCAGTTTCGTACATAATTTATATGAGTTTGTCATAATACCATCAAACGAGATACGCTTTTGGCGTTGTCTTGAACATAAACGTTTGGCTACCAGTTTACTTTCGTACCTAACTGGCTATTGGAAACGACATTTGCCCTTCATAGATTTGGATAAAATGCAATTAGTCTCAAATAAAACTTCGCTTCTATTTCAACCTCTTGAAGAAAATATCTATATAACTTATTTGATGTTTGCCCCCAAATCACCATGCCGTCGTCAGTTTTACATGCAACTAAGTTCTACTCTTACATGTGGGGCAGTCCTCAAACTGCAGGAGTTTCTAAATAAAGTAGCCTTTGTTTTTAACTAAGATATTAATTTTGGTTTTAATTTTGTATCGATTTTATCGTCTTGTAACACAAATTCGTTTTTTTCATTAAACAATTTAATAACCTTCTCGCCCTTTTCAGCCAGTATTTCTTCAATATTCCGTTTCCCATTCAAATCCGTAAACCAATTCAGGTTGTCTGCAATCAGATGATGATTGGCACAACCTTCACACTTAACAATTACAACGCCTCGCTGGTAAGCAACTTTTGATATTGTTTTCATGTTGCGTTTTTGGCATATTTTGCAAGTGTAAATCAGTTGCATTTTTGTTTGAATCTCAGCCAAGGGCAGACTGTTCTGCACACTATTAGTACCGTCATTTTCCTATAAATAAAAAGTTATTGGACATTTTAATCAGACTAAACGCTGAGTGGGACAATCTCACACTATAAAATCGCTGCTGGTGGTGGTGGCACGTGCCGGCAAAAACAGCTGGTCTTGCTTCTCCTGTTTTATACAAAACTGCTGCTGGTTTTGTCGTTGCAATTGTTGTAATTGTTTTCCATGACTGTAATTTTACTGCTTCTGTCCTGTGGTGGCTTATTGTTTTTAATCCAGATATAGCTTGCTTGGCAAGTAGTTTGTACATTTGCGTCATTCTTATTCTTAATTTGGTTAACAACAATATTTATATAAATACCAGCAACAAAAATCGATATGATCTATCGATTATCCCTTTTGTCACTTAAAGTTATTTTTTCTGGTATTTTTGTTAATTTAAAATCTTACTGATACACTTGCACTGCTTACGTTAAATGGTCACTTTAATGATAACGTTTTGTTGTCTTTGCAGGCACACGTGCCGACAATTCAAAAGCAAAACATAGCAATGTTGGTATGTACATATGTATGTGTGTTTGTATGTATGCATATCTACATAGTATATGTATATATATATATGGATTTGTTATGCATATTGTGCATTGATTGATAATATATGTAAATGGTGTAGGTTGAGTCCGTCGAATCCTATCTTCTTTTATCTACATATACAGCTCTAAATTATAAAAAAGTAAATTACATCTAAATTTTACGCATGGATATACTAAATATCAATTTAAACTATTATCACTATAAAGAAACTATAAAAACAACGCAAAAACAAAAATATACACACACCCACAACGTATGTACAAAAATTCACACATACATTAGTATATTCGTGCACGAGCCCACTAAAGAATAAAAACAACATGAACAATCGGGGGGCTCGCTAAGTGTAGACCGAAGTTTATATACACTTGCAGTCGGATTTCTTTGCAAGCGTAACCTTTAAGTTTCTTTTTTTTCAACTAAGCATAAAACTTTGACTCAGTTTACATTGATCGTTTTAGATATATGTACATATGAATGTAGACATACGTCCGTGAATAAATATATATACATACATATATAAGTGTAAGTGCCTTGTGTAATTAAAAATGTTTCCTTCCATGCATTCCAAATTCTCATGCTAGCTGAATAGATTCGTTTGCAAGGGTGTTCCACGAGCAGCAGCTGGTTCTTGGTCCGTTTATTTGCCGATATACATATGTATATATGTGTACACATACATATGCATATGGTTCAGCACATTTTGACATCGTCTTCCTCTGCCTTTCGGCAGTTCCACCTATATACTTCTATTTCTGTCTCTTTTTCCCTCTGCTGGTATATGAACAATCACACCATAAACATACAGTCGGTAGTTTAACTTAACTTGGCACAGCCTCAGTCAGTTTTAGTGGAGCCACCGGTTTGGAAAGCACGAACACGCGATCGTCCCCCCCTCGTTATCCATATATCCTGTGTGTTTCTTTTGATTACCAACATGTCACTAGTGCGTTTAATAGGTAACGAGGTAAGTTCTAAATCGATCAATCGAGAAAAGTTATACAAAATATATTTAATTTCGCTGGAAATGTGGGGTGTGTGTGTGTAAGTGTAAGTAACATCAGTGTTACGACGCTCTCTCACTATCTTTTTGTGCGCCTTGTTCTCTCCTCCTCTCTCTTGGCTTTTCCATTCAAATAAAATACTAACAGAACAACACATGTTACGTAATTTCAAATCAGATAAAGAAAATAAACCAGCTCTGTGAAGAGTCAACTGGTGGTAACAAAGAAGAGGAGGAATAAAGATTTAAATTACATTAAATGTAAAACAACAAATTATGCAAATATTTATTATAAAGGTTACAAACAAGAATTTTGTATTCTGATGTCCAGACTTAAAGGAGCAGTAATTTGTTCAGAAAATTGGGAGTTGATAAGCGCAGGCGTGGCAACGTCAAATCTGTTGCCAAGCTGATAAAACTAACCACACCTGTTGTTTTTTCCTTTTGATTTTATTTTTTTTTTTTGATAAGAGTTGGCAATTAAAACTGCTTACCAAAGGATTTGCAGAACAGTATAATGTGCTCATATATATTTTGGCATTAAAAAAATAATATTGCATTTTGAATAAAATAAAATCCTTGTACATTTATCGACTTAAGTGGTATTATATTTCTCCTTTTCCTTTACCAAAGTGGGCAGGTTAGTAAAATAATTTTTCATCACTTAAGATAAAGATAAGATAACTTAGAGAAGGCTATAAAAGGTGGTCACATATACCTACGTAATCATTATAATGATCCAACTTAAGTATAATTGAGTTGGATTTTCAGACATTTAAAAAAAAATTTTTATTAATTTTCTTGTAAAGTGAATTGCACACTTTCAGGGTATGGGCGTATAAAAAGGTTCAAGGACTATTATTTATATCCTTTCGATTTATTTGTCTTGTGCAGGTCCGGCAATTGGCCCTACGTGGTTACTCTTCAAAAGCCACGCCCACCACCACCAAACTATTCATCGATGGCAAATTTGTAGAGTCAAAGACTACAGAGTGGATCGATGTTCACGATCCGGCCACCAATGTGGTGGTGACTCGCGTGCCCAAGGCCACCAAGGGTGAGATGCAAGCAGCATTGGATTCGAATAAAAAAGCGTTTTCAGCATGGAGCAATCAGTCGATTTTGACACGTCAGCAGGTGATGTTCAAGTTGCAGGCCCTTATCAAGGCCAATATGGGCGAACTGGCTAAGAATATAACTAAGGAGCAGGGTAAGACTCTGGCTGATGCTGAGGGTGATGTGCTGCGAGGCCTTCAGGTGGTGGAGCACTGCTGTAGTATTCCCTCGCTGCAAATGGGCGAGACAGTAGCCAATGTGGCCCGCGATATGGACACCTATTCGCTAGTGCTCCCATTGGGTGTGACAGCTGGCATTGCCCCGTTTAACTTCCCCGCCATGATTCCCCTGTGGATGTTCCCAGTAGCCATTACCACTGGTAATACAATGCTGCTGAAACCGTCGGAACGTGTTCCCGGAGCCACCATGTTGCTAATGGAGCTTCTCAATGAGGCAGGCTGTCCTCCTGGTGTTGTCAATGTAATCCATGGTCAGCACGATGCCGTAAACTTTATTTGTGATGCGCCTGAGATTAAGGCCGTTTCTTTCGTTGGTTCTGATCAAGCCGGTAAATACATTTACGAGCGAGCCGGTAAGAATGGCAAACGTGTTCAGAGCAATATGGGAGCTAAGAATCATGGTGTTATTCTGTCTGATGCCAATAAGGAGAATACGCTGAATCAATTAGCCGGTGCTGCTTTTGGCGCCGCTGGCCAGCGATGCATGGCCCTCTCCACGGCTGTATTTGTGGGAGATGCCCAAAGCTGGATACCTGATTTGGTGGAACGTGCACAGAAGCTGAAAGTCAATGCCGGTCATGTTCCCGGCACCGATGTGGGTCCAGTAATCAGTGCCGCGTCTCGTCAACGAATCAATGATCTAATCGAATCCGGCGTAAAGGAGGGAGCCAAGCTTATACTCGATGGACGCAAAATAACTGTTCCTGGATATGAGGCGGGCTACTTTGTAGGTCCCACTATTCTTAGCGATGTGACACCTTCAATGAAATGCTACACAGAGGAAATCTTTGGCCCAGTGCTGGTCATCCTAAAGGCAGACACTTTGGACGATGCCATTTCAATTGTCAACGCTAATCCCTATGGAAATGGTACCGCCGTTTTCACTACAAACGGAGCAGCTGCACGTAAGTTTGTGAATGAAATTGATGCCGGCCAGGTAGGCGTCAATGTCCCGATCCCTGTGCCATTGCCCATGTTCTCGTTCACTGGCACACGCGGCTCTTTCCGTGGCGATCATCATTTTTATGGCAAACAGGGCGTTAAGTTCTATACACAAACCAAGACGGTGACGCAATTGTGGCGTGAGACAGACGTGACCCACACACAGGCTGCTGTGGCCATGCCAACCATGAAGTGAGTTATTTTAAAACTGAGATATTGACGTATTGGATGGATCGATCGGTGTGTTGGATTCTAATACAAGGGAATTGTTGCATTTATTTTTTGAGCCTATTTTAGCATTAAGATTTAAAAAAATTTCAATTAACTGATTACAATAAATTGTTAAAAAAGCAAGAAAAAAATTTAAAATAAATTTTCAGGACTAGGATCCTTTTGATTTAATTATTCTGGATTTGAAATTAGAAATGACGAAATTAGAGACCTAAATAAAAGAAACCGAGGGAGACTTTGTCATGGACAATGGAACAATATGTTATTGTATTCTGTGGGATTTGCAGATAGATATCGATTAGTAAGAGCCCATGTTAGCTTTTGCTCTTTTTTTCCCGATCCTGAATTCATGTTTCAATCCAAAATTTTTTTTTATCGGCAGTTTCCGGCTTATCAATTGGGAAACTTTTTTCTGTTATACAATGCAATTTTTGTTAAACCCAAACGTTAGAGAACGTTTAATTTCACAACAAACGATGTTGCATCAATATTTTGCTAAAACGTCTGGAAAAATTCATTGACATCATACATACATAAATAGACATTTTAGTAGTGGTTAAATAAAATGCATCTACATTTTTTCTTGTATTTAAAGCAACTCAAGAATTGGTGCTTTTATCGAATTTCAAAGATATTCGGTATTTTTTGCGCCATCGATATAAGTATAAAATAAAATCACCGATTTGTGTATCTATGGCTTTGAGACAAATATAGTATGTGTGAAAAAGCTGTCAAACTAAATCATAACGTAACACAGCATTTTCTGCAATAATTGTTTTCAATTTGTTTTAGCAATTTCTGGAATTTATTGTATCAGAATTGCAGTTAATTGGATAAATTTAATTCGTTTGTTTTGCTACCCGTTATTGACCATCTCTAATTATTTTCCTTAGTATTTTTTTCGCGCGAGTGTTAATACTCTTTGGTATTTTTATTAAAAGCAAAAATCATACCTCTTTTTACGGCCCTGGATATTAAGTGTGCAAAAAAGAAGAAAAAACAAAAAAAACAAAAAAGTTCTCCCGATTTTTTTTCACCAATTTCATGTGTAAAAGAAAGAAAGGAAAGAACTTTCTTCAAATTACGGTGGTGGCCTTTCGATTTCCATCAGAACGTTACGGCAACATATACAAAATTTATGTTTTCGGCAAAAACTTTATTTTGTTAGCTAAGCAAACCGACGTGCAACACACACAACACAACCATCCATCCATACATACATACATAATACATCTATACATAATACATCCATACACACATGCTCACGCACACACATATAATCCATACGGAAAAGTACGAGTAGGCCATAAATTAAAAGTCGGTGTAGAGGTTGGACAAGAAAGAATCAGATTTAGAATCTCGACAAAAGAAAAAGAAAAAAATCGAGAAACGGTAGCACTGGTGTCGGCAGAGGCTGAGTAGCGGCAACAGCAGCAACAATAGCAGTGGCAAATGAGAATACAAAAATTGATAAAGTTGATTGAAGTTCAATTGTTTTTGTTGTATGCTACAGGCTGAGCAGCGGTTCATAGGGTAAGTGAATTGTATTTAAAATTGCCAAAATGAAAAAGAAAAGCTCAAGCCATGCGTATGCACTTGTATGTATGTATGCATGTCCGTGTGTGTGTGCGCCTTTGACAGTGTGGGTGTATTTTGACAGTTCTCACAGCAATTTTGTTGTTGTGCGTTTCTTCCATCTCTTTTACTCTCTCGCTTACTCTCCCTCTATTCTTTTTTTTCGTTCGCCTGCAGGAACACTAGCGCCACCTATCGGCCTCAATAGCAACAAGAGCAACTACAAAGGCGCAGCATCATCACTTTGTTGAGTTTTCCTTTATAAAATGGAAATTGAAACAGATCAATCGATTGAAGCAATGGACACTCAGGACACCCAAGAGGTTGAAATAATCACAAGTGACCTACAACAACAACAACAGCAGCAACAAAAACAGAATTCTCCGCCACAATTGCCGAAATTCAAGAATCTTATTCAGCCGCCAGGACAATTGCATGCTGTTGGAGCTGTAACTCAATTGGCGCCGCCACCTCCACCTCCGCCAAGTGAAAACGGTAACGTGCCGCCACAACAACTGCTGGCCGATAGCAGTTCCACATCATTTGGCCCAGATCCCCAGGATCAACAATTAAATGCCGGCGGAATGGCAATGGAGGATGAATCAACCAAGGAGGATCAATTCCGCTCGGAAACTACCTTCTCCTACACAGTAGAGAATGTAAATCAGTTAAAGGCCCAGCGACTATCGCCGCCGGTGTATGTGCGAATGTTGCCCTGGAAAATAATGGTTATACCAAATGATCGGGCGCTGGGTTTCTTTTTACAATGCAATGGCGAGAACGATTCGCCCACATGGTCTTGCAACGCCATAGCTGAGCTGCGCCTTAAGTGCCACAAGCCGGATGCCCAGCCCTTCACCAGGGCCAGAATTAAGCATTTGTTTTACTCCAAGGAAAATGACTATGGGTATTCAAATTTTATTACTTGGCAGGAGTTGCAGGATACGGATAAATGTTATGTCCTAAACAATAGCATCACGTTGGAGGTGCATGTCATTGCAGATGCTCCGCATGGGGTTTTGTGGGACTCAAAGAAGCACACCGGCTATGTGGGGTTAAAAAATCAAGGTGCCACATGCTATATGAACTCCCTGTTGCAGACGCTGTACTTCACAAATTCCTTGCGGCTAGCTGTCTATCGCATTCCCACCGAGGCGGATGACAGCACAAAATCAGTTGGTCTATCCTTGCAAAGGGTATTCCACGAGCTGCAGTTTGGTGATCGTCCGGTGGGCACTAAGAAGCTCACCAAATCCTTTGGTTGGGAGACACTCGACTCGTTTATGCAACACGATGTGCAGGAGTTCCTGCGCGTCCTTTTGGACAAGCTGGAGTCCAAAATGAAGGGCACTTGTCTGGAGGGCACCATTCCCGGTCTCTTCGAGGGAAAAATGTCCTCGTATATTAAATGCAAAAATGTGGATTATAATTCCACCCGCTACGAGACCTTCTACGACATCCAATTGAACATCAAGGACAAAAAGAATATCTACGAATCCTTTCAGGATTATGTAGCGTCCGAAACTCTGGAGGGCGATAACAAATACGATGCTGGAGTCCATGGCTTACAGGAGGCTAGTAAGGGTGTAATATTTACATCCTTTCCTCCCGTACTACATTTGCATCTCATGCGTTTCCAGTACGATCCTATAACGGACAGTTCCATAAAGTATAATGATCGGTTTGAGTTCTATGAGCAGATCAATTTGAATCGTTATTTGGCCGAACGAGAGAAAACACCCGCCGACTATGTCCTCCATGCTGTGCTCGTGCATTCGGGCGACAATCATGGTGGTCACTATGTGGTTTTCATTAATCCTAAGGCGGATGGGCGTTGGTTTAAATTTGATGATGATGTGGTGTCCAGTTGTCGAAAGCAGGAAGCCATCGAGCAAAACTATGGCGGGATGGATGATGAAATCTCGTTTCATGCAAAATGCAGTAACGCTTATATGTTGGTCTATATACGCCAATCGGAGCTGGATCGTGTTCTGGGTGATATACCCGAAAACGAGATTTCCAGTGATTTGGTTGAGCGACTTGACCTCGAAAAGCGCATCGAGATGGCTCGCCGTAAGGAGCGCAGCGAGGCCAATCTGTATGTATCCATACATGTTATTCTCGAAGAATATTTTGAAGGCCAGCAAAAGCGACGACTCTTCGATCTGGAGAAGACACATCAGAGGCCCTTCAAACTCAAACAGAATCAAACGGTTGATGAGCTAGTGGAAATGTTTGTCAAGGGATTTGGTGTATCACGCGATCGCATGCGCATCTGGAATATGTGCACAGCACAGACACAAAAATTCCTGCATTTTGACTTTGAGGCAGAGGCTGGACGCACCATTGAACAGATACCTACCTCTCAGAAGCCTTGGGTGGTGTTCCTTGAACTCGCCTCACCGGAATCACCGCCCGACTCACCGCTACCGCCATTTAATCCCAAAACCGATGTTCTCTTATTCCTCAAGTATTACGATGCACGGAATAAACGGCTGAACTATATTGGATGTACTCAGCAACCACAGACTCGGCGCCTGATTGATCTGGTGCCCGATGTGAATCGTAAATTGGGCTTTGATCCGGATACTGAGCTAACCATATTCGATGAGTATGCCGACAAAAAGATAGCCAATCTCCATGATCCCATAGAAAGTGTGCTGTACATACCACAGGATCATCTGCAGGGACACATTTTGATCTTTGAAAGGGAACTTGTTGACATGAAACTAGATTTGCCCACAGTCGAAGATTATTTTCTTGATCTGGTCTACAGAATCGAGATTGTGTTTAGCGACAAATGTAATCCCAATGAGCCGGACTTTACACTGGAGCTATCAAATCGGTATAACTATGAGCAACTAACTAATGCTGTAGCTGAGCGGCTCAATACCGATCCCCAAAAGTTACAGTTCTTTATGTGCATCAACAACTACAAGGAGACGGCAGGCAATGCTGTTCCGTATACATTTAAGGTGCCTATATAATACTAAAATTGACGATATTATCCTAATATACTTTTTATTTTTCTAGGGCACCATCAAGGACCTCGTGTCGTATACCAAACA
The DNA here is from genome assembly GCA_018903615.1 of Drosophila neocordata. Classification (NCBI taxonomy): domain Eukaryota; kingdom Metazoa; phylum Arthropoda; class Insecta; order Diptera; family Drosophilidae; genus Drosophila; species Drosophila neocordata. The sequence goes on from JAEIGI010000011.1 coordinate 169,691, forward strand.
GAGCGCACCGAAACGCATCTTCTATCAAAGATTATCGCTTAGCATTCATGAACTGGACAATAAGAAACAATTTAAATGTATTTGGGTATCCAATGACCTGAAGGAGGAGAAGGAGCTGGTACTCTATCCAAATAAGAATGACACTGTTAAGGGATTGCTAGATGAGGCGGCCAAGAAGATTATCTTCTCGGACAATAGCCGCAAGAAATTACGTCTAATGAAGGTTAGCAATCACAAAATTGTTACTCTATGCAAGGACGACGTTGCCTTGGAAACGTTGCTCAAGAATAGCGATACTATGACCACAACTCAAAATGCTGGAGGCGGAGGTGCAGGTGGCGGTGGCGGTGGTGGAACCGCTGGCGCTGCTAGCGGTGCACAAAAAACTTATCGCATTGAGGAAATTCCGCCCGAGGAGATGCAACTGGCGGAAAATGAGTTCCTCATACCGGTGGCGCATTTTAGCAAGGAATTGTATAATTCCTTTGGTGTGCCATTTTTAACAAAGGCGCGTCAAGGCGAGCAATACAAGGACCTAAAACAGCGCGTCCAAAAGCGTCTAAATGTCCCGGACAAGGAGTGGGAGAACTATAAATTTTTCATTGTCTCGATCGGCCTCATGGCGGATGTTAACGATAATATGCCAGTGGATTTAGAGATATATCGATCGTCCAATGGCCAGTTGCCGTTCTTTGGGCTCGATCACATCAATAAGTCACGTAAACGAAGTTCCCTTAATTTTTCCGAAAAGGCAATCAAGATATATAATTAAGGAAAAATAAATAAACAATTAACAAAGGAGATAACAATAGTGGAGAAAGGAAGGAAAGGAAGGTGTGCCAGGATATGGGCAACTTAAAGGGAAGGGGGCAACTTGCTACTAAACCAAAAAACGAATATCACATTTAAGAACAAGTAAACTGACCTAACAAATGTATGCAATATCACAATTTTCCAAATCCCCCCCCATTCCTACCTTATTGCACTAAGATTTTTATTTCAGAGACAAAAAAGAAAGAAAAGAAAAATTTACAATCTCTAAGTCATAAATATTATTTATTACAAACCCTCCCCCCCACACACACCACTTCTGGGCCCCTCCACCTTTAATCTGTTTTACATTTATCCCTCATTAATGACTTATTGCTACTTATATCCAATAATGAAAAAGCTAAAAACAACACTTCAATTTTAGACTTAGGCTTTTTATATGTGAACGTATGTGTGTGTGTGTTTGGTTTTTTTTTTTTTTTTTTGTTTTGGCTAAACACAGTTATTACAAACAAGGCTAATTTTTAGCTTAATGTAAATAAAAGCGTTGCAGTTGTCCCCTCGACCCACCCACACATATGAAAAGAGAATAATAAGTAAAGGAATAAAGAGAAAAAAATAAATAAAATTTACCCGTTATAAAACCGCAGTTAAAGGAGAAAGTACCGCAAAAGAGACACATGCAAGAGAGAAAGAGATCGTTATAAGTATAAGCAACATACGGAGAAAGACCGATGAAAATGAGAAAATGGATTTGTTTCAAACAACAATTATTTGTGATTTTAAACCATGAATGGATAAAAATAAACATAAAAATAAACAAATACGTGAACAAGAAACAACAAGAAAAAAATGACTAGAGAACATATAATATTAATAATAAAATACTATAATAAAAAAGTTATTGCTTTCTTTTTCTGTCTGTATTTGTTAACTAAAACGAAACTGCGAACTACAAAAAAAAAAAGGAATCCCTGGCATCAGATAATGGAACAAGAAATCCTCTTCCAGGATCTAACCATGGGCAAACCAACTTATTTTAACATATTTACTATATGCTATTATTATTTATGCAGTAAATAATAACAATTATTTATGTGTAAAAAACAAAAACCACAAGAAAAAATAATAAAAATACCAAGAATTAAAAATGTATGTAATCATTAGGAATGAAAGGGATAAAAATGGATTAAAATCTGAACATTTAAGTAAATCTGATTTTCTATCACTGCTTTCAGTTTGTACCCAAATATTTTTTGATGCGTTTTATAAAGACTTTTCGGAAATTAATTCGGTCACCACTACATTATTTATAACTGCACAAACAAAAAAGACATTTTAAGAAAACCTATATCAAAGTTGGTTCGAAATATGATAGGTGCAGCAACCAATAACCAAAGTTATGTTTGTGTATGTATATACAACACACACATCAGTTGATCTACGAATACCCCATGCCCTTGCAAATTAAGCATTATTTTCCAAATGTTATTTTTTTGTGTATTTTTGCAGTAATTATACTTTAATAAAGATTTCTCAAAATGTATTGTCTAAAATTTGCGCCGCTTGAGGAGCTCTGGACGCCAATTTACGGGATGTGTCTCTTCGCTGGCCTCGAAGTCCTCTTTGTACACTTTAATAGTCTTATCCGCCTCGGCGGTGATAAGCCTTGTGCCCGATTGATCGAAACACATAGCAAAGATACCCGCCTCGCTGTCCATGGAACCTGGCTGGACGGGGGCCTGGAAACGCTGGAAATTGTAGCCAGTGCGCCAATCCCAAAAGAACATGGTGCCGTTGTCACCGCCTGAGACCAGAACACCTTCACTGTTGGCCGCCATACAGTTGACTATGGCCGTGTGGCCAGAGATGTTTTGTACAAAGTTACCCTCAGGGCAACGCCACTGCTTGATGTTGTCCGGTGAGGCGGAGGCAAACATATAAAGTGAAGGATGAAGCACGATGCTTCGTACCGATTTCTTGTGATTGGTCAGTGTGCAGACGCTCTTGCCTGCAGCCAGATCCCACAGACGCACTGTGGAGTCATGAGAGCCGGTGATAATTTGCGGATTTGTGGCTTGAGCAACCACACTAGCTACTGTATTTGTGTGTCCTGTCAGAGTATGCACATTGGCTTTGGTACGCATGTCCCAAATGCGAGCTGTTGAGTCGCGTCCCGAGGTGGCCAAAACATCAATGGTAGGATGTAGGGCAAGTGAGTAAACAGCGGACAGATGGCCATGATAATGCCTAATTACCTTATTGTACTCTAGATCCCAACACTTCACTTGTCGATCCTCGCCACAGCTGAACAGATACGGATGTTTGGCACTGACGGCGACACCTCTCACAGTGCTTACGTGACCAGTAAGCGAAAGTTTTAGTTTACCGCTAGCCAAATCCCAGATTTTAATAACTCGATCCCCGGCACCAGTCGCAAACCATTCGTTGCCAGGTTCAACAGCAATGCAACGTACCCAACCCAAATGCCCAGATATGACGCGGGAGAGCTTCCAAGGTGCATGCCATTTGGGTTTGGGTATTGTTGGTGCCTTTTTAGGTATCAATGGCAAACTAGTGGCACCTCCGCCATTTGTACTGTTATTGGGTAAAGAGGAACGTACCAAGGATGTAGATTGAGATGTTGATAAGTTGGAGATATTTGATGGTGTTGCTACTATGTTGTCTCTTTGCTCTACATTGCCATTGTTGTATGTGATTGCTGCTACTCTTTCTCCCCGCCCATCTGATCCACCTTCTGTAATGGCTAGCGGCTTATCCATGCCTGTCAAGGATTTCTTGGCTTCATTATTCCGCCCAGGAAGATCTAGCACGAAACCGTAGCTATCTCTGGCCTTGATGGAGCGTCGCAGTCTTTCCCTATATAATGTAGTTTATTTGTTTATTGACATAAGATATATATTTTTTTTTTTTTTAACAAATTTTATTAATTAACTTACAGTCGGTCGTCGATTTCCGGCAAATTTCCTTGATTTGATACAAATAAATCATGTGTCCTTTTGAGGGAGCGAAAGATTAGCGTATGCACACTATGCTTCTGAACATCTTCCATCGTTAAACGTTTGTTAACATCAATTAAAGCCTTGGTTTATTTATGCGAATATTCCGATTTCCACCTCAAGTTGTCAAACGTTTGATTATATCGATCATTTTTCTAAATAATCGTTATCGTTTGATAAATCGATTCTTAAGTACTTATGTAAATACTGAGCTGCTTATTTAAAATTATTTGTATTTATATGATTTTTTTTTTTTGTTATAAAAAATGCGTCTACGCGATAACTAACAGGCTTTCTAATAAGGACGGACAAAATTGCCTTGGCAAAATAACTAACAAAATCCAAACGTCCATTTCTGGGTTTCTATTTCTCGCCTTTGGGCATTTTTATATTCTTAGCTGGAAAAAAACAGCACAAGCTTGCTACCCTAACGTGATAGTAACCCAATGCTTCTTGTTTTAAAATAACTTTTAATGAATAACCGAATTTTTACAGAAGTTTTGAATGACACTCTTAAAAATGAGTTTTTCAACATTCTAGAAATTGCTAAAAATGACCCAAGAGATGGATATATTGTCGGTCGACTCCGAGAAATGTTTGTTAAATGTTGGTTCCTTTTAGTAGGTTTCATAAGGGGTGTACCTTAATGTAAGCTCAGTGCATTCGTGATCCTTTGTTACAGGTCGATTTATGCAGCAGTTGAATTAACTGTCAATACCATAAATAAGGACAAGAGGGTAAGCTTTAAAGATAGTCCTTTAATCTGGTTTATCAGAATAAAAAAGGACTTTGGTCAAGGGATAAATCTGCAACGCTATCGACACCTGACATCTGTTTTTTTTAGTAGAAGCAGTCAAATGTGTAGATGTGGGTGTTGGGATTGCTTTTGAATCTGTTTTTTCCGCATACAATACTTGTTTATAGAGATATCCCGTTGCAATTAGATATGATACACAATCCAATAAAATTTAATTGAATCTGTTTTTTCTTTCGTATTTGATTTGGTATTATATCCATGACCTCCACACCAACCTAAATTGTCATTAGTTAAAAATTTGTATCGTTACCTAAATTTAAATTCGAAATTTAGTTAACCTTAATATTTCCTTGTTTCCTCTACTCTGAAACTATTGTATGTCCAAAGCGTTAAAGGGTGCCGATCCAATCCAAATCAATTTGGAGTTATTGCAATTTTTGTTTAACTTTTAAAAAGCAGGCTGGTTCTTTTTTTTTGCCAGGACCAGGAAGAGTATTCTATTTAGACTACAATGAAATGCACACATTGAGGATTCTCATCCCGAAAGTAAAAGAAAATTGTTTTCCATTTCTGAAGCAAATATTTTTTCTTTTTGTTTTTCCGTTTTCGTTTTCATTTAAAATTTAGTTCGCGGGAACCGGTGAGCCAGAAGGGGCATTACTCGATGACAAGGTTGAGGACGTGGGCGATGCAGAAGATACGGACGAAGTAGTGGCCGTTGCGGCCGCCGAATTATGTGTTGTAGTTGTTGTGTTTTCCAGAGCCGGCGTTGGCCTCGTATTAAAGAACTGTTTGATCTAAAAGAAAGTGTAAAGCAAAATTGTTATAGTCAACATAAATAAGCTTCATGTTTCATTTCATGGTGCTTACAATGCGTTTAATGTAGTTGCAAGAAGTTTCGTTGTTCGAACTGGATACAACATTGTCCACCCGATATGGTGGAGAGATGGTGACTTCGTTTAAGATTTGTATGTTCAGACCCTGCCAGGAGACCTCATTGTACTAAAATAAAACAGATAAAGAAAATAGATAGAAGTGACAGGCAAATGAAACATTATTGGCAATTGCAATAAAAAATAGGTAAAAAAAATCTAGTAACAATTTCCGGATATTAGCATTAATTTATAGAGACCTTAGATTTGAAGCGCCTAAGTTATTCTATAAGATTAGCTAAATCGGATTGTTGGCAATACTAAATTAAATTACACATATTAATACAAAGGTTAAATAGGCTTATTGGATGAATTTCTCTTCTAACAATGGTTTGCTGAATATGAGACTGTAAACTTGGGACAATTCAAATTAGGAGACAATTAAACGAAAGCTGTTTATAAACGAAGATCAATCATCGTAAATGATTTAATTGGGCAATCCTTACCCCATATTGTTTGGCTATCGCTCTATAAAGTTCTTGTGCTTCTGGACTGACATCGGCATTTTTGGACTTTAGAAAATCCTGTCGTCGTTCTACTGTTTTACGCAATCTCATTTTCACCTGACAAAAAACAATGCAACGAAAAGGTTAATATTGTTAAGAACGTTGAAAGAGGAAGAGATAGGTAAAAAATTAATACCTGTTCTAAATTCAACTTCTGCGGGTCATCCATGAAATTTCCGTTGCACTCCTTGATCACCTGAACATTGCTACAAAGCGATAGATTCATCACATACACATCACTCAGCTCATCTGTCGATTTCGAGCGACATTCTAATATAAATGGACAAGTGAGATTGCAAAAAAAATTAATTGCTATCCGTATATTAAGAGAAAGCTGTTTTTAGCGTCTTGACTTACTCAATATAAGCATCTTTGTGTTATGATCGAATGCCAGAACCTCACCCTCTACCTCCTCACTAAAACAGGTGGTGCATACCACTGTGGAGCCAATGCTAAAGCAATCGTTAACTGCATTCCCTGCAACAGCGGCGCTCGATGAGGAGGCAGTAGAAGCGGCGGCAGCCATTTTTAATTGCAACCTGGAGAGTGAAGCCGGAAGCGGAACAGAAACAGTAACAGCAGGAGCAGAGCCCGTGTGAAATGCGTTTGCTGCTACTAAAGGGAGGGGGGCGTCGGCGGGAGCTTTGTTGCTTACGTCGTGCCTTAGTACACGTTTGCAACAAACAAAAAAAAAATCGAATCAAATCAAATAAAAACAAAAAGCGACTTCAATTTATTTTTGTTTCTGTTGCTTATAACATCTGTTGTTTTTGTCGTTGTTGTTGCATTTAAACACTGTCCTCTTCGCCGATATATTATTTCTTCTTGTTCGTTTTTCTTTGCCTACTTGCCGCGACTGTTTTTACTTTCACATTCAATTTCACGTTGCCGTTGCTTTTGTATGCAAGTGTGTGTTTGTGTGTGTGGCAAATTCTGTGTTCAGTTCATTTAATTCATTTTTTTCAGGTTCTTTTTTTGTTTTTTGATTGGCTCGGCGGGCAGGCGGCTTGAATTGAATTGAATTGTTTTAATACGTATTTTGTGGTTTTGTAAGTAATGAGAAGTTGCGAAAAAATTTCATTGGTCAACGACGAAACAACAGCCAAAAAGAGAGGGGGTAGCAGATAACGCAGAGATGTATTTGGCTGCTATGGCTTAGGTAATCGATTGGATTGCTAATGCTGTAGGGCTATCGGTTATCGGTATCGCTTACCGGCCCCAGGCTTGGCTTCCTGTCATTTTATATTAGAAATTTAAAAATAATATTAACACAAGTGCTACGAATCAAAAATGACTGACGCGAAAGCCAAACGTGCCCCATCCACAGATACCTTTTTGCCTCTTAGTCGTGTCCGCACCATAATGAAAAGCTCCTTGGATACAGGACTAATAACAAATGAAGTTCTCTTTCTGGTCACCAAATGCACCGAACTCTTTGTGCAGCATTTGGCACGCGATGCCTACAAGACCTCTTGCTCCACATCGAAACAAAGTGGCAGTAGCAGCAACAGCAGCGATACTCTGAAATACGAGCATTTGTCACAGTTGGTTAACAAGAGCAAAAATCTAGAGTTCCTGTTGCAAATTGTGCCTGAAAAAATACGTGTACACGAATTTCAAGAGATGTTACGCTTAAATCGTTCCGGTATCCACGATGATGAAGACGAGGATGATGATGACGACGATGATGATGAATCCGGCTCGGATTCAGAGTCTGGAGAGTAGCAAAACATAGGACTTTGACAAAAGTTATCCCACATAATTAGTTCACTGTCGCCCACCAGTCTAGCCTACCTATCATCTTTGAATAATTTAATTCGTACATTACATACACATAAATATATATAAATAAAAATCATCATTGGAATTTGCTGTTATCTGTGTATAAACTGTAACTTAGTCAGAAGCTATTCAATATGAAGGTTCCACATACATAGTATGTATTAAAATAAGTTTTTACGACACGTTTTATTTCAAATATTGTAACAAAAAAATTTTAAATCAATTTATAGGATTTAAAAAATGTTTTTAGATGTTTAGATTGGTGCCCGGGTAGCCTTGGGCATTGAGACCCGTAACCTTATATGTGGTACCTGCCGGTGACGGTTGATCGAACTTGGCCGCTGTGGTCACGTACAGGATATCCAAATTGGGTCCACCAAAGGCGGATGAGGTTATCTGCTTTGTGGGGAACTTAATTTCCAACAATACTTCGCCAGTGTTTGGATTCACCTTGTAGATGGTTGCTCCATTAAAAGTGGCCACATAGAGATTTCCTTCTGTATCAATAGTCAAACCGTCGGGAAGCAGATGATCCTTGGGATTGGTTTTACGTAAATTAAATACAACCTTGGGATTTGAAGCCACGCCCGTCTCAAAGTCAAAATCATAGGACTTGACCTCATAGTCGGTGGTATCAATGTAATAGAATTTCTTGGCTTTCACATCCCAAGCGAGACCATTAGAAATGCCAACATCACTTTTGACCACAGAGATCTGGCCGCCCGCTTCCCACTTGTACAGCTCGCCGTGACGGTGCTCAAATTCGTCGCCAATATAACGCATGGTGCCGCCATAAAAGCGTCCCCGTGGATCAGTTTTGGCATCATTCCAACGGTTTAACTCAAAATCTTTTTGCACTTCAAAAAGAGTTCGGACTACCTTAGCGTTCGGTGATATGCCATCCCAGTTGACAATAAGAACGCGACGTCCACATCCAACAGCGAATTCCAAAGGGTTACCCTGAATAGGCAGAACGAATCCGGCCAAGGATTCACCTTCAATTTTGGCCTTGTAGACTTTGTTTTCCTTATAATCGTAGCGGAGCAAACCGCCTGCCTCAATATCTACATAGTAAAGACTTTGCCGTTCCGCATCCCAGTGAGGACCTTCTCCCAAGCCGGCAAAGGAGTCAGGAAGTGGTTCCACTTTATACGACATCTATAAATGCAAAAGGACATAGGAAAATATACATACATACATTATAATTTCGCCAAATATCTATCTTTTGGTACTCCTTATTTAAAAAGTACCGTTAATCCACAAAGGGGTCCAATTATAAGGACAAAATAAATGCCAAAAGTGGCAGCCTGCATCTTTTGAAAGAAACCGGAAAGGAAAAGACACAACTACAGAACGAACTACTATGGATCATGAACCGATTTGACACTGAAGCTGCTGCCGCCAGCTGCCAGAGTTTTTATTGAACACGATCAACAGCGCGGAATACAGATGTTGCTGCAGCTGTTGATGCTTGTGACGTCATGCCCTTCACTTATACAGACTGTGATTGCGGTTGGCGTTGACTTTTTACATTTGTATGGGATTGTAAATTAATTTTGATTGCTAAGTTTCCAGTTATTGTTGTTGTGGTCTTTTTTTTTGTTTTTAAATAAAATGCCATTGATGTTATCGTTATCGGAAATCAAAAGGATATTAACGGTAGAGTTGAGCGGAGAGTGAATTAAGTAAATATATTTTGCATCTCAAGGCTGGGCAGTCATTAAACTTTGGCACATTAAACAATTAAATACAATAACATTAAATACCATTTGAAACAAAACATAATTATGGGTCCCATGGGAAAATAAAGTAAAATCATTTGATAATTACCTTATTTAAAATATGCTTTGCCAACTACACGGACATACAACGCGAATGAAACTGAAACTAAAGTTGAGGCCCAGAGGCAGGAGTCTTTTTATACCCGAATCGGAAGAAATACATACATATGAATGTACATACATATATTGCATACGGATGTATGTGCATAGCCCTATGGATTGATAAGCTACCAATTGACCAGAGCTAAAGCATTTAACTCTCCAGATAAGCCAAATCCATATGTATGTATGTATGTACATACAGACATATATTCATATTCGTACATACATATGTATGTATATTCGCGGTCTACACATCATTGATATGACAGCTTCCAAGTATGTATGTATGTACATATTGTCCTCATCTTGTATGAATATATGTATGTGCAAACATATGACATTTATAATTTACGTATGTATGGATGTACGTACATAAGCCAAGCTCATTAACTTTCCAGATTTTGCTTAAAGAAATGATTGCATCGTCTTGTCACGAGTGGGAGTTATACAATTTTAAATTGTTTAATATTAAAAACAGTTGAAAAGTTCAAGGATCAAATTCGTATATGTACATATGTATGGATATGTATGTATGTATTTCTGTGGAAGTTCAAATGTTTATATGGATGTAAATATGTATGTATGTGTGTACATGAATATAAGAAATCAGTGTCAGTGAAATTAATTGATTTTACTAATGCTGTTCTTTAATTTTACATACATATATAATCTAAGGGGTCACGATAACTAAAAAGTTATATTGTGTAAATTATTTACTTATTCTACTGAACATCGCATGGACTTTTTAAAGTGTATTTCATTGTTTTATTTTTGTATATACATACATACATACATATGTACATAAGTGCACTGATTATCCAGAGGGTTCCGGTCCAATGCCAGTTTTAAAAACGTTAGTTTTGCGATAAATAATGTCACATGCAAAAACCACTGTGCCAGTCAAAGGGTGATAGCTTTCTTGGATTCTTATTAACCTGAAGCAAGATTTGGTCTTTGTATTTAGTTTTTTTTTTTTTTTTTTTTTTTTTTGAGCCATGACTGTGCCTAAATTAAAAACCGAGACAATTGCTAATCTTAACTATGACTTGTTATAATTTTATTTTAAAAATAAACCTACATAAATAACAATTTAAATGCTTATTTAATTAATTGGCAAAAGATTTATGGGCATATTTGCTTTAAATATTATGAATTGATAAGAAACTGTCATACATACATACACAACTTACAGGCCGGCAAATTTTTTTTAATGTGTATATGTACCTACGTACATAAACATATATATCCTATGAACACATGTATGCATATGAATATATATATACATAATATGCACGTAGATACATACAAACATAAAATATGTGCATAATTAACGAAAAATAGTAAGTGTTTTTTGGCTTTGTTAAAAGTAATTACATTAGGAAACACTAAAATAATATTGGAAAGAAAGCCTTACGAAATAATGCAATTTTGCGTAAGGAAAATATGGTTATGAGATTTTTATAAACTCCAAGTTAAAATTCAGTAAAATTGGTAAAACATATATCAATTATGGGAAGCGACTTTTATTTGAATTTTCATGACTTATATCGATTTTTGGTACAGTATATATCGATAAGTGCAACGACTGGCATCGATAATAAGATTTATTGGTATCGACTATTAGTACCCTCTATTATTGTCACTGTCGATAATTAGCTCATGCAATAATTTCCCCATTCTGGAACAGCGTACAATGTACACACATACATATGTCAACGTTACTTATAGTTTTACGTTTGATCAAACATATGCATACGTCGATCAACAAGGAAAATGTGTAACTGTTTACTGAGTCAAATTTAATAAATGATTTTTACGTTATGCGGAAATTTGCACAGACGTATTCGTTTTTATAAACATTGCACCCGGCCGGCAAGTTTATTTGCTATTTGTTTTTATTTTTGATTAGTTATGCTGCGCCTTCAATATTAGTTCAGAGACACGAATTCAATAAAATAAACGTTGAGTCAATTGGTTCTTAACTGTGCAAATTACTTTAACAGAGACAAAACAATAATAAATACCTTTTACAAAGACAAACCAATCAGCAATTTAAATAAGATTTAATAATTGATAACTACTAAAACTAATTTGGGAACGAACATGCAAGCGATTAACACCACATTTTTTAATGTCAGCTGCCGCAGATCTGATTATCGTTATCGACATGTCCATGCTCAACCAACTTATTATTATTAAAGTTTAAACAAAATATTACTGAAGAGCATCTGCTATTTCACGTCGTTATTAAAGACGCCTTAAAAACAGTTACCGTATCATTGCTCAACTGATTTCTTTCGAGTTAGACAGCATTGTTTATGTAAAAAAATGCAAGAATACATTAACTATTAGCTTAAAGGTAAATCAGTTTTTTTTTTCATTGCGTTTATTCGAGCTTTTCGTTGGACATTTTTGGTATTTTCAACACCGCCAAAACTACCTCGAAGTGGCAATTCCTGCAGCCTATCGATAAACTGCTCCAATTTTGCTCGTTTTGCGCTGAGCGGGCTCAGTCTGTAAGAGAATTCCTTGGTAAATGGACGTGCTGGTGTGTACTTGTGTCTGTTCGCCTTCACTAGCCGCAATTCGTTATTCTGCTTCTTCTCTATATTTTTTTTGCTGTGTGTGTGATGTGTAATGCAAAACGGAGAAACGGCAATGACGACGACTACCAAAAAGGAGGAGTAAAGATTACTAAGAAAAATGTGGCCTATAACACAACAAAAAATGGGTGAGGGTGGCAAAAAATAGAAAAAGTGAAAAAGAGAAATAAAAAACAACACGAAAAAAGTCTGGCCTTAAGCAGCACATGCACGCACACACGCACGCCAAAAACAACGCGAAAGAAAAGTGAAAACGTGCAAAAAAAAATCAAAATAGACAACAGCAGTGAAAATGTGTGACACAGCGATAGCGGTAAATTCTACAGCAACAATAACATCAACAGGAGCAACACCTAATGCATCTGGACCTCAAATAGCAGCTACAATTATAGCTACAGGCAGTGCTACAAAAAAAGAACCACAGCGAACGCCACAAAATTGTTGTCGCCTCTGCATTGCTCCGGCCACGGAGTGCATTTCGATCATTAATAGCTATGCAGCCGATAAGGAGCCGCTGACCACCAAAATCTATAATTGCGTCAATATCAAGGTGAGTTATAGTGAAAGAGAGACACAGAGAGAAAGAGAGCAAATGAATGTCATCATCAGCAGAATCATTTTGTTACCTTTGAGTTCCATTCCCTATTTGCTGCTCCCTGCCAGAGAAAACTGTTATACACATTTCCCTTCCCTCCCTTGGACGAGAGTTAAAGCAGGAGCCACACCCGCTGCAGGCAGAGACCCATTCTGCAATCTGTTTCCCTTGTTGTGGCTGGAGGGGATCAGCGCAGCCAGTCCCACAAAATTAAAACGACAAAACAAAAGTGAGGTTACGTTGTCAAAACCAAAAAAGAAAAAAAAAAAAAATAAGCCAAATAAAACCAAAAGCAAACGTTGTGCAAGCAAAACAAAATATGGGAAAAACAAGAAACAAAATTAAATCCTCTGCTAGTGCTGCCGCTGCTTTCAGATGGCATAGCGTTGTCTGGGCAAAACTTTGCTATGTCATGACGTTGCCGCCTCTGGTCGGTCGCTGGCATTGCCCAATCCTAGTCATTCGATTTGAGGTTAGAGTTGATCCTGGCGAGATATGTATAGAGGAAGAGCAGCACACAAATAATCGACGAATGGTCCGCACAAAGCAGAGACCACAATGAGTCCGATTCGAGTCGTGTGCTGCATAGGAATATAATTGTGTGTGTGTAAATGTATGTGTGTTTATACGCTGGACGGGCACAAAACCCAGCACACCAAGCAATTATATATAATTTTTGTTTCTACTGTGTTTTATACATATACCCTCCTCCCTCCACTTCTCCACTTCCTATCCCATTCTTCATTTTCATGGAATTTTCTTCAGGCTCAACAGCAGCTGCTGCCTGCCGCCGCTGTTGTAGCTACTGGCTCTGACCAGATTTCTATCTAGTTTCCACCATCCACATCGTTGCCCTCTCTCACTTACACTCTGCTCCGCTTCCGCTAATGTGCGCTTGCGTCTCCTATAACAACTTGGCATCATCATCCATTTGGATGACGACGCCGTTTCGTCCTTCTGCTCCTCCTTCGTCGTCTTCTTCTCTATCTGCTTCTTCCTCCAGGGCCAGGACAGGTTGGCTTCGCTAGCTTCGTTTTATTGATTCTTTCAAGAGCAGGCAGGCAGTCAGGCGGCAGAGAACAGGCCCTCATCATCGTCCGTTGTCGTCGTCGTCGTCGTCGTCATCCACTTTTTTTCCTACTTCGTTCATTCGGCTGCACACACACACAAGTATACAAAAGTACTCACACACACATACACTCAAAATGGTTGCCCGTTTCTCAACTCTGAGGCCTGACCCCCGGCGGCATCGACATCTCGACATCGCCCTCGTCGCTACACGTTGCTGCTGCGTGTGCCAGTGCCATGGCTCTGGGGTCTCTTTGGGCTGGTGACGACTGGTGGCTGGCTGGGTCTGTTTTGGCTTTGGCTCGATTTCATGGCGCGCACACACACACACACACACGCACCCATACATACGTTTGGCGGCAGCAGCGCACCAACCCGACCGAGAGTTGACGACGACGACGAGCATTTGGTTGGCGTCATCGCTAGCTCGACTGCTTCTTCTGGCTCGCTGGCTCTTGCTCTGTTCTCGTTATCTGGAGGCGGACCACATGCTCGTTCATATAACACACACACACACCAAAAGAGGGAGAGACAAAAAGAGAGAGAAAAAAAAAAGAAAATGAGACAAAGGCCTGACCATACCATGCCAGGCCAAGGCAGAGCAGCAGGCAAGCGGGCAGGGAGCGGATAGTCGTCGAGTGGTTTCACCTTGGGCAACTCTGTGGCTCTGGCTATATGGCTCGCTCTTCACGCAGATTACCTGATGGGTTTCGGCCTGGGCCCGCATCGAATTTCGTTTTTTGTTAATAAAAAAGACAAAACAAAAAAAAACACTCCAAAAAAGAAACTATAGTAAAAAAAAAACTTTCTCTAATCTGGCGGATGCAGTGCATCCATTTGCGGCTTCTATTAATTGACATTTCTTTTGTGCTTAACGGTGAATCAATAATCGATAAATTATCGTTTTGTTGTTGTTTTGTATTTGCGCCTCTGATGATATCATTTAAAATATATAATAATAAGAAAACAAAAAATTCGTACCCTGTTGGTCGGTTACCTTTACCCAAAGATAGGATGCACACACACACATATATATGTATATGTACACGCGCTCACACAGTTGGCAGACGGCGAATAAGGACACAAAAAGGAAGACAGCAAAAATGAAACTCATTCGTTTCGATTTCTTATTACATATCCAAGGGGCTACTTGCACCAAGTAGTAGTTCATGATGGTGGTGGTGGTGATGATGATGATGCACCTGGTTGGGTTTTGCTTTTGGTTGTTATGGCTATGGCTAGCAGCTGCTCTTATTCTTTCTTTTCTACCTGAAAGCCTGATGAGGACAAAATCTTCAACCTGCCTCAATTCCAATATATTAAAGTTTTAAGTTAAAGAGAAGATGAAGCCCAATATGAGATGTGCGTGTGTATGCATGTGGTAATATGGCGGCGGTTTCTGTGTATGGAGTGTGGGCAGGTTGAATGAACAACATGTTATCGAAAACCCTCAAAGCCCCCCAAAATACACACAAGACAAGTCCAAGTTTAAGGAGTTTCGGTGGAGGGGAGAGACTATAGCAACTTCTTAGGTGTACATAAGGGCATTGTATATAAACGAAACGATGGAACGGATAGGAATCAGGAATGTTGGTGGTGGAGATGAAAGACGGCGGTAAGGGATTGCTGCAATTGTGATTTCGCTGGCATGTTTGTTCAACCATGCCATAGGCCAAGTGCGGGTTCCCTTCGGTGTAAATTACAAATGCTTATTTATATTTACATTTATATAAAGCTCAAAAAAATCTACAAACAATGAAAGGAAGTTGATAATTGTAAAATAACGGCTTATGCCGTTACATTAATGTCGAATGGCGCATTTAAATATTGATTTGAATATCGATTAACGATAACAATTAAATAAGCTCACACTAGCCAATTTTTATATTTTCAATAATAATATTTCTTTGAAAACAAATGCACATGCATACATACATATGTATGTAGTTTTGCCCATATATATGCAAGTACATATGTATGTATGTACTTATGCCTTATTGTTACATAGGCCAATATACATATATCTAAACATGCGCACACATATACACTTAAATACGCATATATGTATGTATCTGGAATGTTATCACTGCAAAGGGACATATGCATTTGATTTGCGCAGAGGTGTGCGTGCGTGTGTGTGGCCAGTATGGGATGCTGCACCGGACTTTTACATATAATTATAAACAGGTCATTGACATTTTAATGGAGGGTAGTTACTTAGTTTTTCTCGCTTCAATGATTCTACTGGACGTAACATTAACATAAAGGTAACTTTATACGCCATTAACTGTTCAGTTACAAGTTTTAGCTATGTAATATTGATACATGACATACATACATATGTGTATGTATGTATATCCTTGCTGCTCTTTAACTGTTAACAACTTTAAATTGTGTTAAGTCGATTATATTTTCATAGATGACAATCGATCGGTTAAGTAAATCGATCAATTTAGTTATTTTAATTTATTTATCGATCCCTATTGGTGACGAAAAATCGATAGGCTGTTTTTTTTTCTTCTTTTCATAGTATTTGAATTTGAAATGTTTAAATTTAAAAAAAAAGAACCATATTATTATATGTTTATTTTATATAACGAAATTTTAATATGAAACTGTTGATGTTTTTACCTTAAATTATTTAATAATGGGCACTTTTTGAAAGAGTATGACCAAATCAAATCTATCCATATCTATAATGAGCGTGACTACAATGGTTATTTGTTGGCCAGATAAGCTATTAACAATTCTTTTTTTTTTTTTGTTATCTTAAACCCCTTTTAATTTACCAATGCTTTTTTATTTTGATTTCAGATCACATCTCAGGATCGTCTATCACAACAAATATGTCATGCTTGCATAAGCTATCTGAATTCATGGCAAAGTTTTAAAAATCGCTGCCTTAGTTCACAGTCCAAGCAGCGTCAATGGCTGGAGACGACGGCGGGGGCGGCAATAGCAACGACGCCGCCGACGACGACGAGTAAAAGCAAACTCCTCAGCTATTTGGATTTGAATAGTGCTGAGAATGGAACTGGAACAGGATCAGATCACCAGCTGTCGGCAGAGAATGAAGCGATTGTTGTCGGCAGCAGCGATATGGTGTCCGATGATGTGGCGGACAAGTCGACTACCTCAGCATCATCTGCAACCGCGGCAGCAACTACAGCAGCATTGGCAGCCAATATATTGGATGGAATACCAGCGCTAAAGAAACGCAAATCTTTAACAGTCTATGTGAGTCCAAAACAGCAGCAGCAACAGCATCAACTGCAACAACTGCAACAGCAACAGCAGCAACATATGCAACTGCAGCATCAGCAGCAACAATTGCAGCCAGCCAAATTGACAGGCAGTTGGGCGTCTGGTGGTAGTGGTGGTGTTGTTGGTGTAGGTGGTGAAACACTAATTGTGCAAGTGATGCCGCCAGCACCGACAATTGCGACATGTTCCTCCTCCTCCTACTCTTCCTCTTCCCAATATCAATCCCAATCCCAGTCCCAAGTGCAGCGACATCACCATCATCAGCAAACATATCGTAAACACCAACAGCAAAGAATCAAGCGCCAGACCCAGCATCAATATACCCCCAGACGTTCGCGTCCGCAAGGAAAACGTGCTCCTGGTCATGCAATTTCATATACTAGTCAAGCTCCTACAATATCCATTAATCCCGCTGTCCATACGACCATGCGTAAATTGAAATCAAAAATGTATTTACCATTGGATATAACAGTACCATCACCTCCAATTCATGTTGCCAGTACGGGTCCTCATCCCCTTCCTCAAATTCCTTTACCCCCTTTACCCTCTGTGACTGCTACTGCTGGTTCGTCACTTGGTAGTGTCCTACCGCTACCACCGCCAAAGCCTCAGTCAATATCATCAGTGGCCGCGGCCACCACATCATCGTACTCGACGACGCCTACTCCGATACCGACTTCGACTCCGCTGCTTATGCCAGTGACGCTACAAAGCGCCACACAGCAATTGCGATTTTTCAGACGATATTCCTATAATGTAATTGTATCGTGCATTCGAAGCGACCCTTCCCTACAAACCTCCCACCCACACCTGAATTCCCTCGACCCTATTCCTCTACCATTTCAATTTTATCGAGCAGGATCTATCCAAGTGTATAAGAAGCGTCTTCTATTAAATATCAAGAGAGTTATTTATTTGATTAATTTATTTAAAAGTTGCATAACTCATCCGTCGTCATCCGTTTTTTCTCCTTTTCTCTTCCTTTTCTTGGTTACCTCCCCTCTCTAACGCTAAACAGCCTCTGCCTGCTGTGCCCATCAAAGATGAGCCTATAGATGACACCGATGATGACTACCAGATGAAGTCTATAGACGAATCCATTGATGATATGGTGGATCCCACAATGTTCCTAGAGCGTTCGGAGCTTGAAGGCGATGTGCCATTAATGGTAAAATAAAAATTATGAAATGATATCACTATGCTAATATTTTTCAACTCTCGACAGACTTCGGACTATGATTATACAGCCCAGCATGGGGTAACAGCTGCTGTGGCGGCTGCCTCGCTACCAGCCAGCGCTGTTGCCAATGTGGCGGCTGCCGGTGATTCAAAAGTGGCCAGTTGTCGGGCATGTAGCCTACAGTTTTCCACCAGAGCCAACGCCCGCCGTCATGAGCGTAATCTGCATCCGAATCTCTTTCAATTGTCCACCGATTCGCCCAATAATACGCCAGTTACAAAACCAACACCAGCTCTAGCTGCTGCTTTGGAAATTCAACGGGCCGCTGCAGCTGCTGCTACAGCTGAAGCGAATCGTTCCGGTGGGAATATGTCCACACAAAAGTATCGTCAAGTGGTAATGAATGCCTTTATCAAATGTGAAGCCGGTGGCTATGACTATGACAATCCCGAGCAATATCAATCTCTGTTGAGTCGCGATAAAATTGAGTTTATTGAACAAAATGCTGAATTTCTCGAACAGTATCAGACAATGACTTGTCGCTGTTGCAATAAGTTCTTCAGCACGTATAAGAACTTCATGGCCCATGTACGAAAGAAGTATCCATTGTTGCCACGAAATCTCTGCTTTAACTGCCTCAAAATGAATGATTCGAAAGCATTGTTTATCTCGCATCTGAAAAAGCGCAACTGCATCAATCTATATAGAGTGATGAATGCCTTAAATAATAAGCAAAATGATGGAGTAACAGCAGTTGCCTCTTCTCCAGCTATTGTTGGGCCAGCAACAGTGGCGGTTGTTTCTGGAACAAGTACAACGACTACTTCCGACAGGCCGGAAAAATTGCGCGCCAAGGAATTACTGGTCAATAAGCTTTACGAATGCAAACTTTGTCCAAAAGGTTTCCGCACCAAACATGAATTCCGCACCCATGTTTACGATAAGCATGCAGATGTTCAGCGGA
The DNA here is from genome assembly GCA_018903615.1 of Drosophila neocordata. Taxonomy (NCBI): domain Eukaryota; kingdom Metazoa; phylum Arthropoda; class Insecta; order Diptera; family Drosophilidae; genus Drosophila; species Drosophila neocordata. Next base: position 189,016 of record JAEIGI010000011.1, read on the forward strand.
AGGATAATAATTCCATTCAGTGCAGTTTCTGTGGTCTGGACTTTGCCGATCCTGTTGACAGGCGGCGACACTATAATAACATGGACTGTATTGTCCGTCTGCGTTGCATGACCTGCGATGCCAAGTTGGAGACGCATCAGCGGTTCCTTGATCATGTCTATCAGGATCATTTGGGCGGCTTGAGCAGTGATAATGCCTCATCGACGACTGTTAGTGGTGCAACCGTAGACAATTCACATACACCTGGCAAAAAGAGTCTACTGGGGGCTTTGGGCATAGGATCGGCAGATGAAACCCGGAGTGCCACTGCCCCCCCGCTGAACACATCTACCCCAAAGCCAATTGGCGGAGGAGGATCATCATCAGCTGCATCAACAACGTCTGCTAGTGGTGGCTTATTAGGCGGTGGTACCTCAGTCAGTCGCGATCGTGATGGAGCACCAAAGTCTCAATATTTCTCTCGCATGCCCCAGGTCTGTCCCATTTGTGGCCAGCAATATAATAACTACAACAATGTGCTCCGACACATGGAATCGAAGCATCCCAACAAATTACCCGAAACGTATAAATGTGTACGATGCGGTTTGGGGTATCCAAGAATCTCGTATCTGCGCGAGCACATGATCAATGTCCATGGCGTTGATAAAAATCGTCATTCAGGCGGATTTGAGTATATCGTTAATGCGGATGCCGTTAAACTGGCCGATGGCAGTACTCCAAATGTCTATACGGGCCGATATGATTATGTGATGAAGGATCTGATGTCGATAACAAATGGTGGGACCCTCGGTAATTAGGCTTAGTGTGTAGTTTGTCCAACTCTCATCATCGTAGTTAACAGTAATCCCAAAATACATTGAAATCTTAATTACAAAGTAGCGCAGCAACATAAATGCATATATCTATATATATATTCTTCGATCGTCAAATGCTGGATAATCATATGCCCACTTGTAATCGCAAGCCCATACATATATATATATATGTATATAACTAATAGTATTATCAAATTATTAGTTTGTATTTTAATATTTTTATTATTATTAATAGTAGCCAAAATGCCGAATTTGTGATTCATATGAACTTATTAAGGATAAAATTAAAGACAAAAAGGAAGCACAAGCCGCATGCGGCTGTTTATTAGAAAACCTTGCCATGAAGGATATGTCTCATGATATATAAAAATATCATTTTTCTACCTCACAAAGTGTGAAGTTTGAGTTTTTTTTTGCGACTTGGACAGAAATATATTTTAATGTAGAATCTTTTTTAAAAAAAAAAAAGGATAATAATTAATTTCAGACTAATATCATTTGTGATTTGATTTTAGTGATTTCAAGTGTCTCCTTATTGTTAATTGTTTTGTAATTAATTTTCGTAGTTTTGAATAATTTCATTTGCTATTCATTAGTTGGCCCATTTCATTTGTTGCTAGCTACTTAAATTCTATGTGAAGAAAAACGACAAAAAAAACAAAAAGATCAGCGTTACTAATTATATGATGGCTATTTTATTTCAGATGACGATGACGAAGAGACAAGCGGCAGTGTGGCCAAGAAGATACGCCTTGACGATAGCAGTAACAACAGCAGTTTGTTAGGCATGGCTGCTACACAGCAAAAAGAATGTCCCATTTGCAATGCGGTATTCAGCAACAACATTGGTCTATCGAATCACATGCGTTCCCATTATACAGCCTCAGCGAATGCATCTGCTTCGGCGAATGCCTCGGCATCAACGTCTGCCTCATCTAGCACAAATGCTGCTTTAGCTGCAGCCAATCGCATGACACCCAAATCGCTGACTATAACAGCAGCTCCTCCAATCACGGCTGAAGTGGCACAAACAGTGTCATCGAAAAAGGAGTCGACAACTGTTTCTTCGTCATCATCGGCACCCCAAGTCCAAGCAATACAATTTCGCCGCAGTTTGGATCAGGCAGCCGATCGTCGGTTTCGGCGTATGCGTTGTCGTATTTGCCAGCGACGCTTTAGTTCCAAGAAATCGTATCGTTATCACATGCTCACCGATCATCAAGTCCAGAATGTCCAGTTCATAAAATGCAAATTGTGTAATGCCGAATTTGCTTATGAGAAGGGTCTTAAAGTGCATCTGTTTAAGGTTCATGGCAAGGCCATAAAGGATGAGATGATAATTAAGCAATTTGAATGCGAGATTTGCTCTATTGTCTATAGCTCGGAATTGGAATTACAGCAGCACAAACGCAGTGTACATGAGTTGTCTGCAGCTTCTTCATCAGCAGCAGCAACAAAATCGTCAGCAACAGGAGTAGCATCGGCATTAACAACAATAACATCAGGCGAAACAATAGGAACAGGTGGCAACAATGGTGCTAGTTCAATCCCCGCACCCCTTTACTGGTATCAATGCAAATATTGTCCATCCAATTTCAATACCAACAAAAAATTAGCAATTCACATCAATTCCCATGATGAGTTTGATTCCAATGATTATTCGTGTAAGGATTGCGGCAATGTCTACAGTGGAAGAAAAAGTCTTTGGGTAACTGCTTGTTTATTAAAATTAAAATGAATGAATCACTTTAATTTATTCCTATGGATATTTTTCAGGTTCATCGCTATAAGAAGCATCCGCAGGTGCCTGATCCGGCCGAGTGTTGTCTGTGCCGTAAAGTATTCTTCGATCGTCAAATGCTGGATAATCATATGCCCACTTGTAATCGCAAGCCCATAACCTCTACCGGGGCACATCAACAGCAACAACCGCAACAGCAGCAACAACAACATCAAGATCAACTAAGACGCGGTCTGGTGGTGTTCAAACACAAAACTGGCGACGACGATGAGGATGAAGAGGATGACGATCAACTTCAACAAAATGCGCAACTTCAATTGGATGATACTACCGATGAGGCTGCTGATGTGGATAATTCCTCTGCTGTGGCAGCAAGTTCGTCCTCGTCCAACACGCATGTCAAGATACGTATTCCTGAAGTGGCATGCACCATATGTGGGGCACGCTTTATCGATCAGGAAATGTTTACCAAGCACATACAGAAGCATGAACAGGAATTGTATGTAGATAATCCACTGGCAGCCATGTTCGACGATGGTCCAGCTGATCCCGGACAGTTTCAAGTGGAGCGACAGAACGAGAATGGGGAATATGCTTGCGACTTATGTGCCAAGACATTTCCCCAAGTGATTGCACTCAAGGTGCATCGCAAATGGCATTTCAGAGGTGATAGCAAGCAGGTGAGCGTTTTTCGGCTTGTGCAGCAAGGAGGAGACCAACCAACCAACCAAGTACCCCTCACTTCCCCTACTACTGATGATGAACTTGAAGATGAAATATAAATATGAATGAATTTGTTTTATTGCTGCTGGGGTTGTTTATTCCAAATCCCAAAAGTATTAGCGATAAATTGCTAAGCCTTATCGATATGCACAAAAGAAAAAAAGAAAAAAGAATATAAACTCTAACCATAAAATGCATAAATTGAGTTCCAGTCATAAATGTTGGGTTTGCTATCGATCAGGCGGATTATCGTTAGTATTGCTGGAAATGGTAACAACCCCAGCTGCTGCAACCTCCGCACCAGTCGCAAAAAACAAATGATTATATGTATATAACTTGAATTGATAAAATTTACTAATCGTTTATATCTTTTCTCCCCTCATTTTCCTTTACGCATGTCAACCATCTTTTCTTTTCTTTCTCTACTTTTCTTTCTTCCTTTCCTCCGTCTTTCTTTTTTTTTTATTTCTCTGTATGTAGAACCCCATCGACAGCGAAGCGACACAGTTGAACAACAACAACAACAATTCGATGTTGCATCTACGCGAATTGCATGCAGTGGGTCTGGTGCCCAATCAACAACAACAACAACTGAACTCCAGCCACAACCAGAACCAAAATCAACAACAACAGAGTCACAATTCATCAGCAACCTCAACGACGGCAACAACGAACAAATCGCTGAAGCGGAAACGTGAATTAAAATGCGATTATTGTGCCTCCACCTTCATCAGCAACAACAATCTACGTCGTCATATGTATGAGCTGCACAAACATGAGGTTAGCCATTTACCCGAACCACCAGTAATTGTCGTGGATGAGCTACTCTCATGTCGCCGCTGTAATCTGCGATTTGATACAAAGGAATTGTGGATCGAGCATAAACTGGCCGATGCCAAAGTGGTGCGACCGTTTTGTCCCTTTCAATGGGGATGTGATCTATGTGGCGAGTATTTGTCACGAAAAGAGAAGCTCATCAATCATATTAATAATCATCTCAAGGAGGATGTTATAGTGCCTGTGGCTGAGAAAACACTAACAGTATCAGGTGGGGCAACATCGACTACAACACAAACAGCAATCCAAAAAGAAACATCTCAAATTGGTATATTGAAATCAGAAATAAAACCAGATTCAAATAAGGATAAATCGTCTTTGCCAGCGAATGCTGATGGAGTCGAACAGAAGGTACCGATAACAGCAGAGGGAGCTACGGGAACATCCTTAGATGTGAAAAAGGAAAAGGCAGCGGCTGCTGATCCTGGTGTTAGCGATCTAGATGAAGCTGAAGATGATAGTTCAGATGACGATGATGATGGAGAGGACACTTCCGATGACGACGATGACGATGATGATGATGAGGATGACGGAGAAGATACTTCTGATGACGACGACGAAGATGATGATGTGGAAGAGGAGCAAGTGGTAGAAATAGAGCAGCAACCTAAACCAGTTCCAGTTGCTGCTAATGAAGTTGATGATCTGGTGGAGGAGGTACTTAGCTCGGAAGCAGATGATGATGATGATGACGACGATGACGACGACGACGACGATGATGATGATGATGAGGACGAAGCTGATATTGATGAAGAAGATATTCCAGCACAGCCGATGCTTAATGGGAAGCATCAGTTAAAAATGTTACATAATTCAGAGGACGATAATGTTGATGACGATGTTGAAGATGAAGATGAAGATGATGGGGTAATGCCTATTGAAGATATTATTGAGGAGTATGATGTGGATGAAGATGATGATGATGTTGAAGAGGATGTAGATGGTGTCGATGTAAGTGGTGGTGTGGTCACAGATGGCGTTGTTGTAGGAGAAGTTGTCGATGATGACGATGATAATGATAATGATGATGATGATGATGATGATGATGATGATGATGATGATAGAATCAGAAGAACACCTAGAGCAACAGCCTCATCCACTACATCATCATCAGAGAGTGAATCATTAACAACCAATACAACAACACATTCAATGGGTGAGCGGCGTAAAAAGAAGGCAACGGCAACAGCAACAGCAGCAGCTACGGCGGCAATTATTGATGCTGCTGATGCTGATGCTGATGAGTCTAATAATTCCAGCTATACGTGTGATCTATGTCAACTTTGTTTTGATTCTCAGGAGCAACTGCAGAGCCACATCAAAAGCCATTTTCTGAATGGACCAAAACTGTCAACGACAACGGGTCTAAAAATGGTGACAGCAGCGGCAGCGACAGTAGCAGCGGTGAGCACTTCTTCCAATAACATCAACAACAATAATAAAACTAAAATCACCACAACAACAATGACAAAAAGAAAATCTTCGTCCGTGGAGACAACAAATTGATTTTAAGCCCTCCATCACTCATCACATCACAATACCCCACAATGAAAACAAGCAACAAAAGCTGCAACAACATGACTATAATCCATAAATCCATCCATCCAAGAATCAATCAATCATCATCATGATCATTAAATCATCAAAAATGTACAAAAAAAAAAAAAAAAAACGAAAACAATTCAGCACATCATTATTAAAAGATGAACTACAACCAACCACCACACAGCATTCCATCAGTAATAACACATTTATATGTACATCTCTATGTCTATTTTGTATGTGTATGGGTGTGGGTATCGGAGTCAGTGTATTTTGTGTATCTGAGTGTGCGCGTGTGTCTGTGTCTATACAAGATTAAGACATACTTTTTACCTTTAGATGTATAATATATAAACTTACAATTTATATGGTTTTTTTTTTTCCTTAAATGTTGAATTAGTTTGTACGTTCACAAGCGCACACCACACACACACGCACACATACGCACACGCATGCAAACATATAGACATACAAATACATTCATAAACACAAAAACACATGCAAATAATGCATGTAAGAGAAAAGCTTAAGAATATATATATATATATATAGCTAGATTATATACTTACCATACTAACATATATATATAAATATATATATATAAATATATATATATATACACAAACAAATATATAAATATATTATCTCAAGCTAAAGAAAATGGAAAAAAGAAAACATGTTTAAGCCGTACCAAAGTAAAATACAAAAAATAAAAAAAAACAAAAAAAAACATATATTTAGCGTAAAAGTTTGAGTAAGGAATTTCGGTGACCCGAATATTGTACACCCTTGCAAATTCTTTGACCATATACTGTTCCTCTGATCTTTCTCATAAACATACTTAACCAATTTTCTGAAACAGATTTTCGATCGAGTTTTGTCCGATCTCTAAACGCTTTTTATAAAATTTACATTATAAAACTTATGGCTTTCATTTTTTGGATAACATTTTTTTATTTTTACCCACATTTACTTTTATATTAACATTGCTTTCAAAGTAATAGAACAGACAGACTGTTGTGGATTGAACCTGGGGTTGATCAAAAGATATATGTATATAGTTTGTATGGTCATATGATATTTAAGCAAGGATGTTACAGGAATGAAAACAAAAGAATCGCGCTCAGTTAAGTTTAAGTTTTTTTGTTAGACTATTAAGAACATGGAAGGATAGGCGATTATCGAGGGTTTGCAAAACCAATAACAACAACCCATTCTAAATTATTGAGACTATTTTAATTTTATATATATTACTTCTGTTATTGTCCTCGAAATGTAAATAATACGATATATAGGCAAAAACGCATTAGACAACAAATCCAGGAAGATAATTTTATTATTTAAATTTGAATACAGCTGCACAAATAAATATATATATATATATATATACATATAGATCTCCCCATACTAATTACTATATATAAAACATAAAAGGTTGATATGAATCGGATCATATTTTGAGATTTCTTTTCAATGAAAAACTAATTTCAGTTTCATTCCGTTTTTGAGGCATGCCCAATTTTCTATTAAACTTGAATTTTCAAAACTCAAAAACTAATTATGCTATATTGGAAACTGATTTATTAATTTAACTAATTACAGTAATTTTCAAAATAAATTTAAAAAAAATTTCACAAATATTGATATTTATATTATAGAATACTTTCAATGGATATTAACAAAAATCGGATAGTTTCAATAGAAATAATGATCTCTTTTTGTGGGAATTACTTCATCTATTATCTAAACCCATTATTCTTACTGCTTCAAGGGGATTGAGATGATATTTATAAATGGACAGAAAGAAAAAATCCAATTTACCTTTGAAAACTTTTTCTCGATATATATGTATATCGGTATTATTGAATGATTACACTATCATTTTAATTAGAAAGAGCTATACTTGAAGTTAATATTTTCATTTTATATAGATTTATTTTATATATATATATATATCCATACTTAAATTGGAATTCAATTGATTTCCGCCCACTGACCAAGAAGCTAATGCGTTTTGTTTGTCTAGAAGACAGGACGAAGTAATAATGATAGCAGCAACTAAAAAGAGAAGCACAATATATCTAGAAATAGCCAGAATGATGAATATAAATATATATAACAAAACGATTCCAACTGAACTAATTAAATATATATTTGTTGCCATAACCCAAAACTCTGGATACAAGAATATATGTTACATATATAATCGTAGCTTTGAATAAAACTCGGCACCCCCTGTTCAGCCGCAACAGATCTAAAATCAATCAGCTACAAAAAACAAACGGATCTAGATTCTTTTAAATATGATTAATTTATGTATATTAGTCATAAGGATTCAACTATACTGTAATTGAAAATCTTAGATTATAAAACGTACAAAATAATAATAATAATAATAAAGTAATGAACGAAACATAAAATACTGCGACAAATTATAAGGCTAAGGCGCAGGCATCGTTCTTCATCCTTACTGTCTACATTTCACCATACTGAATGTTTAAGTGTTCTGCTCACAGCAGGATTGAACTAATTAAAAAAAAAAACAAGTTTACAGATGATTGTAAAATGATTATTCGTTTTCCTTGGGCATCACTGGGGAGTTAAGAGACTCTGGATCTAGTTAAACGCACTCTTTCTTTTCACATGATCCCTTCGATTATTTGGCCATTGTTGCGTGTTGAAACGAGAACTTGGTATAATATAATTGCTTATACTTATCAGTGGAGCTTTATGATTGTGTGGCCATCAAGAATGGAGGCATTGCTGATGACATATTGTTGTTTGGACAATCAGTGAGCTAATGATGCTGGTTAACATATTTGTATTGATTTTTTATTCTAATACAATACGGCGGAAATTTCGCTATATTACTGACTTCAACTCCGTCGTTCGCTTTAAATGATTGAATTGCTGCTATTTCTAGGTAGCCAGCTTATGGTTTCCTTTCAAGTAAGGACTACAGTTTATTCGTTTATGGTAAAAAATAAACATATTTGTTTTTTTTTGTATTTTGTTGATAAATTTATTTCTGGAACTGGGTTACGGGGTAACTCATTTGCCTATTACCCACGACAGCATACATTATATCTCCCGTTTTACAATTGTTCATCTTTTACAATAAAACTAAAACTAAAAAAAAAAATTTATGAACATTATACATCATACATATGTATAATACATACATACGTCTATATGAATATATTTGTGTGTGTATGTGTGTGTACATACATATACGGCGTATACAAAAAGACTCATTACCAATTTTTAAACTTTAACACATAAATCAGTCGAAAATACATCATCATTCCGATTCCGTTTGAATTTGTTATTACAATAAAAAAAAACGTATATATTTATACATACATACATGTATGTACTTACATACATTAAATTATATAATTAAATTAATAATTAAATTGTTGCTGTTTAACTTATGATTTCCAACGGTTATAGGAAGAACAAACAAACAAACAGAAGGATAAAGATGAATCATTCAAGCAACAGATTTTAATTGTATATATGCATTATATTAGTATATATGTATACATTACATACATATATATTAATATTATATATATATATTGTATTTTGTTTGTTTTCGTAGCTATTATACATAATTATAGCACAGCATAAATATAATTACAATTAAAACATAAGGTCACTACCAGGAATTATTTTCATGTCAAGTCGGGCTTAAAGGAACGGACTGATTGAAAATTTACTGAACTTTATTACATAGGCGTGTGTGTATATATGTACAGACATATGTATCTACAGTTGATTATAGTAAAAGGGAAGAGATATAACACATAAACTTTTCTGTATTTAAGTCATGGAGTCGACTTTGAAATACCCTGTAGCAAATCAAAGCCATCAGAAGATAACTTCTCGCTTGCTTTCAATGCTTTATCCTTTTCAGCGATAGGCAATTGAAGTACCAATTCAGCACTTGCAGTTTATTTCTCTGGCTCATTCTACAAAAGTCTAAGCAATATTGACCATATTCAATAGATTTCTATATATAAAGTATATTTGGTTTTATACAACTGGGGGAGGGGGCGGGGACTACAACAATATAATTGCTAAAACTTATAGGCTGTCTTTATACGCCATTTGAATCAAATGTTGATCAAGAATATACACAATGATGGGCATGGGTATACGTTAACAATTTCCCTTTGTTTTCAACTATTGCACATTTAGTAGGCTATTGCGCACTGATTGACTTAATATATATATATATATATATATATATACATATATGTATAGTTTCATAGATATATATAGACAAGACTTAGTTATATCTCTCTATTTATCTCTCTACATTATAAATATGTATGTGTACAAATCTGATCTGTATATAAATGTCTATTGTATAATTTTCATAATCTTCTTTAATTTTTTTATGCCAAAGAATACAAAAAGAAAAAAAAAGAACAGAACCAGAGAGCCGGATTAACTTCGATCGTACCGATGTTTCCTTGATTAATGCATATATGGGCATCGGATTGCTGCTTGCATTTCTAAATACTATATAGTACATCAAGATACACTTTGACTTTTATGTTTCTTTTCAATGGGTGGAGAAATTTTTGAAAATAAAAATATTGATTGCATACATTGTTATGTAATATAGTCAGACCATTGACAATCAACTTTAGAAATAATGTTATGATTATTAATTTTTTTACTGGTATTTTGTCCGATATAAGAAATATGATTTTAAGAAAAGCTATATAATATAGTTGACCGACATGGCAGTGTCTGATGTAAAACCAACATGCAGCAAATTGGGATTTGAAATGAATATAAGACTTTCTATCGATTCAAACAGGCAAACGAGAAGGAAGACATACAGACAGCTAAATCAATTAAGTTCGTGTAGCTTATCAAGGGTATATATATATATATATATACTTTATATAGTCAAAGATGATCACTTTTATGGTTTATGCAAACTTCTGAACAAAATGAATATATCTCTCTGCCTGGGTATAAGAGGCTTTTAAGAGGTTGCAAGCTGAATCGCCTAATGGGTTCAAATCGATACACAATTGGATCCTTTTATTTACATATGATTAGGTAAGTAATCAAAAAAGCTTATATCAATTTTACTTTCTGAAGGTAAGTAACAAAATAAAACTCCGTTTGAATCATAACCCAGTTGGCCAATTCAAACCGTTATGTACCCTTCTAGAACACAAATCGAGTTATTTGAACACTTTTGTTTGATGTTGTTGTCATTTGTTTATCTTTATGTTCTGGAATCAGAGGTCTTTAGTCATCTGCGTTTTGCGTCATAACCTGGTTATACTGATATTTATCAAAAGTCCCACATGTAGAGAAAATTTTAAAATCTGAGAGATTGTGGCTCACGTCATTGGTGGTAAAGTACTGACACATTTATCTCCACTTCCATTTGCATCAACAACTGCACCAGCTCCACCATCTGTATTGCCACCTCCAGCATCTCCGTCATTATCGAAGCCATACCAGCATCACATGACCATAATTTGCAGTGCTACTCATTGATCTATGGTACGATATATACGCCGCTGTGGCTCTGGTGTATAATGAATGCGGGTACGAAAATGTTGCGGTGATCCTGGTACACTCTCCGAACCACGACGTGGTGGTGGCGGCAATGGTGGCGAAGCAGAAACATAGCTGTGAAAAGGGAAATCAAGGATTACAACAAATCACAATTATGGTCAATTTTTGATAACTAATTTTGGGAACTCACCGTCTTTGCATAAGCGGGGAACCCGATTGCTGACTACTTAGCTCGAGTAGATTTTTACGCAACAGGAGCGGGGATTGTCCACGATTATAGCGCGGGGGTGGATCCGGACTCCGATGTCTTCGATCCAAGCCGGCCAATATATGTGGACTAGGTGGCGTGCTAATGCTTCCCGTACCCGTATTATTTATATAGCGACGTAGAAATCCACCACTACCGCCGGCCAAGGGCTCTGTTGTGGGTGAGGTGCTCTGACTGGTATTGCTACTGCTGCTCGCTGCGGATAGAGTACGGTAGTAATAGGATTTACTGCTGCAGCTGCTCCCATTATTCCCATTACTAATGATGTTTCTATAGGTTGGTGGTGGCGGCGGTTGCTCAAATTGCTGTAGTTGCTGTAGTTGCTGATGCTGCTGCTGTTGCTCGGCCACCGGCGATGTGACTGTGGAATTCAATTGTGTTTTAACATAGGTGGCAAACTGTCGCTTCATGGCACCGGCCAGTGTGTTGAACCACCCTGTGAGATTCGAGTCATTTCGATGGATGGATGATTTGGTTTTTGTTTTTGATGAAGTGCAGAATGCAGTGCATGATGACGTGCCGACGCGCATGTGTGTGTGTGTGTATATGAGTGTATTAGCGTGTGTATGTGTTTGGGTGTATGTGTAGTATGTTTGTATGGAGAAAAGAAAAACAAAACGTAAAAAGACAAGCAAATGAAATGAAATGTGTAAGCAATGTGCAGAGAAAGATTAAAATATGTATCAAGTGTTCCATTTTAAATGAGTTTAACTATCTCTCTTTTTATGGTATTAAACCAGTTGTTGATCTAAATATATTATTCAATTGGATGATTAATACATGATGATCCCCCACCCTTTTAACTAAACTAATATTTGTTGCTATTGATATTCTATATTGCATAGGCTTATTATAGCACTGATTAGATCATGACATAGCTTTGATAGATATACATGCTGAAGAAAAATGATAAGGAATGTGATTTCACCTATATTATACTATATATATATATATATATGTATATATAGATAAACTGAGTGAAAAACAATGAAAGATTAAACTTACCCGCTTCATGACCCGAGTGGTTATGGCTATATACTGTATGCTGATCCTTGCCATCCAGGCTACTGCTGCTGCTATTGCTTGTTGCCCCGCTACTGGTGGAGCAGCTCTGTCCCAGTAATTGCCGACGAGCATATAACTTGCTTAATTTACTGCCCATGGGAGATGCAGAACCGGAACTAGTGCAACCATTTATCAAATCCATTTGTGATGCATCACCATGGGGAGGACTACAGAGCTCTGTGGCTGTTGTTGTTGTTGCTGTTGTTGTGGGCAAAGGTTGATATTGCAATTGTTCAGCCGTATGACCAACACCAAAGTGTCCAGCTGCAGCTGGAGATACAGCAGGTGCTTGTGGTGAAGTTATTGCTATTTGAGAGCATGTCGATTGTGTCGATGATTGACTAGAGGTGGAGTGTATAGAAGATGCGGGAGCCACATAGTTGCTATGAAATGGATTTGTACTGCTAATCACTAATGGTGCTGCTGTTACTGGCTGACGTTGATATCGTTCGGCTGCCTCTTTTTCGCGCAGTTGATTCTGTTGATGGTAAAAACGCTGCAGGACTAAAAGAACAAACAAACAAAAAAGGAAATCAAATTAGATTCGATGCTTTAAAATGATTGAATTTTCATTAACACATACCTATGGGACTTTGATTACCAGGCTGGAGACGCTGTTGCTGTTGCTGCTGCTGCTGCTGCTGGTGTGATTGCTGACTGCAGGGACTGATTGTTACTGGAACTATATCTCTGCGCTGTGCCGTGGGCGAAGTACCTAAACCATTATTACTACTACTATCACAGCTATCATTATCCGCTGGTAGACGCCAAGATGGCATCGTCATTGTGGGGCTTGTAATTGTGGTTAAATTTGTCTCCATATGATTTGCTGGCAGTGGGTTATTATGTTTCTTTTGGCTAAAGGGCGATGTGGTCAAATTGCGTAAAATTGATTGGCCTAAGGAAGACAAAACAAAATTTAAATGTTTTCATACAGACAGATCGAATCTATATATCTTGTTATAGAGATATAAAAAATCAATTCATTTTTACCTATGCTGCTAAATACAGATTCCTTTTTGGGACTACTATCGGTATATTTACTATAATGTGTTGTTCCCGAATTATTGTTTAGTTTACGCTGCATAAATGGGGATTTACGATAGAGTTTGGGAACATCACTAGATCCAGATCCAGATCCACCTGGTGGTGATAAAGGGCTGCTACCATTGCTGCTGCTTCGAAAATTTCCACCTGCTGCTGTTGATTGCTGTTGTTGTTTATTTTGTTGCTGTTGATGTTGTTGTGGATGTTTATGTTGTTGCTGTTGATGATGAGGTTGAGGTAGTTGTTGTATGGATGATTGTATGAAATACTGCGACGGCTGATGCTGCTGCTGCTGCTGTTGATGCTGATAGCTTGGTATTTGCGTGGGTTTTATTGTCTTCTGTGAATTTTGATTTGTTGTGGGACTTGTAATTGCTCCTCTCCCATATTTGTGTGTGGCTCCTGTTGTTGCTGATTCGGCTGCACCAGTTCCAGTTGTTCTGTAAATTTTCATTCACAAATCTTTGATCAGTAGGAATTGAAAAACAAAACCCAAAAATTTCCCATATTTCCCATCATGAGAATAAAAGAGACACACTCAATATGTATGCCAAAATGAAGGACAGTGGAGAGAAGTGCTATGTAAGGGTGGTGGTGGTGGTGGTGTGTGTGTGTGTGTGTGTGTGTGTGTGTATATATATGTTTTCTTTTCTCTTATTGGAACAATGAAGCAATGTATACACAAAGGATGAGGGAAATGTATGTGTGAATGAGGAAAATGGACGATATATGTCTGTACGTTTATATGCAACATAAAACACAAATTAAGCGAAAAATATATATACATATACAAACAGGAGATATAGAACCATCGATTTCTTATTAAACCCCCTTGTCCCCAAAATGATAAAATTATCAATAATTTCGATAATGATCCATTTATATATACTTTCGAAAACAGAGATGCTTATATATATATATGCGTTGACCGATTTGAAGAGATATATTAAGTATTTTGACATGCATTTTAATAGGTTTATGCGGTACACATAAACGACTATATAATTTGACTATATAACTTGATCTCATGTATAATCGAATTAATATTCGATACCCCCTTCGACTTTTCTCAACTCTGAAAAACTTTTTCTATTATGGCCAAAAGTTTTGTTAAAAAAGGTGCTTGCTTTTAACCATTTGTATATTACTGCATTTTGATAACCTTACAGAGCTCCTAAGAAGGTTTCATAGGAAAAATCATAAACAAATTAATTAAATAATATTACCTTGATTTCGTTGTAGGCGAACTTGACAAAAGCTTAATATAAAAAACAAAAATAATAATAATCAAATGCAAAACTAATAGGCAAGCGAATTTTAAAATAAATTTAAGCCATAACCAAAACAAAGCAGCGATATACATATATAAATATATATATATACATAGATATGGACAAAGATTGATTAAAAAGAAGGGGAGTACAGGAAAAGGAAAGAGATATTAGGGTTTAAGGTAGAATAACATGCCACAATTACATACATAGATTATAAAATTACAATAGAACAATAATAACAACAAAAATATAAGAATATTATGTAATAGTCGAAATAAGGATAATTGATATTAAAATACAATACTATATATATATATATGTCGATACATATGATAATATATAAACAACAAATACAATTGCTCACCGATTACCAAATTGTATATTAAAACACAAAACTGTCAGTTATAATAACTATATATAAGATATTGTATTAATTTCATTAAATTTGTTTTATATTTCAAAAAGAAAATTCTTTTTTTACATAATTTCAAAAGAAAACTTAAAAGGCACTCAATTTTAAACAATATCTTTCAAATATATATTTCTTATAGGCTTTTAAAAGCTATGAATACTATATCAATATGTTCCTTCTATGATATTAAACCTTAAGTTATGAGATCTGTGAATTGAAATATTTTAAAATATGTAAAAATAATTGTGAAAACTTTTAAGAAAAATTCATCTATCTTTCTTTTTTTTTTTTTTTTTAATTTATAATAGTTTTAAAGATGAATGTTTTAAATTATTTCACTTGATCTAACAACATATCGATAGATATATATATATGTATATATAGATACTGATATCATTTATCCTATTTAGACTTGAAACATAATGATTAATGATCATGATCATAATAATAACAACAATGCTAATGCTAATAAATAAATTTCAATGGTACTTACTGAATTTAATTTATTTGTTTGATTTGATTTGTTTTTATAGATTATTTCTCTCTCAGTTTTGGTATTATAAACGTATTTTTGTGGGAATTTTCATTGTTTGTTTTAATTATTTGTTTTTTGTGTTCTTTTTTTTTATCTTTCTCGTGTTTTCTTTTTGTTTTGTCATTTTCGATTAGGTTATATGTGTAGATATATATTTATACAAATCTGTATATATATATATATCTATTTTTATTGGTATTTTATTATTGGTATTGATACATATTAGGAATTATGTAACCTACAAAAAATAAATGGTAATAAAAAAGATGGAAAAAGAAAAAATCAAAATAGGAAAAAAAAAATAATTAAATAAAAGATGTAACAACAACACACACACGCAATAGAGAGAGAAAATTGAAATTAATTTCATTGTGATAAATATTATTATTTACTCACTTGTAGAAATGGCTTGTGGAACAAAGTAGTGGAGTAGTAGTGTTGGGAGGGGGTGGGGTTAAGACTAAGATATAAGTGTTTTTTTTTTTTTTATATATATTTATTTGGTAGTACAAGAAGAAACTAAAAAAATTGGTTGTCTTTAAATAAACAATAAAATTAAAATGAAACATGCCAAAAATCATTAAAAAAATTTCCTTGCCAAGTTTTAATATAAAAAATTTAAGGGGATTTGGTTTCAAGCAATTTGTATTTATATATATATATATATATACATATAAATATATATGTATATAGGTGGGAGTATTAGGTATTGTATATACGCTCAAAATCACCCTACAAAAACCCTTAAGGATATCATTTTTGGGGCCTACCTGTAAGAGGCCACGGAACGAACAAGTTGCATTTTGCAATTTATAAAAATTAAAACGAAAAAACAATTAAATGAAGAAATAAACAAAAAAGGATAAATCAAATTGAAAGAGCAAGCATTCACTCAGCAGCAGCACACACGCTCCCTGGCACACTCTCACGTACGTACACACACGCATGCAAACACACTCGCACGGACAGATAGGGAGAGAGAGAGAGAGAGAAAAGAGCAGAGATCAGCTTGATCTATTCGATTTGATCCTCACCTCATCAGTGTAGTATGATCACCGCCATTTGGGCGTAGACGTCGTCCTGCAGTGTCTACAACATTTTGAAACCAATTGGGTACATCCACATCTTTTGTTTCATATAACGTAATGAATTTTTGAGCCAGCAGTTCCGGATATTTGGGACGATCCTGATGGTTCTTAGTGAGGCTGCAATTAACAAAAAAAACAAAAATGTCAGTTTTTAATGTATCTATTTATTAACTTAGTCAATATTCCTTACCACTTGATGACAAAAACATGAAACTCCTCACTGAAATTGAAGCCTTCGCCACGCGGTAAACAAGGTGGTTCTGAATCCAGGACTTTGGTCAGCACTTCAAAGTCAGTATTACAGCCTTCGTAAGGTGAACGCGCTGTGGCCAACTCCACCAAGGTTATACCCAATGACCAAACATCGGCGCGTATATCATATTTCGGTTTCTTTGGATCAATACGTTCTGGCTGTTAGGGTCAAGGTAAATATATTATTCCATATACATAAGTCAATTATATTGAGAAACATACCGCCATGTATGCTGCACAGCCTGCCGATCGTGTATTGGCTTTGGAATCCACCAGGCGACCGCTTATCCCGAAATCGCAAAGCTTTATATTGCCACGTTCATCGATCAGTATGTTTGAGGGTTTTACATCACGATGGATGACGCCATGTTTATCCTTTAAATATGATAAAGCATTTACCGTCTAGAAAGGAAAGACAAAGGATAACTATTAGCAACAGAATCTTTACTATAAGTATTGATAGTATTGATACTTACCGCCACAGTCACCTTTCCCAGTATCGGTTCCGGCACTGGCTTCTTTGACAGCTTGAGCAATTTGTCAAAGCACATAGACATCAGTTCCATGCATATCCAGACATCTGGATCTCGTACAAAACAACCCAAACACTTGACAATGTATTTGCAATCGTGCGATTTTAGTACTACATCTAAATCCATTAGAATGCGTTTGTTCTCCTCTGCATTGCCGGTGCGACGCATCTGTTTGACCGCAATTATTGTTTTGCTAGATAAGTGGCGCATCTTTACCACATTGCCACTGGTGCCATTACCCAAATCACCTAAATGCTCTAGATCGTTAATATCCGTGGGATACTGACGCCCATCGATATTTAGTTTGCCCGTTTGGTTCATTATCACTTTCAGTTTTTTGTCCGTTTCCGTTTCCGAGGGATGCAACGGTGTGGGCAGTGACAGCATCATGCGACGCTTTTGATTGGATCCCCCGTCAGCTGAAACACAGTATTATAATATTAGGTTATTTATCGTTTTATCGATTTTTCGCTCCTACATAACTGTTAAAGCTTTATTTATTTGTCTGTCATATATATTATAAAGTAAGATCGGTCGATATTAAGCTTTAAATTCAAAACTTGTTCCTATTGCCCAAGTCTGGCATCAATTATCAAATAATTATAATTAAAAAATAAAAAAGAAATCTCAATAACTGAACTGGAACGAGTACGATATGTTTTTACACATTTGTATATATCATATTTTGACCGTTACATTGAGGTATTCAATCAAGCAAAAGAGAATCAATCTATTGAAGTTAATACTAGTTTACAATGTTTATAAAATGTAACTGTTATATTTTTATTAGTAACATACATAATTATCTAATTATCCAGTCGCTGTATTGTTCCCTTAGCCGACACTTAGTGTTATGTGCTACTGAGAGTTTTGATTAGAAATATATGTATAGTATACTTTGTAGCGTTGAAAAAAAATATGCTTTCCCTTAGCTGCCTCTCACACGAATTGTTGATACGTCAATACTTAAATTTTAATCCTTCTTAAGGGACTAAAATCAAATAATTATATACTTTTAACCAAACAGCTACTGTTGGAAAACATAATACCTGGTCCAAAGTTGCTAAAATAGCGATCTGCAAATAAGCACTGGCTAAAGAATACAATATAGCAACGGCTATATGCCATAAATCGATTTCTCTAAAGTTTAACTTTTTGTGTAGCACCGTTCTAGTCGTCACAGTGTTCCACAAAAGTTCCAAATAAAAACAATTTTAATGGTAATACAACTTAACATTTAATTGATCGTTAGCAAAGTTCAGTGGTATAAGATAACGTTAAAGAAAATGTTTAATAATTATAGACTAATTATGATACTACTTGTTTAATTTTTGACTCTATTGAAAATAGCCAAACTCTTTATGATTTCTTTCGAAATGAAAATTTAAAATAAACTTGCTGCTGATTAAGAATTTCTACAAATGTATACTGTTTTTTTGAGTAGCTTTTATTTGCAAAATTTTGAATGAAACCTTGCCATAATATTCACAATGCAACAAATTTCTGACCCAATCAATCGTCATATTTGGTGCAGGATGGTGACAGACTTATGCCCAACAAAATATGTACCAAGGAATCGCTTTAAACGTACTGTATGGGCAAAGACACTAATAGTTTATTATTAAAGCGGTATGGATGCTATAAATTTTATATAGCCGGTCGAAATTTGATCAAACATGGATCCATTACAATTCATCCGACTCCAGTGAAGAATTGTGAAGCAGAGAAATTGCCAGATAATTAAGGAACAAGAGGAGTATCATGAGAACAGCGCCGCCAACAGGCATGGGGGACAGTTTCTCAGATCAAATCGTCAATGCTCTTGCAATTGAGCTAGTTCATGGCTTTGGAATTTTCTTAACCTTACCTAATGGACACAAAACATGACTTTCGCTTGGAGATCTTTAAAGGAAGGAAAGATGAAGTTTATTTCTTACACCTGTCGCGCCCTCGTACGTTCAGTATTAAATCGGATCAGACACAGTGGATGTATGTATGTATGTACATACATAAAAGCATATACAAACATACATATATATTCCAGGCAATGGCATGGAATATTGAAACAATTTGATTAGCTTCTCGGGCAATTGTGTGTGGTTGTCATTCGCTTCGTCTCTATCACAATGTAGTATTACTTATATTTTATTGTTTTAAAAGAAAGTGCCAACATATCAAACTATTTAAATGAACAATAAAAAAAAAAACAACAAACTTATAAATACTATTTTTGTGTTAAGTGAAAAACCAACAATAACAACAACTAACCCCAAAGCAAAGGCAAGGCAAAAGCCATATCAAGACATAACTCCGGAAATGCCAAAAACGAATAACAAATGTGAGAGACAGGGAGAGCAACAAAGGCATAACAACACTAAGGGAGAGCGAAAGAGAGAAGCTTAATGAAAATGCAATACAAAAAAAATTTTGCGAACGAGACATAAAAACAAATTTGTATCTGAGTATGTATGTTTGTATGTATGATTACAAGTTATGTGTGTGTGTGTGTTTATTGCGTATAGCTGTGAGGGAGAGAAGCAGTGAGATTTAGACAAGGTGGATGGGTGGGTGGTTTGGGTGTATTGCAGGCGGCATGTGATGGATGAGAAGTGGACTAAACCATTTGGTGGTAAGACATGTGGTAAGCGGGCGAGCGAGTGAATCGGTAGTAAACCAAAACAAAGAGAAATACAAAAACAAGTTTAGTTTTAGGTTTTTTATTTTTCTGGAATGAGCCTTATCTATGCAATCGAAATGATACAGGCTAGTAAATGATAGAAAGAGAGGGAATTGAAAAGAATAAAACTGGCATTGAAATCAATAAAGATAACGTGTGCCCTTTGTTGGGTTGCTTTGTGCTTAGGGTTAGCCCAATGAGACCAAAAATAAGGCGATATTGTCTTATCAGAAGGCAAACACCTATACACATACACACACACACACGCACACATGGGCATGGCTCTTCTCATTGCAATAAGCGGTGGACTACCACCGTTATCAATGTTATCTAACGGAACAATGGGTAACTAAGATGCAAAAGATATGCTTTTTGCTTTTTGACCGACTGTGTGCGACATAACAATAACAAAAACATGGAAAGAGAGAGAAAGAGCAAAGATATATTAGACAAACAATTGCGAAATTGGAGTTGATGAAAACAAAAACCTGGCTGGCTCTGGTCTGGCCTGGACGGAAAGGTAATGACAAATAATTTAAATAAATAATAAAGAATCTGTTTTTTGTTTTCTTTTATGCGTACGTGCGTGATTTGTGTAAACTAAAAATATTCTACGACTCCAGTCCGATTGCTATAATTAATTGATATTCCCACAATAATAGGCAAATAAATGTAATGCTACGAAGTTTTAGTTATTTGTTACCATACTGATCATGAATATATACTTTTGAATATCAACTTTAAAGAGTTCTTCAATAACACTGATTGTGGCTCCATCCCATAAGAATATCCAGATTCATTTTGTGGTTTAACATTAAATGAAGTTGAATCCTGTTTATGGTATAGGAATATTCTGGGCGTATATTATTGGAAAAGTAGCTCTTCAACAACTTCAATAGAATTTATGAACATTTTGTGTTTCAATTACAGCATTAAGACTTTGTATTATTTTAAACCAAGAAAAATTACTTTTATATTTTATTATTATTATTGGAAATTTTTCCAAATCTGAATTGAATATCCGATTTTTTTGTTCCTGTTTTTATCTATATATATTACTTTAAAACTTACCAATAGGCAGATTTGGCATTGGGCGAAAGTTCCTAGAGGGCGGGACAAAGGTGCCAGAATACATGCCCTGAAAATTGGGGGCGACGGTTGTGGGGACAGGAATTTCTGGCGCTGCTTTAGATGCTGTGCAGGTGTTGACGTTTGCGGAGGGAGGTGAAATTGAGCTAGCAGCTGTTGTTGTTGCTGTTGTTGATGATGTAGGACCGGTACCCATTGTAGCCCCAGACGGTAGTGGCATTGGCATGGGAGGTAGAGGGGGTATACGCGCTCCACGGGTATTGGTTAACCCGATCTTTTCATGGGATTCGTTTTGGGCCTGAAGTGCAGCCTCCAGGGATTGCAGACGATTTCCAATTGTTTCAAATTCAATTGTTGTAGACATTGTTACAGTTGTTTATTTTATTTTGTGGTGTTGGGGGTTTTTGCTTTTTTGTTTTTTTAGGTTTTTGTTTTGTTTTTGTTACTTTTGCTTAGTTGCAATAGCCGGAATGAAGTGGAGGGACAGCAAGAAGAGGTAGAGGTATATATGATGGAGAACCTTCGACTTCGATTTTTCGTCGTGCAGTTGCTGCGGCCGCCTGCAGCACACACACACGCACACACATGTATATTTGTATGTGCTTTCTGTCACGCTTCCTCTTTCTAATGCTTTTTGTATTTTGGTATTTGTTATTGTATTTGCTAATTTGATTGTCAAAAAAAAAAAACAGAAAACAGTCTCACAGGCACAGAACTGAAGCAAAGTGAGCGAGCGAGAGAGAAGAGGCAGGGACGCACTCACTCACATACACAACACACATACACGGACGCACAACAACAACACTCAACAAGAACACTCGCGATTTTTGCTTTTCTTTTAGTTGCCGTTTTACTTTTGGTTTTCGTTTATATCTATTGGCCAATATTTTGAATTATGCACATGCTTGATTTTCACCATATACGTTCGTACATATGTAAGTAATATTTATTCTTTGGCTGGCACTTATCTTCTTATTATTAACAAAGTATCGATACTCTGTTAACCTAGCAGCGGCATTTTTGAGCACTAGTAAATTAGCAGTGACATTTTTGAGTACTGGTAGTAAGCAACTGCATTTTCCAGTACTGGTAATTATACAGCAATACTTAAAAGCACTGTTAACAGGCTGTTATACAAGCTCTACAAAAAAACTCGTACGTTACAATATAAACATCAAATTTTTAAAAAGATTAGGAGTGTTAGAACTATGTATGTATGTATATATATTTATACAATCGAAAATTAGCTTGCCGTTAATATCTTTATTTGGAACGTAAAATACTTTAAAACATCAAGTAGATTATTCTAATTTGGACCTAATATCTTTGGTTTGTGGTTACGATTAAACTTGACAAATTAGTATTGCTGTTTCGCTTTGTCTTCTAAAACATTTTCAACTTAAATCAATTAAAGCCCGGTTTTACCACGGCCATGAAAAAAGTGTGCTTGCGTCTAACTATATAATTCAGGCATCTAATTCCCGTTAAGCTGAACATGGTCAGACGACTAATGAGACCTATAATGGCGGACCAAAAGCTAAGCATGTATTTCAGTGTTGCACAGTTCTTTTATTTTAAAAGCTTGCAGCACCGTTTACTTCCACTGTTAAATTTACAGATAAAGCGAAAAATAAGACCATAGAGAGGAGCAAAAAATCAAATGCAAAAAACGAAGTAAGTAAAATAAAACGTGCAGCGGCGAGTCACTACGGTGAAAGAAAAAACCCGAAAAGTGAAGGAAAAAGGAAAAAGCGGACTCAGTTTTGTTTTTCAAGGTGGAAAAGTGCAAGTGCGCACGCACACATACATAGACAGACACTTGCACCCACATACACTTCCATACAATCATACATAACTATATATATATATAGATTTGTATAAATATATATATACATACATATAAAGATAGAGCAGCAAAGCGCGCCGCAATGTCACGACAACGTCCGCGACTCCAGCCCATTCAAATTGACCGTGACCCGGAACCAGCTCTGTAAGTAGAAATATTATATCCTTATGCCAATTTCAATTACTAACTCCATCGCTCTATCTCTCTTTACCTCCATCTTGTAGAGTACCGCCTCGTAATCTGGATGTACGTGCCACTATTCAGATAGGCGAACAAACATTTGATATCGATGCCGATAGCCTAGAGAAAATCTGTGATCTAGGTCGTGGCGCCTATGGTATTGTGGAGAAGATGCGTCACCGGCAAACCGGAACAGTGCTGGCGGTTAAACGGATACCTATGACGGTAAATTTCCGTGAGCAACAACGTCTGATCATGGACTTAGATATATCGATGCGATCCAGTGATTGCCCCTACACGGTTCATTTTTATGGTGCCATGTATAGAGAGGGTGATGTATGGATCTGTATGGAAGTAATGAATACCAGTTTGGATAAATTCTATCCGAAAGTTTTCAAGCATAATTTGAGTATGGAAGAGAGTGTTCTTGGCAAGGTGAGTGGACTAGAAAGTTAAATGGATAATTATAAGACACTAATTCAATTGCTGCCATTAGATTGCCATGAGCGTTGTCAGTGCCTTACATTATTTACATGCCCAGCTAAAGGTTATTCATCGTGATGTAAAGCCATCGAATATATTGATCAATCGCAGTGGTCAGGTTAAAATTTGTGATTTTGGTATATCCGGCTATCTGGTGGATTCCATTGCCAAGACAATTGATGCCGGTTGTAAACCATATATGGCACCCGAACGTATCGATCCCCAAGGTAATCCCGCCCAATATGATATACGGTCAGATGTCTGGTCTTTGGGCATAAGCATGATTGAAATGGCCACAGGACGTTATCCCTATGATAAATGGAGAACACCTTTCGAGCAGTTACGTCAGGTAAGTGCTCCTATTTCCTTATGGTTCCCCACCTAATACAACAGAATAATAAAGATGTCACGGGTTCCCAAATAAAATATATCCTAATTCTACCTTAATGACGTTTAAGTTCAGACGAAACAATATTTATATATGAGATATATATATATATTTATATATGAGACCCATATCAAGTTTGTTTTTAAAAATTTATTTTATTTTGTACATTATATAAGTTGGGTCTGTGCAATTTTAATGCAAACGATATTTTCGTGTTCTCATAGTTTTAATCGGTGAAAGTCATGTATATAAGGCCTTTAAATTTGTTCGGTCTTGTTTTTATAAACCTCTGTTGAGCACGTTTCCATGGAATAAGATCAATGATTAATATACTTGGAATCATTTTTCTACTCTCTGATTATCAAAATTTCCTGTAACAATTTATTAACTTAACTTGTAAATACTAAATGGGAATGTGAATGTGTCACGGAATGCCGCGGGGCATCGCTCATTATTCGTCAATGTTTTGTTCCAACAAATTCGCATATTCCTTGTAAAATCATCAACTAAAAGAATCCTGCTCATTGATCAAACATTGTATTTTATACGATTAATCAATGAATTAATGTATGTAACAAAACTTTCCAGTGGTTGAGTGAGTTTAAAATGGATCGAAGACTTAATATATCAGAGTGAGCACGATAGCATCTGTTCTCTGTTGTGCCATGTTAAAAAAATTTTTAAAATTGATAGCGACTTTGAGAGCATGTAAAGGCATGGCCGACTTCCTTGCTTAATTTTGATTGGGTTGAGGATCTTTTAAAAAGGTCTAATAGATTCTTTCCAAATAAACAATTATTTTAAGCCGTAAATTACGAACCACAGTTTTCATATTTCATTGAGATTAAATTATTGTTTACTCCAAACTTGATTGTGTAGAAACGTGTCTCATGTAACGGCTAGACCTGCCCATCTTCTTCCTTGTTGTAATTAAGTTATATATACACATACATACATACATAAGTACATATTTGGTTATTCAATAATTTTCTTTTAATTCAAGGTCGTAGAAGATGATCCGCCACGTTTGCCGTCTGGGGCATTCTCTACGGAATTCGACGATTTCATTGCCACATGCTTAAAGAAGGAATATACGGCGCGACCCAATTATGAACAATTGTTGCGTCATAATTTTATTGTAGAGCATTTGCAGCGTAATACGGATATATCGGAATTTGTGGCCACAATATTGGACTTGCCCGATGTCCAACAGGCGCCGCAATAAAAGGCTATCAGCGCCATGTCGGTATATATATGTGTGTGTTTGTGTATGTGTGTGTGCATGCGGATGCGTGATTCTGTGTGTGCCTGCGAGTGTGTGTGTTTGTAAATTGCCGCCGTCTTCTAAAATGCATTTTCCATCATGTTATATGCGTATATGCTACCCAACGATGAAAAATCGCGCAAACCAATTCTAAAAAAGAAAAAAAAAAATGAAAATTTTAAAAATTTAGCTCATAAGTAAAATATACCACTTACCGTTACTTTTGCCATGCAACGCTCAACAAAAAACAACAACCAAAACTGTGCCTCTTCTCTAGTTGCTGTCAAAAAAAAACCGTTACGAAAGGTTAAATTTTTTTTGTATATCAAGCAGTGAAAAATTGCCAAGAACGTAATTTATAAATTTGTTTAACAAAATACAATACATTACATGCAATTAGCTAATCAATGTTTTTAATTTATACACACATATATATATATATATTTGTTGTATATATATTTTTATGTAATTATTTCTTTTTGTTGAATTATCCATACGAAATGCAAAATCAACAAGATTAATTATTATTAAAATTGGTAAAACGCATACATATAAATATTATAAAAAAAATGGAAACAACTTACTATTAAGCATTTGCAAAATGATTATGTATTAACAAACAAAACGGAGAAACAAAAGAAAAACGTTGTAAATTAGTAATAAAACGAAAAAAGCTTGCAACACTGAAAAAACTGTAAATTTAAATTTCAGATGTACAACAGTTTGTTATCGATAAGTCAGATGCTTCTAGAGCTGCAAAGTACTTATGCATTTTTACAAGGGTAAGTCACTTATTCATTGGCCGCATCTATTCAAAAATATACCAACCCAATTAAACAGTATCAAATATGACGTCAGTAAAATTGGGGAAATTGTTTGAATACAAAAACTTTAACAATATGACGGTGTAGTTTCCACACGGGTAACATTTCGATCAGAATGCAAATGTAGGATCCAAATATAAAAAAACTTGCTTTTTCGAGTAGGATTGAATTATTTTATATTGGATTCACCCTAACATTTTCATTTATTGGAGGGCAACCCTGTTCACAAGTTTGGAACGTTGCTTATCTTTTTTAAGTTCCAAAGAAAATCGTAATCGTAGTTAATGTCCGATTAGATTGATATCAATATGAGCGCACGAAATCTATTGCTGTTATCCTCTTCGCGCCTATATGGCTATGGCTATTTAGAGCATGCCCGCGTCCAGTTGGAGGAGCTGTTTAAATCGTAAGTCATCAAACACGAACAAAGGCACCAATAATTTAAATTACGGAATTTATTTATGAGTAACTTTATTCATTCAGGAAGAATGTGAAGACTATTCTTTTTATTCCTTTTGCCTTACGTGATTACGACAAATACACGGCAACAGTACGCGATGCTCTTCAACCATGGGGCTATGAAGTTGAAGGACTGCACACGAAAACTGATCCATCAAAGGCCTTAAGCGAAGCTCAGGCCATATTCGTTGGAGGCGGAAACACCTTTGTTCTCCTGCGCACTCTTTATGAACTAAAACTAGTAGAGCCCATAAGGGAACTGGTCCTGCGGCAAGGGTTACCTTATATCGGGAGTAGTGCGGGGACCAATGTGGCCACTCGTTCCATACACACCACAAATGACATGCCTGTAGCGTATCCACCCAGCTTTGATGCTCTGGGGCTCGTGCCATTCAACATAAATCCCCATTATCTGGAACCAGAAGCCAATAGCAAACATAAGGGAGAGACCCGCGATGAGCGAATTGAGGAGTTTGTGGCGTATCATAAACGACCGGTTCTGGGTCTTCGTGAGGGAACTAGTGTGCGGGTTCAGGGTAATCATGCCATACTACTGGGTGAACTGCCGGCCAAATTGTTTAAGGCGTAAGTACAATCAATAAAATATATAAATTTCTCGTTATAGACAGCAAGTAATGCAAATGAAACAAATGTTGGTAATAAAAAGTTTTGCTTCTACTGTCTGATAAAACTATATATGTACATAAGCTTGTAAATGTATATTTTACATGTTAATACAAAATTTATTTTTCTTTTCTCTAAGAAATGGCGAATTCACGGAGTATGCCCCTCAGGCGGATTTAAGTTTTCTACTGGCCGATCTTTAAGGGAAGTTTTAAATACATACAGTTATTTGCATGTTTTACATATTTTAAAAAATGTA
Source organism: Drosophila neocordata (assembly GCA_018903615.1). Taxonomy (NCBI): domain Eukaryota; kingdom Metazoa; phylum Arthropoda; class Insecta; order Diptera; family Drosophilidae; genus Drosophila; species Drosophila neocordata. The sequence goes on from JAEIGI010000011.1 coordinate 216,794, forward strand.
TAATAGATATGTTTTTTTGCAACTGAAACCAATTGAAGATCTTTAAGTATGGAGCTAGTTGTCGGTTTGTTGTATTGTCTATTACTAACAGTATATGCAAGTAGCAAACATAATAAAGTTGTTTTTTTTTATATATATATTTATGTGTCAAACTAATAAAAGTGTAGAATACAAATTTTGTAATTTCAGAATACATAATATAATAATAACAGACCCTGTTAATCATGCGTACATACGTTATCATGTTTGTGTACTTCAATGTAATACATATAAGTGTACATATGTAAGTGTGTGTGTGTGTTCTCAAATTAAAGTGCGTAAAGATTGTTGTCTTGGGATCTCAGAGGGGTCTTACTTGTTGATAGGATTGCACTTTGCTCTGCCTTTCCTCTTTTTGTTATTTAATCTTGATGATATTTGAGAGGGGTGGAGTTGTCTTGGTCTTCGCGATTGTTCGTCTTGGGCCTCGGTCAACTTCGGTTTGATTGGGTGTGCCTGTTTTTTGTCCGATCTTTGTCAGTTGCCATTTACTTGTTGCCATGATCAGTCCCAATTACAATACATTTAAGGAATTAAGGCTGGAACGTCGTGGACGATTATTGATCGTTGAAATTAAAGGTGAATGGATACGTCGGACTATCTATGAATTGCTTCGTCTTCTGGATGTAGCCAATAATGATGCCGATGTGGCCGTAATTGCATTAAGCGGCAATTTTAATGTGGAACGAATGCAGCCTGATTTACCTCCCCCACAGTGCACAGATAAAGATGAAGTAGAGGCACGCGAAGTGCAATCGCGTGCTTTTAATTTTATTTTACGTTCCCTGGCAAAGAGATTGTTGGCAAATCGCAAGCTCCTAGTTTTCTGTCTTCAGGGAACTTGTGTGGGATTGGGTGTAACCATTTGCGCTCTAAGTGACATTGTGTATGCCTCGAAATCGGCCCAGTTTGCTCTTTCCCTTAATAAACTTGATTCGTGTGCTACAGATAGCAGCGGTTCTGGTAGATTTTGGACACTACCCCATTTGAAATTATTATTGGAATCGGGAGAATCTCTAGATGCTCAGACCGCTTTTAATCGAGGACTTGTTGCGGGCCTTTTGGAGGATTCCCAAATTGGTATAACCAAGTTCTGGCAACGATTGGAGGAACATTCATTACTACCAATTGAATCACTAATGGCCACTAAACGACTACTAATGCATCCCTGGCGTAAAAATCTCTTGGAGGCACTGCGTCATGAGGGCACACCTATAGCAGCTGCCCAGCGCCGAAGTAAACTCTGAATACTACAATGAAACTATCTACATATAATATCAAGATCCGCGTTGCTCCAAAAATACATATCTTATTTAGACACTATCTGCATCTGTAGGTCAATTAAGATCTGGCAAAGTTGTACATCAGAAAGATTTAAGATTATATCCGATATAGTCATAATCAGCTTTCCGTCAATAATTATTTTATCATTTTTTGAATTAATGCCTTTTTATGTATGAATCGATCTATCTGCTTAGAAGGATCAGTTTGATTTTCTAAGATACTATTTACAAAGTTCGACATTCGATCGTTAAATTCTATATGTTATATACCAGAATATATCCTGTATTATCAACAAGAAATTAATTCTTATTTTTTACTTTTATTACGATTACAAAAAATCCGTTTCATCTGATATATAAATACATAGATATATATAAATTATTGTTGTATATATCTATCTATGACTGTTCGACAATTATATTTATCGGTTATTGTTTTCGTTTGTTTATTTATTGGATAAGAAAATTTATAAAGTGCAAAATGCTTGAGAATGGTTTGCCCGCATTTCCGCTGCATTAGCCCCTCACTCACTCACAAATGCACGCACACACACATATATACCCGTTATATATATTTGCTTGGCTTTGCTTCTATTCCTCATCATCATCATCCTCGTCGTCATCATCCTCGTTTTGGTCATTGTGGCCACGTCCTGAGTTGTTCTTGTGATTGAATTCCTTGTCAGGGTCAAATTGCATGCCCTCCTGGTCGGCAGCATCCTCCTCATCATCATCGCCGGCCACCTGGGCGTTCTCAGCCTCTGCCCGTTCCAACCTCCGTGCCAGATCGGCCTCATCAATGGCTGTAACCAGTTTGGGTGCCATAATGACTTTAAATTCACCCTCGAATTCAAGAATTTTTGACCGAATATTTTCAATGGCCACCTCGAGGGCTTTAAGACCTTCTGTCTTCTTTGTGGTGGCTGTGGTCATCACATACCTGAAAAAAGAAGCAAAACGTAGATTCGGATATGCTGATGGTTTAATTTTGATTAAATGACACCTACAGTGGCGGTGCTATCAGATTGATTCGGATAGGCAGCTCCTCAGTACTCAGCTCCAGGCCCTTGCTGAGGGATGCTTTGACTGCATCGATACCTTCATAACCATAACAGGAACATTCGATGTCTGCTCGAATTTTAACAGTGGGCGATACCAGTTTTCGTTTAATGTTACTCAACAACACTTCCTTGGTTTCCGCATCCAAATGGCACTCATCGAAGACAGAGGGATCCGTTACCGATTGCTTAAAAATATCATAGGCCACCGTTTTACTGTTGTATTTCTTTTCGAAATACCATGCCGTCTTCTGGTACAGTTCCTCCAACTTATCGCTGCTGTCGTAGTCTAAAATGTCAGCCACATGACGCAGCAGGGAGTTAATTGCTTTCGCTTTTGCGAAACGCTCCGTACATTTCTCTACATCTTCAGGCGAGACACGACGTTTAGACAAATCAATGTAACCCTTCTCCTTATCCACACGGATCACAACCACAGGTTCGGTTTTTCCTACACGGATTAGTTTGTTGATGGAACGGATGCGGCGACGCGACAGCTCAGATAGCAGTATCATGCCCTCAATGTTGTTATACTCCAACAGATGGACATAAGCTCCCATTTCTGCTATGGAGAGCACATTGACCATGACCACATCTTCAATCTCTGGGTATTTTTCATTATAAAACCGCGACGTTAGTGCCATTGTGAAACCGACCAAAAAAAATGACCGTAAAAAAGAAAAATTGCCGAAAAACGTGTACAATTCTGATGATTTGCAGTGTTGTAAAATAACGGTGGGATGTTAAATTAACAGGTTATTAACAGCTGTTAGAATACTGATGGAAAGCGAATTATTCTGTTAAATTACGGTAACTAAAAAAATATTAGAAAAGTAAATATTTTTGTGTATTTATAAAGCCGAACTAATATGGAAAAATGACCAAAATATGCATAAAAAATTCGAAATATGAATATAACTCAATATTTTAAAATGTTTTACATACATTGATTTAATAAATATGATTATTTCCACTGATATAACTGAGTTTTAAATAACTACAGGTCTGGCAACCTTGCTGCTAAGCGGCGAATTGGTAAGTGCTGCCACACCCACGGTCCGCATAGATATTATTCCGAAATGCCCCCTTCACCATCCCGACCCATAAGCAAAAATACCTATCGGCTAGTGTGTACACACTGGGCCACACAGTCTGCGGATTGCAGCGAATTCGCTCATTTGAAAAAAATAAAACATGGCTGGAAGAGGTGGTTATGAACACGCTAGGTAAATATTATTAACTACTGTCAATAATTGTCAAAGCCAACGCGATGATTACAGTGAGCAAGCACGTGTCAAATGTTGTTTAAAGTGTTTAATGCATACGGCAAAAACAAAATAAGAACACTAACAAAAAAAAAAACAGAAAAAATGCACGCGGTTTGGGCAAAAAAAAAACGGGAAGAGAAACCATCTCAACAACAACAACAACAGCAAAAAGAGCAGCAACAACAACAGTACCAGGAGAACAACAACAGTAAAGACAGGCCGCTTTGGGAGAGTGTATGCGTGTGTGTGTTAGCAAGTGCCAAAGAATAAAGCCAACACAAATTAAGAATTTAACATTTTTATACAAATAAAATGACAAAAAATCTCTTGCATTGATTGATAGTGAAAAGATTGAGAATGAGTGAGCGGGACAGGACTACATAAAGAGCGAGCGCGAGTGACGGAGCGTGAGAGAAACAGAGCAAGTCTGCGGTGGGAGAAAGAGAGAGAGAAAGAGAAAAAGAGAGGCCAACCAGAGCAATGGCAGGCGTTAGGCGATTATTTTGTGGCAAAAACTCCAAATGGCGTTAGGCTATTATTGTGGGCAGTGGAAATAAGTAGTAAATTAAAATTTTTTGTTCTTACCTGTTTCAGAGGCGGATTTGGCGGTGACCGGCATGTAAAGCAATTGCCCACGGAACCGCCCTTCGTTGCCTTTGTAGGGAATCTACCCCAAGGCCTTGTCCAAGGCGATGTTATTAAAATATTTCAAGACTTTGAGGTAAAAAATGTGCGTTTGGTCAAGGATCGGGAAACGGATCAATTCAAAGGATTTTGCTATGTTGAATTTGAAACGCTGGACAATCTTGAAAAGGCACTGGAATGCGATGGACGTATTAAATTGGATGATTTGTCAGCACCATTGCGTATAGATATAGCTGAACGCCGGAAAAATGATCGGTAAGTCTGATAATATTAATGAGAAATACATACGATTAAACGTTACATTCGTTATTATAGCCCTGGCGGCGGCATTGGCGGCGGTGGTGGTGGCAACGGCGGTGGCATGGGTCGCGATGGCGGCCGAGATGGCTTTCAAAAACGTGGACCACCCCGTCAGGGTGGTGGCAGCAGTCAGTCCTATAGTCGCGGTGGACCCGGAACTGGTGGTGGCGGCGGTGGCTCTGGTAACCGTGGCGATAGTAGAGGTTCGTACAATGATAGTTATGGTGGTCACAGTGATAGAAGTCGTGGCGGCAACGGCGGCAACGGTGGCCTTTCCGGTTCCGGCGGTGGCATGAATAGAGGATACAATGGTAAACCACAAGCAACCACCTAGAAACTACCAAGAACAACCACAACACGTAGATGCATCTTTGTAGTGCTCTGTAGTACTGATTGATTGATTGACTTGATTCGATTCAATTGCAACGCATGGACCACACTCACTATATCCATCAAATCCGCTGCTGTTTTTTCGAAGTGATTCCTTTACCTTTACCTCGGCGTTTCCAACTATTTATCCATCTATACTCCCTTCCACTTTAAGCTTGCATTATTTCTCTTTTCATTGATTTTGTTTATAAAGTATGTCAGTCACATAATATAAATATCCTTTTAACGTTTCCCCCCCAATAATATGAATCCAAAAGTCAATTAGTATAGAAGTTTGTAGACAAATTTATACAAAAAAAAAAAGACTAAAAACTTTTGCCAGTTTCATTTAAATTACGTTCCCCTGTTCTCCTATTCTACTGTGACTTTCCTATTTTTTTATTGTTGAGGTTTCCGCTATGGTTTTTTTTTTTTATCTAAAAAGTAACACCCATATTCTTACTACTCTTAACTATGATTGCATTATTGCAGATATTTTCACTTTTGGTGAAATACTTTCCTCTTTTAGGAACCATTTAAAATGCTTCATATAATTTTCTTAATTTTGAATTTTATTGTATCTATAGTTTGTAAATTCTTGTAGAACATTTATTTTGTTTACCTTCTTTATAATAATGTTTCCCAAAAGCTTTCACGGTTTATAGAAATATATACAATATATTTATATTATGTGTGGTAGAAAAGGATTAGAAAAGAAAATAATTATTTGTCACAACTTGTGTACAGAAAAAGAGATATTTGATATTGTTTAGTGTAGCACTACAAGACACATTTTTTTGAGTTTTAGTTTGTCTCAACAAAATATATCAAGTTATTATTTTTGACATGGCCAACTCCATTTTCATTGCTTTTTATCAGAATTTTGGCAAAGATTTTCATTAATAACTATCAGCATAAAAATTGATAAAGATTTAAACGAGCTTAACTTCAAAAATGAAGCTCTACTTATGATTTTAGTAGCCAGAAGTCAGCTAATGTCAGATAAACACGCATTAGGGTTCTATTAAGATCCTTGTTTGTTGTTTTCTTTGCTGCTTAAAGCTAGTTTACTATATCTGATAGGAATTAGACTGATAAGTCATGCCCTTCCCTTACAATGACATAGAGTTCATAACTCAGTGATATATTTATATATATTTTATATAGACTAGAAAGCTTTGCGGTTCGAATTGAAATGTTTCGTGGATGACTAATCGAAATTAAGACCAACTCTGACATATGTATATTTCTATCTCTATATATATATAAACTATCGTAAATTTTTAGCATTCTGTAGCACGCTTTATAGAAAAAAAAAACGAAAAAACAAAACAAACTTTAAGTTAAGCATGTTGCTGATAATCAGTCTCCGACTTCTATTTATACTATCTGATTTATCCTTTTTTTTTTCTGTTTTTTGTATCTGCGGTTATTAATCCCATTGTAGATCGCCCAGCGAATCGAGGACGCTATGGAAACTTTAACAACGATGATCGATTTGATCGCAATCAGGATCGTGATCGTGGACAGAGGGAGGGAAGCTATGGCAATCAGTCAAGAGATGGTGATCGTTACAACAATTTCAGCAGGCATCGTGATCGTGAGCGTACCCACTATAATCCCAACCAGCAAAGCGAGCGTCCAAGCGCTGGCAATGCAATGGGCGCTATAGGTGAGACAAAACAGTGAGATTTAACGTATAAGGGATTTTAATTGAAATTATATCCTACAGATGACACGGAGCGACCACGTCTTAATTTAAAGCCACGAACTATTGCTGCGCCCATCAATGCGGTGGCTGAGACCAAACAATCGGCATCTATTTTTGGCAATGCCAAGCCAAGGGAGGAGAAATTAAAAGAGCTAGAGCAGAATGTCAATCATAATGGCGATAATAACTAAAACTGAATGTTATATATACATACATGCATATATAAATATATATATATATATATATATATATATAAACGCATAACATCATATATATATATATCTATATGTATATATACATATATATATATATATATTTATACATTTTTTTCTACTACTTCTTCAACTCAAGTTCGAAAACTGTTATATGCCTGAGATATGATATTTTGCGGCGCGGGAAATATGAGAAGTAAGAGGAGCAGAAGTAGCAGCAGCAGCAGAAGTGGTAGCAGCAGCAGCATAATTAAACATATACATTAATTAATTAAACAAAAAAAAAAAAAAAAAATTAACTACGCTACAAACCTAATTATATAAAAAAAGAGCAAAAGTTATGTATTCCTACATACAACACAGGCAACAACAAAAAAGCGAAACAATGAATGAATGAAATTTGCAACTTAACAACAACCACAACTGCAACAATAACAACAGCAACAACTTTTTCTTACTCTAACATCAAATGAAAAGTCTTTAAATGTTAGTCTATAAGTCAACAGATGAAACTTAGTTACGTGCATATAGTATCTTGTTTATGATTTATGTATAGCTCTTAGCTATATGCACACGCTGCTATGATTGTTAGTTAAGCCTTTGCAACAACATCAAAAAACAACAGCAACATCCAACAAAACACACAGCGGCAACAACAACAATATGTTCTAACATTAAGGCAAAACAACAAAAAAAAAAAAAAAACAAAAAAAAAAGTGAAAAAAATCGAAAAAAAACGAAAAAATTAAAAATTTTTGACAAGAGTTCATTAAGGCAGGCAATTTATACAGTTTATATAGCAAAAACTAAACTTAAAAATATTAAAGTAAAAAGTAAAGTAAAATACAACAAAACAAACACCAACTACTTAACGTACGTAACAAAAAGTATATGTATATATATATATATATATATATATACAAATATATATATGTATATATATATATATATAAATCAATTGATATACAACAAAAGTGAACGAAAGAGAAAACCTTATGTAATTCAAAAAAAAAAAAAAAGTCTAAGTCGCCAAAACCAATATTCACACATATGCAAATATATGTATACATATATCTAGAACTAGATATATATATATATATATATAAATATAGATTTGCATAGTCTAACAACTTTAATGATTTGTAATTTGAAATTTTCTACTCTTCCCCACTCCCCCCACATACAACACTATCCCCCTACAATTTTTTCTTTGTAGATAAGTTTAAAACAAGACACAAAAAATAAAAAAAAACGTGAAAAAACATGCAGTTGAAAATTATTTGTTGGCCAATTTTTTGTGCAAACGAAGATTCAAGTAAAGAAATTTATTGCAACATTTTGAACAGATATAGATGAACAGAGCCAGAATGAGAAGGTAATAGAGTGAGCGTGAAAAGATAAAGAAGGAAATAGAAGAAAGAGGAGCAGGATTAGTTGTAAATTAATTTGCAAATAAAACAAAAAAAAAAAAAACAAAAAATAATCATTTAAACATCTGATTCATTCTCACAAGTGATCTGATTTTGAAAAATTTATGCGAATTCGGTGTAAAAGAAAAAAAAAAAAAAAAAAAACAAAAACAATTTGTGTATATAAAAACAAAAAAACCAATTGAAAAAAAGTTAAATTACGAAATAAAATTGATTTGGCTATAACTGCAACAGCAACAACAACAACAATAGGGAATAATTACTTTTAATTTGCATTAAGCCTTAAAACATAATTAAACAAACAAGCAACACCAACAACAACAACAACAAGAGAACAATTTTCATTTAGCCTTAAAAAAAATATTTAAACTAAAAGCAGTCGAAACTAAAAAACGCTGGACAGAAGAAAGCAAAAAAGAAAAACAAAATATTAAAGAAAACCAAGAAGTAAATTTGTATTAAATTTAAACATTTAATTAATAATAACATAAAGTTATTTAAATTTATTTAAATTTAATGACAAAACAAAATAACTAATCGTGTATGAGAAGAACTTTGATATGCATTTTAAAAACAAGGCCCATAAAAAGTAAACATTAATAATTATTAAAAATAAAATGGAAAAAAAAACTACAACAAAAACACAAGAATTTATACAACAAAGCAAAAAGTAGCCGTTAACTTACAACATAAAAAATATATTATATTATATATTTATAAACTTAAAGAAGAAAACAAAAAAAAGAAACAAAACGAAAAATAAAAACTGATCGATAGCAATTATATAACTAATTCTTAGCAAGACAAAACAATTTCTAATATATAATATATATAAAAAAAAACCTTAACTAGCAAACTATAAAGTAGAAATTTTAGGTTTTAATTTTTTCATTGCTTTATTTTATTTTTTTATTTTTGTTTATAATTTTATTTTTCGATTCGCTTAATTCAATTCAATATTTTCACCCGAAACTCGAAAAATGCATTAAAGAACATTTAATTTATTTTAACACTATATATACATATATATAAACTGATTAACAGGAAAAATCAAACAAATGAAAACTCCAAAAAGGGAAAGATTGAGTAAACAAAACAAATGAAAAAAATAAAACAAAAATACAAAAGAGGAAAAGTAAAAACCAATTCAAAAAAACAAAACAAAAAAAAAAAGAAAAGGAAAACTCATACACCATATATTACAAAAATATATATATGTACATATATACATATATATACCTACATATATATATATTTTTTTGTTGTTTGACATTTTGTACGATATATATAATATATATATACATATATGCTCGTATATATATGTATATATATATATGTATATATACATAAATAAATAAAAGAAATTATAATATAAAAACACAACGTTTTTATCTTTAGTTTATTAACTTTGGGTGCCAAAATCGATTTTTATGTTCTACTTTACTTTACTTTATCCTTTTCTTGGGAACAGGAACTCATCACGTTTCTATGAATCAACTTAGGATATACATTCATATATGGTATATATATACATATATCATACATAATGGCATTTTCGATCCCAAAAAGTATGCATATATAAATATGATTTCCTGATCAGCATTAATAGCTGTTAGTCCGTCAGTTTTCAATTTAGTTAATACAAATTTATATATAAAAGACAGAGACAAGCATACTTCTTACAGTTGTTAGAGCGAGATGACTTGCGCTTGCTACATTTGGTGAAATAGCAATCCTGCGCTTTTGGTTTGCTGGCGTAATAGGTGGAAGCCTGATTTATCATGTATGGGAAGGGGCTCGAACTCTGGCCACAACGACATAAAATGTTGATGTCTTTCACTATTTTTTTTTATTTTTCATTTTTAAAATTTAAAAAGAGAAGTCTTCAGCAGTTCGAATGGAAACAACGAAAATGTAAAATTCTGCTAATTGAATTAATTCTATGTTTTAAAATTACATAAATTTGGTTTTATGTAGTCAAAAAAAGAAATATATTGTAGGTTGAATTTGATAATTAAATATTTATCAAAGTAAAAAAGGTATTCAGAATCTGGTGTGAGGTTACGGACTTATACCTGTTTGCATTCTTACCAATTTTAACCTAATAGTCCAAGAATACTTGTTTTAATTCCAAACTTTACGCATATTCGATCTATAGCATGAAAGTAATTAGAAAACTTGTAATTTTTCTAACGTGACGTTAGATTTGAATATAACGCTAAGAACATAAAAGAAATTCTTGTATTTATTGCTTTAAAAAATGATTGCAAAAGAGAAAATAGTACCACAATTTCTCTTACAAAAAAGCTTCTCTTAGAAATAAAATTCTAAGCAAAACTTTAGCTTAAAAGCTTAATAATTTGCAAACGTAACTGGGGAAAAGCTTTAAACTCATTATTTTATAAATTTTGATTAATTTTGTAACTTTGCAAAAAGGGTATATTTATTTTGGTCAGAAGTTTGCAGCTCATAGAAGGAAGCATCTCCGACTATATAAAGTATATATATTTTTGATCAGCTGAATTGATATAGCCTTGTCCTTCCATCTGTCTGGATCAACGGAATCTCCTTCGAGTTCCTTAAAGCTACAGAGCTGAAATTTTGAACGTAGGCTTCTTTTTGCTGCAGGCAATGTATATCTCGAAATCATCCCGATCGGATGACTATATCATATAGCTTCCATAGAAACGATCGGTCGAGAATGAGCTTTAACGTCATTAAACAAGTTTTATCAAAATCGGTTGACTGTATCTATATATAGCTCCCAATTGAATGATCGGTCATAAATATGGCTTTCGAGCAATAATTTGGTTGTTTCAAGAGTGAATATCACTTAATTTGGTATTTTTGAGTTTTATATACCTTTTTATATATCTACCAAGTTTAAAAATAATCGGTTCACTATATTATATAGCTTCCATAGGATGGATCGGTCGTAAATAAGCTTTTACCTCAATAACTTTGTTGTTTTCCAACGAAATATCACGAAGGCCAGTATATGTGAGTTTTATTTACTTTTTAACATATTCACCAAGTTTCAGCAACATCGGTTGACTATATCATATAGCTCCAATAGGAACGATCGGTCATGAATATGGATTTTGAGCAATAACTTGGTTGTTTTAAAAGCGATCATCTCAAAATTATGGTATTTGTAACTTTTATATACTTTCTTATATATCTACCAAGTTTTAAAAAAATTGGTTCATTATATCGTTCCCATAGGAACGATAGAAAATAGTTTTAGATGAATTATTTGGTTATTTTAAGAGCTATTCTCATGAAATTTGATTTGTATAAATTTGATATATATAGAAATGTGTTTACTGAGTTTCACTAGAATCGGCCGAATATATGCTATAGCTCTCATAGGAATAATCGGACCGAAGTTAGCACATCTTTCTAGTTGCATAATGAAAGAATTGGGCTATTTTATAAATTTGTTGAAGTGGACTTTTACTATATATATATATATATATATATATAGATCCTGTAGGATTCAATCACCATATTGATATTAAAATGAAAATCTTTGCGTTAGCCCACAAAATAATGAAACAATTTTCAATTTTTCATTTGCATAACAAATTCAATTAAATCTCATTTTATTTCAGTTTTGTTTGTTTCTTTTGTTGTTTTTTTGTATTTTTTTTTTACAATTTATTAAGCTAAAGTGTGAAAAAATTTCGCTTTTAATTTATATATATATATATATATATATATATATGTATATATATATAATTTTTTTGTTTTTTGTATTACATTACATAATAATTTTTGGTTGCCCGTTTGTTTTTTTTTTCGGTTTTTCAGTTTTCCATTTTTTGCTTTTAAATATTTTTGGGTTTACTGTCATTTTATTTTGTTATAAATTATACATTAATTATGCAACTTGCTGAGAACTAAAAAAGCAGTAATTATTTATATTTAATGAAAATAAAAATGATTCCTTTTCGTTTTTTTTTTGTTTTTTCTTTGTTTGTTTTCTTTTTTATCGCTTTTTATTCTTGGGCTTCATGTAGTTTGTTTTGTTTTTTAGGTTTAATATTAAATTTGTATGTTCAGTTTTTTTTTTTTTGTTTGCTTTGCCATTTTTTGGTTGTTTTTAATATTAGTTAATATTTTTTACATTTAGATGTTATTGTGCAGTTTTGTTTGTTTATTTCTTTGTATGCTTCATCTTCTTCGTTCAAATAAACTAATATTTAATTTGATTACTTTAATTTGGTTTTATTCCTTTTTTTTTATTTTTGTCTTTTGTTTTTGCGTAATAAACTAATTCAGGCATTTTTGTATCTGTGTGTATGTGTGTGTGTGTGTGTGTCTGTGTGTGTATTTTGTTTTATATAATATATCTAATACATATCATTATAAAAACAATTGTTGTTTGTGTTGTTTTGTGTGTATTTCGTTTTTTGTTGTTTCGTTTTTCTTTTCTTTTTTTTTTTTTTTGGTAATAAAAATTAATACATACAAAATTGGGTTTGGTTTTCTTTTTTTTCATATATATATATATATATTAAATATATTTCTTTTTTGTTATATTAATTTTTTATTTTTTTTGCTCTTGTTATATATGTATATATATATATATAAAAATGGCGCTCAAACTTAATGATAAAAAAAAAATGAAATTGTTTAACAATTACAAAAAACATTTAGATGAATCCAAAGTTGTTCTTCTTTTTGTTGTTTTTGTGAATATTGCTAAGTAATAAAAGTTTATGATAAATAAAATGCAAGTGTATGCGTGTGTATGTTTCTGTGTGTGTAAGTATTTTACTAGGTGTATGAAAACTAAATGCGCAACTGTCCGTGGACGTAGCTAACAACTTCTCTAACATTTAGGGAGAGGGGAAGGGGGGTGGTGGTGCCTTGTAGTAGTTGGTTTTCTGAACGATTTGTAAATTTATCGATTCGAATATTATTCTAACAGAGTTTTTTGTTCTTACGATTTTGAATTATCATCTTCTACCTAATGTTATATATGGATTTTCTTTCTAGATCTATTCCCAGATTATTCCCTCGCTACGCCCTTGCCCATTTAATTTGCAAAATCGAAAACAAGCGGGTGTCATATACTTGAAGGGAGTGGGAGTGGGATAGGGTGAGGGTGTTTTGTTTAAAAACTTTGAATTTATCACAGTTATCTGAACCATTAACCATTTGTAGCCGGGGAAGTTGCTATCAAATTGAGTTGCTCAAAAACTGTCAAGACAGGACTGATGTATAACATTTGGATAAGTCGGTCAATTATATTGTTTTTAAAAAATTAATGGTTAAATTATTAGCAGCATTTTTTTTTCTGTTCCAAATAAGCCATTTGTAGAACCTCAAAATTGATTGATTGATTGATTGTTTGATTGATTACTTAACGGTTTATATTGGAGTTTACTTTCCAAGTAGCATAGAAATACAAAGAGTATCTATGTAACTGTATATAATCTGATGAGGTTCCATATGATTGGCTTTTAAGATATTATCTCTGAATTGACATATGTTGTTGGAACGCTGGCTTAAACATAAATATAACGGTTCTGTATTGTGGTGAAATTATTGGTGAATTTCAAAAGTGATTTAGTATTTTTATAATACTTGAGTTGGTAAGTCAAATTTCTTAAATTTTGTATAAAATAAAACTGATGTAGACTTATATGTTTGCAAATGTATGTGTGTGTGTGTAGACAAGCGAGAGACATCTTTGTGGGTGTGTGTGTTTATGTGTAGAGTCAGTTTTAGACAGCTAGGCAGATGTAGGCATATGGCAGGCATATATAAAGTCTTTACAAAGACATCAGTTTATATTTTTAATTTCTTTTTTTGTTTTTTTTTTTTTAAGTATTTTAAATTTACTTTTTTTTTTTAATTTTTACTTTGCTTTTCTTTGTTGTTGCTTAAATTGTATTTCTGTTATCTCGTTTTGTCATCTTTTTTTTTTTTTTGTTGCTTTTGTTTTAGTTTTGTATAAAAAAATATGCTAACGGTGCCTGTGTCTCATTTTGAATTTGTTAAATATTTCTTAATGTTGTTTTTGTATATAATTATATTTTGTTTTGTTGTCCTCTTTCTTTTTGGTTTTAGTTTTAAATTTCCTTCCTTGCTTGCTTGGTATTTTTGGTATTTTTCGTCTTATTTCTTTTTGTTTTTGTTGTTTCTTGTGTATAAATATATGATGTACATTTACATATACATATAAACTTCCTCCCACAAGCTTGTAACTTGTTGTGGTTGCTGAATAATTGCTCCATGCCGTTTCATTTCATTCCGTTTTGGCTATGCCCACATATCGCTTCTTTGTGTACCTTGTGTTTCATTCCATTGCGTTACAGTGGGGAAACGAGCATGGTAGAGCAGAGCACATATATGTATGTTAGTATGTCCGTTTTATATATGTATATGTATGTAAGCGTTTGTCTGTATCCTTTTTTGTATGTATGTATTGTTTGTATGTATATAAATTTGAATTCAGTCTGTTTTATATTTAAATTTTTTATCTTTGGTTTCTTTTTTCCTCTTTTTTATTTGTTTTTTGTTTTGTTTTGGAATGAAATGTGGTATTATTATTTATCAATTAATCAATTGATTGTTTTCTTCTGGCAAAACAATTTGCGTATGCGCTGGATGGCAACTTTTCATAATTTTTTTTTCTCAGTGTAGTGTGTATAGATATCTCTGCTGCTTGTATTAGTGAGTGAGCAACATAAAAATTGAATTAAATAATTTCAATGTAACATACAAAAAAGTAAACAAAATATTAGTAATATGCATTATATGTACATACGTACATACATATATATGGATGTCAATTTTGTGCTGGCTAGACACATTTCGGAATGAAACGAAAGTGGAATCGGAACATCGGTAACATAATAAATATTAAAACTTTTCAAAATTATTAAGCTTTTGGACTAAGCAAAACCTTAGAAAGATTTGAAAATATTATAAATTTCATGTATTGATTTCGATCGATCTTAAAGTCGTTCTTTCCTTCAGTGTGCTATGTACAATACATATGGATATACTTATATACACACATATATAGAATATATTTAAAAAATTGGTTTACTAGTTTTTAAAAAAATAGTCTCACTCACATTTGAAATTTCGATCTCAAATTTAATGGTTCCTTTTCCTTTTTGGGATGTTCATTTTTAAATTAAAGTTATAAAAGAAATTTTGACATTTTGGGAATTGGGTAAATCAGCAATTGTATAATAAACTTATTTGTTACTGTTTTGGAAAGTTGATTTGAAACAATTTATGTTCAATTCCAGAAATTCAATCTAATATCATATGTTGATTCTTCTAAACATTGCTGAATTGAACTCTTTTATTTAGCTCTTTCATTTCTTTATATATTCCTCTGTTACACTTAGACTTCATTGTGTATTGTGTTTGTTATGTTTCATTCCAATTGTTCCATAACTGTTGGTAGCCATTTTTAAATGGGTGGCTTTCAGTACAGATGCCATGAAGGATCTTTTAAGGAATTATCCAGTCGTGTGAAATAATATTAAATATTGTATGTATTTATGTCTGTATGTATGTACAGTATGTTTGCTTTGTATCTAGCCAGACAGAACTTTATCCTTTGTATGCACATATGTCCATCTATGTATGTATGTGTCCCTGTGTGTCTGTGTGAATGTATTTTATGTTTTTATTTTTTATTTTTTGTTTATTATATGTTTAGTATATGCACCCTATGCGTTTTAACTAGAGATTTTAGAATTGGGTTTTAATGTAAGAATATCTAATTGCAATATTTATTTTAATTTGTTTTTTTCTTTTTTTTGTTTTTTTATAGCATTAACTGGCTGTTTTACATTTAAATGTTTTTTTTTTTACAGTTCGTTTTTTTTTCTTTTACTATTTTTTTCCTTTTTTATATTTTGAATTAATTTGCTATGCTTCGTTTGATTTTCATAATTGGTTTTTTTTTTTTTTGTAAAGTTTTCTGTTTTTTTTTTTGTTAATTTTCTTTGTTTGTGTATTTAAATTATGTTTTATTATTTGTTCCTTTTCTTTTATAATATGTTTTCTATTTTGTTGTTTTTTTTTTATATTATTTAATGTAATTAACTAGACTTATGTAAATATATTACAAATGTACGAGTATAAAGCTAAAGTTGTTGTCCATTTCTTTTATGGTTTTTTATTTTTTTTTGTAATTTTTTTTTTTCTCATTTCGTTTTGGTGATTAACAAAAAAGCATTTATTATTAACTAATTTAAGTTTCACGCTTTGATTTAAGTGTACCTAAAAAAAGTGTTTTTGTTTCTTGTTTTTCATTGTTTTTGTTTTTTTGTTTATTTGTTGTTGTTGTTGTTAGTTTGGTTTTTGCATTTAAGTTTTTATTCGTCCATTTATTTTGCCTGCTGGCAAACTTTGTGCTGCCACTGTGTTAAGGCCATTGAGCTTTTTTGGGGGGTCAGTGACAACAGCACAGTGGCTGCAAAATGTCTAGCCACATGTGTAATTGTTTGTTATATTGTTTAAAATGTTTTGTTTTTTAGAAATTCATTTGGTATTATTGTTATTAAATGGTTTTCCATTTTATTTATTTATTTATTTGGTTGGTTTTTCTCTTGTTGCGTTGTGACTTTCTTCAGCAGCACAAAATATGCAGTATCTCCATGCAGTACGTTGTTTTTTTCTTTTATTTTTATTATATAATTTATATTCTTTGTCGTATATATATATATATATATATATACATGTATATATATATTAATATATATAATTTTATTCTCGCTAATGGCAATGATGCGTGTGTTTTGCTGCTCGGCACAAAAATAAACGTTTTACATATAGGCAAGAATGTGAAATAAATTTTACATATATATATATCTATATATATATATATATATATATTTGTAAATATATATATATATATATATATGTATACGAAAAAATATATATATGTACATATATATATATATATATATACCTTCGATTTATAATTTTCCGGTTTATTTGCCTTTAGCTAAAATATTGTATGTGTATGTGTGTTTGTTTGTATGTACTTATGTAAGTGTTGGTATATGTGTGTGTGTCTGTGTGTTTGTGTTCCTTTGTGTTTGTATGCTTTACTTTTTTCCGTGTTTTTATTATATTATGGTAAATTTACAAATTTATTATAAACATTATTTTTTCATCGTCATCATCATCATCTTCTCTATATACGTCATTTTTATCATGTTCTTTTTTTTGCATAAGCTTCATTTGTGTTGGTGATAATAACTTAGCCTCTTTTTTTGTTTTAATTGTTGTTGTTGTTGTTGATATTGTACCAGTGGTTGTTCTTGTACTTAGTACATTATCATTTTTATTGAGTATCAGTTTTAGTTGTTGGAATCTTTTTCTTTTTTTTTGTTGTTGTTGTTTTGTTTAATCTCGCCCCGCCCCTCATTTTTTTTGTTAACAGTGCACTCAGTATAAGTAGATACATTTTTTTTTATGTATCTTATGTATTTGTTGTTTAAGTCATTTTTGTTTTTTTTTTTTTTTTGTTTTGATTTGTAAAATTTTATGCGGAATTTGAAACTGAATTATCTGTCCTTTTAAGTATTATGTTGTTGTTTTTTTTTTTTGGTGTTTTAAGATTTTTTTATTTCCGTTCTTAGTGTGTGTTTTGTCAAACAGCCAACAAAATGTCGAATAATGAAGCCACATCCAAGTTGTTATTAATACAAATATATACATATACACACACATATATAGATATATATATACTTATATACATATGTATATAACATATATATATATATATATGTATATATATCTATTCATATATGTATGTATATTGAAAATGAGAAGCAAGCACAAACAAACTTAAAAAATCGGTGGATAGGTTGGAACAATTGCTTTAAAGCATAAAACTAGGCGCAAATTGAAAAGAGATGTCAATACACACATATATTCAAATACATTCATATATATATATGTATATATGGTTTTCTCTTTCTTTTATGTACATATATTTATATATATATATGTGTGTATGCATGTAATTTTAGTAATCGAAAAAGCTCGGTAAAAGCGTGCGCATAAAGGGGGAAAAACAAACCGAAAAAATATATATATATATATATATATATGTATATACATATATATATTCAATTCTGGACTTTAAGGCAACGCTCAAACTGGTCCCCATATAATGTAAGTACACATTTTATACAGATTTTATTACATTTGATTCGTTTGTGTTGTTGTTGTTGTTAATTAATTGTTGTCTTGTTCGTCATTATTTTTGGATTTGGTTTTAGATTAAGTTAGATTGTTTCGATATTCATATGTACGTATAGAAATGTTCGGAATTTGGAATTTTTGAATAAGTTTAATCAATATAGAAATTTATCTTTGAAATAACAGAAAACTTTTCAATTTGTCTGTCGAATATCATAACTTTAAGTATTTTTTGCATTCCAACTTAATCTTTGGGTTAATAATAAACATATGTATGTATATGTAAATATGTATATATCGGTACTATGGGAATAAATCAAGGATATGCAAATTAGAGTCTCTAGCAGTAAAATAGACTGTTGAAACTCAATACTTCATTGTGTGTGTACGTGTCTGTGTGTGTGTGTTTGTGGGTATTTAAATCATAATTGATTGCAATTTAAGCCAGATTTTGGATTCAAGATTTATATATATGTATGTATATATGTATGTATGTATGACTGTGCCCGGAACAAGTTCTGCATTTGTATTTGAATTTTATGTTTCGAAATTGAGTTCATAGAACATTTTTAGTTCTGTGCATATGCAACTGTAGGTGTATATCTGTAGGTGTGTGTGTGTGTGTGAATGTTAGAGATCGTTAATTGAGAGTAAGCCATATATGTGTCTGTGTAATTGTTTAACAAAAAATACAAAATGGAACATAAAATGCATTTTCATTTTTGTTTTTTCCTAAACCTTTCTCATTTTTCCCTCTTTCATTCATTTAGCAAATTGGAAGCAAAAGCAAAGCATTTTCTAGTAATCTTTGTATGTATGTATGTATGTTTGTCATTTGTAACAGTATATGTGTGTGCGTTTCATTTAATTCATTATATTCGCTTTTGTCTTCAATGTCTATTAAATTGTTCTTATTTTTCTTTTCAGTTGGCGAGAACAAATTATTAACTGTAAACAAAAAAAAAAAAACAAAGACTAATTAGCATAAAATGAAAGAAAGAGACAACGAAAATTAAATGCATTATTTTGTTTTTTTTTTTTTTTTCACACGCAGCAAATCAAGGGAGACATAACGGAAATGTAAGCGCAAAGCTACGGTTTTGTTTTAGGTTTTTTTTTTTTGTTTTAGCCGAAAATTAGTTGTTGGAATTTGAAAATATTTGTCACAACATTTTTGTTATAAGTTCTTCCTTATTTTTTGTTTTTTTTTGTTTTTTTTTTTAAATAATGTTGCATGTATGTATATATGTATGTATATGTAATTGTACATTTCAAATTTTTATTTATACTTTATTCATTGATTTTTGGATTTTTAATAAGTTAGATTAAGAAGATTTTGAAGAGTAAGGAAATTAAAACAGGAATGGGGAAAATATATATATTTATGTATGTTTGTTTGTATGTATGTAACTATTACCAATGGATTTCAACACTTTAATGCTCAATAAAGTTTTCACTCATCTTTGCTTTTGCTTCTGCTTCTTATGTATATGTGATTGGTTCGTTTTCTTCACACATTCATTTTGGTTCTCGTTTTGAAAAATATTCATCAGTTTCTGTTTCTTCACTCGCTGCACTTTTCAAAAATTTCTCTTCTTTTGTTTATAACTCTTATAAGGATTTTTGTTTTTTCTTTTTTGTTTTTTTTTTTTTTTTAATATTTGCTTTAAGCTTATTTTGCACTCTTTTTCTTTCTTTCTTTTGTTTGTTTGGTTACACTAAGTTGTTATTGTTCATTATTTCTTTTTGTTGATCTACTTTTCTTTTCGAAATTAATTCGTTTTTACTTTCGGTTCAAGTTTTTCTTTTAACCTTTTGCTTTAGTTTTTCTTCTTTGTTGGTTTCTCTTTTTTCTTTTTTTTTTTTGGGGTACATTTGCCGCAGTCCGAACATAACCTCAATTATTGTAACGTATTTTTTATACATGTATGTATTTGTGTATGTGGGCGTGTTCATGTGTGTGTGTATGTGTAAATGCTTTAAACTTTCTTGCTAATTGCCATATTTCGAACTACTTTTTTCAATTTAAATAAATTTGATAGCAAATTCACTTTCACAGTTGGATAATTAAATTAATTTTTTTAATATGTGTGTATGTGTGTGTGTGTCACTGGAAATGTGTATATGTATTACTCTCTTTAGTGTAGATGTAATTATAATGTTGTTGTTATTCGTTTTTTTTTATAATTTTATTCATTTATTTGTTTGTTGCTGTGTTATTGTTATTAATTCATATTGCTTTTTATGGCAGTTCAGGCGGTTGTTGTTAAATTTTCCTTTTTTGCTTTTGGGTATATTTTGTTTTTGTTTTGTTTTTTTCTCAATTTCTTTTATCGCATTTATTATGTGTTTTTCTTTTTATTTATCGTTTTTATGCAGTTAATGACATTTGTTTTTGTTTTTTTATTTTCTATCGGTTTCTCGACTTTTGTTTTCGTTTCAATTTAATAAATGGATTAAGGATTTCTTTCGGTATTTTTGTTACTTTTAGTATTTTTTTTTATAGTTTTGTTGTTGTTCTTTTGTTTTAAGTTTTGATTTATTTATTTATTTGGGTAATTAAGTAAGTAATTAAGTAAGTAAGTAAATCAAGCGTGTGTGGAATTTTAATAGTTTATATACTAGAATTTCATTTTTTTTGGTTTTGTTTTTTTTTTTTTTTTGTTTTGTTGTTGTTATTGGTTTTTTTTTTTTTTGGGTTTGTACTAACTTGCAAATACAATTTTTAGAGCTTGTTCGTTTTTCTTTCGTTTTCTTAATATTTTTTCTTGGAAATTTTCTTTGTTTGGGTATGTGTGTGTGTGTGTGTTAATGGGTGTGTGTTTGTATGAATTGTATATGCTTAAAAATTATTTAGACATTTTTGGGTTTAGCTTAAATATGATTGATTGTTTGTTCTTTGTTTGTTTGTTGCTTGAAACTGAAGTAACTTAAGTTGTATTTTTTTTTAGTGTTCATGTGTGTGTGTGTGTGTGTGTGTGTGTGTATGTATGTGTTTTTGTTGTACTTCATTTTGTTGGTTTTTCTTTTTTGTTGTTTTGCAGAATCTTATTGTTATTGCTGTTGTAATTGTTGTTGTTGTTCTTGTTGTTGTTATTGTTGTTTCTTCCTGTGTGCAACAGGCAGCCACAATTATGAATCAGTATTTTGTTTATCAATGATCAATTTCAAAACAGATGTTAACAATATTAATTGATCAATGATCTTAACTTTGATATTCTCGCTGATCCTTTATTTGGTTTCTATTGGCTGGCTGCCTCAATACTCGCCTGCTTCTTGGAGGGGGGGGCGAGGCCTGGCTCAGACATCTGCCGTGCGCGATGTTATGCTCGGCGAGCGCGAATGTATTACAACCTTATGGCCGTTTTTTGTCACAAAACCATCGCTCTCGACGAGAACGGCCGTTTGTCGGCCAGCACTGCCAGCGCTGCCAACACTCTGACCACCGGGACTTCCAGCTGCTGCCGTTGCATCCGTGGGACTATTTACATGACCATTATCGGCCGTCGGCTCCAAGCTGGCATCATGGGTGTTAGGTGTACCATCCTCATTCTCTCGTCCATGATGATCCTGTGGCTTCTCATCACCATCTTCGGCTGCATCGTTTTCATTGCCATCTGTATTACCGTCACCATTCTCATTATTATTATCTCCTCCATCACCAGATGTCGCCTCTCCTCCTCCACCACCACCATCATCATCGTCGCCACCTTGGCCACGCGTCTTGTGCTTACGCCAGGCATGCTGTATGAGACGCGCACAATATTCCTCTCGCTGGCGCCACAGTGTTGAGGATACTGGCTCATATCCCTCGGTATCGGGACGGGCAGCAATTTCACCAATTTCTCCCGTCTCTTCGATGGGATTACCTTTGCGGGCGAAAAAGTCTTTGGTCAGTGCATCCAATATGTCCACACAGTACATGAGATCGCCCCGACATATGGGTATATCCATCGATATGATTTTATATTTATTAGGCTTATGGATTTGTAGCGGTGGCTCGAGAACATCGAGAAATTCGGATAGCTGATCGTAGCGTATATATTGCGTACCCTCCGGATCGAATTGCTGCCAAATCTCATAATACATATCGTAATCGTCGTCGGTGAGGCCCTCCTGCACATCCTCGGTGGCCTGACTATAGTTCTCGAGAATGACAGCAATGTACATATTAATAACTATCAAAAAGCTTATAACTAGATATGAGAGGAGAAACGTTATGCCCACGGTAGCTGAACCACAATTGCCCGGATAGCCTTTGTCGTTGTCGGGTGGATCGCATGCTTCCTCATTGATAATGGCGTCGAGTACACCATCCCAACCGGCTGAGGTAGACATCTGCGTGGGCCGATATCGAATCGATATAGCAGAGCAGAGCAGAGCATTGGTTGGATTGGATTGATTGGTTTGTTGGTTGGTTTGGATGTTTTTTTGTTTGTTCATCGGTTGGTTTTGGTGGAGTTATTTGTGGTCATGGTCATGTTTATGTTATCGTTAATACGTTAAAAGTTCGTTAGTTTTGTGTATATGTTTTTGTTTTTTTTTTGTGTGTGTGGGCAGTGAAAGAGAAGTTTAAGACAGAAGATACAATAACATAAAGAGTTATTAGTTTAAGGATCACACTATATATTTTTGATTAATTTTTGTGTTTTCTTATGGTTTTGTTTTTTATTTTTTTTTTTTGGATTTGATTTTGATTCTTTGTTAATGGGTTAAAGCAAACATGTAGGTAAGAGGCAGACAGATACGGAAACAGAGCAAGAAAAAAAGAGAGAGAGAGATATAGAGAGAGAGTCACAGATATAGATAGATGAAGGGACCTGTTTTACGAAATGCTTTTCGAAACAATAGATTTACATATATACAATATGTATGTATGTATATGTTATTTATTTGTACGCTTTGTCTACCGTTAACAGGATTTTTAAAAGTGCTTAGGACACTTTGACAAAAGCACACAAAACATAGAAGAAAATAATATTTTTGAAGAGAATCATCTTAATTGAAACTTCCCAAGTACAATCGTTAGAAATGTCAAAAAGAATTATAATATATTTAATTGTAATAAACTTTACATTAATTTTAGAAGATTGTTGCGTCTATGAAATCAAATTCCAATTGAAACCGCATCAAAAAGAACAATCAAAAGTCATTTTGATATTGAAATTGCAGATTTCTTCCCACTGTCGAAAGTAATTTAAACAAATTCCGTTACTCTATACAGAATGCAATCGTGAATACAGTCGATACTGCCATTAAAGTACGAAAAATAATTTCTCCTATTATCTTTTAAGGTAATCTATTGAAATTGGATTTATATAGTGTTTAAACTTATATTTAAGTTAAAAATTGATTTAAAAATCAAATGTATTTGGTTGCTATACGTATTTCTTTTTATTTTTATCATTTTAAAATGTTTTTGGTAATTTTAATATTTAGAAACGTAAACAGGAATAAATATCCTTGAAAGAGAGTACCAAATAATTATTGCTTTCTTTTTTAGGTATAAGAATAGAATGTACAATTAAGTTTATTTAACAATTTTAGTTCAGTTATAAAGAAAATTTTGGTAATTAAAGATTGTATTTGACATTTTTTCCCGATTGTAATGGTAACTGCAGGGATTTATATATATGTATATTTATATCTGTGTTTATAAGGGCTGTGTTTTGGTGCAATTTGGAAAGATAAAGAGAGATCAATACATATATTCATGTATGTATTTAAGTGAATAAGATAGACAGAGACAGAAGTGTATGGAGCGTAAGGATTAGCGTTAGTTGTGTTTCACTGTTGCTTTGGCGTTACAATGAACGCACGAAAAGTTTTTTTTTTTTAACTTTTGCTTTGTGTATTTTCCTTTTTGTTGGAAGGGTTTTTTTTTTCTTTTTACAGTTTTCCTTTTAGTTTGGTTTGGTGTCATGAGGAAACTTTTACATTTCATTTGGTGTTTGTTGAAAGAGCTGAATTAGATAATTTTGCTTTTTTGTTGTTGGTTGTTTTGAAATTATAAGAAATAACGAGAATGAGATGGAAAATTTTCGGATGAGATAAAATAATAAATTGATTGGAATAAATGAAGCAAAATTATACTAATTTAGCTTTTACCAACAACTACCGCAGCTTGAATCAACATTGTGATGTTGCCACTTAGATCGCATAATGGAATGGAGAAGAGAATGCTATAGCCAGCATAATCTTTGAGTGTGGGCGTGTGTATGTGTGTGTGGAGGGGTGTGATTGATTGAAAGGTGGTTGCGGTTGTGGCGTGGCAACATCACCCAACGACAACAACAATAGACAACATAAACCGTTAACGGAATTGTGGCTGATGGACTTACCTGAAACAGCAGAATCATGCTCTGACCGAATGTCTTGAAATTGTAGACATCATTGATGCCGCTCTTCTCCTTCACATGCATGAAGAACGACATGCCGAATATGGCAAAGATGAACATGACCAGAAAGAGTAGCAGGCAAATGTTGAAGAGTGCCGGCAGTGACATGGCCAGCGCGAAAAGTAGCGTACGTATACCCTTGGCTCCCTTTACCAGACGTAGAACACGGCCAACTTTGGCCACACGCACCACTCGCAGCAATGTGGGCGATACGAAGTATTTCTCGATAATATCGCTAAGTACAAGACCTGAACATCGGATCGTCGATCAATAGTTGAGGTAGCAGTAGTAGTGGCGGCATCGAAAGAAAGTTTTTATGGTCAGAAATTTATTGGTGAGAATCAGAATTCAAGTTGGGGGATATTGGGATAGGGACAAGCAATTAGGAATAGGAATAACGGGAATGGGAATTCTTTAAGGTTTAAGGGTTTACACGTCGCAATCAAGGCTCAAAAAACCATACATGTGTATGTACATCTCTAGCTGAAATATGGAAAGCATTACAAAAAGGAACAAAACAAAACCAAAAACGAAAACGAAAATAAGAAACATAAAAAAGAGGAATTCCAAGTCACACTTCAACCTCATCTTTATCTCCTTTTAGCTCAGCTCCTCGATCATTAAATATATATATATGTATATATATAGACTTACAGCACAGTTATACACAACGAAATACACAAATTAAATCATACAAAATACAATTACAGTTATACAATACATAGTGTATAGTACAGTTAGTTATAAAATCATTTTTACAGAACTTAACAAAAACAAATGAAGATAATTAATAAAAATTATATTGATATTAAAACAATTTACTTCCATATTATCGCAAATGTATTCAAAAGTTGAATCCACTTCTAGATATTGATGACTATAAACGTATAATGGATCAATCAGATCTTTAATTATTTATCAGAATAAGCTGTGTGCTTAGAAATCTTTTAATAAATTTAGTTTTTAAAAAATTTGTCTCTTGATCTTTATGTTTCACTGCTCAGATTGGTTTATATAGTATATATATAATAATTCACCATAATTTAAAAAATTTCAAGATTTTACTAGTTATATATTAAGACAATTTTTAGGAACTTTTCCTAAATCAATATCTATAATCTGTGGGGATTCGTGGACTTTGGTATTAGTTAGCGAAATATGTTAGAAATTTTTTTAGTTATTCATTTTGTTAAAGAAAAAAAAAAATTAAAAACAGAAATGTCATTATATATAATTACCAATATCGATTACAAATTACATTAACAATGGGGCTTACAGGATATATGTAATATGGGATACAAATAGACAGTTAAAAAAGTTATTACAGTAAGTTACTGGTTACACACAAATTGCCAACAGAAACACATAAAAAAAAAAAAAAAAATAAATAAGATTTTAAATAAAACTTTTAAAAAAATCTTTAAGAGTGAAAATTCTGAAATAAAAACATATTGAGAATGCTCTTTTGAATAAAAGAGGCTCATAGGAAAGGATAAAATTCGTTAACAGAAACAGAGTATTTTTAAGCAGCATCAGCAGAGTAAGTAAGAGGATATATGTTAATACTATATCCTTTTTTTTGGGTTTTTGCGGCATTTTCACTTTTTTTTTTAGTTATAAATTGAATTTTTTTTTAAGTGGCAAGCGACACAGCGTCAGAGCGTCACAGCATTTCGGCAGCAGCAGGCGGCAATAATTAAATATTGAAAATTTTCTATTTTTCATTTTTGTCCTCGATTCGGTTTACATTTTCTTGTTTCTTTAGCGATAATCCGCAGCATATTTTAAAAGTGCCAAATATGATCTTGCAAAGTTCGTTCTTAATGCAAATGATAACTAGCATGGCTTGATGATTGGATGAAGAGGGTGGGAGGGAACGAACTATTGCAGGATCTTTGAAAAGGTTCAGTTAAAGGAAAGAGATAGAGAGAGAGAGACAGAAAGGGGTAGGGCGGAACTAAAGGCCGTTACTTTTTTGGTTAATTAGTTAGCTATAGCTAAGCACAGGTAACTCTAGTTAGACCGGAACTCTGGGACCGGGACCATATGCGTTTTACTACGGTTCATAGTAAAGTACATAATCTCCATTGTAGATGGGACCAAAACCATTAAGTAGATTCTGGCTAGTGCCACGGTATTTTAGTTATTTTCAATTATTATTTTTATAACATTCTTTAATTTCAATTGAGATGTTTTGTAGGATTATGCAAATAACTATACACTATAAACGGAATATAGTGATAAATGATAAGAGATTCTAAGGAGGCAGGTAAATGTCGGAGCCAAATCAAAGCATCGGTCCTGCAATAATGCTAAGGACTAAGGCATTTCGCACGACCAATTGCATTGAGAGGCTCCCAATTGTAGGCCTACAGGATCAAAGATCAACCGTTTGACCGATCATATTTATTATGGCCATTTATTGAATATATATACCGGGCAATAGCTAACAGAGTTATCCAATTGGCAATCGCACATAGATTACGGAATCCTTTTGTGGAATGCCCATTGACAACTAACTCTGATTGAATCTATTTTTTTTTATCAGTGTTTGTTTTCTTTTTCTTTCATTAAAGTTTTCTTTAATTTTATTTATGCGTTTTGTGCAAGCCATTTGCAATTGGTTTTTAAAATGTGTCTCTGTGTGTGTTCTGTGTGTGTGTGTGTGTGTATTAGCATTTATATTATTAACTTTATCATTTATGTATTTTATATGTTTTCAAAGTTGTTAATTTTCTTTCTTTCTTTTTTTTTTTTTTTTTTGTTTTTTATTATTTTTTCCCTCTTTGCATTTACAAAAGCGTAGTTTTTTTCATTTTCTTTGTTAAGGCTTTCTGTTTTCTTTTAAATATGTTTTGTTTTTTTTTTTTGTTTTTATAAAAAGCGTGTATTAATATATTCGTCTATAAGGATATCACTTGGGCGCAACATTGGAAGGCAAATAATTAAGCGGCGCTTATAAGTAGAAGCAATTTTTTTTTGTTTTCATTTTAGTTAATATTTTTCGTATTTGATTTTGTTGGTTGGTTTTTGTTTTTTGTGCTTGGCAAACATTTGTCGCGTGTCACATGGAAATATTTGAAAATATTTGGAAATATTGAGATAAATTTGAATACAAATTGAAGCAAAAGCAAACAGACAAATGTTTAAACTTTAAAGGGTTTACTTTTAGGTAAAGTTGTAATTTATACCCTGTAACCAGCAAAGCTAAAAACCCGATATCTAAAAGATCTTCCACATATGAAACTGTTTAGCAGCAGCGAAGCTTATGTAAATACAAATGTCCCACTGTTAATGCTCTACTGTCTGTCTGTATTAACAGTTACATAATAGAGCAAGAGTCGGAACAAAGCGAGCACATAAAAATGGCGATGTTTGATGATCGGTTACCGCTCGTGTCTGTGTGTGTGATTTATCGATTGTGTTCGGACTTTTAATGCTGTGGGTATATGTCCTCTGTTAATTAACAGAGGTAGTGTTTAATGCTTTAGTTGAAATTAACATTATGTATGATTTCATCGGTTGTTGTTGCATAACGGATAAAACTTTTAATAAGGTAAAAACTTAAAAGCGACAAACTTTATATTTATGTACAGGCAATTTATGGTTACGCTTTTACTTGGTACAGGGTACTATCAAGTCGATATTTCGACTTGCTTACGTTATCTTGTGTAAACGAAAAAATAACACAAAAGTTTTATACAAAAATTATGAACTTTTTGTTAAGAGTCAGGCTTGGGTCGGTTACTGGGCTTAGAGGAGTTACACGGTGGGTGGCGGGCGAGGGGCTTTTTTTTGTTTTCTTGGGTCAGTTCGCTAGACAAAATATTTTTTTGGGCGCAATTTTTGAATTCGTTTTGAATGCAGCAGCAGAAATATGTAATAAAAAATTTGAAGCATCCTTTTTACTGTTAGATAATTCATTCGCATACATTCGCTATGGAAGAAAAAGGGGGAAGAGGAGGGCAAGGTTGGAGGCAATAAGAGGTTTTTTTTATTCAATTAATGTATGGATTGATCAATTTTTGATAAAAAGGAAGCTCGCTGTTGCATAATGTTAATGTAGTAAAGCATATTTTAAGCCATCTTTTGTATAGTTTAGGTTATATAGGTTCGAATAGCCAAAACTGAATAATCCGTTCTAGAAATTTCTATTTGAAATGTCCTTGATTCCTTTCGTATTCAATCCGTTTTTTTTTTCAATTTTTCAATTTGTTTTTGTTTTTTTTTTTTTTTTTTTTTTTTTTCTCTCAGTGTGTGTTCACGTATGCGCATTTTTTTTTTTTGTTGTTGTCAGTTTTCTTTTTTTGTTTATCCTTTTTGCGAAATATTTGATATGAAAATAATAAATAATAATGCTTAATAAAATTTATATCTTAATTTTTGGGTTGTTGTATTTTGAAATCATAAAAAATTTATAGATAATTAAAATTGTATTTGAACGCCAGTAACAAACAACATTAATTAGTTAATTACAGTAATTAAATGGCAATATTTTATGTTAGTGGTAGGACTTTGGGTAGTGAAGGGAATTTGGTTAGTTAATTAACACCGATCAACATTTAACATTACAAATAAATGTAACAAAATAAAAATATTAGTTGACTAATTAGTACAACAGTTTTGACTAACAATGACGACAAATATTCAATTACATTAAGTTAAGCCAAAAAAAAAAAGAAACAAAATATTGCAATTGAGTTGATTTTTCTGCTAAATGTAACTGGAAAACATTGAAAGCATGGCAGTTTTAGTATTAAAGTCTTGGTAAATAACTTTTAAATTAATAGTCTTTGTATTAGTAAAAAAAATCTTAAGAGCCTTGGTCATAGTATAAGTGTCTCAGTATAATAATTGTATAACCATTTTAATATAACTGTTTTGGTAAACCAGTACTAATACAACAGTTTGAATATAACAGTTTAAGTATAACAGTTTAAGTATAACAGCCTTAGTAAAACAGTTATAGTATAACAGTTTTAGTATAACAGTCTTTGTATAACAGTCTTTGTAAAACAGCTTAAGTATAACAGTTTAAGTATAACAGTTTAAGTATAACAGTTCAAGTATAACCAGTCCTGGTTCAACAGTTTAAAAACTTCAGTGTTTATTACACTTTAATACATAATAGTCGTTTGGAAACATTTAGCTATAACGGTTCAAATATTTGGTATTTTTGAATTTTCGAGACAAAGTTAAAGTTAATTTGAAAAGCTGAAACATAGTTTTGATTAGTAATTGTAAAGTAGATGATTATTAGTATAACAGTTGTTTAACACAATAGTGAGTTAGCAGTAATCCGTTATCCAGTTCATTTCTAACAGTTGGCAAAATCAACTCAATAAGCTTGAAATCAAAAAATACTTTTAATACGTTAAGCACAACAATACGAGTATAGAATATGTATAGATCGAGTTGCTTATATAATGTTTTTTATGGTTGAGTTGAATAAGTTTTAAGTTTTGTATTCATTCATATAAATGTAATTTACATAATTTCAGCTGTTTTCGATTTTATTCAAATTCACCATAAGACATTAGATAAACCCTCGACTCAGTGAACAACAAGAGGATTACAACAAATTGGTTACGATTAGTTTTTAGTTGGATTTGGTTTCAGATTTTCAACATTTCAACAATTTACAATAGAATCACGCATTACGTATACATAAATACGACAGCAAATTATTAATAATTATTATTAAGGAGAGAGAGAGACAAAGAGAGAGCGAGTGATTGAGTCACAGACAGAAAAGTATTACTTTAACAGTATACAAATATTTATATTGATATTGAGAGATATAGATACATATAAAGATATAGAGAGATAGAGAGAGAGAGAAATACACGCATACAGCAAAAGAGCGTACGGTTAATTGGAGTTTGGGATTTATTGAAAGTTTTTTTTTTTTTTGGAACTTTTGTGTTACAAGAACGATTTTGGGGGGATTTTGGTTTTGTCTTTTTGGCGTTTTTTCATAAAGTTTTAATTAGTTTTTCGTTTTTTACTTACCTAAGATGGATAAAATGACAACTACTACATCAAATAAATTCCATGGCTCAATAAAATAGTGATATCGTAAAGCGAATATTTTTAATAAACATTCGGAACTGAAAATAACTACGAATATCGCATTGAGATAGTCAAGGACCGCGTTATACGTGTCTGACGCATCGTAACGATCGAGTGTCATGGTGAACATATTCAGACCAATGAATAACATAATGATTATATCGAATTTTTTATCGGTAACTATTTCAAAGACTATTGCTTGTGGACGCCACTGTAATGGGAGAAGAGAACAAATGATAAACGAAACCAAAATGGTTACGTTAACGGTAAAACAATATAAAAAACGAAAAATTTAACAAAACAGTTTTTAATGTAAAAGGGATAAAGAGACGACACAAAGGATAATTTGTCGAAACGAAAATATATAAATGTGAGAGAAGAGATAAAAAAAAGAATAGAAGAACAGAGTTTGGTATAAGTACATTTTGTTTAACCACGTTGCATCATCAATTTCTGTTATACTGGTATATAATTATATAGGTATATATATATATGTATGTAAATAGATATTAATCGTTTAGTACAGTTAATCAACTGTATTATTGTTGTATTTCTTTTTTATTTATTTTATTATTATATTGTTTTTTTTTTTTTTCATTTTTATTATACGTCTTCTTTGTATTGCTTGTTTGTTTGTTTCTTTGCTTATTTATGTTGTTTCAGTATAAACTTAGTCGTTGGATCTGTGCCAATTGCTTTAATAAAGAGAGAGAGAGAGAGGGGGAGGAGAGCGGGCGTACCTAGTGGTTGTAGTAGTAGTTGTATAACAGTATAATAGATAAAAGTGTTAAAACAGTGAGTCTTGGTGCTATTTTATGGTGTTTTATTATTGTCTAACAATAATTAAATATTGATATATGCTATATGTATGTATGTACATACTTATGTACATATGTATATATATATAAAGAGCAGTAAGTTGTAGCATAAAGTTGAGAGTAGAGTAGAATAGAGAAAAGTATTCTAATCATTCTAATATTCGAGCAAGTTAATTAATCGTTGGTTATAAGAAACGTGCAATTGCAGTTTGCAATCGAAATTGCATTTTGCCAGCCCATCGGTCAGGTATGTTATGTATGGTATTATGTATAGAAGTATATATATATATAAATATATCTCCATCATCATGCTAGGCTAGTCACAATTCTCTAACTCTAAGTTAGCTCTAAGACATGCCCACTTTTTACTTGGTGTTCAGAGAGATTAAGAAGTTGAAAAAGAAATCAGTTAAAAACATGCATATTTTTTTTTTTTTGTGGTGTATATTGTATTATACAAACATAGAATTAAAAAAATTGATTATTGGC
The DNA here is from genome assembly GCA_018903615.1 of Drosophila neocordata. NCBI lineage: Eukaryota > Metazoa > Arthropoda > Insecta > Diptera > Drosophilidae > Drosophila > Drosophila neocordata. The sequence continues at coordinate 249,077 of JAEIGI010000011.1, forward strand.
ATTGAAATTTTGAGATTATCAGTTTTTGAATTTTGGTAGAATTTCAATTTTTTTTTTTTTTTTAATGGTAGCCATAAAAATGTTTAAGAACAGACGAACCAAACGGACAGAATACTTAAATATTTATTCTTAGATATTGAAAAAATTTGTTAATATCAAAAATAGTATTGGAAACATATACAGAGTATGCGGCATATGCGTTCAGGAGTCGTTCAATGGCAATAGTAGGGGTGGAAATCGATCGGTATACACATATATATATATATATATACACATAAAGATCGTAAATAATCCGCACTGTGGCTATTCCAACGACTCAACTTGCTTAATTTTTTGGGTTTTGTTTTTCAGATCCATTTATACAACTTGAGAAAATATTGCTAGAGAATAGGGCCTTGAATGGATGGTCAAGGGTAAAGGGTAAATGTCCTTATAAACAAATTGACATATCTTTGCTTTGCTTTTTTGTTTTATATATATACAGTCACAGTCCGTCTCGAATCAACTTATTAATAATAAATTCGAATCAGTTTCAGTTCAGTAAACAGAATAGAATTTAATATATAGATAAAAAGTGTTTTCTTTTCTTGCTTTATTTACAATAAAAATGTTATAGACGATTGGCACAGATTACGCGATTGCAATTAATTATTGATTGATCGAGTTTCTATATATGCATTATAAGGGCAAATTGTTTAAGAGCAAATTTCAATTCGTATTGCGAATTTCAAATTTTACTCTTCAATTTGGCCCAGTTTTAAGTCTTATTTTTTGTTTTTTTTTGATAAAGTTTTAATTTTATTTCATTCAGTCAGATCAATTTGTTATTATTTGATATATATATTCATTTTATGGGTTTTATATTGTTTGATAACGATTTTTGTTTTGTTTTTTTGTTTTTTTTGTTTTTTGATTTTTTTTGATTTTTCTTTTTTCTTAGTTAGTATTTTTTTTGTTTTGGTTTGTTGTCTTACCCTTGGTCTTGGAATGGCTTTTAATGGTTTTTTAGAGCCCATCTTTTTCATAGCATTATAGTACTTTTTCTGATCTTCTGTCATGAACATTTCTAATGATCCACCTGCTTTTTTCTTTTGCTCATTAAAATTATCAATGATAACACCAATGAACAGATTGAGTGTGAAAAATGATCCAAATATGATGAAGAATACGAAATATAAATACATATAGATGTTCGTTTCACGAATCGGCTGCTTGTCCACCTGTTTTATGTTATATCGATAAATCGATATTTGTTTTCGATTTTTTTTTTTTTTACAAATTTATGGAATTTTGGTTGGTTCACCATCATCATCATCATGATCATCATCGTCATCATCATCATCATCATCAATGGTTGAGATGCAGATTTATATTTAATTTAATTTTTGTGAGTTTTTTTTTGGTTTTTTTTTTTGGTTGGTGGAATGGATCATTTTTAGTGTTGCTCGAAGTGTTGTTGTTGTTGTAGTAGTTGTTGTTGTTGTTGTGATGGTGTTTGTTGTGTTAATGTGTTGTTGTTGTTGTTGTAGATCATACATTTTGTATTTGTATTGATTTTTTTTATAAAAAGAGAAAAGTAAATATAGATAAAAATTATTGGATTAATATAAAAATGTTTGATTTAGTTCATTTAGCGCATAACCAAATAAATTGTTGTATGAATAAGTATATATGTATATATAGTTGATTTATATTATAGCATAATTGATAATTGTTAAATATATATATATATAGTATCTATAGTAGTATGAACAGATTACCTCTCGTGAATCGATTGCATCATTCATTATTTGTATCCAGCCTTTGAAGGTGGCCACTTGGAAAAGGCACAGATACGCGTTACCTACATGATCGAAATTCATTGCTGAATTCACCCACGTGTAGTTCTCGCTCTCGCACGCATTGCGATTGGGTATGATCTCATGGCTGAGCTTGGTGCCGTTAGTGTCTTCGCACTGTCATCGGATTGCACACGTAACGGTTGTTGGATATCGATAGATTTGTTTAATTGAAGAAATGTATGATTTTTTTTTTATATATATAAGTAATAGGCGATAAGATAATTATAATACGACTGACTAAAACTAAGTATATTAAAAAATGCTGTACTAGAGTAACTAACCACATGCATATTGCAGGTGGTTAGATAGTGTAAGTAATTGAATTTTAGTTAGTTATTAAGTGTATTGTGGCAGCTAATTAGCATGATTTCTCTTTTTTTTTTTGCATTATTCGTTTCGAAATTGATTCGTTCATTCGATTGATAAATTAGTTTAGTTACTGGTTACTTTAGTTTATAGTTTCAAATTTTTAGTGCAAAAGGCAATTTACTAGAAAGTACTAAAAGAGTATACTATTATTAATAATTATTTATATTGATAAAGCATTGATCGCATACTCATCGCGTGTTGGCATATACATATATATATATGTATATATATGAAACTATATTGGTTTAGTTAATGGTTATTTTGATTTTAGTTAATGGGAATCACTAATTTGCAAGTAGATTTATGTATGTACAATCGTAATTTGACTTGGAATGAACTTAAGCTTTGATTTGTTTTTTTGATTTTTGATTTAAATCAACTATTTACGAAAAATAGATGCAAAGATACGCAAGTTTTCCCTTATATTTTCTTTCTTTATTTCGATTGAATTCGCTAATTAGTTAAATGCTGCAATAAATATTAAGATAAACTAATGCAAACCAAATAATTCCATAGCTTTGCATATTTTAAATATATGAATAAATTATATATAAATTTTATTTGTATTAATTTAAAATCGGACAGGTTGTATATTTATATAAAATATAAATACTTTAAATTTTAAAATTGTTAAGTCTTATGGCTTCATTTTTAATGAGTTTTAGTATTGATTTCATTTTAAATACTTGTTTAATTTACTTGCAAGAAGTTTGCCTAAAAGCATGCTATACTTTTTTAAAAACTGCTTATAGCGAAAGTTACTTAACAGAATTTAATTAAAAATAGTTTAAATTGCTTGTTTTTCATAAATTAGCGTTTTTAATTCTTAATTTTTTAAAAATCTATTGTTTTTGCAAAGTTATAGAAACTACGGCATGCCGTATATTACACCTCTATATATATATTTCATATTTCAATTGATTTGCATTAGTTTTTCTTTGTTTTAATGATTTGGTTTCTTTTGTTTCTGATTTGATTTCTGTATACGCTTTCGCTTGTTTTATATATTCTTTTTTTTTGTTTGTTTTTTGTTTTCTGTTTCTTGAAAAACGTTGGCAACGTACCTTAAAATATTTTCCAGCAAAAAGCTGTACACCCATTATGGCAAAAATTAGCCAAAATATTAGACACACCAATAGCACATTGAAGATGGACGGTATAGCTTGTACCAGCGCATTAACGACGACCTGGTTTATTTTTTGGTTTTTCGTTTTTGGATTTTTCAATTGATCGTTTGTGATTGAATTTTGCAGATTTTTGTTGCAATTGATTGGTCGTCGTCGTTGGTAGGAAAAGTCGATGATAATTTGTTTTTGGTTTCATATTTTTTTGGTTTTTTTTAATGAGTTTTATGATGATTGTTGGTTTAGGGATAGAATATAATACAATAAATGCAGAGAGAGAGATAGAGATATAGTTGATTAGACATGTTGGCAATTGTATGGTTAAGAGTTGGTCTTATGTATGTAAAATGATGATATTGGCCCACAGTTACTTAAAGATGTTAGAGATGTGTATTTGTGTTAGATCAATGGCAATGAGAACATGGTCAAAACAATATGAAGATGTATGTATGTATGTAAGTGGGATGAAAGTGAATTGTATTTGTAGTATATATATATGTCTATATAGATATAAGTATATAGATTTGCTTGATGTGCTTGTTTAGCATAGACAATAAAGCATGCTTCAACTATTTGTATAAAGAATTCAACATTTAAATTAAATACGCAGCAGTTTTTCTATTATTTTTTTTTGTTTGGGCATAAACATAATAATATTAATTAACAACATTCAACAAGAAGGTGTAGGCATTTATAAATAAAATTAATAGAAAATTAAAATATACTTTTTAATTAATTAAATATAAATATAACGCGTATATAAGTAGAATATATATAATTTGATGTTTTAGGTTTATGCTACAGTTATGTATGTAATTCTAATTGATTTATGACCAATGTTCGATTACAGTTATTTAAAAATAGTGCCGAAGTAAATAAGGTTTTAGAAGGGAGGGCAGGCAGGCAGGCAGGTAGGCTGGCAGGCAGGGGGCGCAGGCATTCAAATCCAAAGGATTAACAGGTGTTTAGAGCAAGATACTTAAAATATGCGTATGGTGTTTAAAAAGTAATGGCAAATAATTAATTTTGGTGATGCTTTTAAGTATCTATGTATATAATGTTTATGTATATATATAGTTGCTAATTTTAATGTAGTATGTATCTAGATAATTTATTTAGTGGATATGATTATAAATAACTAAGTGGTCGATAAGCATGGATAATTCTAAGAAAAAAAATTTTGTTAATATTTTTTAATATGTTTATGTATGTGTCTGTGTAGAATTGTTTTAGAATCAGAATCTAATCGAGAAGGGGGTAAGGGGATGCAATATAAAACACGTTAACAAAATTAACAAATTAACTGCTGCTGTATATAAATATTTTCTTTTTTTTTTTTTTTGGTTTTTCTCACAATTTATAAATTTTAATTTAATATTGTTTTGGTGTAGATTTTTGACTAAAATACATAAAAAATGTTTTTTTTTAATAATTTTTTAATTTTTGGAAAGGCTTTGATGAACGTATGGATAATGGATTTTTGAGACAGAGAGAGAGAGAGAGATAGAGAAAGAGAGTAGTAGATGTTTCAATAGAGAGAGCGAGAGTTAAAGAGCGAAAGAATGAGCGAAGAATAATCAAATGTTTTGCTCTTCTTTTTCTTTGTTCTTTTTTTTTTTTTTTTGATTTAGTTGAAGGGATTTTGCCGTTAGTGAATAGATTCGATTGATATAGTACGATAACGATATTGATACTGATTAATTGATTACTGATTACTGATTAATGTTTGTTGAAAGTTTTGTTTTGTATATTTTTTTGTTTATTGGGGGGGTGGGTTAGGTTTTGTTTGATTGTTTGTTTGTTTGTTTCTTGGTTTGGTTTTGGTTTTGATTGATTGTTGATTTTCGATATTCGATTTTGTTTATGTATGAAAGTACGTACCCTCATGCCCTGCATACGGGACATGGCACGTAGTGGTCTCAGTGCTCTTAACGTTCGCATAGTCTTGAAGGCTTGAATACCACCAGCTCCAACAAGTGAAGCAACGAAGTTGATAAGCGATACCTAGTTTCGATATAGTTTCGAATAGTGTCAAGTTTAAAACAACAATTTCATAGATATGTATGTATGTATGTATTATAGTTATATATGTATGTATATAGGATTGGTTTTGTTAAGTAAGTAAGTCCATATATGTTATTTTATATTATATTCTAATTGTTTGTCCTAGTTCTAGTTCGGCTAACATGTCCAGCAATATTTCGGTTGTATAACAGTTTTGTCGTTTGGAAAATTATCGAAAATAGTCGAAAAACTGAAAGGAATTCAATATCTCGTTTTGTATTTTGTATATGTACTATATATGTTGTTATTATTATTGTTGTTGTTTTTGTTATTGTTGTTTGTTGTATTTGTAACTTTGATAATTATAATTAATTTTTTTTTGGTATATATTGGTTTTTTTAAAGGTTTTTTTTTTTGGGCAGGGGTTGTTTTTTTAATTTTTTTGGGTGGTTTGGTCAAAGGTTATAGTTACGGGTCAGACAGATCCTAACAATATAAAAACTTACTTGCATATATATGTAAATAATTGTATATTAATTGACATGTATGTATGTATCGTTGGATTCTTATGACTAATCAAGGGTTCAATTGACATACACAGACACACAAAGACAACGAATTATGTATGTGAATAAAATTCTTATATAATTAATCCTATATACTATATGTATATATAGAGAGAGAGAGAGAGAGACATCATTAGTTAGTATGTATTATAATGTAGATATAATAGTTAAAACTCTTAACAAATTAAGTATGCTTGTTTGTTTTGCAAAATACATACATACATAAATAGGTAAACAGATACATATACATACATACGAGCGAGTATGTAGTAGTACATAGATATATAGTAGTAGTCGGGTTGGAAACACACATACACACAAAACAGAAATGCGAAAGAGGGATGTAAGACGAGCATTGGTAGAATTTGTGAATCAAAACAAGTTATACACTATTAACATAGATGATTAACAGCTGAGTGTAACAGTTTAACATAAGGGTTAACAGTAAGAGGCGAGCCAAGCTCGTTAACATTAAATGGTATGGTTATACGAGTAAGAGATCGTATAAGAGATGTATAAGACTGGGGAATAGGATATATAAGGGAATTCTGCTTAGCTGCAAGATATAAAAAGGATATCGGTTGGTTCTGTTAATTAGAGTACTTCTAAGAGTATTTCTCCTTGTTTTTTTTTTTTTTTGGGTCATGTTAGAGTCGTTTCTTTTGTCGAATTGTATAAGGGTATAACAGTCATATTCAAGCTAATAGAGTTGAAGTATAAAAGTAGAAAGTTGTCTTGGTCTAGGCCAAGTTTAATTTATGAATTTATTTAATGATATTGGGTACTGTTATACGTCCTTTTGCCCTATACTATGGGGCCGCACAAAAACTCCACAATGGACGAACCTGGCATGCATACGCCAATATCAATGAAGAAATGGCTGAATGACAAATAATGTTGGATTGGGGGTTAACTAGTTTACGTTTTGCTAATTAGATAATAGATATGTATATCAACTGTTATTATTTACAATTTTTCAAGTCATCAAAATTATTAAATTATAGCTTCTGCTTTGTGGCGTATGCATTGCCTTTTGGTCTATTGTGTAGACGTGCGACCATAACACTAGGTTGTCTTTTTATAGATTAAATTTATTCAAATCAAATTGATTTGTAATTTGTGGATTTGTCTTTATATTGACACATTTTTGCTCAAACTTTGCTGCCGGACTCGATTTAAATTGGTTGGCTGGTTTTTTCTTTTTCTTTTTCTTTTCATATCCTTTTCACAAAGGGCGTGAGATGAGATCACGCTAATATTCATACATTTTATTTTGGCATTATCGGGTGTTAGAGTTTGTGTTGATCGGTTTCTCTGTTTTCTCTGGCATGCGGCTTGATTTTAAGTAAAACACTGCCACCACTGCGTATGAGTAATTTGTTGTCAAATAGTTGATAATTGCATTTGTATGCATATAGAATATATATATATATATAAATTACTACATTGAAGTATACAATTGTGGTGCAGTGGGGCAGTTTCTTTTACATTTTACATATAGATCGGTTATATGTATGCATTTATGTATATATATACATATATATTTTAGGTATACATATAGATTAGTTAGTTAGATCAACTTAAATTGGTGCCGCTAAGAATAAAGGGTCTTTTGCAAGGGTCTGGACCAAGGACTCGATTAATTATATATTTTGTGTATTCATATGGTTGGAGTTAAGTGTTTTTTTGGGAGATCGAAAGGCTCTATAGATATATATATATATTAACAAGCTATTTCTAAGGGGGCTAACGATTTCTATATGGCTGGAAGTGGTGGAAGGGGGGTTGGAAAGGTTTTCTTACCTAGCTCGTTTTTACTTTTGAACCAAAACTACTTGTTTTCATGAATCAACTATATATATGTATGTATGTATATTGATGTTTTCTATATAGTTATTATATACTCTATACTTAACTAAGTAATAAACTAAATATACATATGTATATAATAAGATAACTGTTAAGGCTAACTTGATTCGATTATAACAGTCTATTAGTTAAAGCGTATATACAATTTATATTTATATATGTATATAAGGATATCGATTATTATAAAATATACAAAGCTTAAGCGACAGATGAAAAACTTTAATATAATTTCGCTTTAACTCTGGTTACAATCTAAGCACTTGATATTGGGAATTCGTAGCACAGTTATTATTATATTGTAGCACAGTTTTCATGATTTTCAGAATTAATATACATTTTGATAATAACAATGTATTACAATGTAGTCAATTGTATACAGTGGAGTAATGAATAAATCAAAATAGAAAATGATAAACAAAAATATAAATTAAATTCAAACAAAACGAAACGAGTAACATTAATACTGATCGGTATAACAGTTTAGCATTTCTACACAATTGCCCCACTTTGAAGCGCTGCCATCGATGCAGTTGCTTTTGCTGCGAAATATTCAACATTGATACAAATATATCGATTAACACACATACATACATAAGAATTGAGCGGAAATTAATCGAATATATATGCACACATACACACACACACACGCACGTAGAACAACATAGATTAGGTAAAGACTGAGAGACTGAATATGTATGCAAGAGCTATCCTAGAACTACCCAAAGATCTCTTAGTTAAAAAACACAATTATGATTGGAAAACGGTTAGAATACGATCTTTTTTATTGTGGCTTAGAAAGTTCTTTTGAAATTAATTCTTTAAAATTTGGTTTTCTTTTAACAAGGTAAGGATTAATCTGCCAGTTTGCTGTGATATGGATTCTTTTTATATAGAAAAAGTATCTGGAAAACTGATCAGTAAATCAATTGATTCTATTTGTTATATAACGAATATTCAAAATTCTATGGGTAGTCCACATATATAAAAGTATAACAGTTGAGACTGCAATTGCTATTGCAGATAGCTATTGTGAATTAGAGAGAAGAAAAGAGACAGAGAGAGAGAGAGAGAGTGAGCGAATCATAAAGGCACACATATGTACATAGGTAAGGCTACAAATAAACACATACATACATATGTACATATATGTATGTACAACGTATATGTGTAATATGCAGCTAAGATTTCATTTAGCTTACAGGAATTATGTTACAAACAGAAAGAGAGATAGAGAGAGAAAGAAAGATAAGAGAGAGCACCGATGTAGTTGCTGTTGTTTATAACAGTTGATTTGTATCACAAGCAACATCAATTGCACTTGTTTCATATATAGTTACAACATTTAATGATAATTGAAGTAAGTGTGTGTTTTCCACTTACACTCACACACATACACGCACACGTACATACAAATGATTATGTTTATTATATAGGCACACATACAGCAGAGCAAAAGATGTTGAGAGAGACAGAGAGAGGGAGAGAGAGAGAGAGGTATATAGAGGGATTTATTATATTAGACACACACACAACACACACACGCACACACATACATCGTAGTATAGAAAGAGAGATCGAGAAATCATTACTTACTTTCATCCCCTCCCAGCGCGAAACGGCGCGCAATGGTCTCAACGCTCGCAACGTACGCATCGAGCGGAAGGCGGGCACATCATCGGCACCGGACCAAACGGCGGCCAAATTGATTAGCGACAGCTAAACGACCAATCAGAATTCAGAACTCACAACTCAAAACTAATGGCTTTAATTGCAATTATGAATGTTACGAATGGTGTGTGACTATATCAATTAATTAACTAAACTTAATTATAACGCTAAATTATATGTTTATGTGTGTGTGTGTGTGTGTGTTTGTTCGTTTGTTTATGTAGAAGGATTATTAATACTATTCAATAACTAATCTAAAAATTTGTTTATTAACTAATATTCACTATCTGGCAGGGTAAGGGGAAACGGTAGAGGAAGTCGGGTCTGAGTTTAACCAGATTGCAATGAATATATATGTCTATATGATTTATTACTTGTATATATGTTTGTTTGTATATATAGGTATGTATCATACAGAAGTCTTAGCGGTTTATTGGGTTATTTATGTATCTCAGGATCAAAATATATATAGTACAACAGATACATTATAATACATAGGAAACGATACAATTTGTTTAATTTTTAAATGAAAATAATAACAAATATTAATAACAAATTATAAGGCATATCAGTCCGGGTCATTTAGTTATAGTATCTTTGTATATAGTATATATATGTATTAATGTTTGTTGTTGTTGTTGTCTGTTTGTTAGTCAGTTAGTTAGCTGGTTAAGTTGCTTTATAAGTTTATAGTTGGTAACTTAAAAGTCTCTACATATATATTAGTATATATGTAGTATGTATGTAAGTAATATATATATATATATATTGAGTTAATATATATATGTATATATATAGGTAGTATGTGTGTATGTATGTTTTTATATACATGGCTAACGATTTAACTTACCATGACAATGACGAAATCGAGCCAGCACCATGCATTCGTAAAATACACTTTAAAGCCGAGCGCCAACCACTTGATTAACATTTCCAAGAAGAATATAACGGTAAATATTCTATCCATATAGTATAAAATATCCTGCAGTATGGGTCTTTGTGGCAGATGTACATCTTCTAATGCCTGTCATCCGTTACACAGATGCACACGGCGAGTAAGTGAGTTAGAAGAGAGAGAGAGAGAGAGAGAGAGAAAGAAACAGAGAGAGAGAGAAAGAGAGAGAGAGTGTGTGGTCGATGTGGGATCGATGTGGAGTTTGGAATGAATTTTGTTGTTATAGAAAGGTTTTATAATAATAATATTAATCGATATACATTTAGTATTATACATATATGTAGATTGAATTGTTGTTGTTGGTTAATAACATTATTGTTAACTTTGTTTGTATTGTAGAGTATATAGAGTTGGCAAGGTGTGTGTATACGATTATATATTGTAGTGTATAGTGTAATTAAGTGTATAAAAAGTTATCTAGAAGCAATATATATGTAGATATATATATATATAAGAAGCTAGATTTAATTGGGTATTATATAGGTAGTTGTTGTTGTTTGTTTTTTCTTTCTTTCTTTTTTCTTTCTTTTTGATAATATTAATTTGTAAATAGCTGAGAGCTGCCGCTTTATTGGCAGTTTTCACAGTGTTACTTAACATTATATTATCTTTAATATTTTTTGTTTTTTTTTTACATATTTTTTATTGTTTTTTTTTTTTTGTTATGCAAGAAAATAGGCAACGTTTTGTGTTTATAGTTTACACTTCTTTTTTGTCACGGACAAATCAAAGTCAAACGCAATTAAAGAAAAATTTTCAAAGAAATTGAAGACAAAATTCTTGAAATGATATTACGCATTAAATTGCGTCTAACACTAGAAACAGTTACACAACACAACGCTAAATACATACACAAGTATGTGTGTATGTATGTATGTAAATACATATATAAGGCAAAAACAAAAAAAAAAAAGGATCCTATTAACTAATCACATTGAGCCAACATTAGGTAAAGACACAAGCCGTTTGACTGGAATGTGCCTAGGCCTAAATGAGGGCCAATAGCAACAGTTTATTTTGTATAAGCTAAACAACTAAAATAAAAATAAATTTTCTTTTTATAAATTATTTCTAGTTCCAGTGATGGCAAATTGTTGCAAAGCCAAAGCTAAATTGTAAGCATTAAGCAGATTTGCCATCAGTGGTTAAAATTATATATAATAAACTAAGAAATAATGGAAGAACTAAAGAGAAACAAAAAAGAATTCAAAAAAGGTTTTCAGATTGATTAATAAACCTAACTAATCTAAAATCTAAACTGAACTAGCCAAGTATATAGATTTAAAAACTTGAAATGAAGAAACTTAAAATTTAATTATATATATATATATATATGTATGTATATATATATATAGGCCTAAAAAAAATGAAGCAATCAACTCTGGTAAAGTTTAAGCAAGGCTACGTTTAATTCATAAAATTAGTTTGGTGAAATATTCAACGGGTTTGGTCAAATTTCAACAAAGCTCTTTGCAAGTTGCCCTTTTTTGTGTTTTTTAGGGATATTTTAATTTCTTTTTTTTTGTTTTTTTTTGTAAGAGGGTTTTCTTTAAAGGGTTTCGAAAAAAGGCAAATTGCAAAATTTCGTACTGTGTATTTCGTTTTTCGAAAATTGTTCAAATATTTTTGAATGTTGGACTTACCAAAGCTAAGCTACTCATTAAAATCATAGTGATAACAGCTGTTTCAAAATATTTATTTTCAATTAATTGAAAAGTTTTCAGTCGTAAATTGCCCCATCCTTGCCAGAACGGCGAATCTTCGTCACCGGCTAAGATTGGAAATTTCTTATAGTATGAATCGGGGCAGCAATCAGCTGGATACTCGTCCAATATATCCTCATCGTGTGCATGTATTATAATATCACCATCGAGTGGGCCCTCCTCGCATTCGCCCTCCTCGTCTAATTCCTCATCGAGACCTAAATCCTCTTTACTGGCATCACGCTTCTCTTCGCCTTCCATCGTTTCGGCGCTACCCTTGTGGCTCTCGTCCTTGAATGGTCGATTCTTATGGCTACCATATGAGTTAATGCTGGCAGTGTCGTCGTCCTGTAAGGACAAACCTCTATGGTTTAGCTCGTGTTCCAGTCTATTGTCTTGGTGGTTAATTGAGTTGCCAATCATCTGTATGGTTATTCATATATATATATATATATATTGTATATATATATTTGATAGATATATATTTTGATATATTTGGAACACGATTTCAGTTCAAGAGTTTCGGGTTCAGTTGGTTTGGTTGGTTAAGTTGGTTAAGTTGGATTGGTTAGTTGAGATATATATATATTTTTTTTTGGTATTGGTTTGGTTTGGTTAGTTTGTTTTTGTTTTTTGGTTTTTTTTTTTTTTTTTTTTTTTTGTTGATCGGGTGGAATACACACACACATAACAGTACATATATAGACAGTTATATGTAATCAGAAAGAAAACAAATCAAGGAATGAAATAAAAGAAACAAATGAAACGAATGTAAATCAATTTGTTGTTTGTAGTTGTAGTTAAGAAATTAGTTAGCAATTACAATATAAGTATTAAGTAATGAATTAAATATTAGGTATTTAAATGTTACAAAAATCAATATAATTTAAAATCAATTAAAAATATCTATGTATGTATGTATCAATGTATAAGTACATCATGTAAAGGATGTTATGTATGTAACGAGTAACGGAAAGTATAAATAATTAAACGAAAAAACAAACCCGAAACGAGTAACTCAAGTAACAAAAGAATTAATAACGAGAAGAATTAGAATTAGAAATCGTGTTCAAATTACCGTTGCGTTTTTTAAATATTTGGATTTCTTCGTCTTATTGTTCTTCATATCGCCATGTATTGTGAATTCCATGCCATCGCCAATGGCCACCTCCAGTTGGGTTTGCTCCTTGATGCCGATACCCTTTTTGATCAGGCCATCGGCAAGTATTTCATCGTGAGCCAATTCCAGTTCGTTATCGCCATGTTCTGCAGATATACAACGACAAACGCCCTTGCCTTTCGTATCCGATATTCGATATTCATACATATGAATATATATACATATATATATATATATATACGTATGTGAGTGGGTGATTGATATATTACATTGTAACATAACATGATTTAATATATATATATATATGCATAGATATATATATATATGGAAATGACGAATTTGATTTGGTATTGGAATTTTGTTTGGTTGAAATTATAAAACGAAACGAGTTCATACAAAGCAGTTGCCGTTCGCATTAAAGTTGTTGTTGTTGTTATTTGTTGTTGGTTGTTGGTTGAATCAGATTTTTATATATATACATACACGGTTATATATATATATATACAAATACATTTGTAGATAATATATATATATATATATGCAGTTTGGTTTTAATTTATTGAAGAATAAAATATTAGTATCGATTAATTTGATCGTTGAATTCGATACGTTGGCCAATCGAATGCGATATTTGTTTGTTTTTCGATTTGATTTTTTTTAATTTTTTTGTGGTTTTGAGATTTTCAATGGAAAAGAATACAAGATAGATAGAATAATATGTATTACAATCAATATGCATATTCGTTTTCGAATTGGTTTTCGGTTTTTTAGTTTTGTTAACGACACATACAGAGACATACACACACAGATACACACACACTCACATACAATCACACACAAGTCATATATATGTAATATTTGGGAGACACAACACAACAGCTAACAACTCATATCGCCAAATGAAATGCGAATTGGTTAATATACATACTAATATATATATATATATGAATGTTAATATGGAATGATAAATATCGATTAATAAAATGGCATGATACAACTATACAAATCAAATATGAATGAATGAAAACAAATATATAACAAATTAATGATGAATCATTATGCAAAGACAACAAATATAAAACAGGATCAATAACAGGATCCTCTATTCGATTACAGACTTAGATTATATTACCAAAATAGAAACTTTTCTTAATTTTTTTTGTGGTCTTTGCATAACAGAATAACACAAATGTATGTATGTATTATTACAAATCATAAGATCAGGCTACAATATAAGATTCATACATACATATATGTAACTACTTACACAAACATTAAATAATAAATGATGACACAAACACAATAAACAGGATATTAAAGTAAAAGTCTACAATTCTATGAAGGATCTAATCCACTGTTTTACTTTCAATTTATATAAGATTTCTTTTTTTTTTTGCGATTTGTTTTCTTTTTTTTCAAATTTCTTTAGTTTTGTAATGACATGTTATATATATATATATATATAGATATTTCAGATATATGTATATATATATATATATATTCTAAGTATTTATGTGGTATTATCGTATAAGTAAATGTTATTCAATTCAACGTACTCTTTTTTTTTATCATCAATAGAATTGTGAATGCAAAATGTACAAAGAGGTATGCAATTTTTGGTTTTGAACGAGAGCGGTGGGCGGGCGGGGGGTTGGGGAGTCAAGATCAAAGAATTGATATACTTTTTCGTAATGGCATATGGAATTGAACTATACGATTATTGTTAATTAGCTAGATTGAAATTGAAAGTAAATTGAATTAACAACGAGTGGGAGAGGTAGAGATATGGATATAACTAGATTTAGGTAACTATTTAGTTATTAAAACTAGTTTACACAACGGTAAGAAAATGTTATTTATATATATACTAACTAGCTAAGTATGTCTTATAATGATAAGGATTTGAGTTTCAATTTAATATTTTTTTCTAATTGATAATGGAACTGGAACTGGGACTAGTTCATTGTTCTCGTTGACAGTTCACAGTTTACAACAACAATTATGTTGAAATCGAACGGAAACCGAAAATCAGAAGTACAGTTAATCAATCAATTGTTATCGATATCAAATATTTCGAAATCGATATCATAATTGAGATTTGTGTGTGTGCGTTTGTTTGTTTGTTTGATACGGGTGAAATTTTGCTGGGATATTATCAGATATTATTCAGTTTTCAAAACTAACTAAGTTATACAAAATATTGCCAATTTAGAATAGCTAAAAATATATAGTATATATATATATTTTGATAATTTTGCATCTTTTGTAAGTTATTTACTGTTTTACATAATACGAATAGAAGGATTGGATTATAGTATACGAGAACTCGGGTTTGAATTTGATTTGTTTCTGGGATTTTTGAATAATGCCAATTTGTGTTGTAATTTGCCAATCTTAGATAATTGAAGTTAACGTTAACGTATTTATCATATACGAATATATTGAGAGTTAAATGTAATTATTTTAATATATGTATATATAATTCGAGATAAAAACAAGTGGATAAAAACCTTCGCTCCAAATCCAACTGATCTGGTTGGTCCTCTCACCTGATGGTTGATCACTTATTTGATTTGTCAATTTGTTACGTATTAACTTGAAACAATCAGCAATATTACGCTTAACCCAACTTTTAAAACGGCCAATACGATTGAAGGCCTCGGCAATTTTATTGGTATCATTATCGGCAGTCGGTGCAGATAGACTAGATGAGCCAAAATTGGACAAAAGCAAGGCTAAGAAAAGGTTAAGTACCTGCAATACAATTGATTAATCAGTTAGTTTCTTAACGATGTACATACATATATGTATATTCAGTTATACTTACCACAAGATTGCCGATAACAACGGTGGCCAAGAAGAATGGAATGCATGAGACATCTCCCACATACATGCAATCCCACATGGATTCGATCCATTCACCACAAAGCACTCGGAACACGATCATAAAGCTGTGCATGAAATCGGTAAAGTTCCATCTTGGCAGATCGCCATCCGGGAATCGATCTTTGTGATCTAATACACGAAAAGTAAAACAATATATATATAAATCGGCATATAAAATGTATCTATATAATTATAAATATATCTGTTCAGTCTGTATTTGTTTTGGTTTTTTTTTTTTGAGGTAAGTTTGGTTGATTTCATTTCTTATTGGGTGTTAATATACTAAAGCCACTTCAAAAAGCAGGTGCAAAAATTTGTTCAGCGCATTTTTGCAATTGGCATTGGCACGATTCACAAAACAGTGTTGTAAAATGTTAGAAAAAATCAAACAAAATTTGAACAAAATTCGTTTGCTCTCACAAGCTACAAAATGTGTAGCTAAATTGTGTAGAATAAATTGTTGTTCTATTAAAAAATATTTAAAGAGATTGAGAAAAAGTTGCTATATATATGCATATATATATTTAGATATATGTAAGTAATTAGATAGTTAGTAATATGAAAATTCTGCAGTCTAGGGCTGCGAGTACTTACAGAAATAGAAAGAGCAAGACCGATAGACCCAATTTGAATCAAAGTTAATGCAATCAAGTTAAAGATATATTTTGATAGATCTGGGTTGGGATTTTTTTTCGAATATTTTTGAATATGTAATTGAGGACATTCCCAAGCGCCACTAGAAAGGCGTATTAATTTTATTTTTAAATTCGTTTCATTTTATTTACAGACGTGTTGGAACATGTCGAGGGCCTGCAACATGCTTACTAAACAGTTAAGATCGATCAAATCTCTCAACTTCAGACTTTTGAATTAAGAGTATTTTTATTATCCCAAGATATTTCTCGATAATTGTGAAAATTGAAATGTGAGTTGTGATTAACAGATAATAATAATAACTAAAGATAAACAATTACTTAATTATATTATATATATTATTTTGATTCAGATGAGACTGATTAACACACACACACGCACATAAGAACATATAAACATACACATATACATACATACATACATATATACTAAAGATGAAATCAAAGAAATTGAGGTTAGGTTTAGTAAACGGTCCGATCTTAATGTTATCTTTAGTATATATGCTTGTATATGAATATGTTAGCAGTATTAGCACTTTCGAAATTTATTATTTTTTTTTTTTAATATTGAGTGAAATGTGAAAATGGTAACACAACAAACTTTGAAACAAAACACGAATTACATTGAATATATATAATATATATATATATAGATTAAGAAAACATATAGATAACATTGATTATAAGTATGTATGTAATACAATATATGATTGGTCCATCCAATACATATTTGCATTTGTATGCGAATGTGCTGTCAATATTGAGTGAGTGTTGGGTAGTGGTGTATTGCTTTCTTTCTTGGTTACCGATTTTGTTATCGAGTTTTGTCGATCTCGTTCTATTGGACTTACCGTGATAATTCTTTCCAAACAGTTGCATTCCCATCACGGCAAAGATGAAGATGATAATGCAAAGTACAAATGTCAGATTACCCAAAGCGCCCATTGTGCGGCCCATAATCGAAATGAGTAAATTGAGTGTTGGCCATGACTTTGCCAATTTGAATACACGCAGCTGCATTCAATTTGATTTTTGATATATTAATTATAAGTTTTCATTCAATTTAATTGATTTGATCGATTCGATTTGATTTTGATTTGATTTGTAAGCCGGGCAAAGCATAGGAAATACATAAAAATGAAATACAAAATATAAAATAAGAATACAAATTGAAAGTTTTTTTTGTTTTCTTTTTTTTTTTTTAAATATTTTTAAATATTTATAACTGAATATCAAGCAGCATAAATAATGTTAAGGGTATTTGGTTAATCTTGTGCCTAAGACTTAAATGATATGCTAAGTTATATGGTAATGATATATGCCTAGATATATATATATATATAATTATATATCTATCATCCGTCGTTTTGCGGTTTCGTTTCGTTGTTGTAGTAGAAGAAGAGGAAGAAGCACATTCGTATATATATTTATATATATTGTATATAGAAAAGAAAAATATTTGGAAAAATAACCGTGCCCAAAAGCAGTTGCCATTTGTTTTTGTTTTTTGTTTAAGTTTTTCCCAAATCGTATTCTAGGCTGTTTGGCTAAGTAGTATTAGAAACAGGAATTATAAACAAAATATTTTATATATATATATCTAACTGATTAGATATTTAGAAAAAAAAAAACTTAGTAGTTGTAGTAGTGAACAAAATTTTGATAGGAAAGGGAATTACAAGGATATTTGGGTTTTTTTTTTTGAGAGAGAGAGAGAGATTTTTCTGTTGTTGGGTTTTGTTGTTGTTGTTGCTGTTAGCCCGTATACCTGTATAGTTCTTGCCAAATAGCTGCATGCCCATAACAGCAAATATGAAGATTATAATGCATAGAACGAAGGTTAGATTGCCCAGAGCGCCGACAGTGCGACCCATTATCGATATCAGTAAATTTAAAGTTGGCCATGATTTGGCTAATTTGAAAACACGTAGCTGTAAGAGTGGTTTAAGGGGGAAATGGGGGTTCGGATATTTGTTAGGTAAAAGGAAATTGGAGTTATTTACATACATTTGAGTTGTTATCTTAGTCAGATTAGTTAATTAATAATAATACATACGTATATATCGTGTATATATATAGAATTGTTATTACTTATATTTTAGACTACAACTAAATTATCATTGACTGAATAATGAGAATTGATTATGGTTATATGATACTCAAGTTGCTAAATACATAATGGATATATAGCTATGAAAAGGGCATTTTAGACAAATAGGGAAAGGGATAGATAAGAGTGAAATAGTTGATATGATCGCTCTTACCAAACGAAATGAACGCAAAACGGATAGACCTTGGACACCCTCGAGACCCAGCTCCAGCAATGAAAGCGCCACAATGATGAAATCAAAAATGTTCCAACCTTCTTGGAAATAATATTTCGGACTCATGGCCATTAATTTCATTGTGGCCTCAATGGCAAAAGTGGCCGTAAAGAACTACAATGATTATGTTTAGTTACAAATAATATCAATGAATATATGTATATATGTATATACTCACGTAGTTGCCACTTTTAAGGACACGCTCCATCTCCTTGTTCATATCATGATGATCCATGGCCATAAACATTGTATTCACCACAATGCACAATGTGATAAAGAGCTCAACAAATGGATCGAAGACAATGAGGGAGACCCATTCCTGAAATTTCAACCAAACCCAGCAACAGTCCCACACACAAAACACATCGATGCCCTTTAGTATCGCTTCGAGTGCCTTATCCTTAAATGTTGGCCCATCTTCGTCATCGTCCTCTGTTGGGAAATAGTAAACGGAGACTGAACCATACAAAAATTTGTTATTAGTTGTGATTTGACCAACTTTGACTCAGCCAGATTTTTTTTTTTGTTTGTTTTGCTTCTTCTTTTTTTTTGTTATTTTAATTTTTCTTTTTTTTGATTATTATTATTATTATTTTTCTTTTTACTTTCCAAACGAAGCTTCATTGCATTGGATATCATTCGTTAAGGTATTTTATTTTATTTTTTGTTATTTGTGGTTTGTGTATTAACTAAGAAAATTTTGTTAGATTTTATATTCAAATTGACTGCCTTCAATAAAATAATATTTGAAAACTATTTCTAAAAGGTGCTACACAAAAAAAAATATATAGAGAGGCTTCTTGCATTTAATAAGTAGAGTAAGGTGAAAAATACGAAAAATACAATTTGTCATTTTGTCTGCAAAATTTTTTCTACCATTTTCTAACATGACTTTGTTTGGACTTGGAAATTGGTGTGTTTAGAAAGGAGTAAATTGTTTGATTATATATGTACTATATTATATATGTACTATATTATTATATATATACTCTTGCAGATGATGGCATTAGTTATTCGGTGTTAATACTGTTAGGTAAGCGAATAAGTTTTATGTGCAATTTAATAAAAAAGGATTAAATATTGAACCTATTTTTAATCATTTCTTTTTTATACAACTCTACACTGAAATTTATTCTTAAACATATCATTAGCCTAAGTCTATCGCTTAGTTCTCAGAAACAAATGATGAAGTACAGTATTTTAAATTTTAACAAGCTGCTGAAACAGTGGAAATGAAACAGCAAGGCTTCAAAGTGAGCAATTAACAATTATTGACGCTGCGTTAAGATCTTGTAGAAAAGTAATATTAATAATTTAGGGGAAACTTTGTGTGTCTTTGATTTTAAAGATTTTTTCGAGCATAATTTTAACTATTTTGAAATAAATTGCTTTTATATAAAATATATAACTTTACTTAATCAATCATATTCCTAATTAACTCAACTTAACGTTCCCTTGAATTGATTTAATATATAATTCTCATCTGCAAGTTTATATATACATATAAAGATACATAGAAATACACATAGAAACATACAAATCATATATGTGAGCTGTTTAATTGTACTCAGTGTACTGACAATATAATAATGATACTAACTAACTACATACACATGTATCTAAATACATTTGATTGAAATGAATGAAATAGTTAAGTCAAAACTCTGTTGCTTATAAATATTTGGACAATTTGAGTGGAGAAGAATATTCATATGTTTATATAGTATCCCTTATAATGGACGAAGGAAGTAAAAGAAGTTTTGCTTTCCAAATCGAATTATCATCCAATACCAATGTTAAGCATTCATTTCATCAGTTTTTTTTTTGGTTTTGTTTTATGATTTCCTTATGTATGTATACTACATATGTACATATAGATATATACACATACATATATACATAAATACATACATACATATGCATGTATATATCTATATGCATATGTCTATGTTATTCGATTCGGAGGAATGTTTTAATTCTATTGAATAATTGAATATAGATGAATATAATTGAACTAATTGTTTAATTTATTTTGTTGTTATTATTGTTGTTGTTGTTGTGGTGGTGGTGGTGGCAGTGGTTCTGGTGATATGTATGTATGTATATCTGTGTAATTATAGACTATGGAAAAAACACTCTACAAAAAAATCAAAAGAAACTAAGTAAAAGAATAACAAAGAAACTTCTATATATATATAAAGAAGAGCAAAAGTTAAATTAGGCATGCTATAATTAATTAATTGATTTACTATTTAATATGAACTTTGGCTGTTACTTACAAATAATAAATACTAATAACAGAAACAGAAGAGCAGAAATGCATATTCAAATTTCAAACTACGACAATATTGATTAGGAAATCTAATGGTAATTTATCTACGAAACAGACATGCTGTAACTGGCAAAAATTCAATTACGAACAGGAAACACAAGCAAACGAGAAAATTCAACAATAATGGAGGAAAAAGGCAAAACGGTAAAATAAGAGCAGAGAAAACTAAAAGCGATAAGTCGAAAAAATTAATGTCTGTAAATTTTTTATCAATTTGAGCCTCTCTGTTTTCTGCTTTAACTATGTGTGTGTGTGTGTTTGTCTGTGTGTGTATGTGTTTAGGCGGGGCAGCAATGTGCTGTGGGTAGCAGCAATATTTGTCGTCTATGTATTTGTGTGTCTGTGTGTGTGTAAAGCAGAGCTATGTAAAAAAACGCGAAAGTTATACTTTTTGTTGCCTACTTTTTTGGTTCGTGTCTGTATGTGTGTGTGTGTAGATGTAAATAAGTAAGTACTTGTGTGTAAAGTGAAAAACTTTCGCTTGCTGGTTTGCGTTTTGTTTTGTTTTTTTTTTTTTTGGGAAAAAATTAATTTTTGTATTTTTATATATATTTTTTTTGTTTTTTTTGCTTTGTTGATATTTTTTTTTTTTCGCTTTCTTCTGTTAGCATCAAATGGCAATTAAATAAAATGGACGAGTCAAAGAAGTCATTCATTTGAGTATATATAGTTATATTTATATATATATATATGTTAAAATGTATGTATATATCAATGAAAAGACAATAATAAAAAAATAAATAACAAAATGAAATGCATTTCGTTTAGACAATAATTAAAATAAAGGGATTCAAATGAAACAACTTTCTCAAGTTGATATTTTCATTATTATTATTTGATGCACAGGCTCATATAACGCTCCAATCATGCAGCAAAAACTCAAAATTCAAACCGAAATGTTAATTCATTATTAATGTTATTCATCATTATCATCACATATGGCATAATATTTACATGAATTGTTAATTGAAAGATAACATATAAATCAAAATGAAAAGAATATGTAAATGAGTAAACGCAAAAATTTGAATTCACAATAGAAATATTGAAAGTTAGAGAGTTAGAGGGAGATAAAGTTAGACAATTGTCATTGGCTCTATGCAAAATGTACAAAAATGAAACAGTATGCATAAACATAATCAAGTATGCATTTTATATGTTTATGTATATATGTATATGTATAGATGTCATATTGATCAATTGACAATATTGAAATTTTTAAACAACAAAATGAGTATTAAGTTTGATCAATTGACTTACCACCTCGATCACTAGCTCGACTATGCCGACCTGCGGCTTGTTCAATTATATCATTCAGAACCATAACATCTGTAAAGTAAACAAATGGTCATATATTGAATTAAAGATATCTATATATTTATAGCTTTTTGTGGTTTAAAAAAATATTTAATATATATTTAAAACTGAAATTGTTTATTGGTATTTATACTTTATACAAATGTGTTTCTAAACTTCACCAAAATTTTTAAAAAAAGAGCTTTTTTTAAATGTCCTGCCTGAGTCGAGTTCTAACAGTTAACCATTACGTCTTCAATACATCAAATGAGATTTTATGTTAACCAACACTATAGATGTTTGTGAACATTAACATAACAGTAGCTCAAATGTTAAAGTTAACATGTTACTTTAAAAGACGTCACAATAAATTGAACTACTTTAACCTCAGATTCAGATTTCATTCATTTCATATATATTGGTTGTATGTATATGGTTAACAATTTAACTAATTCTTTACCTTTCATGTCGACCACCGTTTGTGTCTGGACGGGCTCGATAAAAGGATTGTCATGATGTTTAATCTTGCCAGCTTCGTCCGTACACTCCAGACCAATTTCCTATTCAAAAATAAAACGCATTAAACATATCAATAAATGAAGGTAAATCGATAGAATCAACAAATCTTACATAGTCTCGATGTTCGAGTTTATGATTGGTATCCATACAGGTGGTGGCACCATTTGTAGCCCCCACTGATTGATTGCGTGTGTTGCGATTACGCAACTTACTCTCTTTGGTCATTGTGCTGACGCCCATGACGGCCATGCCGCCCAAAAGATCGCCATGTGAGGTATACGATATTCTGGACTGATGCGAGGTATACGATGAATGTCTAGAGCCTGCAAATAAGTAAACTCGTTTGTTAATTATCAAATTTTCCATATTGAATAAGAGATTTCGCTTACCTAGATTGCCATAATAAACGGGCACAATAATGGCCCCATTTTCTTCCGACATGGGCGTCACTGCATTTGAGTCATCGGCATATGGCAAGTGCTGTTGTGCATCCTGATATGTTGATAGAACCAACGGTTTACGATCGCTCCCAGGTATACCAAATCGGCCACGTCCATTTCGTATCGTGTACTGTGTATATTGTTGCATTTGTTTGTTCGTTTTTTTTTTTTGCAGTATTTTTAGTATTGGATTAGATTATTATGGTTCAGTATTAGCAATACAGACGAACAGTAGGATTATGGTCACATACATAGACTCACACACGATTAGAGTTAGTTTAGAGACTAATAAGAAGTAGATTAACTTAGGTGGGGGCTCGATTATGATCAAATTAAAAGCCCCTTAGCGATGTGTTATGATTAGAAACCAAAGCATTTGAATAACAAATAACATTACACAAAACAATACAAATGACACAATAAAAAATAATCGCAATCAATTTTTAAGTTATACAAAATTCCACAAGTCTTTAGTGTGCGGGCAACAACAGACGATTTAGTCAGACAGACAGACAGAGAGAGACAGACAGACAGACGACAGAAAGCCAGAAATAAAGTACAGTACAGTACAGTACAGTATAGTACAGTAGGGCACAAAACATTTATGCTATTTAAATTCAGAGTTTGCGTTTGTTTTGTCTGTCTAGATGAGTGCAAGGACATTTTCTCAAAAACCAAAAATGATCAGTATGAAACAAAAGACTAAGTGTAAATAGAATATGTACATAAAGCATATATTCTATGATATAATATGTTATATATATATTTTTTTTGTTCTTTTTTTCCTTATTTATTGTTGTTGTTGTATGTATGTATGTATGTATGGTTACACAATATAATCACACGAAGCGACATGATTACATACATTTACATATTTGTAATAAAAATACATAGAACATAAACCTGAAAATCAAAAGAATCAAAAATCAAATACCAAAACTATTAAATACAAAAACTGAATAAACAAAAGCCGAAATACATTGACGACATGACGGTGACAAGTGACAAGTGACAAGTGGACAGGTGACAGACGCTGTTGATTATCATTGTATATATATATATATATGCTAAAGTGAGTGTGAGTGTGTATATATGTGAAATATAATTATTTTAGTAAAGGAAATTAGAATTCCTTTTATCTAACTTTTCAATTTAGAATTGAAAATTAAACGTTTCTTGATTTCAATTATTAAAACTTAAATTCGTTTGAGATACCCGTTAAAATGGGTTTCTTTCGTAGACCAAAAGGCGCCACCTAGCGGTGGGAACTAGTATTAAAATGTTGAATATAAAATTCTAGATCGATTCTTAGAAATATTAATTGTATACATAATGTTATCGATATATAGATTACCCGCTTTCAAGATCAAAATCAAGATCTCAAGATCAATATAAGTAAAAAATCAATATTTTTCGGAAATATTTGTATACTTGTGTATATATGTATGAACGATCAGCAAGTTATATACAATACAAGACAATAAGGTTAACAGATAATGGTATTATATAGACGAGTATGTTTATATGATTAGCGTGAAAGAAAACAATTAAGGAAACGTAATGAAACAAAAGTGAAAAATCAAACAAATTGATAATCGGTAAGACCAACATGATAATTGAGGATGAAATATGATTGTATGCTCTTTAGATCTTAACTATATAAATTTGTTGTTAATTATTGCTATTGCTTTTGCTGTTGTTCTTGATGTTGTATGTATGTATGTAGTATGTATAGATATACATAATGTATATATATATATATATATATGTTCAGATATAAGATATATATATAAAATACTGCCTACTGATGGTTATGGTTTAAGAACTAGAGACTGTGATAGGCTATATATCTATATAACTAGATAGGGAGGACTTAAAAACTGAATGAAAATACTATTACGAATGTCTGTGTAGGTGTATGTGTGTTTCTTTGTATCTATATGTTAATGTGTGTGTGTGTGTTGGGCGCTTACCTTGTGAGAACTACGTGATCCCCTGCGTATGTTAAACGGTGAACCAGGTAAGGATAAGGATGTCTAAGTTTTGTTCAATTTTTTTTTTTACAAATAAAATTTAAATAGAAGAAGAAAAAGAAAAATTTGAATCAAATAAAATATATATATAACTTGTATATATATATTCCTCATTTCATATGTTGATTAAATATGTATATAATTATTTCGATTTTATGTTCTACTATTTGGAAAGCAAAATATGTTGAAATGGAAGTTTTAAATGAACTAGTTTACTTAAATGTGTGTGTATGTGTGTGTCTCTTTGTGGGTGTGTTGTTGTGGTGGAGAATGGGCATGGTGACCCTTATAGTAAAATTTCATTGAAAATGTTTCATTGGTTTATGTATGTGTGTGTGTGTGTGTGTGTGGGTGTTTGTTGTGTATACTACAGCTTTAGCTTTTGATTTATCAATAATAAAAACAAAGTTTAATTTAATTGAAATTCTTTTGCTATTCCGTTTTATTGGATGGAGAGCGGGGAGAAGTTTAATACTCTATTTATATATACAGTGTACCAACTATATACAGTACTAAAAAACTCAAAAGAAATCAGAAAGTTTGAAATAAGAAAAGAAAATTAAGTAAAAAAAATCAAATTAAGCAAAATTTTCCCATTAACCAGAGAAAAACAAAGTTTTCATTATTTTCTACTTGCAATTCCAGAATAATTGTAAATCTCTTTCAACAATATGGAATATCAAAGTAACTATATATAGTAATACGGATGCAAAGAATCTAAATGTGTTAGAATCTAAATACACTTTTATTTTATTTATATTTGTTTTAAAATAGTTGGCGCCTTTTTTTATTAACTAAAAATAAACCCTTAAAAATGATATATATCTATTCGATCTCCTATTTAGCACTTGGCACTTTCTTTTTGTGTATGGTTGTTGTTTTCAGTGTATTTCGGAAAGAGTTTTGGTTAGAGATACAGTTAGAGACAGAGAGAGAGAGACAGAGTGAGATAGTGAAAGAAAAAACCTACCTTAGTTCGATTGAAATTCTGTAACTTTGCTTCTTTTTTTTTTTTTTTTTTTTGCAGAGCAAATTATGAACAAAATGTAAGGACTAGCTACATAGCTAGCGAGTAGCGAGTGGAAAAAAACACAGCGAATTAGCGAACGAGCGAGCAAGAGCCACACAGCGAAAACAATTTTATAGATGTTAAACCAAAAAGCATTAAACATTTCCTTAATTATTTGAAAATTTACCCCCATATTCCCTATATAGTATTCTATATCGATTAATCCATATACCAATGTGGCCAATTTCAAATAGAAAATCCTTTTATTTTCTTTTATGAGGAAATTTAAACCATTTTCCTTCTTTTTTTTTTAATACTATGACTTTAATTTGTTCAATTCTAAAAAGTTAATATTTTGATATTTTAATATATGATATCTATATCGATCTTGCTGAAACCTAATGTTCCATATGCATTTAATAAATATAAAATTTGTTCTTTTTGAATCGTTTGGGGGATACAAGTTGAGGCCATTAATACATATGCATATTGGTTTGGTTGCACAATATTTGATCAATATTTTAATTTTTTATTCACCAGCAAGAGAGCGAGATAAATATAATGAGTGAGTGAAAGAGAATACAAGTACTATATATGTATGTAGTTAGCTGGCGGTGAGCAATGCTTTTGCCTCGGCACAAAACTTGAAAAGGAAGTGTTAGCAATAGCAATAATTGATTGGGTGTAGAAGAAGAAAAGTTGGTACAGTTGGCACTTTGCTAACTGCTAATGAATATGCTATCGTTATTGTTATCGTTATCGGTGCATCATCTACACGTATTCTCAGTTATTAATCGGTCACGTTTTTCATCATCTTTTAATCGAAAATTTTTATTTATTGGATTTGCAAATTTGTTTTCTTTTTTTGAAACAAGAATTAATGTAAACGCAAATGCAAATTGAATTGTTTAACTTGTTTATACATGCAAATGATAATGCAGTCATTGAAACAAAAATATATATGTATATATATATATTGAATATCTAACAGTACAAGCGATATATAGAGAGCTAGCTTTAATAGGAAGAAAGTACTTTTAATATAATAATTGAACATAAAAAGAAAATACAGAAAATAAAATACTGAAAGTACTTTAAATGAAATGAAGCCGTCAAATTGTTATTGTTGTTGTTGTTGCTGTTGCTGTTATTGTTGCTATTATGATTATTGTTATTATTATTATTGGTATATTTTCGGTTGTTGTTGTTAATGTCAAGCAAAAGGCAAAAAACTTCTAGCCATAGAGGCGAAAAAAATGTCCTTGATTTAGATATACTTTTGTGTAGGTACGATTTGCAATGGCAAATCATAATACAAATGTTCATATATATATATATATATGTGTATATATAATGGTATATATATATGTATATATATAGATATATTGAGTAAGCATATACAGTTAATATTGGTTAACCAATTTCAATATTTGTATGTATTGTAGGTACATAAACATAAAATTAGTCACCTAAAGCATTCCGAGCAAATGGAAATGGAAAATTGACCCGAATTCAAATCGAAACACAATTGTAACGGAAATCATTAAAATCATTTGAAAGCATATAATGGAAAAACTAAAACAAATTTTTTTTAATCATTTTCTTTTCCTAAACACATACACAAATACACACTCTCTCACACACACACGCATACACTCACACATAGAGAAATGCATGCACTAATCATGATAATTTGTATCAACCAAATGGTCGACTCTCTCATGAAAGTTTCTACTAAAAATAACAGTACATACGATATTATAATATATCAATAGAAAATCAATATCGTAACAGTTGATTATAGATTAGTTACTACATATATAAGTACATACATATGTATATATAAAGCCATAAAACTGAAAGAAATTGTAACTCTCAAATGAATATTAAACCAAAAGAAAGAAAATCAATCATGATTGAATGGAAAGGTTGTAGTGAGGGAGGTGAGGAAAGTTTTTTGACCACCAGATCTACACCTGGTTGGGTTTTGGTATCCAATGGTTTACAGTTGTTGCCAACAACAAGTCAAACGGAACAAACGACCCCAACATAATTATATGATGTATAATGATGGACTTATAAAGGCAAAATATTTAAGAATCAAATGAAAAAACATTTTCCATACAATAACTGAAAAATCGCCTTGGGTTTTTTGTTTTTTTTTTTTCGTCAATGATTTCTCTCAATTATAAATAGATAATACATACATTATACATACATACTTATGTATGCGTATATATACTTCTAAAGTCAACCTAAGAATAAACAACACATATAAGAAATCAAACAGAAAGAAAAAAAGGGAAACGAATTGCAATTATGAACTGAAATGAACTGAAAATCAATTGAAATGAAAAAGGAAATCAATATAGAATTAAAGTACATAAATAGAAATAAATATGCTGCGCTCGGAATACTTACCGTGCTCACTTTACGAACTTTGGTAGCTTGGTGTGCTGTAGTAGGTGCTGGTTGTCTTTGTATAACGCTCACCGACTCCGACTCCACTTCGACGCTGCGTATGGACATCTTCTCCTTGTTGTTATCATCGTTGCCCTTCTCGCCACCCACAAACAGCTCATAGCTGATGCACGAATAGGTTGGACTCTTGGCCATTTCGGGATGAAGGGCTGCCTCCTCGGCGGCGGCCGCATCAGCAGCGGCCTGTGCCTGGGCGTTGGCTCGTTCCTCCAATTTGGCTGCTTTGGCAGCGGCCGCTTCTTCCGCTTCCTATAATAATCATATTTCGATTGCGAGACAAAATAGATAAAAAAGGCAACAAACGAGAAAGAGAGAGAGAGAGAGAAGGAGAAACGAGAAAGAGAGAGAAAAACCAGAGAGAAAAGACCAGAGAGAAAGGGAAAGAGAAAGAGAGGGGATATGGAGGGCGATCACATCAAATATTACATTACAAAAAACATGTATATATATATATATATATGTATTAAAATGTATATATATGTATGTATATAATATATATATATAGACAAAAATATATATAGAGAGAGAGAGAGAGGGAAAGCGACAGTGGAAATGGGAAAAGGAATTTGGAAAGTGGTTGGAAAAGACTATGACAATCTACATTATGCTCTAAAAGTGCAAGATTAACGTATTTATGACGATAGTTTAACTTATTGCCGTTATGTGTTACAGTTAACGAAATCCTTTAACGAGTGTGCAAGTTATGAGACGAATACGCGACAAGCAACGAGCACGCGAGCTATGCAGTACTAATGCAACGAGTATGCGAGTTATGCAACGAGTACGCGAGTTATGCAGCAAGATCTTCGTTATTACTAAAATTGAAAACTTACAAGTTGATTTACCATTATTATTACAATAAATAACAACGTTCAAATTTTGGGTTTATTGTCCACAACTTAAAAATGAAGCAAGCAAGTCGTCCCTGCCGACTTTGAGTATACCCTGTACCAATTAAGGGAACTTTATAAAAGCAAACTCCTTCGAATTCGCCATTAATTCAAACTAAAATTTTCCTCACAAGCGGCAGCAACGAACGCATTCTATCTCGCTCACACTTACTACGCAATGTCGCACTGGGCATTTCAGTACAAAATGCATATAGATATATCTTCGATATTTCTTGTCCGATTTTAACCAAATTTGGTCAGCTGATACCTTTTGGCCATATTATTGGGTGTGCCAAATAATAATACGATATCTTTAATATAACTCTAGTTATTCGTTTTTCGTAAATTGCGGGGGCGGAAGTGGGCGTGGCAAAAATTTTAAACAAACTTGATCTGCGTAGACACTACACGAATGCTGACACCAAATTTGGTTGCTCTAGCTCTTGTAGTCTCTGAGATCCACGTGTTCATACGGACGGACAGACGGACAGACGGACAGACGGACAGACGGACGGACAGACGGACAGACGGACATGTCTCAATCGACTCGGCTGTTGATGCTGATCAAGAATATATATACTTTATGGGGTCGCAGATGCTTCCTTATGCCTGTTACATACATTTTAGCGACTTTAATATACCCTTTTACCCTATGGGTACAGGGTATAACAAAACAAAAATCGTTAGTAAACGCGTTTTGAGTTAAAAAATAGAAAGAAAAACATATAAAAGTTCCATTTCATAAAATTGTTATTCGAGTGAAATGACATAACTATCCGTTATAGAATGTCTATATGTTTGTTGATTACATAACGATATTTGGCTAGCAATTAGTTTTGTTTATATAATGATTTTTGGGTGTGGGGCGGATGGTGCTGGGAAGTTAAGGAAAGGTGAAGGGCGTTTTAATTATATTTTATTTATATGTATAATCATTTTTTATGTATTTATGTTTGTATATAAAGAGTATATAAGAGGTGAGTATACAGTTATATTATTATATAGTGCTGTGCAATAGGATAACTTTAGTGAAAAGGGTAATAGTGTGTGGTATCAACATGAATATATATCATTGGATATCAAATATTAATTAAAATTGTTCCCCTCAACTGTAATACTTGTTTCCTCCCACTTTTGAACTTTATTGAATTCTGATCATGATTAAAGCCATGGACTCTAGGGAAAAAGCACGCTCCAAGTGCGTCAAGGTCATTTCCTTGCTCCCCTTTATTAATTTGATTAAATTTCTCCATGACCATTTTGTGATCAATACAAATTGGAAAAGGTATGCGATCTCAGTTTTTGTTGGCTTAAAAAATTGATAGTACAGGCGTTCTAGTGAGGTAGTGCGTAGTGCCGCGAAAAGTAAGGAAAAGCAGCGCCGTCACTTTACATTTTCTATGCCACAGACGTGGTTAAACTGAAGTGGAAGTCAGTTCAACTTATTTTAGTGATGATAACTCGCCCAATTATTAACGAGTACTTTACAGGGTGATCGATACGACACTTCTTAGCTTTCTGATATGACTTAATGCAACTAATAGCTAATTGGAATTCAGGTATTCAACCTACTTTCCAAACATTATGAAATACGAAACTTATGAAACAGATTCTTTGATCTATATATAAACTTAAAAAAGTTGACGTTAAGTTAAGATTTGTAAGCTCAAGAAGCTATGGAAGTGACCAGTAAAGATAGTATAAAGGAGATTTCTTTCTCTTAAATAAATAGAATGGAAAAGTGTGCCCAAATTATATGCAGAATAACTAACAGTTCATTAGACATATCTAGAAAAGGTATCAACTTTGATCAATTGTCCTTTATATATATATATATATATTATTTGGTTACTTAGGTACATTTAGCTAGTTAGGTTAGCATAGCGGATGCTAGATTTATATTGCTTGAATAAATGTGAATAGATAATTGTACATTTATATATGTAAGTATGTATATATATTCAGGTATATATATATATATATATATATATAGATATTATATGTTCAATTGATACACATATAGAGGGGATAAGGCAGATAGATAGATAGAGATAGGTAGTGAATTATAGTGATAGAAAGTGACAGAGAGAGAGAGAGAGAGAGACAGCTAATTAAGTAATACATATATACATACGAATACAGATATAGATATGGATACGGATAGTGAGATACAGTTACGGATACGGATCTAGTTTAGTAGCTTTAGGATTAATATTGATATTGAAGAAAAGGAACTCTGTTGTCATTGGATAAGTAAATATTTTCAATACTCAATTGGCCCACAATTGAAATTGAAATTATCTACTCAGACTTGTGGCGGATGGCGGGTTGTGGGATCTTTATATTTATCTGTTGTTGATGTTGTTGTTTTTTTTTTTCTTTTTTTTAGTTTATTTGGTTTTTTTTGGTTTATATCGTTTAGTTTTTTTTTTTTTTTTGTTTAGTTAAGTTCCAGGCCCGCCTGTCTGGTTTTCTACTTACACGTATTGCCTCCTCTTCGGCAGCCTCTTCTTCTTCGGCCTTCTTTTGCAATTCGTCATATGACATGGCAACAATGGCCAAAATCAAATTCACAAGATAGAATGAACCTAGGAAGATGATGACTATAAAGAACAGCATATGCCATGGTCCAGCGGCACGCAACACCAGCTGATACAGATCCTCCCAAAAGTCCTGGGTCATCAAACGGAAAGCGGAGAGAAATGCCCAGCCGAACGAATCGAAACTAGTATAGCCATAATTGGGATTCGGACCAAATCCTTGCAGACACACATAATCATCATCGCATTGGCTAGAAACCAAGAAAAAAGAAAAGGAAGAATGATATTTTCCATATTAATACGATATATGAAGAATTAATTGAACAATTTATTGAAAATTTATATATTTAATCTTACCCAGCTCCTGATATATTGCCACATAGGGGAAACGATATACCCTCATCTTCTGAATACCAATTCGAACTGTTTCGATTATGATAGTCCCAATTCTCATCCGTTAAATTACCCCAAGAGCCATCCAATGGAAATTTCTTGATGCATTTCTGTGTGAGGACGCCCATATAGATTTGTAGGCCCATTAGGGCGAACACCGATAAGGAGAACATTGTCAAAATTATCACATCGCGTAGATTTTTCACAGATTCAATGACAGCGCCGACAATGGTTTTCAAGCCTAAACACAATGGGAGTATATATCAACGATACAAATGATGTATGACAGTAAATATGAATGTATAACAATGAAATATATCAATAACAATGTATAACAGTTTAAAGTAGATCTAGTCACAATTCTAACAATATATCCATACCTGGCACAATAGCTACGGTTTTCAGTGCACGCAACACTCGAAACGTTCTCAAGGCTGCTAGATTACCTAAATCTATACCCATCGTCACATAACTGATCCATCAAAATAAACGGAGCAGGACATCATATATGGTTGTTGTTATCGTTATCGTTATCGTTGTTGTCAGCAAAAAATATATATGTACATACAGGGGAAATTGTCATCAAGTATTAGTAATTACATATTAATATTTATACTACATTGGAAATACTTTTACATATATATATAAATATATATACATAAATGATATATATATATATATAAATGTATATATATTGCATTCATACTCGTTATGTGTATGTTGTTAGTAATTACAAATATATATATATGTGATTAGATGTATGTATGTATGTAAGTGCGAGTGTATTTGTGCTTAAATCATATTAAAAATCAATCGAAAAACAAATCAACATAATCTATCAACTTGAATAATAATAAAAATATATATATATGTATAGAATATATATGTAAATAGCAAGATCAAAGTTAAGAATGTATTATAGTGAAAAATATTCTCTTATTTTCCCCTTTTTCCGACTTTCTAGTTGAGAAAATTTAATAATACTTTGTATTATTATTGCAATTTCTCGATTATATTCCATTCAGAATTTATATGGGATTACTTTTTTAGAAGAGTTCTGTATTTGTTATAGAGATTCTATTGCTTGGTAAGTTAATTATTTGGCTTCTTCTTTTTTTTTTTTTATATAAAATTAGCTAGTAATAAAATTGAATAGTGGGCGTGTCATAAAGAAATAATCGAAATATTTACGCACGCAATGTGGTAGTCTATATTCAAATTCAAACCCAAATCCAGAATCAGACCACGACCCCGACCACGACTACGACTACGACCCCGACCCCTACATAGATCCCTGTATCCAAATGTCCAGTTTTATATTCATACGTCATCCTATGGGAATTTAACATTTTTCTTGTTGTTAGTCAACTCCTCCCACCCCCCCTCCTCCTTTACGCTTTACCCATTCCATTACCATTTATATTTCATGTATATTTATCGATTTGCCTATTGGGCCATTCCCTTATACACCTCCTTAAATGCCCCATCCACACCCTGCAACGGGCATTGCGTGCAATGAGAATGCTGTCATTTATATGTACTTCCATGGCATGGCCTTAAATTGCCCTGCATTCTAATTTACCCCTCTTTTCAGGTCCCACCCTCCCCCCTTACTACTAACCATTCCTGCCTTAGGTCTCCTCAACCCGCCTAAAAGCAAACAAAAGAAAAAAAAAGGGAATTCAAGTTAGGCGCCTAAAAGAGAGCTTTAAAAAACGAAAACCCCAAGGCTGGTCGACTTAATGGCGCCAACTGCCGCCAACTGCCTGCACGAAAAGCCAACAAGAGAAAGAAAATAACAAAAAAAAATAAAAATAAAAACAACAATAAGAACAACAACAAAAAGGGCAAATAGACAGCCCACCCAATAAATGGTTAAAAGGAAGCACACAAAAAGCAATGAAATGAAATTGTCACGAAACAAAGAATAAAATACCAAAAAAAAAAAAAAAAAATAGAAATAGAAATAGAAATGAAAAAAAAATTTGTTTATGGTTTTGCTGTCTGTGTGCATGTATGTTTGTATGTGTGTTGGTAGTTGATATTTGTTTTTGGTATTTCAAATAATCATAGAAAATCCTCTACTTTGTGTCTGTGTGTGTTTGTCTATCTTAGTGTGAGTGTAAGTGTGTTGGGCGCGTCATTAGCAAGAAAAAAAATAACATACACACACACACAAACACACACAAGAGAAATAAATCAATAAAAATGCTCAACTAGCGCGACTTTTTGTGCCAGCTCTTTGGCTTACATGGCGTATGTGTAATTTTAGCTGCCGTGACATTTCATCATGTTTGTATATATGTTAGCCTTTGCGCTCTGTATATATATATATATATATATGGACATGATTAAATACAAATTTATATAGATATATATCTGTATATATATGTACATATTTTCAATTCGAAATCAAAGCAATAAAAATCGGTTTAAGACTAATAACATTTCATAAGTATACAAGCTCACTTTATTAATGACAGAAATAATAAATATTAGATGGTTCAAAGATGGTTAATGTTAATATAGATAAGGTTCACTTTTAGTAAAATTCTTGCCACACAAGTGGCATAACAATTGAGTTAGATGGAGTCTAATTTCACTCAACGAATTACCAAAATAACAAGTTGTTATGTAGTTATCAAAAGAAAAACAGTTTTATAGAAATCTTTAGAAATTTCTTAGACAATTGTTAGTTTTAATTTGAAAATTTCAATCTGTTCCACTACTGGCAAATACTAATATTAAGATTATAATATCTTTAATAGCAAGATTAATGACATAATCGATTGATTCTCAATATTCAGAGCCATTCAGGGCTCATCATGAACAAAATATGTGAGTTTATAAGTATGTATGTATATATATCTATATGTATTTGTAGAGGCATGTTAATTAAACCATGTTCATTGAAATATTTAATGTATTAAAACTAATTATGCGCATTTTCAGACACACACACAGACACACTAATAAAAACATAAAGGTAACATAATATAAATGTTAATGTATGTATATATGTATGTAAGTATGTATGTATGTGGCAAGTTAATTAGATTCAAATTTCCCTTATTTTATATCAGTGTTTTCTCTTCTTTTCTTTGAAAAATAAATTGTTTACAATCTAATTTGATAATTGAAACAAAAATGACATATAGTAAAAATGCAGGATTATTAATAGTTAAATAAGTAAGTAGATAAGAGTATATAGTGAAAAGGGGGGATAAAGTGGGTGAAGGATAT
Source organism: Drosophila neocordata (assembly GCA_018903615.1). Classification (NCBI taxonomy): domain Eukaryota; kingdom Metazoa; phylum Arthropoda; class Insecta; order Diptera; family Drosophilidae; genus Drosophila; species Drosophila neocordata. The sequence continues at coordinate 285,335 of JAEIGI010000011.1, forward strand.
AGCTACATTAACCCGCTCGATCCGACCAAACAGAGTGACTGTATGGTCAAGTCGAGACGGGCCAAAGCAAATTGGTGATTTAATTAATGAGTATGTAAATCAAATATTTATAATAAATCGAAAATAGTAAATCGAATATGTAATTAATTAATTAGTTAATTTATATTAACTCACGCTAAAGCTATTACTACGAAGTCCAGCCAATTCCATGCATCTCTAAGATACGTAAACGGGCATAAAATGAAACCTCGTGCCATCACTTTAACAGCTGATTCAAATGTGTAGATTCCGGTGAATATCACCCTAAAAACGAATTAAATCGAAATCGCATCGAATTGGAATTGCCTTCAGTTTCATTTTCAAATTTGTATTTATATTGTTATAAGGCCGATTTATTGCATTTTGTTTATAATAATAAATAATTTATCATTTCGCCTGATTGTTTAATTTCAAACAAAAATAAATATACATATGTACATACATACGTCTTGGTATGTACATATGCATGTATGTATGTATGTAGATATATAGTTTGTTTGTTTGTTTTTTTTTTTTTAAATAGTTACATAAGTAGTGTATAAAAGAGTCGTTATGTATGAGAAATCTGCTTAAGTATATATTGCAAGACTTGATTGATTTGACAATTTAGTTATTTCAGTTGATAAATTAGTTTTTGCTTTTCTTATTTAACTTAAATCTTAATCTAGTACATACATACATATATGTTTGTCATAAACCTAACCTCACTTATACATTTATCATATGTATGTCTCTCTTCCTCTATCTCTTTCTCTGTCTCTCGCTCTAAAATTGTAAACTTCAAGATAATACCAAGACATATTCATACACACATTCATAATACGATTTATTAACAAGAGATTTCAATTGAATATAAGTTGAATCAACAAGCATATCATTTTAAAGATTGAGATTTATATTATGTATTAAAAAAATACTGTATAATAGTTTCCGGTTCTACTATGTGACAGCGTTTTCAATGAGTTGTTAAATTATTATCTTAGGACTTAGCCATTTAGGCTATTTGTTGCTTAAGATGAATATGGGAACAGGTATCGCGGATACATCAAAGTGCACTTTGGGCCAAGATGAAGATAGACAGCACAGGCGAACAAATGAATGAACTAAGGAGAACGAACGAGGAGAATAAACTTAAACAATCAAAGCTGGCGCCCGTTCGGACAATTGTCAATGTCAACAAAAAAAAAAAAAAAAACTTAACCTGGCTGATGCCTCAAGCCTCGATATGGATGTCGATGTCTATGCCGATGCTGGTGGGTGTCAGATCAATATAACGACCTTCAATCAGTTCTAGTTCCTTTGGTTAGTCATTTGACAGATTTAAGCCAGGCCAGGCGAAAGCATAGGCCCAATAGGCAGACGAAAACGCAGTATGTATTGTGGGCGTATGTATACATATACCCTCTGTCCTTTAGCTAGTTAAAGGATATATTACGAATGCCAAAGTGTATGTAACAGCTAGGAATTTTAACTTATTATTTAGTTGATAAACTGCAGAATGAAGATCATCATTATTGCTTATTGATTCCTTTTTTTCCTTTAAATGTTGTCATTAATTTCCAGATGCATCCTTATTAGCTAAAGCGCATTTTAAAGTCGTCTTAAGGATTCCCATGTTTTTTTTTTTTCTTCTATCTGATGGGTATTCTCGTCTTCTTCTTCTTCTTCCAAGTGCAACTAGTTCAAAGTCATCGTCGGCTAACTGAGTGGGGTTAAAGGAGACGGGTAACGGCAGGGAAAAGATTGTAACTTAGGCGAGTCTGAGGTATGGCGCTACCATGCGTTTGACCTAGGCCTCAATGCCTGTGAAGGACACTTGAGATGTGTTTTAATTGCAGGTATTATGTGCTCCTTCTACACTGTCACAGCAGTGGCGACCCACATAGATTTGATTTTGCTCAATCTCTCGCTCTCTGCCTCTCTACATCTCCCACTCACAAGCTACTGCCGCCACTCTAGCTTGTGTTCGCTCTGTTCTTGCTCATTCTTTTGCTCTCTCTATCGCTTACTCTCACGCTTTTATAACTGTTTTGGTGTGAGCATGAGTATAAAAGCGTATTTGTATGTGTGTAACAATGTCTTGGTATATGGATCTTAAAGTTATTCGAGACGGCTCCTGGTGTTTCCTACAACAATTTCTTTGTTTCTTCCTCTCTATCTCTGTCTCTCTTTGTACCTCTTTTCGTTTGTGTCTCTCTCGCTCTATCTATTGTGACTGTCTCTGTTTTATATTGGCCTGTTGAGGGTTTTCATTCTGATACCAAATCTGCGACAATATTTTTGATATCAGCTAAAAAAATGACGTAACTCTTTTCACTTTCTTTTTGTATTATTGTTTTCGCATTTTGCTCGCTTTTAACTAAATTTACCGTTATATACATTTTACCATTAGCTATACAAATCTAGAAACGTATGTATTTATACATATATGTACCTATATGCACCTAGTAAATACATATATAATATATGTATATATGTATATATAGATATAAAATCTATCTACCCCTTTTGAAATACATACATATATAGAATAATCCATATATGTAATTAGTTTAACTAGCTAAATACAAAAACTAATCTAAGACTAGCCACCACAGTTCTATAGCTTTTCAAGTTATATATTGTTGTTCTATGTTATATGTATTTACTATATATGTATATGTATATATTTATGTATAAAAATCTATCAGAAAATACATTTCTTTAAATTACTGGAAAATTAATTATGAGAGACAGATTTATAATGGAATCTATACCCGATTAGGGGGAAATGTATGTGGAGAGGATCAAAACTAAATGATTTAAGGAACTAGAAATACAATTTATATCTATAGTATTCAGTTATACAATATACTTTTATATACTTGTACTAGCATTATACAATAGTCGAATTATCTGGGATCTTATATTATATATATATATATAATTGGCATTTACAAATTTGTTCTAATTATACTATATATATATACACTCTTTACACTCGGAAACAAAGTTCAGTCAAGTAGACATTCATCTCAGATGAAATGAGACTACAATTTAGCGATAAATACCAGAATATACATAATGTATATAGTATAAAATTTATAGAAAAATATGTTATGTGTTATCGATATGCCATTATAAATGTATAATGAATATCAAAATGTTTCATTTAGTCGATTATTCGATTAACTAATGATAATCGATTTACTACTTTTAAGTTTTTATATATGAACATTGATCTAATCGCTTGTTTCCGAGTCTACGGAGGGATCTATTAAGATAAAAAATATAATAGATAACTAAATGGAATGAAACTAAAACAATTTTCTAAATAATATAAATACATTAAGCTACAATCGATAAATCGATTTTTCAATATTTGGATTATATGTATTTAGATACTTAAAACCTACTTACTACAATTTATAAAATATTTGTAAATTCTAAAGATATATATTTGAATCTATCCTAGATATTAATTTCTATATATTTTTGTTACTGTTTTTTTTTTTTTCTTTTTTCTTGTTGTGAACAAACCAAAATCAAACTGGTCACGAATATTGTAGAGAGTGTGTTTGTTATTCGATTTGATTTGATATTTAGCAATGCATTTTACAATGGATTTTGGAAAAGCATGTGAATATACATATTTATTGTATTATTATGTATGTGAAGAGATTTAGGTATTTGAAATTTTTAATTAATTGAGTTATTAAATATCATTGAGGCGCTGTTCGAATTCAACGCTAAATTTAAATGACTTTTTACAGCTACTTTCGAGAATTGAATTACATTAATTGTTTTTTTTTTTTTTTACTTTTGTACAAATTACATAGAACCTGAGCTGTAATATGAGCATTAATCGATATTGTTGCTATCGATGGCCCTTATGTTTGTTGTTGGTTGTTTGTTGTTGTTGATTTGGTATCGTTGGAATATATATAAGTATATATATATATATAGGTATATATTAAGTATATATGTTGTATATATGTTTTTGGTAGTAAGTTTTGACCTAAATACACATCTGCATTAATATTGAAAAAAAAGGTATTACATTTATAGGCAATAAATTTAGATAATATATATATATATATATAGTTTATATAGTAATAGTTATGGATACATATATTCGGATATATTGGCTGCTTAAAAAAAGTTGAATCAAAAATAACATAAAGACCAAAGTATTAACTAAAAAATTTGGTTGTTTGGTGCAACTTTTGGCCACATTTCGTACGTATTTCTGACAATAATTATTCATTTTTTTTTTTTTTTTTGGTATATATTTATGTATTAATAATCTTTGGATGAGGGCTCGAGGATACTATACATCGATTAGAAATATTTGGATACTCACTCAGTGGACTCAACAGTGGGCGTTGTCGGCATTATCATCAATATGCAGTTTACGAGAATTGTGGTTATGATAAATAACGAAAATAATGGATGCACTAAAATATAAATGGCCACACGACGTATCGGATTGAATGGATCGAGCAGCCACATTGCTTTTGATGCAGAAAAGCGAAAAATATCTTTTCCTTTGCTTACAACTACGAATGTCTGCGGATAGATAAAGACATCGTAGGATATCGATGCAGTTACATCAAATCAAAGAATCAATTATGAATATTGAAATTCTGAATTCCCATCAATTATGGTAAGGCATAATGGGTTTTATGATTCAGTATTATCCACTTACCAGTACATTGCTGTAGTAGGGATCGATATCCTCGAGAGGAGTGGAGGCCAATTCCGGCGGGAAGCTGCCCTGCAATCGAACAGGTATTGGCACACCCTGTTCAAGTGTAGGATCCGGTTGTGGACCTTCATCCTCGTCCTCGTCATCATATCGGATCTGTGTGTTGATTTTCATTGACGTGAAATTTTGGTTGGGAATAGAAATTGAAGCAACAATTTATCGATTAGTTTTACTTACTAATAATATATGTTATTTAACTGTATGTTTAGTAATTGATGTATATATATATATATTATTACAGTCAGTATGCTAGAATTTCTATGTAGAGATCTACGGTAGCACAAATTTCAGAAGAAAAATATATATATAGTCACAACACAAATGAAACTGAAGAACAAATTAATCTTGGACAATTTCTTTGTTTGTGATTTATTTTTTTGCATATCAGTTATATATATATATAAAAGTAATTTACAGATTTGGAGAAGGGAGACAAAAGAGAGAGAACGAAACTTGGAAAGATTCCTTTTGAAAGATTTCTTGATTTGTATACTCTTGCATGAAGACAATCGGATCTCTGAAAAGTATACTATATATTTTGAATAAAACTAAGAAATCAGATAAGATCAAATTATTATTGTTTATTATAGGAATATCTTAATCCTTTTTATATACTTTTGTAATTTATGGTTGAAATTAAAAGTTGAAAGTAAAACTATTTAAATTGAAAGACAATTTTTTATTTAAAAAAATTTCATTAAATATTAGAGTTACTTTCGTATATATGATCTAATCCACTGCTAACGAAATGGAAAAGTTTTTAAAACGATAATATATCACAAGAATTTCTTAGTTAAAGTAAATAATATTTGACGAAGTTTTATTATAGTGAAAACTTTGCAAGAGTATAGAGATTTCGGTGAACCGAAATAAGATAGTTTTCGCTCATCTCTTTCGTTATATTTTTCGTTTTTTGTAATATGCAAAAGTAAAGCCAAAAACTGTATTTGTTTCTATTCTTAGTTATTAATCAATTTTGGTTGTTTCCTGATTCATCATTATTTTCGTTTTAAAAGGGAGAAGTTTCTGGAAAAGTTGGAGTAAGTTAAAAGAAAGAAGAAAAAAATTGAAATCAAAAGTTCAATAAAGAAAAAAATATAACAACTAATTTGACATGCCAAAGATTAGTTAGTTTAAATTAGTGAGGGAAAACGGTTTTGTATTAACAGTATTAGTAAGTGTAAGTAGAAATAACTTGAAGTAGTAAATGTGTCTAGTGTTGAAAAGCATTAAAATAAAAAAGAGAATTTGGTTGGATGTTCAATTTTACAACCATGCAAAGACATTCAATTTTTTTTCGTGGCCCAATCAATTTTAGTTAACACACACACACATTCACACAAGAAAGTAGTTTTTACTTTCAGCATGCAATGCCCCAGAAGTAAAGGCAAAGGCAAAAGCAAACAAAAGAAGAGAAAAGAAATAGTCCAACGTCATTTTGTGTATAGTATATGTTCAGCTTTGTCGTCGGTCTTATATACCATATAGAAGTATATTTATTGTATAGTACATATAGTATATGTATGTATGTATGTATGTACTATGTGTGTGAAAAAGAACAAAAATTCCATAATAGTTGGTTGGCTTGGCGTGACAATTAGATTGTATGTGTATGTATGTCTATGTGTTGACTTTGACGCAATTGCGAGCCCAGAAAAAGGAACCTGGCATAGAAGGCCATGGAGTTGCTTCCAGTGTCCTAGCGTTTGTTGGTGGTGGTTGTTGTGGTTGTTGTGGTTGTGTGCGTTGGTCTATATTTAAACTAATAAAAGGCGAACCATACACTCACCCACATCGTTGGACAAACTCACACACACATATATATATATATACATATATATATATTATATATATAAAATATATATATATATACATACAGCCGGTTTTAGCCGGACAGAAAGATGCTTCTAGGCTGTCCTTCGCTTTTTGATTACAAAATTTATGACGCATTTTAAAAGTATGACAAAGGCATGCAGAATCACTCACACACACACACACACACACACAGACAGACGCATTAATACACTTGCTCGCACACTTGCACAATTTTTACATATTAACATATGCATGTATTTAACATTAGGCAAACAAACTACAAATTAAAAAATTGCTCAACTAAAATAATGTTCAACTACCACCGGAAAATGCAACAAAATTCGCAACCGGAAGTTTCTAATGGTAATCGATACAGCAATCAAAGCCGTAATCGAACCAAATGTAAGTTATCGTTGCAGTTGTTGTTAACGGAACTTTGACGAGAGCTCAAATATACATACATACATATGTACGTACAAACATACAAACGCTGCTTTATTGCGTGGCTACACAAAAAACAATTAATGCTTGCATTGTTTTTTCTTTATGACATTTTCTTTGCGTCTGTTTTGCTGCATGCAATGATTGTATCAACTGCTAAGCACATTTACTTACTGACAATTTTGTGCAGTGTAAAGCAATTAATGTTTACATTGAAAGATCAAAAATTTTACTGTTTGCTTTAACATTACAGAGAAATGCTAATAGAAATTTGTGTAAATTTGACAATAATAAATGCTTTAATACAGAAAAATATATAGTAAATATAGATATATTTATTCTTTAGAATATTGAGAATTAATCTCGAAAAGTTTTTATAGTTATTTCTTTAGTATTAAATATTTACAGACTGCTACTGTTAAGCTGCTTCCATTGCACTATTGAATGCATTTTCCGATTTTTTATGTTTTGTTTTGTTCTACAACCTAATTTATATTAAACTTGTTTTCTAATCAAATATGCAAAACGTTCTTGTTTCTATAATTAAAGCAAAAAAAAAAAATCAAAAATATATTAAAGAAAAACCCGCATTAACAAAGTTTATTTTGTTGTTGCTATTGTTGTTTTAAACCATTTCTATTAGATTTGGTGTTTTGTTTACTTTTTCACTTACTCTTTGGTTTTTTTTTTACCCATCAAACACTTACAATACAAAGTTGAATTTAGTTTACCTTTTGGAGAAGTTACGTTATATTTTTCTTTTCTTTTTTTAACTTTATATTATTTAAATGAAAGCAATTTGCTAAAGTAAATTTTAGACAAATTGCTAACATTATTTTGTTGTTGTTTTGTTCTTATTTTTTTCACACATTTTTCTTGTTTTAGTTTTACAAATCATCAGACAACTGCATAGTATGGTCAAAAGAAACAAATGACCCTAAATCTAAACCTAAACGAAAAACTCTATAAAAAACTTTCTTTTATTTTGCAAAAATTTACGGCAAATTATACAAGAAAAAAAAAACAAATTACATTTAATTCATTGTCATAAAGTACAAACTGTTTAAAAACATCTATTACACACACACACACACCTACACACATACTGATTAGGTACACGAAAAATTATTTAGTAGTATCAGTAAGCAATATGAAAACACACACACGCACACACATACAACACAAAGGGTTTAGGGAATTGGCTTAAGTAAATACAATATATATATAGAGTTATATATTACAAAAGTATATAGTATATAGAACAAGTATAGGAATTACAAAAGTTGTGGAATTTGAAGTAGAAATGGATTTTACATATATATAAGTTGGAAGCCAAAGTTTCGTTTAGCTAAAGTTAGCAAGTTTAGTTAAGGTTAGGTTTAGCTAAGGTTAGGTAAGCCAAAAGTGTACAAAAGCTGGCAAAATATTTTCTTAGCTCAAAGAAATGAGCCAATAAGTAGACTTTAGTTGGCCAGAGCACAATAATTTGCAAATGTTCTATAGATATTTATATTGGAATAGCTCTCAAATTTCTATTACAGAAGTAGAAAAGAAGTTGAAGCAAACATTACCTAGCTATGTATAAAGATTCTTTTGTTATTTTTCTAATTTATATATATTATAAAATATATATTTTTATTTCTAGATAAATATTTGAAAAATTCTGCATCTAATTTTAGACATTTAAGAGAACCAAGAAGGCAATTCATTATCTTTAATTTCCTAAATCCTTCCTGGTTCTAAATCGAGTCCTATTTTTTTATTAGAGGTATGGAATAATACCACAAATGACAAAGGATAAAGTCAAGTCTCAAGATTCCTTTATATTTCATTCTATAACCTCAAATTCTTTTTAATCTAATAAGATTTCATTTATTTTTTTTATTTTGTTCTACCTAAAAAACAAACAAAAATTATCCTGCAAGTGGTATTAAATAAGCTATATACAATATCCTTTTCTATCAATTTTTTTTTTTGTTTTTTTGCATAGAAGGAGCGTAAAATAAATAGGCAAGAAATTTTTTTGCGAAAATATACGAATTACATTTACATAATTTACGTAATTTGTTGTTACAAGGTAGCAAGAGAATAAATGTGTTTAGTTTTTTTTTTTTTTTTTTTTGACTAAGTGTTAATAGGTAAATAGTTTATAAGTAATATTTAAGGCATTTACATAAACAAAACAATAAAGAAAATTAAAAGAAAATATATATATACCAAAAGAAACTAAAACAAAATAAATATTGTTAAGGTAGATCAAAACAGAATATATATATATATATATATAGAGATTGATATATAGATATTTTGTATAATAAAACTAAACTTTCATTACAATTAGATTGTAATTATTTTTGTGTTTGCTATAGTTTTTTTTTTTGTCTTTTGAAAGGGTTTTGGCCAAGTCTCTTTTGTTGTTGTGAATTGATATCTGTTTTGAGTTTGTTTTTATCTGTTTCTGAGCAAAAATCTTACTTCTTTTTGTTTTTTCTTGCGACCATATTGCGGCTGAAAGAAGATTTTGGAAATAGATTTTGGGTTTTTTGTTTTGTTTTTGGTTTTGAAGTTATATTAAAGAAAATGTAGAAGTAGAAGAGAAATGTTGTTGTTGTTTTGTATATATATATATTGCAGTTAAATTGTTGTTGTTGTTGTTGTTGCAAGCGCCGGATTTTGCATTCACAATTGATTATTGATTTATTCATTATGCCATTTATAGTTATTAAGAATTTATTATATATAAAAATATATATAGTTTTTTTTTTTTTTTTTGTTTTTGTTTCCAGTCAGCAGCGCGCAAAAGATTCATTGAGAGCGTTTAAAAAGGTAGAGAAAAAGTTGTAAATAAAACGGGAAAAAAATTACACGAAAGAAAAGTGGAAAAAAAAACAAATGAAACAATAAATATATATATAATATTTAATATATAGATATATATATATATACATTTATGTATTTAGATATATATATATATTTATATACATATATATAGTGAATTTAACATTTGAAATTGATAATTATGATTCTGATTCTGATTGATTGATTGATTATTTGATTGACGACACTCTCATAGTCATATATTATACTAAAATTGTTCTATAGATATATATATTTTTTTTTAAATATAAGCGCTATTTATATGTTTAAAGTGGACAAATTAACGATTTGTACGAATTAGGACATAGATAGATGAAATTAGAGAGCGAGAGACAAAGAGAGAGATAGAGCGAGATAGAGAAAAAGATAGAGATAGACAGAGTTATGGACTTTGGGAAACAGTGATCTTTGTTTTTAGTGCACGCATGATATGATCCATTATTATAAGATATACCCTTGCAGATTGTCAAAATTATTTCTGTTTTTAAAGCTAAGAAAAACATAGGAATAATCTACATTTAAAAGAAATATTTAGAAAATTATTTATAAAATCTCTTTTAAAAGAGCTAAACTTTAGAAGTTTATGTTTATTTATCTTAAAATTTTGAATTTAAACAATATATATTTAAGAAAAAGAGTTTTCGAAAGTCCCAATCTATAGTTTAATAATAGAATTTTGGTTTTGGTCTCGAAATTCGAGATTAATAATAGAATTTTGGTTTTAGTTTCGAGATATCCGATCAATTCATATAAAAATATGATGGAAAGCTTAATAATATAATTATTCTTTTGGGTTCGAAATTTCGGATAAATCATTTATAAATATGATTCATTGTATAATTATTTTATATATATTAATTTTCAATTTTCATATTTCAAATAAGTTTTCAAATTCTTTTCAATACAGCAAGGGTATATAAATAACGGTATACCGTTAGTTCAATTCCAATTAATTTATATATATTCTATTTTTTTAATTTAATTGCAATTAGTCTGGCACTCGTTGATGTATTTTGGTCACAACTGTACTTCAAATGAGTCGCTTAAGGTATTCACAATGAGTTGTACTCTAGCATTATATAGAATTTGTTTGATTTTGTTACCGATTTTGATTTGAATTTAAAAAAAATTCTAGAATGATTTATTGTTCTTGTTTTGATTTGGCAAACTATTTACACGGAATTTCTTGACGTTTCATTTTTCTTATGTTGTGTGTATTGAAATGTGTGCGCTGAGAGGTGTGCCCTTTGACCCACACAGACAGATACATATATCGAGTTCAAGTCGATAACTAAAGACTGATCAAAATGAAAATCAATTTAATTACAAATGAACTAACAAAAAGAAACTAGAAAAAAAATGAAAAGTAAAGAATTTCAAATTACAGACAGAAATTAGGAAAACCAATGGAAAATATATATCATTTGTTGATTTTGCCTTAATTTGGTTTTTCATATTTTTTTTTTTTTGTAACGGTAAAGGTATAGAATTAATTACAGATATTACAGAAATAACAATTAGAATACGATTACGAAGCCAATAGAATACACATTTGTTTTTTTTTTTTTTTTTTTTTTGTTTTTTTACTTTTATCAATTAAAACAAACAAACAAACATACAACAATTATGTCAGGAAAATGTTGGATATTAATAAATACGATAACGGCGATATAAGGAATAGAAGGATTAGGGGAAATACAATGCAAAATACAAGAATTACAAATATGAGAAAACAAAACAAAATTTTTAGAAAAATTTTAAAACAAAATATGAATGAAAAATTATACAAAAAACAAAACTTTTTTTTTGGTTTTTCTTTTTGTAATTTCGGAATTTTGACAAATCAAGAATATATATAGATATATTAATAAAATTTAGACAAAATAAAAAATAAAAGATTATTGTTTGTTTTAAAGGACAGAGACTACGAGAGAGAGATACAATGGAAGACATAGACTAAGAGAGAGTGGGGAAGGAGGGGACAATAGAGTGCTAGTGCTATTGATATGGAAGAAATTTCTGCCATGATTATAAAAGGGACAAGCTTTTTATAGTTAGTTAGTTAGATGATTTTCATTGATTCAGATTTAGATACTGATTATGATAGACTATGGTTTAACCAGTTAAAGAGCAAGAGAGATAGAAAGGATAGCGGCGGCGGTGGGCAGAGGGGCTCTCTTTATATATGATATTTTATGTTTGATAATATAGTAAGATATGAGTTATACATATAGAGGGAGAAATAGAACTTCTCCTTATAAATTGATTGCTTAGTTTTCGCTGGATAGTCAATTTATGTACGTGCATACGCACACACACACACATATATATATATATATGTATATATGCATATTTATGTATGTATGTAAATAGGGTTATACATAGACGCAGAATATATAGATATATAGATATAGTTATATATATAAATAAACAGATACGTACAATACGTATAATAAGTGTTTGTGTCTGTATATAAAGTCTTTTGGGATTATGTAGGCGTTTCTCTATGTATATATGTATATAAACATTGAATGTATATTATTGTTATTGTAGTAGTTGTTGTTGTTTTGGATTATATATGTATCTGTATATACAGCATATATATGTATATGTATGTATGTTTGGTAAATGTATCTGGGATATATTTAGACATTTGTTAATCTTTTAGAAAGTATTCTTTGAAGCACGAACAATAAGCTTAAAGTAGCGTTAATCGATAAACCCGTTATATATACCATATGCATGTATGTATGTATATAGATAGGTAAGTATAACAATTGAAATTCAAATACATACATACATATGTATATAGTTATAGGGGGTAGGAGAAGTTTAAGATACATATAATTGATTACATACATTGAGCGCATAATTAATTAATTAATTAATAATATTATCACTAAAATAATGAAAAATAAACAAAAAAAATATCACGAAAAGAATAAATAGAATCCCATGGATAGATAGACAAAGTACAAGGAAAAGCGTTTTAAGCATTCAGTTATAAATAATTACCACCTCTCCCTCGGCTCTCTTTCTTTCCAGCTCCTTTTGCTTTTCATGTTCAGCGGCAATGCGTTGTTCAATTTGCACCAATGATTCGCGGGTAAAGGGACGGAACAAACTGCGTTCTTCCTCAGATATCGAGTCGGAATCTTCTGTCATTGTCTATGCGGCCAACGATGAGAGCCTTAGATTTCCAAGGCCTGTAAATGTGCGAAATAAAAGATATATATCACTTCCAAACCCCAGCCATACCCAATTCTTGTTACTCAACACTTTCTTATATGTATACACATATACATATATATATATATATATATATATATATATATATATATACATATGTATGTTCTTATGTTAATTGTGTAATCTAGAGGGGTAAAAGAAATTCAAAAATGTTTACTTACATGAGGCACATGGATGTCGCCTGCTACATTAAAGCTACAACTATATCCGAGGCGCCATGTTCGAGTAGCGCCCACCGCTTAGCACGATACTAAAAATATAAAAATAGAAAAAGGATAAACAATATTAATTACATTAACATTTAAACTTAAATATACAATATACATTTCTTTTAAATAAGTTTTAAATTATCCTGAAACAAATCTCAAATTGTTTATTCCGTTTCGGAAAGTTGGATAACTGTTTCAATAATCAAATAACTGACTGAAAGTTTCTAAATATTATTAAATTTGGAGCTGATTCATTATATAGAAGACAGATATAGTAAACTCCTTAAGTTAACATTGAAATCGTGGCTATACTAAAGAGTTTTTGAACCAGAAAGCAGAATTATAACAAATTTTAAAGAGGGACAAACAAACCAAATAAATATAGCTGTCTAAAAAGTGTTGTAATTTTGAAAATGGAATTTTGAATTAAAAATCAATTTGATTGAACCTATCCCCTCTCTTTAAAGTCTTACAACTATCTAAAGGATAATTCGTTATGTCCTCAAAACAGCAAAGATAAAAACTTTAAATGAAAGTGTTTTGGCTATATTAAAACCAGAATAACTATATTTATGGCTTAAATTGTATATATAATAGTTTATTGTTTAGTTTTAAGTAATATCAGACAACAATTTGATGGGTATATAGTCATAAAAGTGTAATTAGATTAGCGGTATATAAATTACCAATCAATAAAAACACCCACAAAGTAAATTAAATCGCTAAATCAAAGACAGGTAATTAAACAAGACGAAAAGACGGCAATAAAATGTTAAAGCAAAATCAGTTAGTGGAACCAGTTCCCAGTTCTCTCACCCTCACACGATATCTCACCCACTCACTCTCTTAACATTTTGCTATCTCTCTCTCTCTCTCTCTCTCGCTCTTATATAAGCAGCCTCCGCTAAGGTCAAAGCACTCTTTCAGTTGCTTTTTGGCATGGCTGTGCGTGTATGTGTGTATGTGTAAGTAGGTCAGTTCGATATTTTGCCTCTACATAACCATATATATATATAAATATATATATATATATATATGTATAAGTATATTTTATATAGTATATATGTATGTACATGTATCTGCCTGTGTGCGTGTGTTGTGTGTGTTTATTTTTGTTGTTTCATTCAACATTATGTATGGATTTAAATGTACATATTACAAATCATATTTCCTTCTATATATTTTTTTCTTTCCCTTTTGCCAAACTGATGACTCATATTCACAAAAACACACACGCAGAGCGACAGAGGCAGACGGGAAGAGTGAGAGAGTGGGAGTAGCTGTCATATAGGACAGAAATGAATTTGGAACATAATAGAATATTGAAATATTTTTTAAAGTTTTTTTAAAACCAAAAACAGGCGAGCAAACTGAATGAAGTTTGTCTCGTTAGTCAATGAATTTTATATTTTTAAGAGAATTTGTCCTGCCTAGCACCATCTCTCTCTCTTTCACTCTCCCTCTCTCTCTCTCTCTCTCTTTCTCTCTCTATGACTCTCTCCATTATTTCTTCTGCTACTGCCTGCGCTGTGAGAGATAGTCAAGCTCGCTTTTTTCTCTCTCTCTCTCTCTCTCCCTTTCTCTCTTTCTGTCTTTGAGTCCCGCTAGCACATGTTGTCGTTGTGTATGAGTATGTATGTGTGTGTGCATTTTTTTACCAACGACAACGACAATGTTACAGTTTGTTTGTGTGTGTGTGTCTTATGTTTCCTTCTTTTAACGAAACTATGTTCTTTGTATAAATATGTGTACATTCATATATGTATGTATGTGTGCGTAGCCGAGTGCTAAGGAATTTAAGTTGTTGAGTGGCTGCTGAAACTGTAAAAGTTTGCCCTCCAAAATAACATCAGAAAAATGAAAAAAAGTAAGAGAGAGAGAGAAAAGGAAAAATGCAAAAGATGTAGAAACAAAGTTAAACTTTTAAAATTTAAGAAATATTTTAAGAGAAATAAATTCATATAAGATGAATTTCTTTTAAATAAATTAAATATTTTTTGTTGGTAATCTCTGATCGAAGTTTTAGGGTTGTCATCTATTTAAAAGTTCTTAGCATTTTAAACAGGTCGACTCTACAACTAACTTAAGCTCCAACTTTTTAAATTTTTGTAACTATATAGATATGTCTCCCCTAGTTAGTATCCGGTATTATCCAAATTTAGTGTATTTTAAATGGGAAAGCTATAAGTGAATGTAAGGGGGTTATATTCTTAACACTTTGAATTTTAATAGCAATTGATAGACAGACAAAAGGAAGGACTAATGTCAAATTTCTTAAATATTTCAAACCTATCTATAAATTTATCAAAGACCCAAGTGCCATAGACTAATGAACCAGAAGAGAACTCAGAGAATAGAAAGGTTAAAACCCAAACCAAAATGTCTAGTCACTAAATTTTCCAGAATCTCTTATAACCACAAACTGTTTAAAAGCTTTTCAAACTACAAGAACGAAAATAAACTCGTAAAACTATTTAAGTTTGTTAATCTTTACACTATCAAGTAACTATGTCATAATACCAGTCCAAACGAAACATTTTTAACAATTCTCTTTTATATCATAATCTTTTTATATAGATTTTTTATATTTAGTTCTCTTTATTAGTGCTAAAATCCAGGTTTTCAAAAAAATAAAAACAAAAACTATATTTTCCCGTAAGCTATACTTAACAATTTTCATTAATTTAGGGAAAACTTTATTAGATTAAATAGATTTAAAACATTAGAAACCTTGAATATTCGTATAAAAATGGATTTAAGCAGCCTAAAAGAGTGCTATAAAAAATTGTAAAATATTTTTGCCTGATTCTCTAAGAGAATATCTTAAAAAAGAAAAGTACAATGGAAAACAATTTAACTTTTGCTGTAGTTACAACTCCTTAAAGTAATTTAAATACTTTTATGGTAGTTTATGGTTTCATATTTGCATTACATTGTAATTAGTTTTATTTTTATTGCTGTTGTTGATTAATTTACAATGCGAAACTTACCGTTAATCGATGTCAATTGATTGTGCGTCTTGCTGCTTGGCTCTTTAACTATTATTTTGTTTAATTTTCTTGTTGCTGATGTTGTTATTGCTGTTGCTGTTGTTGTTGCTCACACATTTACATGCACCAACACACACGCGAGACACACACACATACGGAGACGGAGAAGTTAAATTGAAGCAGAAAAATGTTGCTGTTGCTGTTGCTATTGTTGTTGCTGTTGTTATTATATTTCCAGTTGTTGTTGATGTTGTTTGTTGTTGTTGTAGCTATTGTTTGGTATTTTGTTTTATTTTATTTGTTAATTTTTAATTGATTTTACTTTAATTCTGAAGACGTTGCGACGCGTTGCAAGAAGTTTTGTTCCTGTTGCTGTTTATTAATTATTTAATTTTTTTTAAAGGTTTTTATTATTATATTTGAATTATTATTATTAATGCTAGTTATTAATTATTATTCAGTTATATTATTAATATTAATTTCTACGTTTCTTAGTTTTTTTTATATTTATATTTTATAGTTCTTCTTCTTTTTGTTTTGTCTTATTTTAATTTAGCCAACGTCGCCTGCAATAACACGAATACCCCGCTTAATAACGATACTTTTTGCCAAGGGCCAAAGGAAGCCGCTTTTTTTCTATATTTTTTTTTTGAATGTGTAAATGACAGGTGATTTTACGAGAAAAACTTAGGCTCACAAAGAAAGAGGTAGAAGAATACAACGAATGCAGGTGCGATAGGATATCACGTGCCCTAGGACAGGCGCAATTATATAATCATATGTTTGTTGTTTATTTACCTATTTTAATTTTCCTTAAGACTTTACGAATTACTTTATAATTATATATTCAGACTATGAAAACAGTAAGAAGACAATCGCAGACATTATGGCATCGATGTTCAATCAAATCAGAGCACATGTTATGAATAGACAACGGAACAACAAAGTTAACTCTTTAGTTTATATATACATATGTATATACAATTATCTAACTATCTATAGTAAACTTTAGTTTGTTAAGCAAACATTGTCACTTAGGACCACGTGTTAGAGTTTGTGGACTGTAAATTTTGTGAATGATGAAATGCGTGAGTTCCCATGTGAATATACATAAGTGCCACAAATTCTAAAGCCGGCAGAACGTTGTCTAGTATATTTTATAGATGCAATGCTTGTAGTCTGTTGGTGTTTTTGTGATTGGTTAAATTTTGAAATTTTTACTCTATTTATTAATTTCAATGTTTCATTTTCTCACTTTATTTGTATTTAGCACATGAAAAAAATACAATGTAAACTTTTTGTTTAAAAATCGTAGCATAATTTCGCGCGCACGTGAAATTTTACACAGTCACAGGCAGAAGAGAAAGAGAGAGGCGAGTATGATATTGACAAGAGGAAGAGAGAAAGAGTGAGAGTGTTTGGCAGAGAGCGAGCTAACGGAAACCAACATTACCCAAAGAAAAAATTTATATAAAAAAAAAAAAAGGAACAAATAGAAAAGGCTGCAGCAATTTGCTGAATTCGCCGCAAAGCTAACAAGCAAAGGCTACGCTACCAATCCACCAGCTCCCCCATAACCCCTGCCATCTATCAATTTACCCAACCCCAAGCCCTTGCTACGACTTTTCCACCCTGCCCTCTACTCTATTACTCGTTGTCAACACAACTTTTGTTGTGCCACTTTTGCCTTTGCTTTGGCTTTGGCTTTGGCTATTTTTAGGTCATCATTTGGAAAAGCAAAGGGAACAACAACAGAACATTAACAAAAAGCAATAAAAAATCAAATTTTATAAAACTAAAAACAGTTCGAAATCATTGCCTACTTTTACGCGTTCTACTGTTGCCGTATTTTTAATAAATACAATATTAAGATTTCTATACAACGAACGAACGAACATTACGAACGAATTTTCAACATATATTTATGACAAATCCTAGTGACCCACTTTGCATGCACATTTTATAGTTTTAAAGCTAATTCTTATACATTTTTCAACTGGTCTTTCACAAATATTTCCTACATTTTGTTCGTGTGCGTAAATTTATTGATGATTGTATGCGTTTGTGTTTGTATATTTGTATTCCGGATACTTTTCAGTTTATTGTATGCGTAATTTAATAACTTATTTATAAAGCAATTTGGGTTATGTAAATTTCTCTATTGGGGCAACAATCAAATGTACAAACAAATGGGCCGAGTTAGAATGGAATAATGCGTTCTGTAGATGGCGGCAGCACACCTAACTAAGGTTCAGATGGTTTATAAAAACTCAACTTTAAATGAAAATAACACTGAAAAAAACAGTTGCACAATACTTTTGGTTAAATATATCAAATAATACCTAATATAATAATTGTTCTATTTTGTTTAAATTTTTGTCCCTATATAGATATAAGTTTTTCTTCTTGTTGTAAGCGCCAAGGCAATTTGCCTGCTGTCCCTTTTTGAGTCTCATTTGGTGGCCTCGTCCGCGTCCTCGTCCTCGCCAACATGTCCATTCCCTCCCCCCCTGTCGTTTTCTTCCTGCTCATGCCATTCGTTTCGTTTGTCTTCGTCGTTGTTGTTGCTCGTCGCTCGCTTATTTTCGCGCACCAACACGAATGGAAACGAAAGGAAACGAAACACGCGCGACGCTTAGCCAGTTAGCAAGGCGCCAGCTCTGACTAGGACAGTGCACCTACCCCTCGAGCCCCCCCAACCAAACCCCTTCGTAGCCATACCTCCTTCTATGCCGCCTTTCTGCTGCTTCACAAATGTTTGTTGGTGGTGTTGCTGTTGTTGCTGCTGTTGTTCGAGTTGAGTTAAGTTGAATTGTGTTGAGTTGAATTTTCGTGCCAGCGCAGACGCTCCTTTGGCACCAAAAAAAAAAAGAAAGAAAAAAAAGAAAAAGGCAGCCAGCAAGAAAAGGGAAAAGGACATGCCAGATACACATAACCTAAACAGCAGGCGAATGCCGCAGCAACGGCGACAACAACAATAAAGGACAAACCAAGTCACAAAAAATCGAAAGTCCACAACACACACACACACCAACTTGCACACTAGCACTTAATATATATATGCATATATTATATATATATATATGTGTGTGTATGTATGTACATGTGCACGTACATACATTTGTACACAACTCCATTCCATTTTGTCAATTCATGTGTGTTTGTGTGTGGACTTTGCTCTAGTCCCTACCCCGATCTTTACCCCACTGCTTGTCACTCCTTCCCCCATCTCCTTTTCACTCTCTCTCTTCCGCTCTCTCTCTCTCTCTCTCTCTTGCTGTCTTATTCGCCTTTCTTGCGTTTAATGGGTTTTTGAAAAAAAAGCATTGCCTACATTTGTGGGCAGTTAATGTTCTTTATACTTTTCCTATATCTTTTTGTTCCTCAATTTATTCAATTCATTTTCCAGTACTGACAAACACATGGTGTGTGACGCACACTCACGCACACACACTCAACACACACACAGATATATATATATATAAATATATATATGTATGTATGTATATATATATACATATGAACTAGGCGTATACGCAACATCTATATAAAGTATACGCCATGCTGAATACGCGCTTCTACTAACAAAAATTGAGCAAAAGAAAAACCATAAACACACATACAAATATATATATATAAACATATATATATATTGTACTAGATATATAGATATGGACCTATATATACATGTATATGTATAATTCTCAACTTTCTTGGCGCTTTTTAACACTTTTCTTGGATATTGAGTTTCCGTTCACTTTTAAATAAATCAAAAAAAAATTTTGTTTGACAAACATTAAAAAAAAAATACAAAGAAAAAAAATCACAAAATTTTGTGAGAGAAACTTATATAAAACTTTCTTTGCGTTTCTCTCTTTTTGTTATTCGGTTTCGGTTTTTTGCACTGCCAAACATATATCTGTATATAGGTATATAGCTCTCTGTATCGGATATATGCATATAAATATATTGTAGATTTATTCTTTTGTGGTTGTTTCTTTTCGTTTTCTTTTTCTTTGTTTTTTTTTTCTTCTTTTTTTTTTTTGTTGTATTTTCCTTGCGGATTGCTCAACTCAATTTTTTTTTTTTTTAATTTTTTTTTCTCTGGTCTGTTTTCTGATGTTGATGTTGGCTGCTGGCTACTGCTTTTCGTTACCCGTAATCCGTTCGTCTCCGTGGTTTACTGAAACTGTCAGCTACCGCAGCGCGTGTGCCTACGCAGAGCGTGACTTTCGTTCAGTTAGGCTTCGGCTCTTTGGAGAAAGCTTCGTTTGTGCCATTCGTGTGCCAGTGTGCCAGTTTTTGTTCACTTGGCTCCTTTTACATGCCTCGTGCATACACAGACACACAAACGAACACACAGTAAGAGCGAGAAAGAGAGAGAGAGTGAGAGAGAAACAGAGCGAGAGCGAGAGTGTGGGAAAATAAGAGCCGAATATGACAGAGACTCGGTCATTGGGACAGGCCCAACAAACAGCAGTAACAGCAACAACACCAACAACAAGGCTAAGGCTGCAAAAAGGACACGAACAAACGTTTGAGTTCTCGAATCCTGCAAAAGAGAACCCAAGCCAGGGCAAGTCAGGCCAGGACAAGACGAACCGATCAAAAAGGAAAAACGAAAAATAATGGAGAAGGAAAAAAAAAGTCCTGGCATACGTCAAGGCAAGGAAAAAGCACGCAATACAAACACAAACTCGAAAAACGAGAAAGCCAAAACTAACAGGCAAAAGCAAAGGCACAAGCAAAAGCAAAAACATTTCGTTTGCAAAGACATTGGCAACAATTTAAGTGCAGCTGCACCTAACCCTTAAGGTATTTCAAATGCCAGACAGACAGGATAACAGGATAGCAATCCAGCTCTTTCCTAAATGAAAGTGTGTCGCCAATTGAATCCTGGGCTTGGCTATCAACCGATAAAACGTAACTAACCATTAAATAGACGGAAGAACTTAGTTTAGGCCAATGTCTCAACTTAAAGCTGCACAGAAAATGCAAAAAGGATAAACAATTATCATTTCTATCCCAAAATGAACAGCAACTAGTCCACAATTTCTGAAACTTCTATAACAATATCACTAGTCATTTTATGCTATTTAAAAGTAAGAGAAAGAGGTATATTCTAAACCAATGCCATTTAACCATAATCAAATTAACCAAAGCAAAACCAGGCCTAATAACAGATTCAATATCTGTTTGCTTAACGGACTTAATAATTGTTAATTTTCCTTTATAAATTATTGCTTGGCAAGTCAATTAATTCATTTTTATATTTCCCAAAAGAATGGTAAAAAGGGAAAACTAATTGCGCAGTTAGTTAACTAACTGAAATGTATTGGCCCTAATTGAATAAAACTATTAAATTAGTTGAACTAAACGATTACAACATAGCACAAACAATCCAGACTTGCTCTGCTGCTCTATTTAAGAGATATAGATAATTAAGCATACTGATTATATAATTTAACAAGTTTGAAATATAAGTCTATATACAACATTTGTAAACTTGCTTTCATATTATTATTTTTTATATATGACTGATATTATATAGATTCGATTCTTTAAGAAAAGGTTATCACAGAATTATTTTCCCCTTATTAGCTCGCTTTTGAGTTAGCACTTATTATAATATTAATGGCTAAAACGACTTACTATATACTAAATTTTATTAGGGAAAAGTACATAGGTACATAATAAAATATAGTATATTCTTGATCTTCATCTTTTCATTAGTCTTTCTTCTTAAAAAATGTGATAAAACAGGTGGTTATAGATATTTGTTGAATTGGTAAATTATATAGCATACTTTTAGGATGAGTTTATGTTCAAGCTTAATGAACATTGAAATATTTAAAAATATCTAAAAGAGAGAAAAATACGAACAAATGAGAATCTATCAGTTTGATTGTATTATATACAATTATTATCATACCATATAAAATAAAATTATGATCTGTCCAAATAAGGAACAATTTATATGCTTTATTTCAATAATTCTTTTTGTTTGCTTTAGTTCCTATTTCTTATTTCACTTCAGTTTCTCTTTTTCTTTTCAGTTTTCTGTCATGAGGGATCATTTATATATATATATATATTGCAATAATGATGTGAGAAAAATAGTATATGAGATTAAGGATGGATTTCAAACTCTTGTAGAAAGATTCAAATTGAAATTTTTCTTTTTTCCCCATTTTAAATGGCTTAAAAACAACAACAATAACAACAGCAGTGACGCCCACGTTATTAGGCACCGTATGTGTGTGTACGGATGATGTCAGCGATTCTGTGTATGTGTGTGTGTGTATCATATGCTGCAGCAGTAACAGAAACGCACGTACGTCCTCACTATGTCCTCCTGTGACATACACACATACAACCATACATACATGTACACATCCATTTTTCAGTTAGCACTCCTTTTTGCCACTCTGCATTTCCTTCTTTCCACCTCCCGACCCTTCCATTCCCTTCAATCACACTTCTTGCTCTCTCTCACTTTCTCCCTTTCTCTCTCACTCTCTCTCACTTGGTATGTCCGTCTTTGCGGTTCTGCTCCTGGTGCTAGTTTTGTATTTTCTTTCTCTTGTTCTTCTCCTTTTTTCCAATTTGTATTCCCCGCCCTCCCCCCACCATCCCACCATTTCATTTTGCGGCCATTGCGGTCGTTGCTGCTGTAGGATAAAAAAAAAAAATAAGCAAAAGAAATGAGCAAAAAACAAAAAAAAAAAGGTGAACATTTCATGAATGAACAATGACGACATTTTGACAACGGCAACGTTTACCCTACTAGATGGAGCAGGCAGGGATTGGCGGCATTGGTACGCGGGTGGGCCAGTGGCAAGGTAATGCAGCGGTATCTGTTGTCCATCACCTTGTCAAGTGCGACTAAAATTCCACACCCTTCTACACACACACACGCACACAAGCCTACATCATATACACCAAAAAGGAGGTTCTAATAAAGTGAATGCAAGACAGAGAAAGATAGAGCGGGGCTTCTATATGCCAATAAACAAAAGTGGTGATAATATTTGAACAATATATATTATATTATATTATATTATATATATCTTGTTTCAATTCAATTGAAAAATTGTAGATACATTCCACACGATTGATTCTCGATCGGTAGTGTCATTTGGAATAACACAGATCACCAGCTAATCTTCATTAGAAAGAATTTTGAAAAAACAGTAGTAATCACTTCTTTTATGCTTCTTCCTATATTTTCCAGTGGAACTTTCTTAATCTCACATACATTAAACAGCAATTAATTGAGAGGAACCAACAATCCGATGGCGGATTTCTTTCAGACTGAAAGATTAGACTAGCTATAGCAGGACAGATACTCTGGCTGAAAGCGAAAAATTACAGGAGCTAGTAGTACTACATCCTTACGGCATCAACTGCAAGAAATCTATTGTTTTTTTGGAGTCCTAAAAACACACCAACAACTCCTGTTCCCTGTCAATGGGTAGGCATAGCCTACTGAGGAGTCGAAAGAAGATCCAATCTGCTGCAAAGGTGCTAAATACAACGCTATTCCCACTCAGAAGTTCTTTGTGAAACCTCTCCTTCAAACAAACCGCTAGATGCCTTGATGATGAAATGTGTTGGAATCAGGAATTGGCTGATATTACGTTGGTCAATATAGGTAAATGATCCAGGGTATTAATCTCTCATTATGTTATATATTTAAGCTCATTGGATAGATTATAAATCACTTGTAAATTTCACTTTCTTAAATAGTAAGTATACGCAAATGTTTGAGTGTGTGTGTGTGTAATGTAAACCTGTGTGTTACTACTCTGCCGACACCTACCCCACGACTCTTAACATAACCTTACATTATTCAGCAGTGCGTTTCCTTTCCTTTGTAGTGATGAAGAGTGGAAGTGTGTGGGGTATATAACAGGAGAAGGTAGTGGAGAAGACGCCGGTGAAAAAGGTAAGAAGGTAGAAACTGGAGGGCAAACAGAATTTGCATAAATTTGGTTTATGAGACGAGCGCGTGTTGCGCTACGGCTGCTGCTTCTGCTGCTGCTGCGGCTGTTCTTTACGTGCTGACAGTTAAAGGACTATTCGACATCGACAACGCTATAATATACTGCAAAAATACCCACACACACACACACCGACACACCTGTACCAACAACATACAAGAAACAACAGCGCTAATTATGCCGCCATCATAATTGCGCATAATATTGAAGTACCTACAATATTACATACATACCTAAGGTATGTACGTGTGTCTGTGTGTGTGTGTCTTTGTATATGATTGCATGTGCGTGTGTGTGGTAATTTATTTTCATAACCAAGGCAAAGGCAACGGTTAAACCTAAAAAAAAAAAAAATGTCGCTGGACAATTGGTAAGGAGAAGTAAAACGTAACCCAATTGCAACTTTTGCTCTGTTACATTTACAGTTACCTCTTCCTCCCTTTCACCCACTCTTTAACTCTCAGTCTCGGTGTCTTTTTCTCGCTTTCTCTCTCTCTTTCTTTCTCTTTCTCTCTCTCTGTCTCTGTCTCTTAACCTCCTGCCTTTACTTGGGTTTTTGTGTTTCGTTTCTTCTTTTTTATCCATTTCACTTTTGTTGCTGTGGCAACCGACGAAGACGACGACAAGCGACTTTACCATTAAAATGTGAGCCAAGCACGCGATTAAACTTAGTGGCTAGTCGTAGATGGCTATAGAAGGGAGATGGGTATACCGGCCAGGAAATAAGCAGAAATCATCCAAATGCCACGCAAATGCCACAAAACGAGAACCAAATGCTTTGCCTTTGCTTCGCTCTCAGGCAATTTGGATAAAGAAAGAGAGAAAAAACAGAGAGAGCGAGAGAGAGAGCGGGATGGATGAAAGAGAGGGTAGAGAGTAAGAAAGAGAAAGGAGGAGAAAGAAGAAGAGGGTTATAGCAATAGCTACCATACAGTGCACTTGCACTGCAAGTAAGCAAACTAAGTAGAAAAAGAAGGCAAAAGACGAGAAGGAGGAGAAATAGGGTTATTTGGCAAAGAGGCAAAATGGAGCACACAAATTGTAGGCCAACGGAGCCATTTGCTTCACTATTTCTTTCTTCTTTTTCGGGTTAACTGCAATGCGCAGCCGGTTAGCAATAGGCAAGGGAGGAAGTGTGTGGCAAAAAAAAAAAGATTTACCAGATTCGATGTATATGCATTTTTTTAAGTACTTATATACATATATATATATATACATATATATATATATATATATATATACATATATATATATATATATATATATATATATATATATATATGTATATATATATATATATATATATATATGTACGTATGTATGTATCATCTATAAGATATATGTGGGTAACCCCATAAACTCAACGTCAACATTTTAAGAAATGATTATTTATGGCCTAACTCTGAGCCACAATGCATCGATCGACATTATTGTGCTTATTTATAGACCCGCATAACCAGAAACACTCTAAAACATAACCTAAAATACTTAGTTTCTATATATGTAAATTTGCTTATTAGAATTGGTCTGTGCAAGAACTTTTGGGTTTATCCTCGTCTACCCATCCATCACTCACTCACAAATTGTTAGTGGCAAAAACTTTTAAATAAATTTGTTTTCAATTACTCAGTTTTTGCTATTTTCCTCTTATTTTTATAATTCATGGATATTTGTATGCAATATTTATATACATAAATACATACAAACATACATATGTATGTATTCATTTAGTTATGACCATAAAAATCCTTGATTTCATACATATCTATAAGGTATCCTTTATATACTTACTACTTAAAAATGCATTTGCAATTGCCACAAGTCCATGACTTAATGTATAAGTGGCCGGAATGATGAATCTGTACAAAATATCACTTGAGAATGATGGAGAAGCAACCTTCTACATTGCCCAACCACTACATCTACATCTCCAATGTATGTATGTATGTATGTATATCCACCCATCCACGTGGTATAAAATGTTCACTTGAAACGCTCCAAACCCAGCCAGGTGGGGGTCGGTCTTAAATTGTGGTGCACCACAGCGTTTCATCATTTCCATCAATGAGAGGACCAGTTGGTGGGCGGTTTTTGGTATGGCACATACCGTGCAAATGCCCATGGATACTGCTATGGGTAGTAAATGTGTGTTGGTATGGGTGTGGATAAAGTCAAAACTAGCAAACAACAAATTCAATCAATGACAAAACAGCTGGAGGGCATTGAATTGAAACGTTTCTAAGGTAAAAGCACAGACAAAGATGGAAAATGGGAGGAAAATGTCTGTGTGTGTGTGTGTGACTGACTTTTAGACAGCCGGAAAAAAAACAAGATAAAAGCAAAACTTTTGAACAAGTTGTAGTAGAAAACATTTGAAATTCATAACCATCTAGTTGTTAAAAGTTTATATACTTAGTAGATCTAAGTAAAAATCAAGTCTTACGACTTTATTCTATAGAATTTTTGTATAGTTCTTTGTTGTACTAAAGGTATCCTTATAAATTTGTTCGATTATACATTGCTTTTTAACGTTGTAATCTCCTTTTTTGAATTATAAAGCACTGTTTATTGACGATCATCTAAAGTAATTTAAATTGTTGTTCCTATGAACATAATTTAATAAATTAAGCATATATTAAAAACTAAAGATACGAGTTCTGCCATTTGGCTTGCTTAATTCAAGAAACGGTACTTTTAATTTTTAATTTCAACAGAATATTGTGTTTTACGAGTTATATGTTAGAAATGTTGGCCCTTAAATGTATGCTTCATTTTATACTTTCAACTACAATCGCAGAAACTTATAAGTGTGAGTAAGAAAGAATACTTCTAATATTAAATTAAATACTAAATTAAAGGGGGAACAAATGGTAAAAGAAATAAATAACATATTGGATTTAAATAAAAAGTAAGTTACTTCCATAATTGGCACAGGCTATATCCCTTTTTTGTATGGACTCAATATTATATCATATGTGGGCTAATTATCTTTTACATATGTATGTATGAGTTGTATATGTATGTATATATTTAATGGCCTCATAACGGTTAGCTGTTAACGGTAAATGGTAACAGATGACGAAAACAAAACACACAAAAAGAACCAACAATTACCCACCAACTACAATAAGCACAAACAACACGAAAAACAAACAACATAACCAAAAGAGAGACAGAAAGATAGAAGAAGCAAAAACCAAACCAAACCAAACCAACAACAACAGGAACAAGTCCTGGAAAAATGTATTTATAACCAAATGGCAAGAATAATGCGTCCGTTAGTTGACCAGCAGCGCCAGTGAAATACAACTTATATACACACACACACACGCACATACATACTCGCGCATTTCTTTTTATATCTCCGTTTGAATGTGTGTGTGTCGTAATTGGCAGCCTGCATCGTATACTGATGACATCATGCACCAACTTTCACTGTGTGCGTGCCCGTGTATGCCTTTATCTGTGTTTGCTTGCTTGTATGGGTGTGTGTGTGTGTTTGTGTGTGAATTTGCTCCAATTGGCCCTGTTACACGGCCAAACATTCATGCATACATATACTTACACGCACATACTAGTACGTAGTGACCAGCAACAAAGCAGTAAAAGCATTTACATACACATCTACATGCATACATACATACATACTCACGTATATATTTATTTTCTCTCGTTAACGGCTTTTCAACAATCAAGCTTTAGCAGGTAATGGGAAAGGGAAAGGTTTACTTTTAAAAAAAAATTTAAAAAAAAAAGACATTCCACATTCATACACACACACTTACACACATAAGTTGTACACACATATGTGTATACTTACTTGACTTTATCGGACAAACTTCTAATAGAATAGTTTTTTTTCTTGCTTCTTGTTTCCCTACAACGCATTAAGCAAATTTTGCACCTGCAGATTATTCCAGGTATAATTTTTAATTAGATACCATAACCAGGCTAAGACCATTGGCATTTAAATATTTTTTTAAAATTTATATATACATATATATAGTTACTCAAACATTAAGGGCCACTGATCGTGCAGATATGAAATATATATACAATATGAAATGCAAACACATGGCCAAAGTTAATATACCCAAATCTATCAAAAATGTATAGTCAACTAAATTTGGTAGTTTAGAATTTCGGCTAAGACGCTGTTACCTACCAGTTGGAATTGTTGACGGATTTGCATGAGCTAATCGCTAAAAAGTGTCCACTGATAAATTTATGATTTGCTTATCTTAAATACAAACACCAACTAAGTATACAAATGTGGTATGAACTTATATATTTCTTATCAATAGGCTAATTCTAAAATTCTATCTAGAGTGTAGGGCGGACCGGAACTGGTTGATTTGTATGCTCAAGGTCTCTGATAAACTGTTTCCTCGTGCTCAGCCAATAGACGCTTGTGATCGAATCCTTCATCATCCTGTCGGACATTCCAGCCGCAACAGCGGCGCACTCCGTAGAGGACAACAACTAGGAGCAAGGAGAGCAAAGATGAGGCAATGGGCACGACAAGCACTAAATCCATTTGTGGTTGTTCCAAACGGCTGGATTGAAGTAAAACGATTGGCATGGTCATATTGAGAACGCTCGTTTCAATTGCCAAGGTCAGTGAGTCGGTAGGTGAGCGACAAAGTAGTTTGGCCAAAAGATAGGTGACTAAATAACCAGCTATAGGCAGACATAAAGCGGCCACCAAAATCTAAACAAGGCAAGAGAAATGAAAAACGATGATATAGTTGGTAACACAGGTCAAAGAGGAGGACTAACTCACCTGCCAATTAAATTCGGCAAATACAAACCAGTTTAGACCCACTGTCAGTCCGACCAGACATAAACTGAGCACCACTGACAATGGCTTAAGGAAACGGAATATGAACCGCGTGGTTTTAGGTACACATAGACGCAACAGCATGCCCACCCCTAGACACACCATAAGAGCCACTGTGCCACCTGATAGCTGGCCAAATGGCACCATCAATTGATCATCATCGTAAACATAACGCGCCATCACCATAATCCACAAAGGAAGAAAGGCCAAGGCCAGCAAGCTGTTGATAGTGGTTGTGGCCACTGATAGATTCACATTTCCCTTTAGGAAAACGGCACAGACATTGGCCAGTCCACCACTTGGTGCTAGAGCCGTATAAAACAAAGCCAATTGCAGTGCCTGCTGTTGTGGAGAGGATGACAACCATAAGGCTCGTCCCAGGCCAAAAGCTAATGCTGGCATCACCACGAATCTACTAGCGATCCCCACCATGGGACCAATTGGACGACATATAATGCCCTGCAAACGCTGTAAATCCAGCACAGTGCCCAAATTAAGGAACATCAGCAAGGCCAAAGCAGCAGACACATATGTGGTGATCCTCTCATCTACTACACGGCCACGCAAAACGGCAATGGGTAGCACTTTGGGTGAAGTCTCCACTTCCGCTACGAGTCCACTATGCAATTCCACTATCAGCTGGGAATAACCAAATCGTTTACCCCGCACTGTCACGTTACCCTGCCAGCTACCATTTGCATCGAATTCCTCAAATTTTATAACTTTATTTGCCAGGGCTCTTACATCGTCATTCGTGAGGATTATAAAGTACAATTCAGTGCCATCTCCATTACGTGGTTGGACACCATCGATCCGCACTAAAAGTTCCAGTGTCTCAATGCTCTGCATACGCAATTCGGTTTTTCCATAATCTACTAACCAATTGCCCGCCAAGTCGCCATATTCACAACGAACGGATTGGAAAAGCAAGCCAAATCCGAAACAAGTTAACAAATGGAATGTTACCTTAACCATACTGCGCACCGAACTGACCATGTCACACACAACGGTTTGCTACTTGGAAGTGGAATTAAAGGTGCTAGTTATCGGGCAATCCATGGGCGAGATACAGGTGCCAGACGTGATACGAGATAGTCATAACCGTGGCCGAGTCTCTTATCTGGCAGAGAAGGGCCAATCAGTTTACAGGGGTGCTTTAAAGTTAACCAAATATTATTAATAAGTTAATTATATTTAATTTATTTATAATTAAATTTTACTCTTCTTTCCTAGTCCTCCTAAATTTTAACTTGCAAGAGAGAATCGCAATTCTCATCCCCTCTTATCTCAATCACGTACACGTAAAAACCTCTTTTACCTTACTTCGTTAATAGTATATGGTTTTCTAAAATGTCTTTGACTCATTGGTTTCTTTTGTTTAGCTTTTATATTATATAAATTATGGCACTTTATTTTTAAACGCATTTAAACAATTTCAAATTCTGCTACTGATTACAGCCATCAATTTTGGAGAGTCAACAGAAGAATGAAAAAATACTTGACCACAAATCGCAAATAAACAATATTCAGTGCCGTATTGTATTATTGTTTATTGTTGCTGTTACTTTTGATGATTTTATTTTTCCATCCATCTTTGTTTTCCAATTAGAACTGTTAAAGTATCAAGTGAGGAAACTATTCAATCAATATATACATATAGTATAGGGTCAGAACAAAGTTCAAAGTACAGAGCATTCCATCCCACACAGTCTTTTATATGGCAGATTATATTATTAAAAATTTGGATGTTTTGAGTATAGGAACGCATTCAAATTTGTCGGCATTACAATTCGGAACAATTGACGAATATAATATATTCATGTTTATGTTGGTGTTAAAGTAAAAGGTAATACAACTAAAAAAATACAAAAGAAAGACAAACTTTTGAAAATTTATATATGTTTGTATGTATATATAACTATGTTTTTTATGGTTTACTTGACAAATTGATTTAGTTCAAAAGCTTGAGTTAATCAAACAATTGTGATTGGCTCTCACTTTCTCTCTTTGTCTGCCTGTCTGTCTCTCTCTTTTTGATTAGTTTGCAAGTGGAGAAGCATTTACGTTAAGATAATACCGAAATTGGATTACGATTTAGAATTGGATTTTTTTCTTTTAGATAAAGAACAACTTGGAGTCTAGTTAGTATTGCCTTCTCTTTCTAAACGGTGTCATTATTTAAGTCGAAATTTCACACCAAGGACAACACGATTTTTAGTGACTTCATTTTGTTTGGTTGAAAATACACACTCGTATACTGTATATACTATAAGTTTTATGTATGTATATACACCCATGTTGATGTTCATGTATGTGTTTAGTAAAAATTCTAATTATTAATAATAGTTAGGTAATAATATTTAGTTTACATAATTTTTAAAGGCATTTTACACTTTAAGCGTACAAGAAGATACAAAATTAAATAAACGGCAATTGACAAAAAGAAAACTCAATTTAAATAATTTGGTTCGGGAAACGCTATTGGTATTGATGGGAAGAACTAAGTGGTAACTGGACCCAAACTATATAATTTCATCTGCAATTCATACACACACACACACTCACACACACACATACACACAAATTAACTTAAATGCTAGGCAAATGATGCTATTGTTCATCTTTAACTTCAGAAAAAATGATGCTAATTCTGCTGCTCCTTCTCCTTTTCTGTCTGTCGGCTTCGTTTTGCAGTTGTTGCTGCTGTTAATGCTGCAATCGTGTTCTTCTCGTTGTTTAATGGCTGATCTTTTGCACTTTCTGTAACACTTTGAGACCCTGCTCTTGATACTCCTGCTTGGACATCCAGAACGCATCGCGATCCTTTGTGACCTCAGCCAAAACAGCACCACCAATGAAGACCATATCCTTTCGACGTGGCGGATCCTCAATGCGTATTTTAAATTTCTGCATTTCAAACAAAAAATACATCATTATAGACTTGCAACAACTGTCATCGTGGCCACACTTACCGCCAATTTTTCGGTATCGTTTTTAAGCACTCGCTCCAAATACAATTGCTTAATCTCACGTTCAAGCCGACTGGGGAGTCCGGGATACATAGTCGAACCGCCAGACAACACTATATGCTTATACAATTCCGGACGTATATCTATATCGGCTGCCTGTATGGTATTAAATGCCAATTCCGCTATGCCAGGTCCTTCAACATTAATTAAATGCGGCTGGAATAGAGCTTCGGGCGCCTCAAATCTTTCACCGCCCACTTTAATAACACGGCCATCGGGTAATGTATATGATTCCACCAGCACTGTAGTCTCCAGAGCTAATCGCTGTTCCATCTCAATATCATAGCCAATATAACAAAGTTTCTCTTTCATAATGCGAACCGTTTCAAAGTCAGCGGAATGATTGAAAGCATAACCACGTAGTAAAAGTAACTATAAATTTCAATATAAATAACGGATTAGAAGAAATTCCGGATATGTTGTTGATTTAAAGATTTACCTTAATCAAATAACGCGTTATATCCCGACCGGCAATATCCAAGCGTCGCGTCAAATGGGGCAAGGCAAACTCTTCATATACCGGACAAATGTGCGTCACACCATCTCCAGAATCTATGACCACACCAGAGATCAGACCCTGAGCAAATAGCGTAAGGACAGCCTGTATAGCAATGTATGTGGAATCGAAACCATATTTCTCAAACATAACCTGCAGATAAATAAAATGATGAACACCAAAAATTATTATTTGGAGTTTTTAAAGCATTTAAATCGTACTACTACCAGCAGAGACGTACTTCAATCATCTTTTCCCGATTTTTTGTGGGATTCATAGGCGGCTCTGTTAATAGGATTTTTGTATTTGTCGGATCGATGTCCATTTTCTTGGGTCCAAATGTATAATCCCATACATGACACATGTCATCCCAATTTCGTACAACACCATTCTCCATAGGATACGATACTTCCAACAGTGAACGCAGCTGTGACGCCTCATCTCCAACCATCAGATCCTGTAAAAGTTTGGGATTTTTTATTGTCTCAGTTATTTCATAAATATTGAGGGTTAGCTGATTGGTACACAACATAAGAAGGAGGATGTGAAGGAGGGATAGGGAAAACAACTCGTAACAGGCGTATAGCACACACACGCGCTTATACTCACACACACACACATTAACAAAATAAACATGAACAATATAACGAGCAAAATATGCAACAGGTCGTATTAGTAACAAATTTAAAAATCGTGCAACAAAATAAAACAACAAGGACATGCAACAATTAAAATCAAATATATAAAATCAATTAAATAAAGGACAATATAGACAAATATTACAATATTAAGAACAACATTAACATTAACGGAAACAAATATGATCAATTTCATCAGTTAAAATTTTGAAAACAAAAAAGTTGAATAACAAAAATGAGAATTATAAAAGTTCTGGCTTCTCAAATATTTTTATTAATAAATATATTATTCATTTTGTTTTTTTCAACAGCTCACAACGCCTTTGAGAAAGTGATAGGGAAAATTAGCAAGAGTGATTAATTAATGATAAAAACGGGCCAGGACAAGATAGGCCAATAATATTGATCGAAAATTGCATTAGATAGAGAAATTTGTTTAAACAATAATTTTGCCAGTTATAAAAATACATGTACATATGTAATTATGTATATATATACACTTGTTAACAGAGAGTAGGGGAAATATATATTGCTGAAAAATACAGAAAATGTTGCCTTTGTTGGACATTTACGTTAAAGAACTAAGTATAAAAGCCTTGGTATTAAGCCAATCTAAAAATTCTGGGAGAAATAATTTATACAAAACAATCTCAAATTTCGGACAATTTTTTCTGTATCTTAGCGTAACAATTTGCCTACACTCTGAACATTGAAGAAATCAAAAAATTTTAATGAATTTAGCGTGTGCAGCTTTTTTTATTATTTAACTTTTTAAGTTTCCAAAATATTTATATTTAAAATTACAAAGAGAATTTTTTTTTTTGCTTTTAATTCTTTTTATGCAATAAAAACTATAAAAATAACTTGACTTACATCGACATGTAAATCCTGTAAAATATATATATATAAATGTAAAAAAAGAACAGAAAAATTTATAAGAATATTTATTGAAAATAAACAGAAAGATTTTTGGTTTTTGTTTTTTTTTATGTGTTTGGCACTTATGAAAGTTAATTTCGTTGTTGTTTTTTCTTTTAATTTTGCTAAAGACTAAGGTAAATAACTATTAACGAGAAAAAATTTGGCGTATTCCTAAAATAGGTTATATATATATATAAATATGTATACATATATATAAATATATAGATTATATATCTGTATATAGTATACATATGTATGATATGTGAAACTACTCAATAAAAAAATCTGAGACTTAATGATC
Organism: Drosophila neocordata; assembly: GCA_018903615.1. NCBI lineage: Eukaryota > Metazoa > Arthropoda > Insecta > Diptera > Drosophilidae > Drosophila > Drosophila neocordata. The sequence continues at coordinate 319,930 of JAEIGI010000011.1, forward strand.
TGATATGGCATCTGGTTAACTTTAATAAATAGTCTTCTTACAAAACACAATACAGCACACGTCGGGGTCACCACCTAAACCATTATAACCAAGCTAGATGTAAAAGGTATATGTAAGATCTTTCAAATGTTAGAATATGAGATGCCAAAAACCAAAAACCCTTGAAAAGTGAATCCAAATCAAAAATCAATAGGTTAAATGCAATGAATATGAGGGAAACTAAGTGATAACGATTGGCGAGTGGCGACTAACGAGTGACGAGTAGCGAATAGTGTGTTTCCATTATAATTGTGTGTTCAACAAATAAATGTGGTATGATATATGTATTATTTGTATGTATTATGCGCTCTATATATGTACATATATATGTCTTGCCGAATGCTACATAGAGTACTATATGATATATATATGTATATACATATATATGAATTTATGTATATAGGATATATCATACTATATCTTTTTATGTTTTTATATTTGTTAAATATGAATGTAAAAATATCTTGTACATCCTGTATCTTATCCAATTGGCTATAACGAGATCATCATACCTTCACTTCAATGTCACCAATTTTATTTACTGCTCGTATTATGGGACGTCCAACCATTGAGGGGAAAATGTAAGCGGGAAAATTGCTGCCAGCATAGCCGCATTTAACAAACTGCAATAAATAAGAAATATAAATATTAATAAGTAATTACATACAAATATTAAAATCAATGTCTTCTCTTAACATATAGAAACAGAAACAATTTAACTGTAATTCTCTTTAATTTAGTTTTCTATATCCGGCGAAACCAATAAGTTGGGCATATATATACTGATATCAAGTTTCCCAAAGAAGCGTTTTTCTAACTTGTATATAAAATATTAACATACTGCATAAATATGTAGTTTATGTCGTCGTATGCACATATGTTCGCTGAACAGAACGATAAAGCTGCAATGCTCTCTTAGCTAGGGTATAAAAATCTTTGAGACTGAGCATTAGCTATCAGAAACATTCTCGTTCGATATCTCAAGGCGACGTAATCACAAACAAAAAAGTGAACCAGATAAGGTGTAAATAAACCTTTTTCTATACATTCAATTTTTTTTTTCTGCTACTTGTGTCGTTGTTGTTATTATTGTTGGCAGTTACCGCTCTTTTTGGCAAATTGGGCGTGTGGGACTATACATGTGTCAGTGTGAGTGTATGCGAGTATGCGTAACTATTTTTTTTTTTTTGTTGGATGAGTAATATCAAGCGATCGCTTGTAACAATGACTAAAAAATGTTGGTGTTGACGACAGAAGAGAAGCAGCAGTAGCGGGAATTGGTTGAAAAAGAAGCACAATGACTCCCGCAAAGCTGCAACAGCAGCAGAAAGAGTAGAGAGGAAAGAAAATATGCGACCGCTGTCTTTAATGTGTGTCATGTCTTGCAGCTTATCTTTGTATGCACATGTGTGTGTGTATCTATAGGTGTACTTACCCCAGTACCGTTATCACAAACAATGACATTTCGTCCCTTGCTATCCATTTTGGCAGTTCTGTGTATGGGCGTGGAAGAGTGTAATTGGTCTTCGTCTTTTTCTTCTTCTCCAATAAGTGACTGTGGGTGTTGGTCGACTTCTTAACGGGTTATACACGTTGCTTGATTCTCACTCTTGTTCTAGTTGGATTTGTAGCAGGAATGATTATGTTTATGTATGTGTATGGCGGGCGTCCTGCTGGCAAAGCCGTTGCTTTAATACTACTCTACCGTTGAATGATTGTGGTGTTACTTGCGGCAGCGGAACGGAGCGATGGACGCACTTAATCACAATCAACAGCACAACACACACACAGCCAATCGAAACTTCATTCAACACTCGCACACAATCTCGCTCGCTTTCTCTCACTCTCTTATATTTATGAATTTATGGCTCACTCTCTATCTGTGTATGGCATATGCAACAAACTATTGTCCTGTGGATATAATTATTTAAATTTCTGTAAATTCTGCCAATTTTTTTTTGGTTAATTCAGTTTTTTTCAGCGGCATACAAAAACACTCTCTCGCACACACACACGCATACATGTACGATTTGCATTAGCAAGAGAGTGTGTTTGTGTCGTATAGTGTGACCTAACACGAATTAATAAAGATACTGGTTATGACAGGAGGGCTGCAGTAATTTATCACAAACCCACTATTTTTTACTATTCTCGACTTGAGCAGAAGTTAGGAAAAAAAAAAAAACTATTATGGTAGGTAAAACGAAGAATAATACCACAAATTGAGCATTTAAGAAAGCCACTTACATTTTTTTGTTAGTATGGGCCTTTATAACGTAAATTCAGGTTTCTTTACCAATTTATCATAACCGTGAATTTTAATAAAAAAAAAAAAAAAAAAAAAATTTGAAAATACTCAGCAATCGCAACTCGGTTGTTGCTTTTCAAAAATCTGAAATTTAAAATCATATTGGGAAATTGTCAAACAACAGTTTAATAGTGATTTTTGTTTTGTTTTTTATTGTTTCATATAATATGTATATTGTAAATATATATATATATACATATACATATATATACATACGTATATATATATATGTATATATATAAAATTTAATAATAATATAATAATAAACATTACTCATTTGTTATCTTTATAATTGCTTTAAGAGGCGAAATGTCTTAAGTTGTAAGTACCCATGCCTGTTTCTGTCTTTGTCTCTGTCCCCGGTCAACTGTCTTAATCTGTCTGTAGTATTTTGTTCTTTTTGGTATTTTGTAACTATTTTCGAATTTTCTCTCTCGCTGTTGTTTTTGTATCTCTAACGGTTTCTTTTGATTTTGAGTATTTTATGAGTAGAGTTAGTATATGTGTATAGGCATATGTATGTATGCAAGTATGCATATTTGTATGTATGTATGTATGTACGTATGTACTATATATGGTCTTGTTCGATCGATACACTTATCAAAATCTAGGCGTAATGAAATTGTTTAGTTTTTTTTCTTTTTGGTTTGTTAAGAGTTAAAGCGGTGGAGAAAATCATATATATATATATATGTATTATGTATGTATGTCAAGTATAAAAATTTGATAGGATCCAAAGCAAAATGCCAAAACTGTTATACGCACAAAAGAAATTTGTTTCATTTTGTTTGTTTCTTTTTCTTTTGTTACTTTTTCTCCTTTATAATTTTGTCATTTTTCTGGTAGCTATAATACTTTTTCTTGGGATTTCTTTTTATATTTAACTATTGTTTTTTTTTTTTTTTTGTTAATTTGTTGTTTCAATACTAACTAAATTTTTTTATATTATTAGTTTATGTTTTATAATTTTTTTTTTTTTTTTTTGTATAACAGTTTTAACAATTGTCTATTTATAGATATGGAACAACAAAAAAGAAAACGTAAGAATTTAGCAAATATTTCTTCGTCTTTTTTCTTTTTTTTTTTTTTTTTTTTTGTGTTTCTTCTTTTTTCCTTTTTTTTTTTTTTTTGTTATAAAAGCTAAGTTTTCATTTTTGTTTTTAACTATAGTTTTTATAAGTTATTTTGTATTATTATTTATACGATCGATACGTTTATGTGCATAGTCCGCTAAGTTTATAATTTAAAAACTAACTTTTAAATTGGTTTTAACTTTATAATAGTTCAATAATTGTTAATATTTGTTTTATTAATCCTTTTGTTAGTTTCTGGTATTTTTTAAGCAAATTACAAATTACAGCGTTTTAGGGCAAGTCAACAAAGGGAAAAACGATCTGTTTAACAATGAAGAAGGCATTTTCTTTTTAAATTTTTAAAGTTTCTTTAGGGAAATAAAACAATAGATTTAAATGTGAGTGATTAAGTGTGTGTGTGTTTGTGTGTGTGTGCGAGGGCGGTTGGTTGTGGGGTTAGGGAATGAACTTTGATTGCCATCTCTCATTTTCGGAATGGAAAAATCGTTTTCCAATCCATATTCCATAATACATATCAATAACTTGTTTATCTTCATTTTAATACTTACTTAAATACATTTCTCTTTTGTTTACATATTTTTTGATTAATAATGTATAACAAAAAATGAAAAAAAAACAAGATGGAAAAATAACAATTTGTATGGTTTTTGTATTTGCATTTACTTAGTGTCTCTTTAATGTATAATCAACAATAAAAACGAAAAAAGAAAGAGAAAACATGAACAGGAAAAACATAGAGAAAGATAACCTCAACATAGCCGAAGTTTAAAATGTCCTTGCAAAGCGTTTTCAATTCGTTAAATTTTGTTAAAACTATTATAGATACATTATATTGTTTACTTTGGTAATTCAACCGATACGGAACCGATATTTTAAGTGGATGATTTTTAAGAACAACTTATGTAACCTTTAGTTCTATCGGAATGAATATGGTATATTGAATATTTTGTGTTATAATAGTTGACATGGTATAGTCAATCAATTTAATTGAAATTTGGGTTAATTGATCAAATAATAAAGTACAAAAATACTAAGAAATAGCCAAAACATATACCAACATCAGGAAATGACGGAACAAGTTATCGTTTTAATATTCAATACTATAACAATATATGAAATGATAGTTCAGGAGTATTCGAAAACGCGAACATTTTAACTCGAAGGTATTGTAGTCCAAGTTGATATTATTCTTGTATGATTGCACAACAATCAAATTGCCTCTCTTCCATATACCATATTATAAGCAATTTGCAGTATTGAAAATCTCTTTGTAAACAATTTGCAAGGATTATAAAGTGATGCAAAATTGTGAAATATAAAGATAAAATGGAGTTCAACGATTAAAATTTGTGTGGAAATAGTTAATCTTTTACATATTCTCATCGACTGTATAATCGTACATATATAATTTCATTAGTTGTAGTATTTCTTTTTTTTTTCTTTTTTGGTTTTGTTTTTAATAGTTTAGTTTTAAATACATATTTGATTTGCTATTTAACTTGTTGTTGGTGTAAAGGAGGAGGTTCTTATGATATTTGGTTGATTTATCCAAATTGATTATTTAAAATGCAATTATTTATTAGCTAGTTTTTGTTTTTAGCTAAGCAAACAATAAAACACAAACATTCACACGTTTTTACTCATACACCCACACACACACTTCATGCAAACACACACGCAGGTATATATGTATTTTAAGTCCATGTAAAGTTAAGCAACAATAAATCAGTTAAAGAATAATTAAAAAAAAAAAAAACAATAAAATTTCATATTATAAAGTCGCATGTTAACCGACTTTGCAATACTCGTTACTCGCCATGGAAGTGCCAATGACTCGACAGAAAATTCAATCATTGTGATGATTTATTATCATAAAATTGCCAGATTATTACTATAATTGTAAGATAAATGCAATACTACAATATTATCATTTTATATAAACCTATTTTGACTGCGTCATAGTTTATTTTTGTTGGACAATATTGTCTTGGAAGGTCTTTAATGGTTGGTGCACTATATTTTTTTTTTTTTGGTCTGATTATTAGTGAGTAACGAGTATATGTGTACCATACAATTATGTTTATATATGTATTTATAGAGTTTTAATTTTTTTGTTTTTGCATTTGGAAAAAGTTGTCAACATGGAACAAGATATTTGCCAACAAACGGCAAAATTACCCAAATAAGGTAAAAGGTACAGTCACACAAGACAATCGCAATTGTAATCGGTAAGCCACTCAAGAATTATTTTCGAGGCAATTTCTTTTATTAAACGTAACCGATTTGTTCCTTATATTTGCTTTAATGTTAGCTATCAATATACCAATGCAAAACCAAAAGTAAACCGTTACCTAAATCCAACATCAAATTTGTGAAAATGTGACCGAAAGATATTATCAAAATTTTACCGTAATTTCAGGACCTTTTAATAGGTTAAATATTTAAAAGCTAAACCGAAAGCTTTTTTAGTATGGAATAGTGTTAGATTCATGGGCCACGCATTTTAATGATTTTACGGAAAGGAATTTATTGATTACTATTACTGAAATTATGCTTTGTTTCATAAGTTACCAAAAGCAATAAACTATCGAATCCCTTAAAGCCGAAATATTTAGTTTACGACAATCGAATGGTAAACTCAAGGTATAATAAGCTATATATATATATATAGATATATCTATAAGTTTTCAAATGGCTTTTTTCTTTTTTTGGAATTTTACAAGACAATAATATTTGAAATTGGTGTCTTATTCTCATATAGTTCAAAGGTTTACAAAGTTCAAGTTTAATTACAGGATTCTAGGATGTAATATAAACTTGCAATCGATTCGCTGATTTTCTGTATAAATGCTGAATTATGATATCTTTTTAAGAAATTAGGATATAATCAAAATGTTACAGTAATATTTAAGTTAATATTCAAAAGTTTTTCCAAAGTCGGTATAGATTCAATGTAATTTTGAGTTAAATCAACGATCAGCAAAATATTCTATTGAAATGCGAATTGTCTGAATCAAAAAAAAAAAAAAGAAGAGATAAGCGTGGTTTCGAAAAAAAGGAATTTATGTAAATCGGTTTTGTTTTCATCAAGTTTTACTTATTAAACCTTTTACCTTATTTTGGTAAATGTTTTAGTATGGTTTGGTTTTGCCTCTCTTTTGCATTTTGTTAATATTTATGTAGATGTAAGCTTTCTGCTTCTCATTAATCAATTTGTTAATTAATTATATCATTTGTTTTTATGTATATGTAAGAATATGCATGTATAAGGAACATTTATGGACTATTGCGGCACATATTGCAAAATATGTTTTGTGTTCTTTTTTTTTTTCTCCAAGATATTGAAATGTTTAATATGTATATATAATATTATTTAATAGGTAGTAATAAAAAGATTGCACAATTTGTTTGTTCTGCAAGTGTTTTGTGTTTAGTTAATTTTTCTTTTGTTTTTGGCGCTGCTAAAAATGTTTACAACATATTAGTGCTTTTTCTTTGCTTAATTTCCAAATTGTTTTTGTATGTTTTTTTTTCTCAATTTGTAACTTAATATTTAACATTTGAGGCTGTGATGAAATTTCGATCCCGTACAATTTGCATTATCGTTTTGAAATTTTGCTATATACTTGGGGAGGTAGCGGGAGGAGAATTGTTCTCAATTCCAATTTGCAATTCCGGTAAAGTTTTTAAATTTCTTTTTTCGAGTAATATATAGATATACATGCATATATATGTATATATATATATAAAGATTTGATATTGAGTTGGAAATGAGAAAGTTATTCTTGTTGTTAGCGTAGTTGCAAATTGGAATTCAAAACAAGCCGGTATGCATGTCCGGAGACAACAACTGACGGAATCGGAATTTAAAACAGTGTTGGTAAGGGAAGGCCCTTAAAAGTATGCCACGTAATAAATATTCCACGAGCCTGGAATAGTTTTTTGTTTTTGGAATTTCCCCATACAATTATATATTCAATTACATTTCAATTTTATGCTGCTTATAGAATTATAGAACTTGTTGTAGTTATTGTTTTTTTTTTTTCTTTTTTTTTTTTGTTTGTTGTTTTTAAGTTGTTAATCTGCCACTTTTAAGCTTAAAGGTTAAAGGTTGCTGCTGCTGTTGCCGCTGCTGCTGGTGTTGCTGCTGCTGGTTTTAGTTTACCCATGCGCCGACCCATTGTTGCCTTGATTTGAATGATCGCTAGTCGTTGACGGCGCTGCCGTCGTCGTCGTCGGCTGCTGCTGCTGATCCCGCCGCGGCGGCATTCTTTCATTGACCGCATCTAGGCCCTTGGCCTCCGCAAATGAGGTAATCTTGTGATTGGGCGAGAAGCCCTGCATGGCATTCTTTAATGACTGCTTGCCACCGGATAGAGCACCCAGAGGCAGAGCTCCTGTTGGCGTCAGACCCTTTAGCTGCAGCACCGACTCCGATTCCTCGCGTAGAACCGAAAACACACGTGCCATTTTACCAATGGCTCGTATCTTATTCCTTATGACCTCTTTACGCAAGGCGGCCTCATCATCAGATAGCGGCTCTTCGCTCTCTTCGGTCATTAGCTCATCATCGGAGCAAATGTTTAAGACATTCACCAGCATCTCGGTGACCTTCTCGCCCACAAATGGCAACGACCAGGTAAATACATCCATGAAATTGGGCAACCAATAAGGATGCGGGGAGCAATTGAATTGTCGTATGTTCATCACATTGTTCTCATACTTGAGGACAGCGGCCTTATTATTATAGACATCCAAATAGTTGGGGGCCGAAAATATGGTAATTAATGATGGGAAGCCGGTGGTTTGGCTCTTTCGGTACATGCGATAGCCGGCATCCTGGGCCTCGTGGGCTCGTATAATGGACAACAGATTGTTGTTCTGAAGGAAGTCACAGCAGGCGGCATAGCTATAGAAATACGAACAGCCGCGCACTGAGTTGTGCGTATAGAAATCGGAGTTCTTTTCATTGCCAAAATCTTCAAGTGGATCGGACCACAGAAGATCGCACATGGGACCAAATGCTGGCGGCTCTTTAAATCTATCTAAGCGACGTATATCCTCCAGCTCATGTATCTCCGGTGAAAGTCCACCGTGCACACAGAGGAATTGCTGATTCATTAAAGCGGCCAATGGTAGACAATCAAAGGCTTCCATGCAAGCATCATAGACCCGTTCCGAATACTTGATCTTGCATTCCTGCTTAAAGGTGAAATATTCAGTTAAATGGCGGCACTCGTGATTCCCGCGCAGCAGGAAAAGAGTCTGCGGATAGGTTATTTTCAGTGACCACAAGTATAGGACACACTCGATGCTAAAATAGCCTCGATCCACGTAATCGCCCAGGAAGAGATATTTAGTGGTAGCAGGTGAGCCTCCCACTTCGAATAGCTTCATGAGATCATAAAATTGGCCATGAATATCACCGCACACTGTCACCGGAGCCTCAATATCAATCATTGTTTTCTCCTGGCGCAGCAAGGCGGCTCCCTCTTGAATAATCCTTAGGGCTGGTGCCTCCTCAATCCGTCCCTCTAATATAAAATGCTGCTTGAGAAGATCATGGTTGGGTTTACCCGTGCGCGGATCAAACACTTCGGCCAAAGTCAATTTGTGGCTAGGCGGGAATGGGACACTGTCCACCACTCGCTCTTTGGTATTGACTGCCGCATGACCGCCATGCGGTTTGCCCTGTGAAGGGGGGGGACTGGAATTTGAGTTGGCGTTAGAGTTGGAGTTGGTGGAGGCGGCAGCAGCATCTGTAGTGGCATTGCTTTTGCCACTTGGGGGGGAGGTGGTGTTCGGAGCACTTGTTGCCCCACTGGTTTGGTTATTCGAAGACATAATTACAATTTTTTTTTGTATTTTTCGGTTTTTTTTGTTTGGAGAGAAATTGGAGTTGCTCCTGGGAGCTGGAGCGCTCTCTCTCTCACACACACACACACTCACTCTCTCACTCGCTTGCTTGCTTTCACTAGGTGTTCCTGTCTCTTTCACCCACACACTTGCACGTTGTTGCTGTTGCTTTATCGCTTTTTTCTTTTTCGTTTTGGTTTTGATTTTTTTTTTTTGCTTTTCTGTTTAATATTTTCCTTGCTTTTCGCTTGGTTCTTTACTTTTTTCGCTATGTATTTCTCTTCGATTTGACTCTCTCACTTCTCTTCGTTCATTCGTTCATTTGCTTTCTATACTTTTCCTTTCTTTTTTTTCTGCGCAGAGGGAATCAACGAAAATTTCAAATTGATTTTCTTTTCCCATTCACAAGCATTTAATTTTGGCCATACACATTGGCATTGCGACTAGCCATTTAGTTGTTCTCTACTACCTCCTCAGTTGCAGGTTCAATGTTGATCGTTGCAAATGATTTTGAAACGAATTAAATTAGTTTCTTTAAGTTTAATTTGTACAAGCAATTTTCTAAGAGTGTGTGACCGCAACAAATTAGCAAAAAAATGACACCAGCCTGCTGTTTTAGCAGTGGGACAAGTAGCGAAAACTGCAGAAATACCAAATAATCGATTAACATGTAAAAGTCACATCGATTAAGCAAGTGTACTATCAAAATATTTTTGTCACATCCTCGACTATCGATATTTTTGAAATTTTCCGCACAAACAAACGAAATTGGTGCTAACTACTTCCCGTTGATTTTATGCAAAACCGGTTATCTAAAACAAGCAAAACAAATTTTGAAGTAAGACTGAACCCATTCAATATTATCGTTATAAGCTTTGATATATTATTCTATAATAAATCAATTTACAAATAGGATTCTGCTTCCAAGACTTTAGTCACCCACCATGCGTTTTAATAAATTTTAATGAAATGCCTATTAACCTTTGCATTTCTACAAAGAAAATCATTCCGTTATAGTTTATTAAATATATAAAAAGGAATTTAATAAATTACTTATTATGCGGTGTTTTGTTTCTGAACCCGTATGCATGAATTGCATTCGAGTAATTACAAAGAACGGAAGGAAACAAATTTTTATGTGTTTATGATTGAATGTTTAATGTTGTTAATGATCGAACAATAATAGTCCAATTAATTTTTATGTAATTAAACTAGAACAAAAGTTGTCATTTGAGGTTGAGAGCTATCTTCGAGTACACCGAAGTATCAAGTATATACACTTCATACCCATATTTTGTTGCTTAAACATACTGGCACTGGATATATCGATGAACAACATTAAATTAATCAAGATTTATAAAGTGTCATATATGAAGTGAATAAGACCTGTGCATTTTAAGCCAAATATTTGCAATCTCGTAACCGAGTAAACATCAAAAATGTGCGAGATTTATAAGTGAGAGGTTACACAAACAAGTATAAAACACCTTTCTGATGTTTATTAATATATGAAATACACATTTTTCATTTTTCCTTTTACAAATAAAAAGCAATTTGAAAAAAGTGTATAAATAAACTTGATCTGAGTATACAACAAATTCGGTGACTATTTGCAGTTGTGGTGTTCAAAAACGATGTGGTCATACGGACTCACAGACGAATATGTCCTAATCGATTCGGCATTTGATATATACTTGGAAAGGCTACCACACATTTGGACGTCTTTGTTACCCTTTGGCTAGGGTAACTTCTACTGTTAATTATATGTTTTAAGGGAAGATATCCTAAATGTTTATCGTATAAACATTTTAAGGTGGTTTTCTAATTTAATACTCTTCGCAAATAAAATTGGTGCCAAATAAGGTGTTGCAAACATTAACGGCCACATTGCGTCGTGCGATTTTTTTGGATCGTCCAGTGGCAGTAAATTCCTGATTATCCACAGTAACACTCAGACTTTGCAGTATATTTGGCTTTTCACCGCAGCATCCGTTTTCCACATATGTAATACCTGGACGCATCTATTACAGATTAGAAAAAATATATATATATGATGTGTGTCAACAGTCGATGTTCCGTTTAAATGACTTACAATACAGAGCAATGTAGCTGGATGCATGGCTTCCCAATTTGGTGGCAATTCATTGCGCATTGGCGGCTTCTTGGCTTCCTTGGGCGCTGCAGGAGAGTTGTTGGATAACGCTGCAGCGGCGACATTTGGATCTATTTGCGGTACCATTACCATTGCCGAATTTGGATGCATTTCGGGTACAACAAATCCCTGGCGTTCCCATTCGGCAAATAGCTTATAGATGGCAAATGAAGCTAGATTTAACATAGGTAGCTCATCTTCAGGTGATTCTGCTTCAGTTTCCTCTTCATCATCAACATTGTCATTGGTATCCATGGCATCTGGTATTGTAGACGGAGGCAAAAACAATTTCTCTGCATTTTGCTTCATTTTCTTTGGCTTTGGCGTCATCTTGGCAATAATATAATCTCGTAAAGCCTTCTCGCAGGCCAAATTCTTGGCGGCCATTTTTGATTGTCCCTTACCCTCATACTGATTGGAGTTAACTGTTACAATGGCAGTAAAGCCTCCATCCGCATTGCTATTAATAGTAAAATCACTGATATTTATGCCCTTTACCTCATTAAGGGCCATTAAAGCGTTTTTCGGTAGTATCGATTTACGCAATTGACGATTTTGCCGCTGTTTCTTGTCCCGCGTGCGTTCTATAAATAAATAAATAATTTGCAAAATGAATGTTGAACTCTATTAACTAAAATCTTAAATATATATTTAAGTGTTTTAATAAAGACGACTTACATAAATTGAAATTGTTACAGTTAGCTAATTTTACATTTTTATATTGACTTCTTTGTTTGTTTTAATTACTAGATATTTGTATTTTAATTTTTAAACATAAGTAAATAGTTTGTTTTCAATATCTGTACAGTTATAGTCCACTGATTTTGATAATGATTTATATGACTCGCTTACCCGATGACTTCTTGCGTTTTTGGAAGATCTTTTTAAATGGAATTTTGCCGCTATTGTTCTTGCTGGTTGTGCTGCTATCGTCTTCGATTGAATCAAAGCAATTATCATCCATCGGATTGGTGTAGTCGGACTGTTGGTCATTGTCGGCCAATGGCATAACCTCATCTCTGACTGGTTCTTCCTTGATAATAATGGGCTTGGGCATTTGGTCACTCAAATCAATATGTTGTTGAGGACTGCTCTTGTTGCTTGATGCAGAAACCAAAGCTGGTTTTACTGTGCTCTGCTGGTCAGCAACAGCTGTCCCAACTGGCTGTTGTATCAACGGTTTTGGCGCGGCATTGGGATTCTAAATTGTTGATTTTATTTGGTTTTTTTGTTGTTTTTTTTATTTTTTTGTGGAATAGGAAGAAGTTACATTTAGCATATTGAACATACAAAAACAAATGAGGAGAAAGAGAGAGAAGAAAAATTATAGAGAAAAATATAAGGATAAATTATTCAAACTGATTCTCAGTTATTCTAGTTGAGGAGTTTCAGTTTCCGAGAGAAGAGTTTCGAGTTTCATCTGGTTTTATCCCTCTATGTGTAGGAGTCTCGGCCGGCATACACGGGATCCTACTAAAAACTATAGTTCAGGAATTAGCTATGACCATTCCTACAACCAAAGTGCCCCAAACGAATCAACGAGCAATAAATCAAAATAAAAACAAAAAACATATTCATTTCAAAAAATTGAATCTGCCTATCAATCAAATATTGATGAGGTAGGCCGTATCACATCGACAGTTCTTATAGATTCTATTATTTTGGCATGTGGACTTCTTTTTTCCGACTAAAAATCAATTTCCTTGAATTTGAATTCAACATTTGCATTGCCGTTATTGTGGATATGGGCATTTCCTATTTGTAAATGTGATTTTGAACTTCTTTAAAGGTTAAAGTTAAAAAAAATATTGAAGTTTTTATGCAAGGTTGTTTTGGTTTCAAAATTAGATTTTTCTTTTTATTTTCTTAGAAATATTTGCAGTGTTTGTAGCCAAAAAGTATAAAAACTGTAAGATACAAATTCGTGTATTACAGTACAGTTACGTGAAAATGGATGTCATATTTTTTGTAGGATCATTCGATCATAAAATCGTTCGCGTTTCGGTTTTTTTTAGCCCATTCGTTCAATGAAATAGAATGAATATATACAATATAACACAGTTTATATAGGACTAACTGAATTTGCAGGGGTATAGAAATACTATTTAGGGCTTAGAATTAATGGTTGGAAGTGAATGGAAGAATCGAAGCTTGGTGGGGAGGGCAGGTAATTGTGCTTAGTGTTGTGTCTCGTTTTGGGGTTGCACTTTCAGTGAAGTAAATGAGCATTGCTATCTAACACAAAACTAATAATTTTTGGTTACAATTTTGGGTGAATGAATTTTCAGTAGCCATAAAAGGTAGCGATAATCGTAAATCTTAATTCCCATTTGGCACTAGCCAAAAACAAAGCAAAGAGAACGAAGATAAAAAATGCGATTAGGAAGGGAGATACTAAATTGGTTATTCTTTTGCGCTTTTGGCCAACTTTTTTCGGGCTGTTGCACTTGCGATTAACCCATTTTTATTGGCTATTGCAAATAAATTCACAATTGGGGGGTATAGGTCAGGGGGTGGGCGCTTTCTTTTACACACATTTTATTCATATTTTTGTGCGCTGTAAATTATATAAATGAAACAAAAAATTGTATTACCGTTAATTGCAGACAAAAATTATTATTGGTTTATCTTTATGTATGTATTTATGCGTGTATGTACATATGTACATACATATATGTATGTACATATATATATGTGAGCCACAGAAATGAAAAAGACCAAAAAAAAAACGCTTATGCGAATTTACATGTAGTTTTTCTTTTTATGTTAAACACTAGGAAATTCAAAAACACTCACATAAATCCCTCCGGAAACAAATGGTTTTGCATTATTGGCTGCATTTGAGCGTCGTGCACGATTCATTCTTGTTTTTCAGATTTTCCGTTCCGCCGAGATATTTTTTCCGGGTGTCGGTTCTAAACTGGAGTAACAATTTCACAATTTTCGATATAGGCACATATGTATGTATGTGGGCTCTAATATCGATAGCACTATCGATATTGTTGTTTGTCGACCATTAGGGATAGTCGTGTTACTTTGACAGGGCCATATACCTATTTATAAATTTTGTATTAAGGAATTGGTTTAAAATTAATTGTAAAATTTTAGCAAAAACAAAGTATAAAGAAATTATGAATTCAAATATTAAACGGTTGCTTTTGTAATGAAAGCTCCAAATAGATCTAAAATTAAGTGGTGATAACTTCATAATGCATGATTATATTTTGCCCAGCCCTTCCCTGAGTGCAAGACCTGGCAATACGTATGTATGGTCACACTGCGCGTACACGTAGAAAACAAACAGGCCAATAGTTTCTTTTTGTTGTTTTAAGTACGGAACACATTTGGCATTTACCAGAAATTTAATCGCAATGCAATAAAACGTGAAGCTCTATTCCAAGACAAGCGCCATCCCGTGGACGACTGCCAAACAGCAGAAGGAACTAGATCAACAAGGACAAGAAGAGCAATAGCCATAGCCAAATATGCTGGGCGGCGGTAAACGCAATGGCTCTCGGCATGTGGCTGTTGTCTTGCTGATGTGCGTATTCTGGTACGTGATCTCGTCCAGCAACAATGTAATTGGCAAAATGGTGCTCAACGAATTCCCCTTTCCTATGACCGTGACCCTAGTGCAATTAAGCAGCATCACCCTTTATAGTGGGCCTTTTTTCAATTTATGGCGCATACGAAAATATCAGGATATACCAAGGGATTATTATATGCGTCTCATTATACCATTGGCCATTGGCAAGCTGCTGGCCTCGGTTACTTCCCACATTTCGTTATGGAAAGTTCCCGTCTCATATGCCCATACAGGTAAGTTTATAAAACCACGCACTTGTGTCAACAACATCTGCGTGTGTCGCCTCTACACGTCAGCAATCCAAATCTTCTACTCTGAAATATCTCCTCTCTTTCATACAGTTAAAGCCACAATGCCATTATTCACGGTTATATTGACCCGCCTATTTTTCGGCGAGAGACAGCCAACACTTGTGTACCTGAGTTTGTTGCCAATTATAACAGGAGTTGGCATTGCTACCGTTACGGAAATCTCATTCGATATGATGGGTTTAATTAGTGCCCTTATCTCGACCATGGGCTTTTCAATGCAAAATATCTTCTCTAAGAAGGTTTGTCCAACAAATTCCAAATCAATTTGTATGTTATCTTTATATCATAATTTATGTTATCTATTCCAGGTTCTCAAAGACACGAATATCCATCATTTGCGTTTGCTTCATTTACTTGGAAAATTATCGTTAGTAATTTTCTTGCCCATTTGGCTATATATGGATAGCTTAGCTGTCTTTCGCCATACGGCTATAGTAAGTAGAAAAAATTATATTTTATCTCTTTATTATATTAACAGGTTTAAGAAAAATATAACAGGTCCAAGTTTAAGAAAAATATAACAATTTATACCAATAATATGCAATGGCTAGAATCGGGGTTCTAATGAAATTAAGAGATTAGTTTTGATTTTTTTTATTTTAAATTAGTCAAACTGATAAGATTTCATTATAACCAATTGTTTTTTCTGCCACACACCAAGCAAATGTAGCGGCAATTAAGAAAACTTAAGAAGAAAAGCAGTCAAGTTAATTTTTAAATATCTTTAATTCAACAATTCGCGGTACTTTGCAGTAAATAAATTAGCTAATGATCTACTCTTAAAATTGTGGTTTTGTGGCTTTTTTCACCCCTACGGCCAACATAGAAATTAATGTTAGAAAACGCGCATCTTGAACTAATTTGTAAATGAAAATTAATTAGCTAATTGATTGTTTGTTTGTTGTTATTGATTGCATTCATAACTGATAAGATTCTAATTTGTACATTTTTTTGCAGAAAAATCTTGACTATCGTGTGATTGCCCTGCTCTTTACCGATGGCGTACTAAATTGGTTACAGAATATAATTGCCTTCAGTGTCTTATCGCTTGTGACACCGCTCACCTATGCAGTAGCCAGTGCATCAAAGCGGATTTTTGTGATAGCTGTCTCATTATTAATATTGGGCAATCCCGTAACTTGGGTAAATTGTGCTGGCATGACGCTGGCTATTGTCGGAGTTTTGTGTTACAATCGAGCAAAACAAATCACAAAACAAAGGGAGCCGCCAACATTGCCACTATCATCCAAAAGCAATAATATTAAGTATACGCCGCTGCAGCAGCAGCAGCACACAATGATGGACTCATATTATCGCGGTGGTGGCGGTAACGGCGTCACAGCAACCAACAAGCTGTCAAATGGAGGCACGAATAGCCTTTTGGCTAATGGCAGCGGCTTGCCAAATGGAACAGCAGCCACACGACTGCTTTTTGTTTAGTTAATTTAGTTAGCAAAATGTTTATGCGAGCGAGTGAAATAGACAGGTCACAGACATGTTTGTCTCTTTTCAGTTTGAGTTAGCAATTGATATTATGTTTCTTTCTCTGTAGTATGCTTGAATTCCATTGTCCTCTTTATTGCCTATCTCTAAATTAACTATATATTTTGTAAATTAGTTTACTTTTTCATTTTTTACCCCTGTATTTGTAAGCAAATTGTACCGAACTAAGGTGCATGTGTATATATTCCTGATCAGTAATCGGCAATGTCCATCTGTCTGTTAAACTGGGTCATTACATATATATATATTTATATATAAATTTAATTTCAGTATCAATGAATTTTATATAGAGAACTGCGCTCTAAATTGACAAGTACATACAAGTTTATAAAAGATATAAAGACAAAAACCCGGAAATTTTCTAAATTTTGTTTTCACAGAATATTTGTTCAACTTATTCACTTGGCTCGATGTCGATTTTAAACAATCGTATATCAGCAGGGGTATTAAAAGGTTCGGTTTTTCCGATCTTTTCATGGTCTTTATTTTGTTCAATTATTTGTTAATAGTCCGTGTGGGTTTATTGTAAATAAGTATAGTGCAGACAGTAGTTCAACTTTAAAGCCGCAACGTGTATTCAAACAGATATAGATATATACATATTTATAAATATGCATGTGTATACATATGTATCTATTCACGAGTATGTAGTTATCAGAAAACAAAACTGTCCCAAAAATACTTTTGACCATGTGTACATAGAAATAAAAGCAAATTAAAATCACAACTTTAAAATGTTTACACTTGCTAACCCCTGAATAACCCTAAACTAAATTACGTTCACAAAAATGGAAATTAATTCTAGTCGTTGGAAAAAAAAAAATTCATTTTCATAAAATTTTCTAGTTTACGAAGCATTTTAATTTTGTTTTCGTTTCGTATATATTTTGTATACTAAGCACCCTATACAGAGATCAATATGATGTATCCAAATGAATCAAGTTCCTTATTGCAGTTTTATAGCTTTTATACAGTATCTGTTGTAGATGTCATCTATTTTAACTTTTATCAATGCAGTATATTTATTGTACAAGCATCTAACGAACTATTTCGCTTTATTGTAACAATACATTTTACAATTGCCAAATTGAATGTCAATATAGTAATTGCCACCATTAATTCATTTGTGATAGACGGCAATCTGTGTGGCTAATATAATAGTAAAGAAACTCATCAGTTTAGATAATTGCTTGTTCATAATTTTTACACGTTATTTATAGAAAATGTTCACCTATTACTTTATGAAGGACTACTTAAAAGCAACCAAATCCATATGGGGTAAGAATATGTCTTCTGTGCCAACTAACTAGTCGGTTCTAGTTTAATCCATTCGTTCATAACCAACTGTCGGTAGCCAATACGCTTAAGCAGAGCCTCAGAACGAAAATTATTTGAAACAATCCAAGCGGTTACTGTTACTGTTTCCGTTTTGGCTATTCTCCTGGTCATGGCAGCAGCCAAAAGACCTCCCAGACCTCGTCTCTCCGCCTTAGGTAAAACCTGTAGCATGCTAAATATACATTTCGAAATAAGATAGGGGGAAATAATTTTCTTGTTCAATTATAAAAGCGCCAGACCTACCCCAGGCCAGAGAAATCATTTTGAAAGATCCAGGCGATTAGTTCGCCGGTATCACTGCGGCAGGCCCCTAGCGTATGGTTGAATTTAATCAAAGCCCGAAGATACTCAAGAGATCCTTCGCCCTTATTTGGCCAAGCGGCATGGACCGCTTGGGCATCGTCATTATTCAATGGCCGCAATTCAAAGTCGGACAAAAGATCCGGTACCTGAACCGTCATAGCTTTTTGATGGTCCAAGACCATACCAAAACATTGCCGGGGATGTAACAACGGAGCACCACGTTGCAAAGCCAAAGCTTTGATCCTGTCACAAAACGTTGGATCTACATTCGTTAGTAAAGCGCCCTGACACCACTCAATACGTTGAGATTGCTCGAGGCATTCGAAGAGCTCCACCTCGTCTGGTTGCCAACTGAAGAAAGAAACACTTTGGACAATATCGCGATGCAAACTGACATAGGTGCCGTAACGACGAAAATCTCCGCGGCGGTGTGTGTAAAACTTTTTCCTTAATGATATATAAGCCGGATCGGTTGCAGATATACCAGCCTTTTCCAGCTGTCTATCCCATTTTCGTTGATTATAAAATAAAAGATAATGAAAATTGAGTGGACCATATTTTAATAGATAAAGTTGGAGCAGCTCATCCACTTCGCTATCGGTTAGCAGTCGCAATATGTCCTTATCTTGCTTATCGTCCATTATTTAGAATCTTTCTGTTTTAAACTCTCTGAATATTTAGGTCTGTATGTCTTGGCTGTGTGGCGATCAATAACTTGCGGGTATTGGTTTACCTCACATTAAGTCGCATAAAACACGCAAACATTTTGCTAGTTAATGCTAATTTAACTGATCAGGCGTCTCTGCTACGAAGACAGGGGCGTTTTAAAAATGAATGTTCAACTATCGTACATTTAACTAAATATCGTAATACCGTATCTAGTTGATATCGATACTATGTCATTTGATGTATCGATATTGCTTTCTCATCACTAATCAGCTGTTGCCCTACCGGCGCGTGTTTTGTGTTGTTGTGATTGGCATTATTTTTTATTCCAACTGGAACCTGGCCATTTCCACTTGGATTCATTACAAATACTATTAGATGAAATGCATCGGTTGCGTCTATTACAAACTGTGTCTGTGCATTGGTCACGCCGAGGCTATCGAACTGTTGCTTTAACATGTCCAGTTCGTGTTCCTGGTTCAAGTTTGCGTTATGCAATTAAACCAAATCCATCGGCTCACCAGATTTATCAACTCCAGCAAGTACAGCATAGCAGCATCGCGAGATCTGGCATAACCAGCACAAGGGAAAAAAGAACACGTTCCTCACCCCTTACATCTTCCTCGGTATCAGTTAGTCTTGAGGTTCAGTGGGCAAAATTAGAGGCCTACTATCAGCAGCACGGTTTACTGCATTATGACCAGTGTGTGCGATTGCTGGAGCAATTGGAGTCGAGTACTAGCACTCAACAGTCATCGTCACTCAATGCCAGCCAGTTGCATTTCCTGCTTGGAGCCTGTGTGCCTGACCTAATACCTGCTCAAAGTGTCCAAGAGAGACTGGATCTTTATCAACGCATTTGGAAGCAATTGATAAAAGTAGAGCAACCCACTCTAAACCATTACCATACACAACTGCAAGTAAGTCAACAAAACCAGCAGCCCCTGCCAGATTATCGGTCTCTGTTAACTGAGATTGCTGTGTATAATGGCCAGGCGGATGCGGCACTTTATACCGCATTGTTGGATGTTGCTTGTGCCAGCGGAAATATGCGTCAAGCTACAGAGTTGCTGACAGAAATGCGGGAAAAGAATTTTCCTCTAACTGAAAGGAATTTCCATGCCCTGCTATTGGGCAATGCACGACAAGGGAATTTAGCTGGAGCCGAATCAGTGGTGGCTAGCATGAGAGCCGCTGGAATAGCAACAGATAATCCAATCACCCAATCTATACGTTTCGTTGGCTTTGCAGAGAATGGTGAAATTGAAAAGGCCAAAGAACTTTTAAGAAATCAGCAACATCAAAATTTCACTGCCCCCCAAATAATCGAAATGCTACGAGGGGCAGTAACTGCAAAGGTGAAAAATTTAGAGATTATACAGCAGTTAATTAAATTGTTTCCACGGGATTATGTCAATGGCCTGGATATGCCTCACGCATTGCGTAGCTTAAGCATTCAATTGATTTACCAAGGTGAATTAGAAGTTGTCATGAAATTGGTGGCATCTTTACCTTCGCCCAAATTTAATGAAAATCAAAATGTAGATGGCTATGCGTCTCTGATACTACAGGAATGCTTCCGTTTGGGTATACAATTAGAAAAAATTCTGGAGTTTGCATTGCAATTGAAACAAAGCGGTCAAAATCCTCGAGCTTTACATTTGGTAACTGAGTTGGCATTGCGTCGTCAACCGGCATCGGCTTTAAAATGTCTGGACACGTTAAGGGAGGAAGGAGAGGAACTGCGTCCACACTTTTTCTGGCCATTAATTATTAATCAACATCGTAATCATGGGGAGAAAGGGGTCATAGAACTTCTTAAAAAGATGCAGCAAATGAAGGTGGAATGCAATGAGGATACAGTAAATCAATATGTTCTGCCAAATTTGAGTCAGACACTGCAGCAACCACTAGAGGCCATCCAAAGCCTTAATGACGTAGGCTTGAAACCATCACAGATTATAGGTCAGTTGTTGAGGCAACTTATACAAAGGCAAGACTTTGAAGTTACTTTGAAGCTGCTCCAGCTCTATCCCACTCGCATCCAAATGGTTCCACTTCTGCAACCCCTGGCCTCGTTAGCAGTCCATGCGCGGGCCACTAAACGCTCTCAAATATTTGCGCAACTGGTTCAGGCTCTCCGGCAACACTCACTAGATAGAACTGAGGACTTTGTTGGCCAACTTTTACTCCTAATGTGTTCCCCTCAGTCACGCTTGCGCCAGGATCTCGAAGCGCTTCATAGTTTCTTACACGAAATGCAGCGCCTAGATCTGCAAATCTCGTCAACAGCAGCCGAAACATTGCTCACCATCGCCCGGCAGTCTGCTAACAAAAATCCTCAAATATTGGAAAGCCTTGGTAAAACCTTGCAAAAAATGAAAAGTGCACAGTTGTTGATGCCAGCGGACTCGTCTACTCATCAGGGGGGTTTTATAAAACATCCCCGTGACATGACTTTGGATGAATTGGAATGCCATCTAATTGAGCTGGAGGCCAAACAGATGAATACCCGTGGCGTCTTGCGCCGTCTTCTGCAGCTTTCAGTCAGAGATAATCGCCTGGAGCGAGCCCTACAATTGCTAACCAAGTGCCAAGCTTTGGGTGTTCAAAGCAGTCCCGGCATGATGGCCTCCATTTTCGATCTTCATATCAAACGGAAGGACCTGCCCAAGGCCCAAAATAGTCTTAAGCTTCTGCAGAGTAGTTATCCAGGTATGAATTAGGGTTCTAAAAAGACCATATATACTATGATCTAATCATTGTAGCTATAAAATTTTCATTTGTTCTTTAATGTGTTTAAAATACAATTTTTTTTGTATTTCATTTGCAGGATTTAAAATCGACGAACATAAACTAATTGATTATGCCGCCCTCCTTGTGCATGGCCAGCAATTGGAGACTGCCAAAGAAATGCTCCAGAAACGTGCCGAACAACATAAAATCAATGGCGGCGATTATGTTATTAAAAATGTGTGGCAACTGCTAACTAATGTGGCTAACTTGCCCCATGCCAACGAGTCCGAACCCAATCTAACGTACGAGATATTTAATTTCCTGCGCAAACTTGGCTATTGCCAGGCTCATAATGCTCTCATGGGTCCCGTGGTGCGAGAGTGGTTGGTACGCAAAAATATTGATGCAGCTGTGGCGGAATTCCAACGTATTGCAACACATCACAAGCACACACCACTTCAGTATGAGTTACTCTCGTTGCTTGTCCGCCTGGGTAATGGCAATGTCGAGGAATTGGCTCACTATCCAGGCTTAACAGCGGAACAGGCTCAACAACATTTGGCAACAGTAACTGCAATAGTAAGCCGGGTTCATGGAGCATCTAATATGAATAGTGCATTGCTTCTGGCATTGGCCGAATCTGGAACAGAAAACCAATTACGTCGTTTGGTTATTAATCCAGAGTTCCGTATAAATCACGATTTATTGATCAAAAACTGTGAACATTTGGGCCAGGAAGGTGCCGTACGCACTCTACTTCGTTTGGCTCGCGGAGTACGTGGTGTTCAACGTACGATTGACGAACAGCGAATCTATGATATGCTCTTATCCCAGTTTGCAAAGACAAATAATTTTGAGGCCGCTTTGGATATGTTTGAACGTCTCGAAAGCGACGATGAGCTAAAGGTTTCTCAGGAATTTATCCGCAATTTGGTCAAGTTGCTACAACTTAACAAAGTAGAGATTCCCAGCAGCATAGCGTTACGTGCCCACATTAGATAATAATATAGTTTTCAAATTTTGTTTTTGTTTGAAGTAAATTTAATTCAATTTAAACGACTTGTTGGTATTTGGAAATCCTGGAACGAGATCGCTTTTTTTAACTAAATAATTTTAGATGTAATTTATTATATTAAGAGTATTGTAAATGATCCTTACATAACATAATTGAGTGAGAAAAATCTAGTCACTAAATATGCGGAAGGGATTAGAGGACAACGTGGGAATATCTAAATGAAAGCAAATCACGTTTTGTTCATGTGTCCATTTTGTAAGTAAAGCCTTTGACTTACAACTGTTCCTATATATACTTATACTGATATATTGTAAATACTCCCACTCTCTGTGTCTTTTTTCTTTCTGCTCCTATTCTGTCCGACTCAAAGTTCAAATAACCATGCTGGTGCCAAATGCTGAACAGATTCTATGGCAGGTGTCAAATTTGTTTATGTTGCCAATTCAAATCAAGTCACCACGACTCCATCTCGGGTTTCCGTTGTTGCATTTTGTAACTGTTCCCTTGCACATTGAACAACTTACTATAATGCCAGATAAATCGCTATTTGAAATTGAATGTTTATACTCGACGGTTGGGTGGAAGAGATTGAACAAGACAATGTCTAAAATCTCATCGAAAGTCGTTCCTTTAAGGACTATGGAGGAATTATTTATGCGTGGACGTAGCCGTTTATTGTCTTGGCGAAGTTTTTGGGGTATTTTGATGAATTCACCGTTGAATCAACGTGTTCCCTCTCAAATAGGAAAGCTGCCTGTAGCGCAGGTATGTCAAAATCGTTTAAATCCATTAAAATAAATGATTTTAGTTTTTTTAAAGTGTTTTGATTTCTTTGTTCATTTGAGCTGCCAATTTTTAAACACCGAGGAACTGGCTGCCTTACAAGTGCTAAGCAGCATTCTGTTCCTCCTACCCGATGAGACACAACGTACTCAAAAGGTACGAGCAGCCCTTCTCCGACGATCGTTTCAATTGGTTCCTACTGTCGAGCCGATGATGGTGCATTATTTTACAGAGAATATTTTGGATCATTTTTATCCAGAGCCGTATATGAATATGAATAATGTGCTAAACATTGCTAACTACATAGCCACCAAATGTGCCATTGGTAAGGCAGTTGGAGTTTGTTTACTATGGAGTATAATATACAATTGTGGCCAAACTTCGATACTTATACATCAGTATCGTGATGTGAGTTGACTGCCATATACATATATTTTAAGAGTATAACTGATTTGTCGACCAAAATTATCCCTTTCTTTGTTGGCAGCTTTCCAGTTTGATAAACATATTGAACGAAATCTGTATATTCCGCATGAATGTTAACAGTTTTGGTATTCTGTTGCGAACAGTCGGTACCTTGCTCCATCTCTTGCTCTGTGGGCAAGGACTAAAGGATTTTCTTACCCATGGTTATCCGGAATGCTTCTTTCGTATTTTACCGCACGATGTTCAACATTTAATTAGATGGGTGAAGGGTGCTTTGGATGTGTTTGCATCTCGTCGTCCAGGCGCTTTACAACGCGCTCGTTATGCTGCAAAGAAGCTGTTATCCTCACTGTACTATCTTGATGTCAATGTCGCTCAATGGTGTCTGGTCTGTCGCGACAGCCAAGGTCAACCTCACGATGACAGCTTGAAAAACTGTGTTCTGTCCGATATACGTAAGAAATGACAAGATTTCTAGGAAATATTGTTTAGTCTTTACATTAGTTATGCAAAAACGAATTTAAGAATTAAAATAAAAAAAATAAATTTGATGGAATATACATACAAATAAATGCAATTCATTTTTAATTAGATATTTATGTTAAAATTTATTACGATGGTACACACAAAGGCGATTCCATTTTGTATTGAAATGTATGCTTTGATAGTTTATGAGTTAGAGTGAGACAACATGTGCTTTTTGTCCACAGCGCAGGTTTACTAAAGTCGCAGGAAAAAAATGTTGCATACTTAGTGGGATGCTCTAACTGAAACAACAATTTAAATTCAAAAGTGTTTCTTTAAGCAAATAGCACGTTTTAAGTATACAGAAGTTAAAGTTTTTGTAACAATTTTATCAATATTTGAATTACTTTACATGAAAGCCATTTTCATTATTCGGTCCACGCACAATATCCATGTTTGTTTCGCTCATATGGAACTGTATCAATATGATTAAATATGTGGTTGTGGCTCCTACAATCTGCAAAGAAAAGTATGATTATTTTAGTTTTATTTGGAAGCTAGGGAACAACACCAGCCTGGACTTACCGTGTAGAGAAGTGTACAATCCACATTAAAGAAACCAGCGGCACTAAAACGCAATCTTTGGTGAAGCAGTTGTAGTGAGAATTGAGTGATCTTCAGATTTAAAGAATAACAATATGAATTTCTTTAAATTAATTAAAAAATATGTTAACCCACCAAAGCATTGTGACTTTCGTTTTCCAAGTCAACATTAATCTGATGCAAATACAAAGCCAAGCGTGTTGCCTGTAAGGGTAAATACAAAATAAAAAACTAGCGAGATTTGTTTAAATAACATTTTCAACTCTTACACAATGGGTGGTTCTTTCGCAGACTAATGCCAATACCAGAACATTGCCCAAGTGAGGGGCAGACCATACAGCACTGGCTACAATCTGTAGAAAATCATACGGAGAGGCAGCGAACTGACGGAAATTTAAGAAAATCCAATAACAGTTTGATGTTATAGCTAAAAAATCATTGCCCACTTGTAAAACCATCGATAGACCAAGGGAATGATTTAAATACGATGCCAACGTCCATAAACGTTGATAGAGTTGTCGAACAGCCATCAAACGGTTCAAAGAAGAAGCTGTAATCGCTTCCGGAGTACACTTGTTCCCAACATTTGACTCTGGCTTGGAGGGATCAAAAGTGTCACTCAAATGTAACGACTGAAGCACTTGTAGTAAAAGCTCAAGTCGTTCGCGTATGATAAGAACAGCTGTAAATATTTGATAATATCTCATGCCACAAATAAGCAATGGCAAAAGATAGCATAGCCAATAAATGGGAAAGTGATGATCTGGGCCCAACATTTTGGTTAGCAAAATGAAGCCCTGGCTAAGCATATAGCCAGCCAGCATCCACATGGCCCGCCGAATTGTGCGACGCCTTAACTGCCCATTTGCCACATCTATATTAAGCACTTTGCTAAACTGATGATCTATTTCGTGGAGTTCCGTAAAGAAATTTTGTTGGGCTTCTCGTTGCCACAAAGTTTCCAAAAGTGCTCCGGCATGGGCAACTCGAATGCCTACCAGCTGAATATAATCAACAGTATGGCCAATATTTGACATAGCTGCTGCTGTGCCCACTTCTGTCTCCTTAGTCAGTTGGCTATTGTCAAAGAGTTCATAGGCGGCATAACTACTGGCAGCTAAAAGAACTGTCCAACTGTAGATCTCTAGCCAGCGAAAACGTTGAAGTTGTCCACCTTTGGAATTTAGATGCCATTGCCAGAGATTGCACACTTGATAGACACGATGCAATGGTCTCAATGCCTCCAATACGTCCATGTTGAAAGCCAAACTGAAAAAAAAGAACCGAGAGAAATTGGTAATCAATTCACGTGTCCACATAGTGGACTATGAAATACCCTTTATTATAAATATTTGTGGTAATCAGTGTTTTGAAATCATGTCTTTAAAAAAGTACCAAAAAATAAAAGAATTTCTTTTTTTAATTTACATAATAAAGTTTGGATAAGATTTTTAACTGAACATAATCTCATTAATGGGGCCATTTCTTCTCATGATAATTAAAAATATTTTTGCTTCATTTGTTAAATATTACATTTAAATATCGTGAATTATCTTCTTAAATCGTCAGTGTATGTTACAGTAGACAATCATATAATGGAAATTGCAATCAAATTTTATTTATAAAGTCAAGTTTACTTACTCTTAGCGTAGGGTTAAGTTTCAGTTAACTAAATGTGAGTATATCAAAGCGAAGATAAAGGTCTAATCTAATTTAACCGGTAACAGATTGATTAAGAAATTGATGAAAATAATAATTTCCTGTGTTTACTGTATATGCATAATAACTGATAATGTTATCATGGTTTATCATGATATAGTTAATTGCTAATCTATCTGTAATTTATGATCGATATATTGGAATAAACATTTATTACACTAATTGGTTAAACAAATAAATAAATAAAAAAAAAACATTCAAACGTTAGCACACGTCTATTTAATAAGTCCGTAATTGTTTTTTAAAGGGTATTATTTAAATTTATTATTCCAACAACTCCCCCCACAATGTCAGAAACCTAATTTGATTCCAATCTTTAACTACCATTTAAATTTGAATTTATATTTGAGACTATATAAATTTTGAATTTATTCATTCGTATTAGTTCTTTTCACATTTTCCATTCACTTCATTTCTGAAATTAAAAAACCACTTGTATAACAGAATCTAGTGAATTGAATTTTATTAAAATTATAGCAATTAAGGAAATTTGAAATGCCATTATCTCTATTATACATTCCTGTTTCAATATTTAGTTATTGATCTTTTGCAACATTTGCATTCGATAAATGTGGATAACCCGGTTCTTATCATTGTGACCAATTCCGACTTACCTAGATTCACTTTTGACGAGTGTTGGCTGAAAACTGTTGCTGATTGCTTACAAGCGCAGGACATGAAGGACCTTAGAAATATTAACCACACACAT
The DNA here is from genome assembly GCA_018903615.1 of Drosophila neocordata. Classification (NCBI taxonomy): domain Eukaryota; kingdom Metazoa; phylum Arthropoda; class Insecta; order Diptera; family Drosophilidae; genus Drosophila; species Drosophila neocordata. The sequence goes on from JAEIGI010000011.1 coordinate 347,542, forward strand.
CAATCATTATTAATTAATTCCTTTTAGTGTAAACATCAAGGTCAACAAGCAATGCTGACTTGGCAATAAGTCATACATATCCGGCAGAGTTACGTCGGGCAAGAGGTGCGGCTATATAAACCTATGTATTGGTGTGTGCTGTACCAAAATCAAAAAAAAAAAAAATAAAACAACAACTACAAAACTAAGCTAAATGTAAAAATGTATGTAACTGACTTAATAATGCCTATTTGTCAAATGTTACTTATAGGTTAGGGTAGGTTATGTTAAGTGAAGTAAGGTTAGGTTATGTTAGGTTTAGTTAGGTTAGGTTAGGTTAGGTTAGAGGCTTAACATTAAAGAAAAGAGAGTGTATCTGACCCCATAGTACTTAGATATTCTAGATCGGTGAAAGGTAAAATAAAACTCAAAAAAATTTTTTAGTGTTTCACATAAATATGTACCTTTATTATAATTTTTCAGATTTTTGGTTTCTTTTCGGAAATAGTTCTGGAGATAAGCTTGATTTGACATTTTGTTTTTTTTTTTTATTTGTTTCTCGTAAAATTGTAATACATATAGATATATATTGATTTGTTTTTTTTTTTTGAGATTTTCTTTCGATTTTATAATTTTTTTGTAATTTTTTCTTATTTTTTTTTGTTGTTTTTTGCAATTATTTAAAGATTTCTCTTTGTGCTAGCATACGTATTCCGTTTTCCCTTTTTCTCAAGCATTTTTTTCCATAACCAATGAATTTTTGCCTTTTTTCTCTTGAGTTCCTTTCTTTGGTTTTGGTTTTTACTAATGATTATATAGTGGTCATATATATATATATAGATATATGTTAACAAATAATTATGGACATATATATATATATAAATATATATATATATACATGCATATATTCATTTATTACTTGTAATATGTATGTATATTTGATTTAAATCGAAGCTGCTAATAAGTAAAAGCAAATTCATATAGCAAATTCAACAAACAAATTTTTTGTTGTTTTTATTTTTCATTTTTTCTTTTGTTTTTCTTTTTTCTTAGATAATACACACATACATACATACTGTGTATGTATGTATGTCGTTATATAGGGCTTTATATATGTAGGTATGTAGGTATATAAGGTATGCTCAATAATATTAGTTTGTTCTTTTATTGGATAAGGCAATGGGGGGGGAGACCACAAAAATAATTTGAATAAAAAACAATGAAATTAACTATGTCTACAATAAACAATATATGTATATATAGTTATACATATATATATAAGTATTTTATAAACAAAGACATTGAATGTTTCCCCGTATATAATTAGTATTGTTTTTCATCCTTTTTTATTACAATGAATGCAAGTATATATGCATATTCATATTACTGATGATATTAGTTCAGTATTCATATTACTGATTAATAGGCGAATAATAACAATAAAGTCATATCTGTCTATATGTTTGCTACTCTCAGTTTGATCAATGATGTTTTATGTGAATTCAAGTTACTTTTGGTATCTCATATATCGGTTTTTTTTTAAGAAGATCGTATAACTGGATCAAGTGCAGTTATTGTAGTAACTGTATAACTGTTGTAGTATTCTGTTCCCTGACTTTAGCTTCAACTTATATAAAGAATCTTTTTGTTCATGACATATGAAATGTTGTATAGATCTGCCCTGATTATTAATACAATACCACTTATTGGGATCATCATATTATCTTTGTTTTATATATATGTGCAAATATATATATATATATTTATATATAGACACATGTATATTGCTTGTTGTAGACAGATAATAAGTTTAACATATTTTGAAAAAAATGTTGCATCTTTTGTCTTTTTATTTTTTATATGTTTCATTTTGGAGATTTTGAAAAATGTACATACACATAAATAGTTATATATATATATATATGTATATGCACATGTACATGTAAGCAAACTTTTATATTCTTTTAATTTAATAAATGTATATGTAGATGTGTGTTTATATGTATTTTTAATATCATTTATATATAGAGATGTGAGTGTGCCAGTGTATGTTTTGCATTTTCTTTTGAAAATTTTTTTAAAATTTATAACTGTTTTATTTCGTTTGTTTACTTTTTTTTTAAAAGTTTTTCCCTATCACTGACTGAAAATGTGATAGCATGGAAAAGGTTTGCTAACAAGAAAAAAGTTGAACAAATTAAATGAAAATTGTTTTCCATGGCTTAGTTGTATATATGTATATATATATATATATGTGTTTTTCCTTTTTTTGGCGTATATTATTCAATATGTTTTTCAAATCGTTTTCTTTTCTTTTTGTTGTTGCTTAATAAATTGATTTTGTTTTTGTTGTTTGTAGACTGGACGGTAGCCAGTTATCGGTCTTTATGCTTGTTTTTCTATATATATTTTTGTTTTTGTATAAAAGCGAAACCAAAATATATTTAAGGAAGTTGTTGTATATTATTGTTTTTTTTTAGAGAATAAACTGGAAATTGCCAAAAACTAAATTATCCTCTCTGAATATTTAAATAATATTTTAATGTGGCACTAAAATATCTCCATATAATGTGTGTATACTCTAAAAATTCTCTTTAAGCCGAAAAATTTTTGGTTTGTTTTTTGTCTTTCTCAAATATTAGATTTATGGACTTTGTTTTTTCTTTTGTTAGTTTTTCTTGTGGCCTCTTAAAATTTTTTTTTTTTGTTTAATATTTTTGCGTATGGTTAGTATTACTTTTTTTTTTGTTTTGTTTATGTTTTATTTTTTGTTTTTGTTTTCTTATGTTTATTTTTGCAAAATTTGTTATTCTATGACTATGAAAAAGTAAAAAAAATATAGAAAAATAACCCTCATTCACTTTGTGTTTCATTTTTCTCATTTATTGTTTGTCTTTTGGTTTTTTTGTTTTTTTTTTTTTTTTGCTTTGCTTTGAAACATATATTTTTTTCATTTTTATATTTTGGTTGCTGTCACAATAACTATTTCATCCAACCCAAAAACCCGTTCCCAACTTAACCCACTCAGACCCACGTAAACCTTATATAGTAACATCAGCATAAACTTTATCACCACCAACAACAAAGGAAAATTATTAGCATTTCTATTATCATAATTATTTTTCCATTTTCCGTTTTTCCAGTCGTACTTTATTTAAACTTTCCCTACTCGATCAGTTTCTTTCTTTATCTTCCTCTGCTCTATCACCATCATCTAACTCATTTTTCTTATAAATCTATTCATCAAGACCTTCCCTTTGTTTTTTTGCTAGCTACAGATACTAACCATACTTTCCCACATTCCATTTCATATTGCCAGACTTTTTGTTTTAGTTTTTAGTATATATTCTTTTTTTTCATCGTGTTTGTATTAAAATGGTACGATCATCTGATATTGATATAATAAATATATATTTTGCATGGGGTTCAATTGAAAAAAGCAAAAACTAACAAAACAAAAGGAAATGAAATAAAGATTTTGATCTGTATTTAATTTACACTTTGGAAAATATCTCACTTAGTATATAATAAAAAAAAATTTAAAAGAATAAAATAGGATTTTTGTTGTATATATATATATATATTTTTGATTAAGTAACAAAAGATTTAGTTTTGAAAATAACAAAATGGAAGCTCTTTCCAAGTTATATTTAAAATTTTAATTTGATTGTTAATATAAACGATTTATTTATCTGATTTGGATTGTAGAATAACTTATATATATATATGTAAACACAATCCGATTATGGTTACTATTAATATAACTGCCAAAAGAATGACTAATAAAACTTATTCTGTGAAAAGAAACCCCATGAACAAGCCTTGTATTTATATTTCCTTGAATATTTCTTTATTTTATTATATGAGTAGGTTCTATATAGCAAGTCTTTCCGCGAAAACAAAAAAAAAAAGAAAATATATACGAAAATTATAAAAAAAAAATTACATTCCGTTTGTAAGCAATGTTGTTTTTTTTGTGTGTTTGAAATATGTTTTTTTTATCTTCTTGAGTTTTTTTTCGTTTATTTAGGGGTACGATGGAGGAGGCACATGTATTGTAAGTATTTTTTTTTTTTGTTTTTATATTTAGTGTATATTTATTATATTCGAATTGTCAAGTTTAAAATATTTTGCATTTCAAATTTGTATTTTTGTTATTTGAAAGGTGCTTTTGGTTTTCAGTAATTAAGGAAAATGCTTTGATTTGTTTTCCTGGATTTTATACTTATGTATGTATTTTTGTATATATGCTTTGCGGATTACACACTTTTTATTATATTTTATATATATATATATGTTATATATATATATGTATATATGTTTTTTAGTTTCTTTTTTTTATTAAAAATTCAATTTTTTGTTTTGTTTGTAAAAGTCTCACTAATACAATAAACATGATTAATATTTTCTTTCTTTTTTATATAGAACATTTTTCTTTTTTCATATGATTTTTCTTTGTATATTTTTACTATTTTTTTGATCTTTGGATTACTAGGCAAGGTAGCTTGATGTTCTTCATTTTTTTTTTTTTATTTTCTTTGGTATTTTTGGAAAAGCAACAAATAAATTGTATTATATTCTTTTGGCTTCGTCTAGCGTTTGGTTTTGGTAATTAATTTTTTGAAAACAAATAACAATTAATTACTTTAATATTTGATAAATTGATTTTGGCAAAAATGAATAAAAGCACAAATAGGCGGCAATTTGCAAAACAAAATGGCATCAATGAGCCAATAATCCGCCATATTTCTCTTATCTTTTTACCATTTCAGCGCACGAAGCTTGAGATATTGCATTTTGTTGCTGTCCAAATATTTGTAGGTATATATAGTCCAAATTGGTATAGGTTTTTAGGGGGTGTGAGTCGGTTAAGTCGGGTCAAGTAATCTACTCTTTTAGTCATCGTCGTTAAATGCAATAAACAAGCCCGTGGCCTAGAATTCTAAGCGATAGGCAGAGCACGATGTCTCATGATCCTGCAAATTAATTGTGCAACGCGAAGCTGATGGTGACAAATCAATACGATATTTGGCCAATAGCTCCTCATTTTCTGCTACCCAATAACCAAGTACGTCTGTGTCATAGGTTGGTATGATGGTGACCTCTGCATAAACAAAAAAATAAATTTATTTAAGTGTGCTAGTTTTTATATGTTTGTAATATACTAATCATCACTCACCTAGTTCTTTGTCCTCCCAGGTCTGTTTCGCTTCCAACAAGGCATCGTATACTTGACGACTGGGTTCAGTGCCTGAGAATACATAGTAGCGTGCACGCACACGTTTAAAGAAGTCCACATGGGCATAATAGGAGTTGCCATTGTGCGGAACATAGGTCAAATCTACATAGACCGGAGCTGGTTTTTTAGCCTTGCTTGGCGATTCGCTGCGTTTGCGTAAATTCTTTTCATTGTTTAGACGTGTCTTGGTGGCCACCAATCGACGTTCTTTCTTTGGTGTGGTGCGAATGTCAGAGCCACCCTCAATTGGTGCAGGAGAGGGTAGACCCAAGGGTTTGCCCCATTCCTCAAGCCGATCTTTGGGTAAAGTACCCGTTGCGCTGGTCGTTGAAGTGGTTGTTGTTGTGGTTGTTGTAGCTGTGCCACTCTCTGTTGCGGCTGTGGTGGTTGCCGATGAACTGAAGCTACTTTCACTTGTACGCACACGCTGAACATCACTAAGCGGAAAACGCTGACGTTCCGCGGTACTACTCACAATCTGTTCTACTTCTTCGGCCTTTGATGGCGAATATGAGTACTTGGCCGTCACGGAAGACATTACCTCAACGCCACGGGCTTGCACATGCTCATCGAGTGCCTTCTGAAAATCATTGTCAGCTTCGTCGAGAAACTTATGTCCTGCCCAAGTTTGACTAGAGCTTTCGACACTTTCCGATGATTGGCTTGCAGGTGGTGAGTCTGTCATTAAATTTCCACGAATGGGAATGGGTTCAGTTGACACTTTAGCACATTCGAAGCTATCTGGAAGTGCTCCATAGAAGGAAGTTGCCATAGGATCGGTAGTTCGTGCTGGTAGAGCTCTTGCTGATGAATGTTCTTCGCTGCCATACTGTGGAGGAATGATATCATCCTGACTATCATCGGCATCTAAATCGGAGCGTTTGCTTATGCCTGAGCTGGAGTGTTGTAGTTCATAGCTTGTGCTTCGAGGCGAACCGGGCAGGTCTTCGTCGTCCTCACTGCCTGGAGTGCTAGATCGGTAAATACCTCGCAGCAGGGCTACCTCTTTGGGCAGGATTTGATCACGCTCACTCTCGCTGGTGGTGCGAGTTGTTGTCACTACAACTTTCTCTCCATCTGGCTCGGAACTATCTGTGGTGGTTACTGTTTTTTGTTCTGTCACTATCTCCTTTCCATCAGATGATATGACCTTTGTCACTGTCGTTATAGTTGTGGTAATGATCTTCTCCGTGCTACCGCTTAAAGCTGCGCTACTGCTTTCTAAGTCACGTGGAGCACTGGCTTCAAGAATGTCGCTATCGGCCCCAGTAAGCGACTTGAGCTCGTCCTTGCTAACACGAGGGAAGGGGGATGTAGGCTTCGGCGATGATTCGGATGTCGATTCTGTATGAGATTCCCGTCCTAACGGTGTTGGTATGGATTGACTTTCAGAGGTTAAAGCACCTGGACTAGACTTACCACTTATATCCTTGGGTGACAGCGGGCCTGATGTGGAGGCAATGGATTCGCTCTTGGCAGAAACAACTGTAGATGTTGTAGTTGGCTTAACGCTGGGACTGACTGGAGCAGTGGGCGGAGTCTTCCGATCTATAACTTCACTCTCAGACTCACCCTCTGCCTCAGACCGGACATCTACTTGAGTAAGAGTAATTGACTCTACTTTCGATTTGGAGCTTGTTTGCTTACTTGACTCCAGCAAAGTGGTTGTCTGAGTTTGGGTCTGGGACTGTGTCTGAGTTTGGGTTTGTGTCTTTGTTATCTCCTCTTCATGCTCGTGTTCATCCTCTTGAAGTGTAGCGATGTTGCTTATATCTTCGGAGGGTTTGTACACGCTTGTCATCATAATAGTAGCTATAGATTTTGAGCGGCCTTCTTTTACATTTATGCGGTCTGCGTCTTCATCCTCCTCAACGCCATCATCTTCGGGATCACTATGGGTGTAACGACCTTCGCTGGTATGGCTTAGCAGGGACTCACGTCTAGACTCATCTGTGCCAACAAACAAGGCCTTCTGAGAAGTGCTAAGGCTAGCTTCCTTCTTTAAAGACTCTTCCGATGTTTTTGGAACTTCAGCACAAAAGGATTCCTTTGCCGAAACAATTTTTTCAGTGGCAAGAAATTCTGCTACGGTTTCCTTAAGGCTATCTTTGACGGTTTCATCTGTGTTAACTGAACTGGTGGTCTCAGTAGTGGTACTTGTTTCAGTAGTGGTACCTTTTTGTGTACTCGTAGTTTGAATTTCACTTACTATTGATTCAGAGGAACATTCCTCTGATTGTGTAAGTAACTCCTCATGCTGCAATGTTGATGAAGTTATGATCTTTTCGGTTTGTTTGCTGGCTGCTTTCGAGGTGGTTTCCTTTTCAGTTAGCAAACTACTTAGTGACTCACGACGTGAACTGTCCTCTACTTTAAGACTGCTGCTAAGCGATTCGCTAAGAGATTCCTCTTTTAGATGAGTATGGCTCACAATTGTTTTCGAAATGGTTGTCGTTGAATCAGTTGATTTTTCCTCCTTTTTGCTCTCAATTGTCAATGAGAGAAGAGAGTCAGCGCAATGGGAGTCAGTAGTTTCTTCTTGGCTGGCGCTTGAAGCAGGACGCGAAGTTTTAGTCTCCTTATCGCTAGTTACAGATGTAGGACGTGATAGTTCTTTGGAATCAACTGATTTAGTTTCTTCCTGGGTACTTATCTGAGAAGTTGGTCGAGTCTGTTCTTTAAAGTCACCAGGTAACTTACTGACCTCTTCTATCGGACTAATAATTGATTCTGGACGGAAAGGCAATGAAGATTGTATGGCTGTAAGTTCTGAAGTGATTTCTTTAACAGCAGCTTGCAATTGGGCCTTTTCAGACTGTTCAATTTTGTCCTTTTCTTCTATAGAAACAGGTCCTGACTTTTGATCGGGGGATGATTTTTCCGATTCTATATCGACTTTAATGGCGTCGATCTCTAAAGTCTTATCAAAGTCTCCGGTTGGGCTTGTCTCGTCAGTGGCCTTAAGTTTTTCTTCCAACTCCTTTTCATCAAAATCTGGTATAATATCGGTTATGTCTTTGTCAGACTTTAACACCTTGGCGACATCAGCTACAATTTTGGCAACTTCTTCTTCACGTGGTGATAGTGGACGAACGGGTTGCTGAGGTAGTATGGTTGCTGTCTCGGTAGGCGGTGAGAAACGATGTTCTTCATCTTCTTCCTTAATATCGTGTAGAATGGTGTCATCCCGTTCACAAATGGTAACGGTAAATTCGGGAGAACCCACTGTTGTTATGTGCGTTTCACGTAGCTCAGAAAATCCGCTTAGATCCAGACCTTGTGTACTTTCTGTGGTAGTTTCGGTCTTTGAAACAACTTCAGTGATATTTTCAGTGATTGCTTTTTGAGTTTCCGAAATTTTGGATGCAACAGTCTCAGACACTTCACTGACTGTAGTATCTATTAAGGATATTAAATCCGTCAATTTTTCGCTGCTTTCTTTGGTTGTTTGTTTTACGGACTCCACCGTAGTTTCCGATTTCTTTTCCAACGTCACAAGTTTCTCATCAGTTTTCCTTTCAATTTTATCTAAAATACTTTCAACGGATGTCTCTGCTGTTTTGGATAAACTTTGTAACATTGTAGAGATTGTTTCTTTAGTTTCAGTTAGATTTGATAAGCCAGTTACAGCCTCTGAAATGATATGTTCTTGAACGGTGTCTGTTTCCAATGGTTTTGGAGCTTCATCTACAGGACTGGATGCTGTAAGCGATGCTGCAACCTTGGAGAGCTCAGCAGGTTGTGGAGGAGTCACAGATTTTGGAGAAGATTGTGTCGCTCCTATCTTTGAGAAGTCACCCTCTGCTACATCGACGGGACTAGAAAGCGTGGGAAGTTTACCTTTAACATCACTGAACGAGAGGCTCAGCCCCAAATTGGCAATGTCCTTTGGCCCTTCTTCAATTGGCGAAGAAACAGTTGCAGTTACCGATTCAGGTCGCGAAGCAGCAGGAGATTTGTCATCTTTTACGCTTTCAGGTCTTGAAGATTCTTTTGATATCTGATATGTAGCATTTTCCGCTTTGGATTTATATCCAGAAGCCGTTTCGTCTTTCGCACTCTCCACAACAGATTCTGGTCGTGAAGTTTCTTTTGAGGCAATTGGAGATTTTTCATCCTTTAGGCTTTCAGGCCTAGTACCGTCAGACGTTGATTCACGACGCGATGGTTCTTTTGATTTATCATCAAATGTTCTCTCCGGTTTTTCAGTATCATCTTTTACGCTTCCAGCTACGGACTCGGGTCGTGAAGCATATTTGGATGCAGTGGGAGACTTATTATCTTTGACAAATTCTGGTTGCGTACCTTCCACAACAGACTCTCGGCGAGATGGATCCTTGGCCGTTATATCTGTTATGGTTTCTATTTCCTTGACTTCATCCATAGCACTTTCTGCAGGAGATTCTGGTCGGTGTTCTTCTTTAGTGAACAGTGGGGACTTCGACGCTTCATCCACAGGGCTCGACGTAGTAGTCGTAGTGGAAACTTTTGAATGCTCCGCTGGTTTAGTTGGTGACTTTTTTTCAATTGCAGTATCCAAAATTACTTGATGCGAAAAATCACCTTCAGCTACATCGACAGGACTAGATAATGTAGGAAGTTTTTCTTTCGCTTCTTCCAAATTCAAAGTTAAGTTCGTTTTTTCGATAAGTTCGATAGCGGCAAAATCTTTTGGTGCCTCTTCTATGGGTGAAGACACAGTTCCTGTAACACACTGTGTCCGGTATATATTGCTTGATACAACGGTTAAGTTCTCCTCCTCCAAAAAGTTGGGCTTAACTAAATCGACAACAGACCGGTGTTCCGGTGATTCCACTACCTCTGAACTCTCAGCATTTTGTTCTGTGATGCTTATAGGGGATTCTGGACGCGATGCGTCCTTAACATTATCAACCTGAGACTTGAAGCCTTCATCTACAGGGCTTGATGCAGTTTCAGTTGTGCAAACTTTTGAAAACTCAGCTGGCTGAGTCGGCAAAGCTGGAATTGTTTTCGAACTTTCTGTCGCAGAAGAAAAGTCACCCTGAGCAACATCTACTGGACTGGATGAAGTAGGCAGTTTACCTTTCAGTTGACCGGTTTCCAGGCTCAGTGTTAAGCTTGACTTTTCTATTATCTCAAAATCAGAAATATTTATTGGAGCTTCTTCAATTGGTGAAGATGCCGTTGCAGCAACAGATTCGGGGAGCGAAACCTCTGTTGAGGCAGTTGGAGATTTCATATCCCCGATTGATTCGGACAGATCCTTAGATTTTGTTTCTGGTAAAAGTTTTGATTTTTCAATTTCTTCCAGTGATTTTCCATCCGTCAGATGTTCAATAGGATCCCTAGCTATTGATTCACGCAATGGCTCCTTTGATTTCTCATCCGATGTGCTCTCCGGTTTCTCTGCTTTATCTTGTAAGCTACAAGTTACAGATGGTGAACGTGAAGTTTCCTTAGAAGCGAGTGAAGATTTTTCATCCTTTAAACTATCTGTCTTCACACTTTCAACTACAGACTCTCGTCGTGATGGTTCTTTGGATTCGTCATAAATTGTACTCTCCGGTTTCTCTGTTTCGTCTTTTATGCTGGCAGCTACAGATTGGGGACGTGAAGCTTCCTTGGAACCCAATGGAGACTTTTCATCCTTCAAACTTTCTGGCTGAACGCTTTCAGCAACTGACTCACGGCGTGATGGTTCTTTGGATTTGTCATCAGTAGTGCTCTCCGGTTTTTCTGTTTCGTCTTTTATGCTGGCTGCTACAGACTGGGGACGTGAAGCTTCCTTGGAACCCAATGGAGACTTTTCATCCTTCAAACTTTCTGGCTTAACGCTTTCAGCAACTGACTCACGTCGTGATGGTTCTTTCGATTTGTCATCAGTAGTGCTCTCCGGTTTTTCTGTTTCGTCTTTTATGCTGGCTGCTACTGACTGGGGACGTGAAGCTTCCTTGGAACCCAATGGAGACTTTTCATCCTTCAAACTTTCTGGCTTAACGCTTTCAGCAACTGACTCACGTCGTGATGGTTCTTTCGATTTGTCATCAGTTGTGCTCTCCGGTTTTTCTGTTTCGTCTTTTATGCTGGCTGCTACAGACTGGGGACGTGAAGCTTCCTTGGAACCCAATGGAGACTTTTCATCCTTCAAACTATCTGGCTTAACGCTTTCAGCAACTGACTCACGTCGTGATGGTTCTTTCGATTTGTCATCAGTAGTGCTCTCCGGTTTTTCTGTTTCGTCTTTTATGCTGGCTGCTACTGACTGGGGACGTGAAGCTTCCTTGGAACCCAATGGAGACTTTTCATCCTTCAAACTTTCTGGCTTAACGCTTTCAGCAACTGACTCACGTCGTGATGGTTCTTTCGATTTGTCATCAGTTGTGCTCTCCGGTTTTTCTGTTTCGTCTTTTATGCTGGCTGCTACAGACTGGGGACGTGAAGCTTCCTTGGAACCCAATGGAGACTTTTCATCCTTCAAACTATCTGGCTTAACGCTTTCAGCAACTGACTCACGTCGTGATGGTTCTTTCGATTTGTCATCAGTTGTGCTCTCCGGTTTTTCTGTTTCGTCTTTTATGCTGCCTACTACAGACTGGGGACGTGAAGCTTCCTTAGAAGCAAGAGGTGACTTTTCGTCCTTTAAACTTTCTGGCTTAACGCTTTCAGCAACTGACTCACGTCGTGATGGTTCTTTGGATTTGTCATCAGTTGTGCTCTCCGGTTTTTCTGTTTCATATTTTATGCTGGCTTCTACAGACTGGGGACGTGAAGCTTCCTTGGAACCCAATGGAGACTTTTCATCCTTCAAACTTTCTGGCTTAACGCTTTCAGCAACTGACTCACGTCGTGATGGTTCTTTCGATTTGTCATCAGTTGTGCACTCTGGTTTTTCTGTTTCGTCTTTTATGCTGCCTACTACAGACTGGGGACGTGAAGCTTCCTTAGAAGCAAGAGGTGACTTTTCGTCCTTCAAACTTTCCGGCTTATCGCATTCAGCAACTGACTCACGTCGTGACGCTTCTTTGGATTTGTCATCAGTAGTGCTCTCCGGTTTTTCTGTTTCGTCTTTTATGCTGGCTGCTACAGACTGGGGACGTGAAGCTTCCTTGGAACCCAATGGAGACTTTTTATCCTTCAAACTTTCTGGCTTAACACTTTCTCCAACTGACTCCCGTCGTGATGGTTCTTTGGATTTGTCATCAGTAGTGCTCTCCGGTTTCTCTGTTTCGTCTTTTATGCTGGCTGCTACAGACTGGGGTCGTGAAGTTTCCTTGGAACCCAATGGAGACTTTTCATCCTTCAAACTTTCTGGCTTAACACTTTCTGCAACTGACTCACGTCGTGATGATTCTTTGGATTTGTCATCAGTAGTGCTCTCCGGTTTTTCTGTTTCGTCTTTTATGCTGGCTGCTACAGACTGGGGACGTGAAGCTTCCTTGGAACCCAATGGAGACTTTTCATCCTTCAAACTATCTGGCTTAACGCTTTCAGCAACTGACTCACGTCGTGATGGTTCTTTCGATTTGTCATCAGTTGTGCTCTCCGGTTTTTCTGTTTCGTCTTTTATGCTGCCTACTACAGACTGGGGACGTGAAGCTTCCTTAGAAGCAAGAGGTGACTTTTCGTCCTTCAAACTTTCTGGCTTAACGCTTTCAGCAACTGACTCACGTCGTGATGGTTCTTTGGATTTGTCATCAGTTGTGCTCTCCGGTTTTTCTGTTTCATATTTTATGCTGGCTGCTACAGACTGGGGACGTGAAGCTTCCTTGGAACCCAATGGAGACTTTTCATCCTTCAAACTATCTGGCTTAACGCTTTCAGCAACTGACTCACGTCGTGATGGTTCTTTCGATTTGTCATCAGTTGTGCTCTCCGGTTTTTCTGTTTCGTCTTTTATGCTGCCTACTACAGACTGGGGACGTGAAGCTTCCTTAGAAGCAAGAGGTGACTTTTCGTCCTTCAAACTTTCTGGCTTAACGCTTTCAGCAACTGACTCACGTCGTGATGGTTCTTTCGATTTGTCATCAGTTGTGCTCTCCGGTTTTTCTGTTTCGTCTTTTATGCTGCCTACTACAGACTGGGGACGTGAAGCTTCCTTAGAAGCAAGAGGTGACTTTTCGTCCTTCAAACTTTCTGGCTTAACGCTTTCAGCAACTGACTCACGTCGTAAAGGTTCTTTGGATTTGTCATCAGTTGAGCTCTCCGCTTTTTTCTGTTTCGTCTTTTATGCTGGCTGCTACAGACTGGGGACGTGAAGCTTCCTTGGAATCCGATGGAGACTTTTCATCCTTCAAACTTTCTGGCTTAACACTTTCTGCAACTGACTCACGTCGTGATGGTTCTTTCGATTTGTCATCAGTTGTGCTCTCCGGTTTTTCTGTTTCGTCTTTTATGCTGCCTACTACAGACTGGGGACGTGAAGCTTCCTTAGAAGCAAGAGGTGACTTTTCGTCCTTCAAACTTTCTGGCTTAACGCTTTCAGCAACTGACTCACGTCGTAAAGGTTCTTTGGATTTGTCATCAGTTGAGCTCTCCGCTTTTTCTGTTTCGTCTTTTATGCTGCCTACTACAGACTGGGGACGTGAAGCTTCCTTAGAAGCAAGAGGTGACTTTTCGTCCTTCAAACTTTCTGGCTTAACGCTTTCAGCAACTGACTCACGTCGTGATGGTTCTTTCGATTTGTCATCAGTTGTGCTCTCCGGTTTTTCTGTTTCATCTTTTATGCTGGCTTCTGCAGACTGGGGACGTGAAGCTTCCTTGGAACCCAATGGAGACTTTTCATCCTTCAAACTTTCTGGCTTAACACTTTCTGCAACTGACTCCCGTCGTGATGGTTCTTTGGATTTGTCATCAGTAGTGCTCTCCGGTTTCTCTGTTTCGTCTTTTATGCTGGCTGCTACAGACTGGGGACGTGAAGCTTCCTTAGAAGCAAGAGGTGACTTTTCGTCCTTCAAACTTTCTGGTTTCACACTTTCAGCAACTGACTCACGGCGTGATGGTTCTTTGGATTTGTCGTCAGTTGTGCTCTCCGGTTTTTCTGTTTCATCTTTTATGCTGGCTGCAACAGACTGGGGACGTGAAGCTTCCTTAGAGTCAAACGGAGACTTTCCGTCCTTCAAACTTTCTGCTTTTACACTTTCTGCAACAGACTCACGTCGTGATGGTTCCTTGGATTTGTCATCAGTTGTGGTCTCTGGTACGCTACCAACGGGAGATTGTGGACGTGAAGCTTCCTTAGAAGCAACTGGCGACTTTTCATCCTTCACACTTTCTGGTTTTACTGACTCACGTCGAGATGGTTCTTTGGATTTGTCATCAGTTGGGCTCTCCGGTTTTTCTGTTTCGTCTTTTATGCTGGCTGCTACAGACTGGGGACGTGAAGCTTCCTTGGAACCCAATGGAGACTTTTCATCCTTCAAACTTTCTGGCTTAACGCTTTCAGCAATTGACTCACGTCGTGATGGTTCTTTGGAATTGTCATCAATTGTGCTCTCCGGTTTCTCTGCATCGTCTTTCACGCTACCAGCTACAGATTGGGGACGTGAAGCTTCCTTAGAAGCGAGCGGAGACTTTTCATCCTTTAAACTCTCTGGTTTCACACTTTCAGCAACCGACTCACGTCTTGATGGTTCTTTGGATTTGTCATCAGTTGTGCTCTCCGGTTTTTCAGTTTCGTCTTTTATGCTGCCTGCTACAGACTGGGGTCGTGAAGTTTCCTTGGAACCTAGTAAAGACTTTTCATCCTTCAAACTTTCTGGCTTAACGCTTTCAGCTATAGATTCACGACGGGATGGTTCCCTGGATTTTTCACCTGATGTGATTTCCGGTTTTTCTGTTTCGTCTATAATGCTGCCTGCTACAGACTGGGAACGTGAAGCTTCCTTAGAAGCAAGAGGTGACTTTTCGTCCTTCAAACTTTCTGGCTTAACGCTTTCAGCAACTGACTCACGTCGTGATGGTTCTTTGGATTTGTCATCAGTTAAGCTCTCCGGTTTTTCTGTTTCGTCTTTTATGCTGGCTGCCACAGACTGGGGACGTGAAGCTTCCTTGGAACCTAGTAAAGACTTTTCATCCTTCAAACTTTCTGGTTTAACGCTTTCAGCAACTGACTCACGGCGTGATGGTTCTTTGGATTTGTCATCAGTTGTGGTCTCTGGTTTTTCTGTTTCGTCTTTTATGCTGCCTGCTACAGACTGGGGACGTGAAGCTTCCTTAGAAGAAAGCGGAGACTTTTCATCCTGCAAACTTTCTGGTTTAACGCTTTCAGCAACTGATTGACGTCTTGATGGTTCCTTGGATTTGTCATCAGTTGTGGTCTCCGGTTTTTCTGTTTCGTCTTTTATGCTGCCTGCTACAGACTGGGGACGTGAAGCTTCCTTAGAAGCAAGCGGAGACTTTTCATCCTGCAAACTTTCTGGTTTAACGCTTTCAATAACTGATTCACGTCTTGATGGCTCTTTGGATTTATCATCAATTGTGCTTTCCGGTTTCTCTGTTTCGTCTTTCACGCTTCCAGCTACAGATTGGGGACGTGAAGTGTCTTTCGATCCAAGTGGAGACTTTTCATCCTTCAAGCTTTCTGATTTAACGGTTTCAGCAACTGACTCACGTCGTGATGGTTCTTTGGATTTATCATCAATTGTGCTTTCCGGTTTCTCTGTTTCGTCTTTCACGCTACCAGCTACAGATTGCGGACGGGAAGCGTCTTTCGATCGAACTGGAGACTTTTCATCCTTCAAACTTTCTGCCTTAACGCTTTCAGCAATTGACTCTCGTCGTGATGGCTCGTTGGATTTGTCATCAACTGTGCTTTCCGGTTTTTCTGTTTCATCTTGTATGCTGCCTGCTACAGACTGGGGTCGTGAAGCCTCCCTAGAAGCCAGTGTAGACTTTTCATCCTTCAAACATTCTGCCTTCACGCTTTCAGCGATTGACTCTCGTCTTGATGGCTCTTTGGATTTTTCATCAGTTGCGCTCTCCGGTTTTTCTGTTTCATCTTTTATGCTGCTTGCCACAGACTGAGGACGTGAAGCTTCCTTAGAAGCAAGCGGAGACTTTTCATCCTTCAAACTCTCTGGTTTTACACTTTCAGCAACTGACTCACGTCTAGATGGTTCTTTGGATTTGTCATCAGTTGGGCTCTCAGGTTTCTCTGATTCGTCTTTCACGCTACCAGCTACAGATTGGGGACGGGAAGCGTCTTTCGATCGAACTGGAGACTTTTCATCCTTCAAACTTTCTGCCTTAACGCTTTCAGCAATTGACTCTCGTCGTGATGGCTCTTTGGATTTTTCATCAGTTGTGGTCTCCGGTTTCTCTGCTTCGTCTTTCACGCTACCAGCTACAGATTGGGGACGTGAAGCTTCCTTAGAAGCAAGCGGAGACTTTTCATCCTTCAAACTTTCTGGTTTTACATTTTCAGCAACTGACTCTCGTCGTGATGGCTCTTTGGATTTTTCATCAGTTGTGGTCTCCGGTTTCTCTGCTTCGTCTTTCACGCTACCAGCTACAGATTGGGGACGTGAAGCTTCCTTAGAAGCAAGCGGAGACTTTTCATCCTTCAAACTCTCTGGTTTTACACTTTCAGCAACTGACTCACGTCGAGATGGTTCTTTGGGTTTGTCATCAGTTGGGCTCTCCGGTTTCTCTGCTTCGTCTTTCACGCTACCAGCTACAGACTGGGCACGTGAAGCTTCCTTAGAAGCCAGTGGAGACTTTTCATCCTTGAAACTTTCTGGCTTAACGGCCTCAGCAATTGATTCACGAGGGAATGGTTCCTTGGATTTTTCACTAGATGTAATTTCCGGTTTCTCTGCTTCGTCTGATACGCTGGCTGCGACAGATTGGGGACGTGAAGCTTCCTTAGAAGCAAGCGGAGACTTTTCATCCTTCAAACTCTCTGGTTTTACACTTTCAGCAACTGACTCACGTCGTGATGGTTCCTTGGATTTTTCAGCAGATGTGCTCTCCTGTATTTCTGTTTCGTCTTTTACGCTACCAGCCACAGACTGGGGACGTGAAGACTCCTTAGATGCATGTGAAGACCTTTCATCTTTCAAACTTTCTGGCTTAACGCTTTCAGCAATTGATTCACGACGTGATGGTTCCTTGGATTTGTCACCAGATGTGCTCTTCTGCTTCTCTGCTTCATCTTTTACACTACCAACTACAGATGGGGGACGTGAAGCTTCCTTGGAAGCAACTGGGGACTTTTCATCTTTAAGACTTTCTGGCTTAATGCATTCCTGTAATGATTCACGGCGTGATGTTTCCTTGGATTTGTGCTCTGTAGCAATCTCTGCTTTTTCCGTTTTATCTTTTGCACTTGTCACAGACTCAGGTCGAGATAATTGATCTTTTTCACTTTCTTCAGTCGATTCGCGTCGAAATTCACTGGACACTTCACTTATTTGTTTCACAGCTTCTTTTGTTGTTTCTTCAGTTTGCTGAATTGCAGGCTCAGCCACGACAAGTAGTTTTTCTTTTTGACTCCCGTGTTCCGTAACTTGCATTTCAACCTCAATTGCCTCTTCGATTGTATCTGGACTCTCAAGGGAAATTGTGTCTTCGCGTTCTTTTACCTTCGTGGGCATTGCAGAGGTTTGAACAAGTTGGGCTGGCAGTTCATCCTCAGATGTGATGTCGCTGGCTTCTTTTTCTTCAGGAGTGCTAGCTGATTTTTTTGGGTCTTTCTCTACCCTTTTTTCCTCTGTCTTGTCTTCTGTCGATGTCACGGCAACCGTTTGAATAGTCTGTTCTGTTTCAACAGTCACTTCTTCTGTTTGCTTGTCGGTTTTTGTTGTTATAATTGTGCTTTTCTGTGCAGCTTCCTGAGTTAATTTGAGTGGATCTGTTTTGGGTGTATCATTAGTCTCGATATCCGGTTGTACCTCATGTTCTGATTCCTTGGCATCTTTTTCATCGTCAGTTTCTTTTTCTTCTTTGGCAGCTTCTTCTTTGTGCGAGATGTGACTGTCTTTTTCGTAGAGACATAAATCGGCTTCTTCATGAACAGGCAGATCAGCAACTTCATCAGGTGTCTTGATGACATCACGCATAAGGTTCTGTTGAGCCTCAAAGGTCATTTTCTTTGGCAACACACGATCGCTGCCGTCTTGAGGTTCGGAAAGGACAGGGATCTTTGTGGTCAGCACTGGAACATAGGGGACAGCAACACCAGCTGCTGAAGTTGCCAGAGCTGGCACTGGTACTTCGGCGTTGGCTACCGTCACAATAGCTTCCACTTCTTTGGTCTCCTCCTTAACATATTTTTCTTCAATCACCAAATCTTCCTTGATTTGGTCCAAAGGTATGCGTTCATCTTCAGGTAGTGTGGGTGCCGTAGTGGCACCCGATTCGATTGTTGCTGAGAATTTTTCCTCTGGAAGACTCTCCTGCAGATTCACAGGCAAGGCCTCCGGTATCTCAATCGGTTCATCTTTCGTATCAGAGGTTCTTTTGCTAATCTTCTCTTCAGGAGTAGGTGAGGAGTATTCTTCCTCAGTGGGCTTAGCTAATTGTTCTTCAGTGCGGGATTTGACAATAATATCTTTGGCAGTGGCTATAATTTCTTGAAGCTCGGCCTTGATTTCCGACTTCTCAGTTGTAGTGACCGATTGGTGGTCAAGGGTTTCCTCCAGACGGGCTTTTCGTTCTGCTGCCTCGACTTTGGCAATGGCCGCTTCAATTTCTTCTTCAGCGCTTTTCTTGCGCTTTTTCTCTGATTCTTGGGAATCTCGCTGGTGCTTCTGAATCTCCTCTTCTTTAGTCATGCTGCTCTCTTGCTCTATTATTGAATCTTCAGTATATTGTTCGACCTCCTCCTTTTCAATAATCAAATATTCCTCTTCTTCGTCTGCCTCAGTTGTGCTATCTTGTTTTGCCATTTCACGAAGTTCAGCTTTAATTTGTTGCTGACGTTTCATTTCGTCGCGACTAAATACGGCCTCGATTTCACGGACTACCTCTTGTTCCTCCTTGAGATCGTCAAGCTCACGCTGCTTCTCCGCAAGTTCGAGTTCCTGAGAAGCGGTAAGCTCCTGCAATTTTTTGGCTGCCGTTGCATCATCTGCCGAGGGCGTGGACACAAGACTAGAATCGGTTGTGCCGCCCTTGTCCAGGCGGGATTTTTTAATATCCGCTTTTGGTTTTGCCGACTTAATAGGGCTACCAGGAGCTGGTGGCCGTTTCGAGGGCGATACACCACGAGGACGTCTCGAAATAGGTTTCCGTTGGGTTGCTGTTGAATGAGCTGAAGACTTTGTTTCGACTTGCTGAGATTTCTTCTCCACTGTGGATGTGCTACTGGTAACGCGCTTTGTGGATGCAGATGTCTGACGAGCTGAGGCCGCTGCAGCTGCCTGCTGTTTAGACTCGAGTACCTTTCGATTATTAGCTTCTTTGGCGCTTTTCGCAGGCGTACTGCTTGGACTAGACTTTGTGGTGACGGTGCGGGTCATCACTTTGGGTTTGACATCACGACCAGCGGGAGTACGTGTTGCGGCGGGCGTAGCCGTCGGCGAACTTTTTTTGTCCTCTCGCTTAACCAGTTTGCGATCCATTGATTTTGGTGGCTTGGTGTCAATTCGAGAGCGTACCACAGGCTTTACTTCAGCTCGGGGTTTCTCCGTCTTACTCTTTAGCTGCTTTCCTTGCTTTCCAGGTGTGGCAGTTTCTGTATGCGCCGCGTCAATGACATCTTTTTGCCCAGCGGTAGGTTTAATTATAATGACTTCCACCTTTTTTTCTTCACCGGCATCTTTGTTGTCCGCTTCAATTTCGGGAACAGGTTCTAAGTCTATTTCAGCTTCTGTATCAGCTTCAGGTTCGGCAGGAACTGCTTCATCGCCCGTATCAACTGTCCCCTCCGGCTCTGGCTCGTCTGTATCAATAGATTCCGCTTTTATACCAAGACTTGGTAACGCCGCTGTTTCTTCTGCGGCTGCAGCCGCTGCAGCTGCAGCTGCAGCCTCTTTTGCCTTGTTATCTTGCTGATGCTGCACAGCAACTGTCGCACTTGCTACTGGTCCAAACTTTGCTGGCTTGTAGCTTGCACTTGGTGGTGCTGGAGCTGCTTCGATTGCTGACTTAAGGGCCTTGCGGGTACTACTTACTGTCTGAATGGAGGGAGCAATAGACTTGGCCGTACAGGTCGAGTGCTTCATGAATTCCAAGTGCTTAAGTTTCTCCAGGCCCTCTTGGATCTTAAAGTCTGGCGTACTGCCTGGAAACAAAATGCGTGTAATAGTGTCATCTGGATTGGCTGGTTGCCACACCAATAGAGCGCATATGGAGACTAAATTCTGTACTGGGAAATTAAACTCCTTGGTGTCCCGAGAAGCAAAAAGTCGCTGATCTCCAGCATGCCATTTTTGCATAAACTCCTTTACCTCCTTGGAATCACGAGCGGGACTGATCACATACATGTCAAGAGTGCCATGGCCTACCTTGTGATATAGATTAATAGGATCCTGGTTACGATAGCAACTCTGTGGTTTCAGATCAAGAGACTTGAGATCGTTGACCAGGCCATGTCCACGTTCAAAGAGGTCAATCAGCAATGGATTTCTATCCTTGTCGCCATCCGGACTGGGCAGACCTTTGCGATCAGGAATATTGCCAAAAAAATGTCCAATCTGCGGATACACATGTGATTCACGTTTTCGGCCAACTACTGCACCAAGGCCTTGGACATTACTGTTATTGAGGCGTGTCATTAGAACAGCATCCAGACGGTCTAGATGACGGGCAAAGTCCCAAAAGCACGCCTTGCGATTAAAGCCGCCATCAACTGTAGAATAACCAAAATTAAATCACTTGTAAGTAAATGTAATTGAATAATAAACTTACCTAGCATATTAAAGCCATTGATGCCAAAGAGAGCAGCATCACCTTGCCCACCAGGAAAGACGTAAAGTGTTGGATGGGTGAAACGAATATTTCCCACCACATCGGAGGTTTCCAGTAATTCCCTTAATGACGTTGGCACTACCATGGGCGCCAGATAGTCTGGAGAAAGGATAGACAACAAATGGTCGTCACTCAATTTTTATATTGCATTATTACTCACCGATAAAGCCGTTAATGCTTTCACTACTCGTATCCAAGACATCAATCGGATTGATTCTGATCTTGCATTGGCGTGCAAAACCCTTATCTGGTAGTGTATGCCAAAGACCGGCATCTGCGCAGTGTATATTCATTGTTATGGTATCCGCATAGGCGCGTATAACCCTTTGTACATCATGCTCCTGAAATGCCTCTGCAAAATCGGATACCGAAAAGGTGCCGTCCTGTAATATCCAGGAACCGTTACCGGTAAACGTATATCCAGCATGTATAATGTGACGATGCCGCGTAAAACTGCTGAGCAGATTACGCATACATTGTATGAGCGTATTGTATTGCGGATGGATGAGCACTTCTGTCACTAAGTTTTCGCTGGCATACTGTATGAGACGCTCACCTGAAACAACAATTAAAGAACTCGTGAGTACAATTTACGCATATCGTTTCAAGATTCTATTCTAACCAAATCACACGTTCGTTTCAAACATTTCGACGAGTTCTTTCTTTACTTTGCAAATGTAAACTGCATTTTGGCCTCAACAAACTGAACATAATGTTATCTATGACTAGCATCCTGGTCCTGATTATTTGTCTAAGCCATCAGGCATACAAATGAATAGCCAAAGTGTTGAGTGGGAGAGAGCCGCTTAAGGGGATACTAGAAGACTAGATTGGGTTAAAGCATCTAAGCCATAGAAGCGTTGAGCACGCACACGAAATCAAGTGGATTTAAATTGTCCGACACGGTTAAGTTAAGTTGAGTTTTATTGTCCTCAATGGGGATGGGACAAAAGCAGATACATACATACAAATGGTGGTAAGAGGAGAATGTTGGGGAGTGAAACGAAAGAAGAATCAACGTTGGTTATGGCTGCCTGCGAATTATTTCATAAATCTTTAATTTAGATGGCTTCATTAAGTGCCTCAGTATATGTACATTTTGTGCCTAATTTTTGGTCAGCGTCCTTGGCGATGACCTTGCCATGATAATGACTATGATTGTGATGCCTTTTGCGTCGCACCCAGCACTGAATGGTCTTATAGACATGCGTACCTACAAAAAAGACATTTTTTTTTTGCATTTTCTGCACTAAATAGTCGTTGTCAAAGGCCGAATAACAAGAAAAAAAGAAGAACACCCACACACACATCTTTCTTGGACATTCGTATACATATATACATATACATACGTATATATTTTATGTCCGTGTTGGTCAAATATGCGCACGTACGCGCAAAAAAAGACAAGTGAAAGGGCTGGTTGGGATGTAAAAGACCAACCACTTCCTATGGCTTCGTCCAGGTTTCAGTCTCTTGCTCTTTCGTTCACATGTATCCCCTTAGGCTTTTTATAAATGATAATCTTTGCGAGCTCTGTCCCCAAACGGTGGAACACTCTACAGCTGTCTTCTCCCACCACTTCCGGACTATGAACCTGCGTGTGCCTTATATTTATTGCTTGGCACATGAAACGCGCTGACATATATTAGACCCACTACCAGTCTCACACCAAGACAACAGTGCGTATACGCAATTTCTGCAAAAAATTTTGCCTGACAACTGTCGCATGTTGTACATATTTTACTACCTACTTATCACGAACATGCATAGATACATATACATACATACGTACTGAGCAAGTATACTACATTTGTATATGTACATAGGTATATATGTCTATCTAGGCAGATGAGAGGTATTAGCATTTCATTAACAGAAGACATGTTTGGAGACGTGCATGAAGACTCCCTCCAGTCATATCAATTGAATTTTAGGAAATGTCCAAAATGACAAAATTGAAATTGAGTCAATTGAAATTGTAATTTATTGTAGATAAAAAATAAATTGTTATCTCAAATGGGAAATCAGTTAAATTAGATTTCGTAATTGAAAAAAAGGACCCCATTGACTTGAAAACAAATTGAAAATTATTTACTGGAATGGTATTTATTTATAGAATCTAATACCAAATCGGAACTATTAGTTTCCATATTTTTAGCTGATAAAAGCAAGAATTTTATACATTGACATTTCTATGCTTTTGATTTTTGTTGACTTCAGTTTTCGAATCTTTTTACTTAGTTTACTTATAATGTTTTGATGTCGTTAAATGATGTTAAATATTTCTATCAAATTTCAATACCTAAACATATGTATTTTCAATTTTCTTCCTAAATGCCGAGTGTCTTTTGTGTGACAATGTCACTTAGGAAACTTGTAAATCAATTGATCAAAAGCCGCAAACTATCAAACCAATACTAACTAAAAGAAAAGATTCGGATGAGCACTTAAAATAGTCAAAGTTTTAAAAGCCACAGGCCTCACACAATCAAACACACCCAGTATGCTCTATTTAAAGCTGCTGCAGCACTCGACAAAATAATTGAAAATGGGAAACACGAAAGCACAAAAGAAAGGACCAAAAAAAAAAAAAAAAGAAAACCAAAACTAATAATAATGGCGCCATCCAAGTGCACTTAAAACTTTGCAACTGGGTCCCTACACCTAAAACTTACCTAGATTAACCGTTAATAACTCTAGTCTAAATGCCAGAGAAAGAGGGGCAGAACAAAAAGTCAGGAAAAAAAATATATATTGCATAACAACAGGCGCAAACTTTTTTGTGTTTTCTGATATTTTTTTTCTGTGTTTTTGCATGAATACAAAGTAATTACAGCTTGGCGCCGGTCAGACCCTCAATTTCTACATCGCTGCCCCCCTCCTTTCTCCCGGCAAAGCAAAAAAAGTTTGCTGTCTAACCGGTGTGCAAAATAGCGCACGTGCAGCACAAAGAAATTTGAATAAAATAGATATATTCGTATATTTTAAAAGTGCATGAATTTCAATTTAAAAGTATCCGTAAAGCTTTACTTAAGCTGTCAATGGATTACATAAGAAATGGTTTCACAATTTAGCTTTAATATAAGCTATATTTAAGAAATTTTCAGATTCCATTTAGATATTGGCGTTAGATTTTTTTCTTTGTTTGTTTTGCATTATGTATTTATTGTATTTTCTTTCAGCAGATATTGTGTAGTTATGCAAGAACTCTTTTGCTTGAATTCATTTAGAACCAAAAACGATAGGCGGAAAGCTGCTTTAGTTTGCCAGGAAAATGGAAAACCATTGCCTGAAAAAAATACTATACACAATATATTTATTTATTTTTCCTCAAAGCTTGCAAAAGTAGTTTTTCTTTAATTTCTTTTACAAATACTAACTTCCCATTAAAATATGGAGACTTTCATTTTTTTTTTTTCATAATAATAAACACATTTATAAATAATTTTAATCCAGTTGGTCTATAATCCCCATACACATACATAGTATATATAATCGGATTGATTTTTTGTAATACATTTTTAATTAACCCAATTGGATTGCACTTAAATTTTGATGCGGCTGACTTGAGCTTTTTTGTTTATAATGAATAAACATTGACACATATATACAAGTATATATATATATATATATATTTGCAAGTATATATATATATATCACTGCTCTGGAAGCAGTAATGTCATTAATCAAAAGTTGAGCTGTGGATGGAATGGACTCGGGTTACATAAATGGATGATGATGACGATGAGTGTTCTGTATGTGTCTAAGTAGGTATATGCCCGCATCTGTGTGTGTGTGTGTGTGTGCACCTTCACTTGTGTCAAGCAAAACCAATAACATGATGTATATGTCAAAAGAGGTGGTTACTCATCATCATCTTTTGCCCTCCCATACCTTCACTCTTACTGCTATCGTCCTGTGCATAATTAACTTAAAGAATGGCGAAGAATCTCATGTAAATGACCCACGTCAGCTGAAATTTATTAATTGATGCCGCTACCAACAGCCCACGCATTCTATATACCGACATCGGCATCGACATCGAGACCTCCTCCATCTTCTCTAGCTCTTTGAAAACTGTCACATCTCTTCTTTTGGTTGCTTTTATAGTTTATTTGCTTATCTGGGGTGTTGCAGGCGTCTTTTACTTACATACATATGAATGCATAAATATATATACATACATACATATATGTATGTATGTACAAATATACACGAGTTCGTAACTATGTATGTTTGTATATGCAAATCATGTCTGTCTATTTGGTATTTGCCCAACTTTTCTTTTCTTTGTCTGCGTGAGGCGTTTTTAGCTGTCATCTTATTGTCTCCCTTCTTGCTATTCACCAGCGCTTGAATTATGCATGAGCTTTACGCACACATACACACAGCCACACATAAAAAAAAGAAAGAGAGACAGATAGAGAAAAAAGGAAAGAGACATTGTCAATACGACCTTGTTTGTGGGTGTATGGCCCGGACTCTATCTATCAATTTTGCATACGTTTTATCTCGAGAATTTGTATGGCTTTTAAGGTTATGTTAGCTAACGACTTGGTCTAAGTCTATGTATATGTATGTGGGCTCCGGCTTAGCCTCATGACGGGTATCTTTTAATGTATGTGTATGTGTGTGTATGTGTGTAAAGTCCATAATAGTACGATAATGTATGTAGCTCTGTAATGCGAGATTGCCCCAAGTAATCACGTTAAGGTTGCAGCGTGTCTGATCAATCAACGAGTACCCCATGTCCATAAATTGAGTGTCCTATAGCAAAGACATTTACTCTAATTTTCCTGAAATAATGATAATAGACAGAGAGGCTGAATGAGATAGAAAGCAAGGGAGATTTCTCCCTATCTCTTTATTCTTCTATTGAATATATAAAAAGTTTTATTTTAACAATGACAAATCTGACACCTCCATATAAAACGAGTAGCGAGTATTGCGTAAGCAAAAAAAAAATTTTTGTATCTTATCATATGCCAATCAGCTTGAACAGTATTTTGAAGGCAAGTTATCCAAAAGTTATTATCATGTGAAAAATGAATGAAACGAATACATGAGTTGTTAACAAAGCTACTTGTGTCCCAAATATCCTACGGCACAAGTCCTTTTGTTATCTTTTTATCATCCAAGGAGTACTTTCTTTACAGCAGATATTTAGTAGAAAGTTTTCGCCTCGCAAGGCCAAACTTGGCTATTAAAGCCCCACAAGAACACTTAAGTAAACTGCATTGAAATCAATTTTTAAGCAAGATGTGGTAGCCAATTTAGGCATAACTTTATCGTTCTTCCTGATGAGAAGAAGGAGCGAAAGCCATAAAATATAAATTATGCGCTTGTTAACAAGAATTCTTGTAATTTTTGGCACCGACCTTTTTACAAAGCAAAGATAAGTAAAAAAGCGTAAAAGTTGTCTTTGTCGTTAGTCAGTGGTTTGGTTTGGCTCGAAATCACAGAAAGAATCAAATAACTCACCGCCCAAGTACAAAAGGAAAAGGAAACCAGCGAGGCGAGTTTTATCCAGAGTGTTGTGTACTCTCAATTGCATTACAAGTGCCTTCTCGCGGTATTCACAGAGCAAAAATGAAGGAAACTAGCACTGTATGACTTTTACTTTTTTTTTTTTGAAATACCTATTGGTTTGGCACTTTTCGCAGGGCTTTAACAGAGAGAGAAAGAGATAGAGCAAACAACTAACGCAACAAAACCATAGTTGCTGCCAACTTTCTTGCCATCTGGACAATGGTAAGTACAAAAGAACAAAAAGAAGAATAAACAGAAAAGGCATTGAGCGCAGGTGTTGCACTTACCAGGTTCTCCAAGGACATCCTATAATATCATTGAGGCGCGTTGCTAAATATTCTATATATTTTGGTTTTGTTCGCAGAATGCAGATGCAATTAAATTTGGCCGGGGAAAAAAACGTTTATAGATGCAGTCATGTGAACAGATTTTCTAGCATCATTCAACTATTTGTATGTTCTCTTTAAAGACATCATCAACAAAGTCGAGCCAGAGATGACTTTGTGCTAAACGATTTGATTTAGCCAATAAAAAGTGTATTTTCGTCTCTATTATAGCAATAGAAATAGTATCCCAAATGGAATTGTAATGAACTAACATTAACTTAACAGTCCACTCAAACAAAGATATTATCTAACACTGTCTTTTTTTACAGAACAAAGTAATATTAACATGAGAGAAACAGAAGCAAAATGAAATTTATATCTCAATCATGAGTAACAGTTTAATTTCAGATTGTGTTTCAACTACCTTTTATCTCTTGGACTACTTGAAAAAATATCCTTTTAAGATATTGTGTACAAGTGAATTTTGCTAAGATTAAAGACACTTCCAAGTTGTGGCATGTGTTTGCCAATCTGGGCGTATTTCGGGCGTTATAATCCAGCCAATATTTGTATAACTGTGTGAAATTAACTATCAAAACTTAGCAAAGCAGTCAGTCCTAACAACAAACAACAAACAGTTAAGAATGCACATACATACACACCCAGCTACACACAATCACCAATCAAAAGTAAGCCAACGAAGTGCACACACAACAATACAGAAATCTGTTCGCTCGATGCACTGTGCCGGCAGCCACTTGAATGCATTTCAACAACGTTTTAGTCTCTAATCCGCAAAGACAACACAATGCCGGCAACAGAGTGAAAAGTGAAAAGGGGTAAAGCAAAAAGGGAATATGGAAAAGGGAGAGAGAAAATGGGGACAGGGAATGTTAACGTGAATGTGAATGGGGTATAGGTGGCGCGGTAACAAGTCAGCGGGAGAGCCGGAGTCGACACTTGGTTGGCTTATTGTTTTTTGCCTGCCAATGCAGTTGGCTGGGTTGGGTTGTGTTAGCAAAATGAAAATGCTGCTTCTATAGTACATTGCTAGCTCCCGCTGACTTATTACAGACTACAAAAGTTGTTGTTGTTCAAAGTTGAAGCATCGATATTGTGATACTCCTTATCTAAAGATATAAATTATTAAATATATTAATATATTATAATAATTTATATTAAGCTTGATATCAATCCATTAGAAGAAGATTGTAGATTTTCTTATAATCTTATAATATAAAGATTTTTACATTTCGTACTATATACGAATATGCCTATTGGCCTATTGCAGATGCTGGGTATTTAAGCCAACTGCAAAACACAACAAAAGCGTTTCAGCTTTTCAGATTTCCAGCATTGTTTCATCTCAAAAGACAATTGTCATAATTTGTTAGTCTAACTTGGTAATTTGCATGGTCGCTCTTGTTGTCAGTGTGTTTATGTTCGGTTTGTTTGAGTTTGAGTTTGCTTTTGTTTGACTTTGATGAACTCGAACTGTGAAACATGAGCATGAAATCAATTTTCACTGTTTTACAACCAGTTATCAACTTTTTCGTTTTTATTCTCAACATATTTTGCACTGCTTGCATTTGCACTTACTTTGATAATTTGAATGACTTACCATGACGTGCCTCCTCACCCTCTGGGGCATGTTGTGTAATTGCATTAAGCTCCTCTTCCAAGTCAACATGACAATCGGATACATCCCAGGATAGAAAACCTGCAAATGACACACAAATCAAAAGGTTTAGAAAATGCAAATACAATAAAAAAAAAAAAACAAACAATATAATTAGAAATCAGTTGCAATTAATCTCAAATGTCATGAGATTAATTAGGATAATAATTCAAATTAAAGTTTAGCTAGATTTAGTAGTAGCATTTGATTATTTATTTGAATATGAAAACATTTATCTAGTTTAACATAAATATTCTATTTCTATGATGGCTATTTATTATTAAGGAAACAATTTTAGTATATAGAAATTTAAATTTAACAGACACGGAGACACTGAGATAATCAGCTTGACTCGTCAGTAGAGAAATTATAAAGAAACTTCTGGAAACTGTATAATTATATTATATTTTTACATATATTTAAAGTTTATTTGTACTAATGATTGCCGGACAGAGAACTTGTTTTAACCTTCGCATTTAGCTTAATCCTCCTATTTTACATATATATATAAAAAAGTATAAAATAAGGTTAGACTAGAATTTAAAATTACTTTAGTTTGGGGTAAATGTTGTCACATGCTTACATATTTAGCTCATTTATCAAATTGTGTGGGAATGGTTTATTTACACACATATGTACATAGATGTGTGTATATAATATGCACTGTAAATAGGTGTGAGGACGGTTATGGGGAACCTGTCCCATGGCTTGTGAATAATTTTCATTAATTTTATAATGATATGCAAAAAGAAATTGTGGAAATAATTTGTATAATTTGATAAATGACCAACATTCCAGGTTTTATATTATGTCATTTGGTCAACAAATTAAAGTAAGTATTTGTAAATATATATGATATGATACTTTGTTAGTAATTACTACTATTTAAAAGTTTGAATTCTGTTTTTTTATTCTCAAATTTATATTGTTGCTGTATTATGATGTAATCATAACAATATCGAAATTTTAACATAACAAGAGCATAGTTTAGCAGTTAAATTCTCCCTAGAGGAGTTGATTAATACAATAAATTGCAAAAAAGTCATTTATAGAGAAAAGATCTGTTACAATTTAGAACAATCGATTGAGTTGTTGTATGAGTTATTTATGTTACGCATACGTCAAGTGTGCCGGTTGAGAACATTGTAGAAGCAGTTCAGAAGCATTTTAGTTATTCTTAAATTTAATAGATGATAACTCAAGTTGGTTTGGAATTTTCTGTTATTAGATGAAGTAAAGCTGACCAAAGATCTTTAAGGTTCAGCCATGTCATCTTGGTAGTCATCTCTGGGACCTTCATGGTTGACTTTTCTAGAGTCATAAAATATTGTGTTTGGTACATAAGGAGGTGAGAGTTCATATTATTCATTATTGAATGAAATACTTGAAGTTGATTAACTATTTAACGAAGAATCATTTATTAAGACCGCTTTTGGAGTTGGGCAGGAGGTGTGGTAAGTTGTCTTCGAACTGAAACATTGAACTGGACATTGAAAGATCGTAACACCAAATAAATATTCTAGGAATAATGAAATCAAGCTTAATGTTTATAATAAAATGGGTTTCTTTTATAAGCGTAAGTATTATATCATAATAACCAATTGATTTCTTTTAGAAGGAAAATCTTAAGATGTGAAAATTGGATCATTATATCTTCATCATTAGTCTTTTGCCAAACATACTCTCAGTATTTCCTTCAGGGCTTTACCAATACATCAAATATTTATATATTTTTGGCGCTATCTTTACATTTATCTGCATAAATTTTTGGCTTATTTTTGCATAATTTTCAACACATGTTGAAGCAACCTGGACTCATTCTTGATCCACCTCTTGGCATGAATAACTTATTATAATGATGCCCTTAATGAGTGCTTCAATTTCATTTTTATGCCCTTCTTACATTAATGTTGGTTCATAAGATTTTCATGAAAATGAGAATGTCAACTTGACAGTCATGCGAGGGAATGACAGAGGGAACCAGAGACAGGGAGTGAAATAGGTTCTGTTAAAAGTTTGATCAAGTAAAATGGCAAATTATTAAGTGATTTGGTGCCAACGAAATCTCTTTTTGAATTGAAAAAAAAAAAAATGAAAAATACTTTTCTTTTGTTTTGTTTTTGGGGCCAAATCCCCTTTGATGGAAATATTTGCTTCTACCACTGGTTCTTTCATTTTTTTCTTTTTCCATTTTTCTTTCTCAAGGCTTCGTACCCTGTTGCCGTTGATGAAAACGAGGCATAAGTCTCCAAAGTATTATTAAGTCTCCAAAATGTAACATATAAACCGAATCATTATAAATTTTAGCATTGCTTTATTCTGAAGGTTTTCTGATTATCTTTATAACAATGATTAAAAAACTGACAGTGGAAAATCAAGGGTATCCAAACAAATAATTTATAAGAATTCCAACTCAATATAGGGTATTGCCGTACCTAATTGCATGTAGACTTTTCTTTTGCTTATATTTAATTTTACGCTCTCTTTTCTGCTGACTTTTGGAGGTACCTTTTGGTACTTTTGGGTTCTGTTGAGCAATTTGCACAAATGGCTGCCAGCGCAACAAAATAAAACAAAACCAAAAAAAAAAAATGAAGAAAAAGAAGAAAAATGAAAGTAAAAAATGAAAACCCGGCATAAAAATGGAAAATCTTAACACTTTTTGGGCCGGCATTGTGTTAGCAATGGAAAAAAATGTATATACCAACAAAAAAGAGGAAAAACGTTAAGATGGAAAAGGTCCTGCCTTCAGCGATTGCACAAAAATAATGAGGAAACGCGCAGGAAATGCGATGCCGAGCCAGCCATAGTAAATGTTTATGTATGTGTGTGTGTTAGTGTGTGAGCGTGTGTGAATTTGTCTGTGTGTATAGGACGCTCTCTCTTGAGCAATCATTGGGCGAATGAAGCCACTCAGACATAGCCTGGGCTTGGTCCTGGGCCTGGTCCTGTTCCGAGGCCATGTTGCCGTCAATTTTTTTGCCCCTAAGTCCTCAGGCCAGTCAAATGGCGTCACTATGTATGTGTATGAGTATATATATCTGTGTGTGTGTGTGTGTGTGTGTGTGTTGGTGTGTGTTTTTGTGTATATTTTCATATAATATTTATGCGTTGATATCTGCAAGTGAGACTTCAATTTGCAATGTGCCAGCCACCAAACATACATATAATATTACATATACACTTCAAAAAATGGTTCTCTTTCTAACGGTAAAGGACATTTTGGTTTTTCAATAAAAAAATACATAAACAATATAAGTAATGCTCGGTAATTCAATTGCACTCTTCCATTACCGTCTTTCAAGTTTATTTATATAGAATCGAAAAATAATCAGTTATTTTTAGATTTTCTTTTTTTTTGGGAAAACAGAACCCACATCGTTTTTTTAAGTGTATGTATGCCTAATCGTGTTATTCATATAAAAGTGTTCCAATTATATATTTCTTATGCAAGCTCGGCTTGAGTTTGGGAATTTCTTAACAAATAAAAGCACAAAAGAAAAAGATAAGTGGAGCAGAAGACAGCAGCTATAAATATTTCAATAGGACCAAAGGGAAGTAATTTTTCTTACTTTTCCAACACTGTATTGTATTGATAATTGGAATTGGTTAAGTCAAATGAGTGCTGCAAAGCCTTCAATTATGCGGAATAAACGTTTGGCCAGAAGGCAAAAAAAAGAAAATATTGTCAACATCAGCATTGGTAAGGAAATTGAAATTGCGCACCTACACATGTATGCATGTATGTATGTAAGTTCCAATTGCATTCGCTTTACCCTATGCACATCCATTCTCTATACGTTGATTCCTTGCAAGCTGCCTTCCGTCTGTCGTCAGGCATCAGGACACATCGCATCTGACATGCTGTCAGCCAATCTCAGTTACTGATATGAGTTACGCCCCATGGCCACTCTTCCACTATCTTCTCATGCCATCCAAAGCCCTCTATCCGTATCCACACAAATGAATGGATGTGGAGGCGTCTCTACTGATTGAGTTGCACTTGTTTGCACAAAAATAGTTGCATAATTTTCACTCAACCCTTTTTGCTAAAAGCTACTCGAATGAAAGCGGATGCGAAGAGGATGCAGTATACTGGCATTGGGCAAGGAGGAGCATGAAGGAGCATGGAGCAAGGAGCACTGCTAGCATGGGGCGTGAGGAGTGGGGCGTGTTGATTTTGATGTAGCTAAAATGCCACTTGTCGTTTCACTTGCTGTTTGGCAACTCTCGAAAAGAACTCTCTGCGCGTTGAAAAAGTTTGCACAGGCAAATGAATGTGGCTGTTAGTCTTCCCTTGACCCTCTACCCCTCTCTCTTTCCATCCAGTAGCCACTTTGCTCCTCAGCTAAATGCTTGGCAATGCATAAATAAACACATTAAAAAGAAATTAAACACTTGGCTCTTGCATTAATTGCATATTAATTCAAGTGCAAAGACAACCAAAAGGAAAAAATGAAACAAAACTTAATTTCAATTGAATTAACTAGTGACAGTTAAGACCATTTAGTTAACAAATTGATGGCAGTAGGAAATGGTTTGTTTTCTTTCTATTTTAATAATAATAATAATAATAATAATGGCCAAGCAGGCACAAAGTTTTATTTTAATATAATGTAAATAATTCATTTGCCAAAATACTAGAAAACTGAAGGAATATTTTAAAAGGAAGCTCATTCTAATTAACTAGAAGTTTAGCTGAAAACTTGATCTCAAGAAACGATGGACAAAAGGATTGTAGTATTGACTAACGTATTGAATTTTTGAAAAACGAAATGAAGGAAAGCTTGAAGCACTTTGAATTCAAAGTGAATTTCAAGTTAAAGCCAAAGGACATGGCAATCTATTGTTGCAACGTATTTGCGCACTCGACACAAGATAAAAACCATGCAACAACTACAACATCAACAGAAGTGAAGCAATATAAAAATGAAAACGAAAGCGGAAACAATGCTGTGCCTGATTGGCCAGTGTTGATAAGCAGCCGTCTGATGGGGATAAGCGTAGATAGCAAAAACAAAGAAATGGGACGAGTGAAAAAACAATTAAAAGTGGATGTAGAAAACAAAAACACAGAAAGAAAGAGATAGAAGCAAGAGAGGGAGAGAGAGACGGGTAGGTACAGCTTAAGCCAGAGTGTGTGCACAGCGATACAAATTTTTTGATAAAAAATGTAATTTATTTTGCACATGCCTTGAATTATGACGCATAACAATCTCATTAAGTCAGTTCAAATAAAAGAGATTTCTAAAGGAAATGTAAAACAATTTGGGAACAATCGCCTACTTGAAAAAAAATTTAAAGACACCAAACGATTTAGCAAACTTATTTATTGTGGAGTAATATCGATAGACCATCTTATGTGTCTGCTAATCAGATTTGTATGGTTAATTATCTCGGGTAATCCCAGGAATTTGTTAGTTAATCCTTATAAAAATTACTATTGATATAAATCTGGGCATCACAGCAATATATTATTAATATAGGAGCAGTCCAAAATGTAGTTAATTTATATTGATTATTCTCCAATTTATTCTCATTCAGAGTTAAGGACCTTTATGCCCTTTTTTTTCTCTTGACTTAGGTGGTATCTTTAGAATCGTTCATTGCGTCAGCTCTATGCGTCATTTTCACAATTTTGCTGTTGAGTCATTTGGATGATGTGCTTTATTATATTTTTCTATTCGCCTGTTTGCCATACATGACGTATGCGTAATATTTGTTGTTTAACAAACAGTTTTGCATTGAATTCCTTTGACTACAGCCTAATAGCTAATCAATGTTTATAGTTTTTTTTTTCTGTGTTTAAAAAAGACATTTCCCCCAAATTCAAACCCCATTTGGACCCAACAGTCTCACTAAAGAAATATGACATAAAAATGGAAATGCTAAATGGGAAAGACAAGCACCGCAAAATGTTATGGTCAGAATGTATATAAAACAAACGTAAAATAAAATGAGCAAGAAAACTGCACATAAGAGCTGCGGTAGTGTATAGTCGTATAAATATTTCAGTAGCTGAAAAACCTACAAAATAGGGGGAAAGGTTGGGGGTGGGCATTGCGGATGGTTTTATCGATTTACACAAAATACAAAACTATACTTGGATCTTTTATTTTATTTTCATTCCATATATATTTTTGTTGCTTTATAAATTATTTACAAACTGCCTAAATAAGTCAATTAAAATTTCTCAACAGTATTTGAAATCTTATTACAGGTAAAATCATTAATCTTTAAAGGTAATAGAGAAAGGTAAAATGTTAAATATATAAAAGGCAATATATATATAGTTAATAATATAAAAGTTGATACTAATAGATTGGCATTTCCATTAAAAACTATTAGAATTATGATTAGTGTTAAACACACATGCAAGGGTCAGATTAGAAAGGATTTAGATGTAAGCCAAGTTGAACAAATAAAGAATTTGTTTGCCTAACAGAAATGACATTCATGTGTGTCATTTGAAAACTTGAATATCATTGGGAATTTTCAGTCTCTCTGGGGTCATAGAAATCCTACTCGTATGCCGCCATGTCGAGAATTTTGACTGTTTGTGACAGGGAAATGAAGCGGGACTAAATGCAGAGGGGTAAAGTATTACCATGTCTATGACACTCTCTGGCCCAGGCCTAAAAGTAGTTCATAGCAGTTGCCTAGCAGTTCGCATTCCGCATGCAATTCGATTGTGGTGATTGCCTTCGCGCATAAATCACAGACAGAGAGGGATAGATACTACACATGAGAAAGAAAGGAGCGAGAAGGAATGAATAGTGAAGTAGTAGAAGAAGAGAATGAAATGAAATGGACATGAACAGACCGGCATCGGGTATGGCATACAATCCCTTTACTATCTCCTGCCGCTTGTCACGTATGCACCTACTCCGCATAGTGCTACCACATCTTCCCTCTTATCACTCCCCTCTCTACTACACATTTTGTTTATATTCGTTCGATTTTGCTGCCAAGAGAAACAAAACATTTTGTTGTCCTTTTCTTTTTTTCTTCTTTTTTTTTTGTTGTTCTGAGATATTTCTGACACACAGACTTGCGCCTGTCACAACGACCTGCCTGGTTGTATCTCTGTGTATGTGTGTGTATGTGTGTGTATGTGAGTGTATGTATCTCATCAACGACACCAGCTGCAGTATTTTGTTGTTCCTGCTACTGCACTAGCGTAAAAGTAACTAAAAATAAATTTACATTTTTTTTTGTTTAGTCTTTCTGCAAACGCAATGGAACTTTTTGTGTATGACAAGAGGGAGCTGCAAATCTCCAGTTAGGTACATAATTGTATATGTATATAAAAGAGATATAAATATATATAAATATATATATATATATATAGTTAATCCCTAAACATTTTTATAATGTCACTATATATATAACTAACACATATATATCTAAGCTCACTCAAGTGAATCTTACAGCCAACAACCATTTTTGTGACTATGTCTGAGTTCTTACTTAGGAATACCTTGTATAAGCATAGGTATAATTTGAATACAGAAATCGTCTTAAATTACTACTAACATTACTTTAACATAACAGCAACATTTATGTTAATGTTAACATAAGAGAATAAGGCATTTTACAGACAGGGAAAGACCATCAAATAAATTAAATGAAGTTTTTAAAGTATCTATAACAATGATAATAATATAATATTAAATTATTTATATTAAATTAGTAAACTTATCAAAATTGTCTACGATTTAGTTATTGATATGGACAGCCAATTTAAATATTAAATCATTTTAAATCATTTTCTAAAAGCAATTTCATATTGAAGTAGTTTTGCCATTTTTAAAAGTCGATTAAGTGTTCATTTATTAACTCATTTATGACATTTTTGAGTGTTTTCACCTAAGTATCTTTCCCTCTCTATTCACTCTATTGCTGTTTCAGTTTTACTCTCACTTTATTTCCATTTGCCATGCTGTGTTACCTGTTGGATGACAATTTAATTCAGTTTACAAGTTTCTGTAATTGCAATTTGAAATTGTATCTACTAATTAAGCACAACGCCCACCACCCACACAGAGGCACAAGCACATACAAGAGCACAATTGCAATTTCCACTAATCACTAATTGCATAATTACCGTTTTCTATTTCTGCTTTACACACTCTCTCTCTCTCACACACACACTAAGCCCCAGCAACACAATTTGAGTGGCTCTACAAATTATTCAAGGTTAATTCTATATTCTTAATATGATATATACTCAGCGTGAAAAAGAAGATTTAAAAAGAATGTTAATCATGAAAATATTTTACAGAGTCAAATATATTTCAAACAATTGAAATAGTAACCAACACTAGTAGCATTAACAGAACACTTGAACAGTAATGTTAAACGAAGAAAGACTTAACAGCAAAATAAATAGGCAAAGCAAAATAAAAAAGAAAGATATCTAAGAAAAGAAAATCAATTGAAAATATATATTGATCTGATCTAAGCTCACCTACTACATTATTTTAATAAACTAAATTGAAATATATATCAACCACAAAGTATTAGGTTGAATGGTAAGGTCGATCCCAAATGTACGTATAACAAAAGGATTCAACTGGGTCACGGAAATGTCTACGTGACTACAAAATGGTCACGTAATCGAAATCCCTAATCTATATCTCCGGATCGAAATTGTATCGTATTAAGAGTTAAGAGGGCAGAATGTTATAAGAATAAATTTTATAAAAATACTCGATAGTAGATGGTGTCTTTGTTAAAACCTTATCGATCGGAATTGTATCCTTGTATTCATGATCATTGCATATTTATATTTATTTGTCAGTTATATTCTATTCTTTATTTCTATGCCCATCTAGATAGGCGATATGTGTGTGTGTGTATGTCTACGTGGGGGTGTGCATATAGATGGCATATATGTTCACGTTCTGGCCTTATAAATTTCAATTTCATGCCTGACTAGCGGCTGAACGGTAAATGTCAAGGGTTATGCAACGAGAGGAAAAGGAGCAAGTGTAAGGACACAACAATAAGGCGGTTTCTGTGGTTGCTTTTGCGGTCTTATCTGTGTGCCCCACTCACACAGACACAAGCTAAGGGAAACATAAAGAAATTCGAGGAAAGAGAGATAGAGAGAGAAAGAAAAGAGAAACAGAAAAGTGATAGAGCGTTATCAATGAAGGTAATAAAAAGCACTTTGGCTATGTCTTTTTTTTCTTGCCAGCTTTCAGGTGATTTAAGATTGAATTGAAATGAATTTGTATTGAATGCTTACCAACTGATTGAAAAGGTAGAAAGTCAACGCGCAGGGCATAGATAGAGGGACAGAGAGAGAGAGAGAGAGAGGGAGACAGAGCAAGACAAAGAAGTAATATGGGGCCAGAGTCAGGCAGGCGTCTCGAATGCAATTTGTCAACGATTTTGCGCAATTTTCCCAGGCAGCCAACAAAATTGAATTCACACGACATGACCTGCATACCTTTACCTCACCTTTTTGCACTTCCCTTTGTATCCGTGTCCTTTCCAATCCTCATTTTTTCTCCGAAAGTAAATTGGAAAAATTTAGCTTCATTTACAACAAATTTTTCGTTAAATTTTAATTGCAAAGTTAATAGGCAATTCTCAAAATGCTTTCGAAAACTAATAAGCAAACTCAATCAATTTCAGCAAAAAGATATAGTCACGAGGAGAAAGAGAGAAAATGTATCTCAAAAGAACAAGAGAAGTAAAGGAAATCAAAAGCCAAGCAAGCATCGAATCAAAAACAAATAAAAAAGAAAATAAAAATTTATGTAAACGAAACTGTCGGCCAAATACTTATACTTGGGCAAACCAATCGAAATGGGAAAACTGCATCCAACAATGGTAAATATGGTTGAGAGGGCGTAAGTGAAAACGGAGAAGGACGAAGTGTTTTATGGATGTGGTTATGGCACATTGAGCTACTCTCAAGGGGGCCAAAAGCGAAGCAGTGGCCTTTTCATAAGATTGTTAGTTGCGAGAGATTTTTCTCATAAATTCTACTTAGCATTAGTTTTGCGAGTAACTAAGAAATACGTATCCGCAGAATATAATATATATGTATATATATATATATATATCTACAAGGACATAACGTTATTGTACTGATTTCCCAATTGGACATATTTTCACAACATTTTTGTAGGTTTTCATTCCCATTTACTTTAAATAAAATTTCGTCTGTAAGGCAAAGGGAAACTCTTTGGCAGAAAACTTTAACTTGGCTTTTTTAAAGTTTAATATTATTTCAAATAATATATTATAATATATAGCTAAAGAATGAAATAATT
This sequence comes from Drosophila neocordata, assembly GCA_018903615.1. Taxonomy (NCBI): domain Eukaryota; kingdom Metazoa; phylum Arthropoda; class Insecta; order Diptera; family Drosophilidae; genus Drosophila; species Drosophila neocordata. Next base: position 386,473 of record JAEIGI010000011.1, read on the forward strand.
TATCTTTATGGTTATTATAATTTTCATTAAAAATCGGGATATAGATAAATATATATGATTATGATAATGAGCTTGAAAAATGCTTTACTTTTACAAACAATTTTTACATTAGCCTTCATGTCGCCTAATGAAAGTCAGGGCTGGTCAATGGCAAAAACATACAATACACACACACACACACAAACACACACATACTTGCAGACGTATCTTTCTCGCCCTTCACTTGGTTAGTTACAATTTGGCAGGATACCAAAAAATAAAAAAAAACATATAAGAAAAAAAAACAAGTAAAAAAAAGGGGGAAAAACCCAAAAAAATCATTTGATGTTGATGATTATGCAAAGCAGAATTTTAATTTTGCAAATGCGCCCAGCATAAAAATGTCTGTCTGACACCCACAACCAACCGCTCCGTCACCCACGATCCCCCCTTTTTGTCGTCCTCACGTAGATATTGCCAAGCTTTTGGCCTGTTTCTTTATACAAGTTAGCAGCAGCTGCCATAAAAATTACAAAATATCATAAAAATTGCAATTTTATGCGCAGTAAATGGCAAAAAATGTATCTTGTGGATGTTATGCAAAGACCAGAAAAAAAGGGGAAAAACGAATTTATGGCCACTGATTGAATTTCAATTGATTTGGTTAGGTAAGGTTAGGAGTGTACTGTACTATACCGATTGTATGTGTCTGTGTGTGTGTGTGTACAGACTGTAGCTCAATTTTTGTGGTTTCTGCAGCTGGCACAGCCCCTCAAATGTATGCTATAGTTTGTTTCGTTCAATTCTTATTGACAAGAACTAAATTTGACATGGCAAAAAGGAGAAGCTCAATAGCAGGAGGCTTTTATTTTTGTTTGGGTGTGGTGGTGGAGTGGTAAAACAGGAGTTTGCCAGAATTTATGAGATTCACGTCAGCTGGCAATTAATTACGTTGCCATGAGAAATACACAACGAACACAACAAAATAACAAAACAAAATGAACAACAACAACAACATTTCCCAACTAACATAGAAAACCAATCAAATTTTAAGGCCTACCAAATTGATATCATATAATTATCATTTTATTCCTATATACTATATATAGATGTTTCTTTTGGAATGGAAGTAATTATTAGACCTGTCAGCTTAAGATTAAAAATAATTCATTTTACTTGCTCAAGATTTTAGTTAATTAATATTTTCACACCTGAACAAAGTCTTCTTGTGATGATGAGTTTTTATTAAATTGGCTAATAATTGACAAGATTTAGAAGAGAAAGAAAAGCTTTGTAAGAGAAACAACATTTTATGGAATATTTCTAAATATTTTCAAAGTGAAATGCATGGAAACTTGTCTTTAATAATCATTTCTCATATAATCATAATAAAATGGAAAGATTTGAGATAATTTTAACTATTTTTGACTTAATGAGTTATCCTTAACACGATATGCAGAAAAAAGAATAACAATTTGGGTTCATTTCTGTAACTTCTATAGGGTAAGTTCGTTTTCAGAAAGGATAAGAAATGACAATCTTAAGTCACATCAAGTATACAATTGTTTAAACAATTTGAAAGAATATAAAAAAAGATATTTTTTAAATTTGTATTACTTTATTCACAGGAATACTCTAATATATATCTATATATACTGCCAAACTTTTGTATTTTAAGCCTTTATATTTAGCTGCCATTATTGCCAAGTAATTCTGATTAATATTCCAAAGGGGCGCTCAAAAAATATTCTGTAGCTTAAGCAGCTTGTAAATCATCAAAGAACATTTTTTGTAATCTTATTTCTATATATTGTCTATATATGTTTAGTATAAATGTTCTGGATAACAAAATTCTAAACATGCACAAGAAAATGGAGGGGTTTGAAATTCCATTACAAAGTTTTACACTAATCAAAAGAAAAAAGAAAGAAGAAAAAAAACTGTTTTTATTTCAACTCAAAGCGAATCAATCAGAAACTTTGGAAATAGGAAATGAGGAAAACTGCACATACCCACAAACACATATATAGCAGTACACACACACACACACACATACATACACATTAAACTTCCGTTTGACCGATTTTGTTGGAGTCCCCACTACTCACTCCCGACTCCAATAAAGCTCTAAATATTTGCATATTTGGCCAAGACAGGCGCAAATAATTATGCAAGTAAATTCAAAGTTAAAGCTAAAAGGAAAATTCAAAATGGCAGCACATTAATTCCTGTAGAGCTCAGCTAAAAAATCCAAACGAAACGAGGGGAAAGTCTCAGTAAGTCGAGATTGGCAATTAATTTTCATGACTTTTATTAGGGCGCCGCCGCCATTTAAAATATGCATCAGTTGGCAGTTTTTCTCTCATTTTTCCATTTTTCTGTGGCGAGGTTTTTTTTTCTTCTTGATAGTTTGGACTCATCAAAAATCATTTTGCAGTGTTAATCAAAAGGAAAAGCTTATCGATTTGCCAAGCACACAGGACACGGCCAGGATAGAAGCACGTGCAAAATACTCTAAGGCAGATGGAATAGGTGGTGCAATACATATACAAACATATGCCAATTGCATTAGCCGAATTGTATTTCCGTTTAAATGTAACGAGTTAAACAATTTTTATGGATACTAAATTTGATTGGAAACGGCATAGGAAGAGATGTGAGTTAGATTCAATATGTTGGTCTATTTGGTTGCAACTTTCATTTTATACAATTTCAGTTTTGTAGGCCAAACGAGTATCAAGTGAGTAATAAACTTTATTTTCCAAATGTTCACATAAACTTGAACAATTTCAATTGGTGAAACAAACTTTAGCAAGATAAAGTGAAATTCATGTTGGTTGATTTGAAGTATTCATGCAAATTCTAAAGAGCTTAGATAACTTCACTATATCAGATAACTTTTCAGATATTATGCTTATCTAAGCCAAGGTTCAATCAATTGTTGGAAAAGTTTGAAGATTGATATTAATTACCTCAAATATCATTTACTTTTTGTTTCTCAATAGGAAATACAAGTTTCGATTAAAAATGAAGCATAGCTTCACAGCTTTTTCATTGACAATTGAGCCAAGACTTGATTGGGTCTATTTTAAGTCTATTGTAAGTGTTAACTAACGAAACAAATGATAATTTTATAACACTAGATCTATAAAGCGACAATAGAAAACCTTGCTAAATCATTACAAAAGGAAGATATTTTATATTCCTATTTGAATCAGAATTCTCTTAGACAGAAAACTTTGTAGAACTACATTTAAAAAGACATACAATATCAATCCTAGAAAGATGGTTTTATATATATCTTTGTTGGTCTTGCTAAATCTTTCCTAAAAAACTGGTTTTCGGCGCACCATCCATTAACCACAACATGCTCGACTATTGATTCCAATAATTGCCTGATCCTAGAGGCAATTAAATGATAAAAAAAACTTATTCAGGAAAAAAAAAAGAACTGCCCCACCCTGTCTGAACGAATTAAATAGATATTCTCCTTTATTCTCCATATGCCGGAGTGAGGGTTACGTGCGCACTTGCGTTGATTTAAGCGGATCAACTTTTTTCCTCACCCAATTAAGTCCATCAGCAAACAATCAATTAAGTGAATGATGTGAGGTGTACAAATCCTTAAGGAATCCTTTCACGCATTCAACAAAACTTTGATTTCTGATTGAATTCGGTATTTTGTTTTTCTTTTCAAACAAAGTTTGCCTAGTTTTACTTTACCTTGGGCATTCGGTAGATTTTCTCTCCCCTTCTCTTATAGTACAAAAGTTCTCTCTCTTGTCGTTTTTGGTATGACATAATTAAAATAATTGCAACAGCCTAATGACACGCCAAATGCTAAAATTAAAATGCTGGACAAAAGTGCTAACCACGAAACATGAGAACTGGCCAGGTTGGCCATATCATGAAGAGAATGGGGAAAGGAGTATCAGTTAGGAACGGAGAGGGGGAAACGAATGTGGGAATGAACACGGGTGCGTCACATGATCTCAATACATAACATACTCACAAAGGCGGGGTTTTGGGTAACTGTGTGTATGTGTGTGTTTCTGGCCTACAACGTTTATGCACTTTACAGCAATTAATTTGCAATAAAACCATTTTTAATGTTTTTCTAACAGTGCGTGTGTGTGTGTGTGTGTGTAGTATTCAGGTGTGTGACATCCTTGTGTATATGTGTGTGTGTTTGCTATGTATCTGTTTGCCGTTCATGTGTTTTAGTTGATTGATGACGCAATGTGAACAGACCCTGATGTCCACTAACCACAACTTAAAATGGAACCCAAATCGATAATTTTGGTAAGTTTTATTTCAGTTGTTATACAACAAATATAAATAGTACATCAATATGTAATATGTTCAACACCAATTATAGTACAAAAGTTCCATAAGTACATAATTAAAATATTTATTGCGCTCCCAAGGCATTTCGATGACGATTTATATTTAATACAACAAAGCTTTAGCTTTTTTTAAATTTTCCAACACTACTAAGAAAACCACTGCTTAGCACAGTTCATCGTATAAGAATCAACTGCTTGATTTAATACAATTTTGTTAGTCAGCTTGGAGTCTCAACATCTTTAAAAATAAATTAGTGTTGAAAAAGAATTTAAATCTTGAAAAGTAAATAAGTGTGAAAAAAGAATTAGATGAGATTAGGTAAATAAGACGTGTAATTTTTGTAGACAATATCTGTTCTATAAATTTTTTAAGTGATTGTCAGAAATTTGGCAAAAGTTTATACTTTTAACAGAAATCTTAACTTTATTATGAAATTTGTTCCTAAGGGTTCGCTTTTAAACTTTAAAAAAGTGTTTTATAGTATATATATCTATCTATAACAGTCTACAAAGTGTTTTTCGCACATAATCTTACTCTTTCTACATTTCTTTAATAAAACACTTAAAAAAATGTTACCCACAAGATTATTTTAAAATTATATTAATACCTTGCAATATTTTGAAAATATTTTCCCTAGTACAAGAATGTGACTAATAGAAAAATGCATTGCAGTGCATCTGAGTTTAGAAGCAAAATCTAAAAGTTTGACAGCCTTAAATATGCAGAAAAGTTTGAGTTTTCACACATTTAGCATCACAAGCGATTTAATTATGTATTTTGAAAAGTTTGTAGTAAACAGGGACTGGGGCTGGGGTAGGGCTTGGTCCAAAAACACATGACATTTATAATTGTATACATCCAAATTGCATTTTTTGCATAAATTGCTTAGCAATTGAGTTTTTTGTTGAGTCGAAAGGAAACGTTAAATTACAAAAACAAAAAATGCTCTTAAATGGATAAATATAAGTTGCTTTGCAGTGAGAAAAATTGCAAGTGCACAATTTTAGCCGTAATTGAAAGAAACTGTCTTAGTCTTGGCTTAACTTTGTGTTACATGGTAATCTTAGCTACATTCTTAGCAAGGCATAATCGTAAAGCAATTGTCATTAAGGAGTGAAATCTCAAACAGAAGATTTAAATTTTCAGAAATTTGTAAAATTAAGTAGGTCTTTTATATAAGCGCAAAACTGCTAACCGCACTGTTCAACACTGTTAATATTCGACTATGCTGCCAACTAAAGCAAGTTCGCTTTATCTTTTCTTTATTTTCTTTTTCCATGTACATTTTATATATTTTCTTTAAGATTGAAAACAAATATTGAAACTTCTCAAAACATTATTTCTGCAATTTGTAGAGAAAACAATAGTTTCGCCCAAGTGGATACCATATTGTTGTGTAGTTTGAGTAGATATATTCAATTTGGCCAAGTACCAAAAAAAGTTTTACTTTACATTAAATTTACATATGTATGTAGATGGGCTTGTGAGAGTGTTTGTGACCCTTCACTGTATAGGTGATGTCCGTTCTGTTACCTGGTTCCCAGTTGTTTGCAAAATCAGGAAGTTTTTTGCCTTGTCATCAGCTCAGTGTCATGTTTTGAGGTGGCGCTTGTGGTGACAGTGGTGGCATGCCACGAAACTGCAACTTGCAATCATGTCAGAGCATTGTCAAAAGATTTTTTTACCATGAAGTGAACGTGCCAGTTCGAAAAAGGGACGACGGACGTAGGTATAGGTTTAGCTTTAGCTTTAGGTTTGCGTGAATAGGGGATTAAGGATGGTTACTGAAAATAGGGGTAAATCTGTCTCCAGCCGTAAATTTCTGGTTTCATGTTTTTTTTTTTTTTTTGGGGAAGCAGTCACGTAGTCAATGCCAATGACGTGGCAAGTTGCAGCGTTGTCCCAGTTGCCAGTTGAGCGACAGATGTCCTGGTCTGTATCCTGTTGTGTGGTCAGCTTGCGTTCAGCTGTCATATCTGGGTAACATTATCACGCAATCATCTACCTAGTGTCACCCCCATGCATCTTCCCTTGAAGCTATCTGGCTAAAAATAACTAGAAAATCGAAGCACGTCACGCATTTTGTTCCTCTAAACCAGCAACCCCCGCTCTCCGCCTCTCTAACCTTTGCTAGTTAGGCCTGGTTATGTTTTTTTTTTTTCGTTTTTGTTTTGTTTTTCTAGTTTATTTGATCGATTTTTTGCCTTTTTATACATTCTCATTTTGTGCTACTTACATATACCCAATGGCCACGCCCATTGCAGGTGTCATAATAATGTTATGTGACTCTTTCTTACCTTACCCATCCTCCCTTGACTGACCTTGAATATTGCTCTTGCTATTGATTTCTTTTTAAGTTAATTAAAATTTTTCGGAGCAAATGGAATAAAAATGGCGCCCAGGTAATGTAGACAAATGAGACGAGTGGGAAGTTCTTCACAGTTGTGGGACAAGGGAAAGATGGCTGGCAACTGTTTAAGGCACTCCCCAAATTAGGTTAATAAAAGAACCAGCCAGTTGAATAAAGTGTAATAAAATGAAGAAAAGGAAGCAAGGAGGCAGTGCCGACATGATAATACCCTGCACTAAAACAAAACATATAGTAATTACTATAATATAACTGTTAAATATTAACATCGAACTGGTGTTTTAATCGGTACCTTTACCAGCACTAATATTAACATTACAGTGGAACAGAAATATTAATATTAACATTAGAAAAGAAAAAACTTAAGATTGAGAATATAACCTTTTCGTTTTGGGTAAAATAATGAAACGATATAATGAATACACTTGCTGTAAGAAACTGCCAAGGAACAATCGATTCAAAAATATCGAGAAGGACCTTTAAGGTACTTAAATTATAATTAAATAATCTATAGCTGATATTTGTTAATTGTTGTTTGAGGTTATCGAACTTGTAAATTTACTGTTCCGGGTTTTCATTCTTCTACTCTAGCATAAAATCAATTAAACACCAAACTTTCTCTTGTTCTCGTTCTCACTTGCTCTCTCTGTCTCTCTCTCCCCCCCTCTCTTTTCCTGTGCTCTGTATTTTGCTCGCTATTCTCTCTGTTGTTTGCTTGGTGTCAACAATGGCCCAAAGCAAATTTGCAAATTCGCAATTTTCTTTTTTTTTCTATTTTTATTGAAACACTAGTGCAGCCATCGTAACGCAGCCACCTGCTTGTTCACTACCCCACACCTTCATTTCCCTGTACCAGTACATCACTTAGTTGCTTCTTCAGACGCCTCCGGCTAGGCGACTAATTTGTTGGCGCATCGGCAACTTTTTTCCTTTTTTTTTTTTTGTTTAATTATATACATAGCATAGCATAGTTGAGGGCGCGGTCCGCAGAGTCACGCCCCAAATTGGCTCGTCGGAAGCAAATATTTGTTTCCTTCCTCCCGAGCTATAGAAATGTGTCGTCCAGCAAAATGATCTTCAACCCAATTGCCCTTTTTCTCCCTTTTCTGTAATGCAATCAACATGAAAATAATTAATACAATTAAAAGTAAACAAGCCGCCGTGTGTCTGTCCATGTATGAGTGTCTATAGGTATGTCTGTCTGTGTGTGTGTGTCGGTATTTTCCAATTTTAATTAAATGACTGGGCATCGTCCTCGTTGTAGTCCATGTCCTCGTTTGCCAACGACTGCTGCATACTTTTATGCGCACAATTTACTTAAATCGAATTACAAGCAACCGACATTTGAATTGAAATTAAGTTGCTGCAAAGGTGCAAAAGCGCAGCCTAAAAGTATATCGACTATTATATACCCACTAATAAGCTAAATTCTTCGATATTAACCCCTGTAAAACTGATACACATCTTTATAAGTTTACAAATTGTTATATACTTTCGATAAATAAGCGAAAAGAAGAATCTATATTTTTTGATAGAAATTTCCCATAATTTTATGTTTAAAAGGATACATTTATTTGATTTGAATATGCCCCTTCAACGTTGAGCTTACAGGTCATAAAAACACAATGCCCGAATTGTTTCAGGACAATGCAATTAATTTGCAATTTGAAAACTGAAAAACAACCACTCCCCCTAGTGCAATTATAAATGAGCGCTTTTTAATTTGATTTGAAACCTTTTTCATGAAATTACATTTTCAATTATAAAGAATTTTGATATGTTTATAATTTCGTATACAAATATATAACTTAAATCTGCGTCCCTTTTTACTAAATGTTTCTATATACATATAAAAGACTGGCAAATATCAAATTTCGTGACAATCAAGTTATTGACCTTAAACTTTGTTTTTAACCGATCATTTCTATGAAAGCTTTATAATATAATCAACTGATTTCGAAGAAATTTAAGAGAATTAATAAGTAAATAAAACTATTGAATGTTAGGATTACTGTTATTTAACTGACAAGCAAAAAGCCTTCAACATTCTATGGAAACTCTATGCTATAATCAACTGATTCTAAGAAGTCCTAATGCAGATCCTAGACATTTGTTAAAGCTAAAAACATTCAATTAAAGGTAAACTTTATTTTTGAGTGATCTATCTATCTATGAGAGCTATATGATATAGTCATCTGGTCGACTATATGCCAGATTTCAGCTCTGTAGCTTTAGGATTCCTAAAGAAATCTCAAAGAAGTTCGAACTGATTCAGACAGACAAACGGACGGAAATACTAAATAACTTAATCAACTTTGTCTTAATTGGTATTCAAGTTGGCAAGAACTTTTAAAGATAGTAAGCATTAATAAATTTTTAAATAGACTGATTAACTATTTCAATGTCCATAAAAGATATTTTAAAATTAAAATTGATTAACTTTCTCATAGACTCATTTCAAAAATATGTTAATGAAGTTGCAAGAACAAAGAGACGGCAATTGTATATGCCTTATAACGAGTGGCCAAGTGAAAACGGTTAGAATGAAAAAATGGAAAATCTTGGCCAGCTAATTAGATAGCAAACTTACAAAATGTGTTTTTATGGAAGCTAAAGTCAGATGATGGAGCATATGAAGAAGATGTTGTTGTGATTCGTTTTTGGTGAGGAATTTGTTAGAGAGTTTTGATTGGATTGCAATTCGATTGGAATGGTTGAATGGCTGCAACGTGCAACACACAATGTACAACATGTACGAAGATGAAAAAATATTTGCATGTGACTTGACTTTCTAATAATTATGAATGCTGATTAGCAGCAAAGTAATTGCCTTTCTTTTTGCTGCTTGGCTAACTTTTTATAAGGTAATCCACCCAGTTGAAGGTCTCAACGGGTGCCACCATAAAAACGAACAAATAATTAAATAAAAAAAAGTACTTTAAATATGTTTTAATGAATTGAAACAAAGAAACAAAAAGGATAACTCTGACGCTAAAGAAACTTATTAAGTTATTAAATATGAGAAAAAAGAGATAACTTTGATTGTATCGAATTTGGTATACCCTTTCCCTATTAGTAGAGGCATACATATATTAAAAGATTTCTTTATATTTGGACTCACCTTTGAGCAGATGCTGCAAAATGTTGTCCTTGTGCTCATCGGAATGCGGTTCACCCAATATGATGAGCAAATAACAGCCAGTTAATGGACTAGGCGGACCCACCATGCCGCCGGCCAAACTGGAGGCAGCACCACCTTCCGAGCAAGCAGTATCCAAAGTAGCTCGTCCACCGCCACCAATTTCGGATGGTGGCAATGAGCTTGCCCCGGCATCGGTGGCCGCATCATCAGTGCCAGCTGCACCAATGCCGCCATCAGCAGCCGCAGTAGCACCAGAACCAGCACCACCATCAGCATCAGCATCTGCACTAATTGCATCAGCTAGATCAGTGGAGATCGGCATTTGCTCAGGTGGTGGAGCAGTGGCCGCATCTTGGCCAGTGCCGGCCATGCCAATGCTTTCAGTTGCAGCAGCAGTAGCAGCAGCACCGCCGGCAGCAGTAGCAGCAGCGGCTGCAGTTGTCGATGTTGTTGCTTTTGGCTGATCTCCCATCACAGTTGTTGTTATTTTTTTTTTGTTGTTGTTGTTCTTGTTTTTAGTTTGTTACTTGTATTAGTTTTTGGTTTTGGCTTTATTTGCAGAGTTTTTCAAACCCGCTCACTTTACCTCACTCTAACGTTATAACGCTCTCTCTCTCTCTCTCTGTGGAACTCTCTCTCTCTCTATCTCTCTCTCTATTTCTTTCTCTCACTCACTCTATATACGTTTCTTTTGCTGCGTTTTGGACGTTTTTTCTTAGCACACGCAAATTTTCTTGGAAAATGTTGCGGTAAAACGTTGAACGCTCAGTCTTCAAACAGTTGGAGCGGTTAAACGGGAAGGAGGAACAAGATGAAGGTGCAGGCAGCAGGTATATGCAGTCGTGTGGGTGTGGCACGTTGCAAATATTGCCCCGCTTCAATTCACACCTTCTGGCTAAGCTGTCGGCGCTTTTTGCAATTGCAATTGTACTTTTTGTTTGCTGGCCGTGACTTTGGGCTCTTCTTTCTTTCTTTCTTCTTTTTGTTGTTGTTGTTGTTATGGACAAAAAAAGAAACAATATTGTTTGCTCAATAGTTTTTCTTTTTTAATTGTTTTTTTTTGTTTTTAAATTAATTCTTTTTGTTGTTGTTGTTGTGCACACTTTGAAGCTGTGTTTGTTTTTTGGGTTTTTTCTTTAATTTTGTTTTTTTGGATTTAAATGTGTGTGGTTTTATATATATATATATATGTATATATATATATCTACATACATATATATATATATATATATATATATATTGCAATTGGCGTGTTCTTGTTTTTTGTTTAATAATTAAATATATATATATTTGTATATATTTTTTAGTGTTGTTGTTTTTGTTTTTTACTGTAGATTTGGACTAGCTTTTACTTTTATATTTACTTGTAGCTTTAATTAAATTTATAATAATTGTCTTTGGATTTTGTTTTTAACATGAAAATTCGTTTTTTGGTTTTTTGTTGTTTTTGCTTTTAATATTTAATGTTTTGTGTCTTTTTTTTTTTTATTCAATTTATTTTATGAATTGTTTCTTGTGACTCGATTTGGTTTTCTTTTTAAGCTTTCTTTTACGTTTTTGCTGGGCAACAGATCTGCAAAGAAAAAGAAATAAATTAATAATAGTATTAAGAATAATAATATTAATAATAATAGATAATAATAAGTATTAATTAATATTACTATTATTACTTAAAATACTTTTAAAAACCATAATAAAAACATTTGGATAGTTTGCAACAAATCTAATCTTATGTTTTCTATATAAATTTTTTCCCCATTTTTCTTTTTTACTAACAATTTTTCGGTTTTAAATAAATGTAAGCTTGAAAAACTTCTCAAAATAATCTTATATAGATCAAAAAAATTAAATTTTGGTGCTTATTAATAAATGGTTAAGAAATGGTCCAATTTTAGGACTGTTTGGAAAAATCTTTAGATATAAGTTAGTTCTTTTAAAACAAAAGTCTTTTTTAAAATATTGAATTGAAAATATTTAAGGGTAACAATATTCTGTAATATTTTTGTTTTATATTATAATATACAATAATAAATGTCAAATGGATTGTACTAATCGCCAAATTACTTAGTAAAATGGTTATTAAATCTGTCATAGAAATATAACTTAGTTTAATCCAGATTTCCATAGATCAACCTAAGATATACCTACATATGTCGAAGATATGTAAGATACAAGATATGAAAATATGTGTGAATTTTTAAACAATTTAGTATTATAATAAAAATATTATTATTTTGAAAAGTCTATAAATTTTGAAACTCAGTAGATTTAAGTAACAATTAAAAAACATCTTTAACTAAAAAAAAACCTAATTAAAATCAAGCAACTTTGTTAGTTAAAAGTCCGAAATCATATTAAAGATATATATCCCTATTTTCTATATTGTTAAGAGAGAGAAAACTTCTCTATTATCGATGCAAAGATTGATAACTTAAACTTGAAGAAGAATCAAGAAGAATCTATTGAAATCCACAAAATAAAATAGATTTTGTCAATATTTTAGCTTAAACAATTCAGCTAACTATATCAATATGTATTTTTGTTCTTCTTTTTTTTTAGATTACATTTTATTTTATAGCATAATCATGCAGCATTTTTAACCTACAAGCCAATTTCTAAAGATTTCCCATGGGATCCCCTACATTGGACAAAGAAGCCGGAGCTATAAAAAGATGGGCCATAGGCGGGCGCCTAACTTTGAGTACATGAAAATGCATTGAACTTTGGACGTGTTGCTGAAATAGACAAACACCAACAAAAGCAAGAACAACAACAGCAGCAGCAGCGACAGGAGTAACAATTTGCACATATGCACCACCGACAAACAGCAGCAGACACTGACACCGCAACCCGCCCCAAAAAGATGTCGTCATCGCTCCATGGCAACGACGACAACCACGACGAAGACGGCAACAACATCGACGGCAGCAACATCGAAAGGCGACGTCATCAGCTTTGGGCCTGGACTGCATGTGGCAACTATAAAAAGCAACTCCTTTTGATATATATATATATATTTCACTGCACTACCCTTCTATATCCGCCCACCTCATTGCTGTTGTAATCCTTCAAATGTGTTTGGTCGCGTGCCTTAAACACGGCGGGGCAGCTTGGGGGTTTCGGTCCGTTGGCGTTTGCATGATTCACCCCAAGTGTTATTTCTTCTTCTTGTTGTTGTTGTTGTTCCCGGCTTGCATTTAGTAAGTTTTCTCATATATATATTTTTGTATATATGTTTTCGGTTTTCTTCTTCTTTTTTTCCCTCCTGCATATATGGTAAAAATAGTAGTGCTCCAATGGTTTGTTTCTACATCTGCTTTTGGGGGTCTTGGCCACGCCTTATGGTTGGCAAAAAAGACATACACCATAGGACCAGTCTAACTTTAGTCACACCGAACATTATATACTCTAGCTATTGCTCTTTACGACCTATGAACAATAACTTTTCTATATCCTTTTCAATTCTATTCTATATCTCGCTGAACTCGTTAGTCTTAGAATTAAAAAAAGGTTTCATCAGCTCATCATGATTGTAAATTCAATATTTATATAGTTTACTCTACAATTCAAAGAAGATAGTTCTTCTTCCATCTTTTATGTATTCTTAAGTTTTGTTCAAAAGGAATATACCCATTTCATAAAGAGTATAATGAGGGATCTTCGGTAGATATAAATATTCGCTATTTTCGTTTTGGGATCGTAAACTGCTGGGGCAGATGCTAAAATCAACATCAGTTTTGAAAGAAGGAGTAAAAGACAACTAAACTAAGCTATATTAAATCAAATTTTATAGAAAAATTGACAAAGAAAATAAAATATTTATAGAAGTCATTAAAAGTTGATTTAAAACTAATCTCTCTAAGTTCTCTTTTTGCTATTTCAATGTATGAAAAAAAAAAAACAGTTTAGTAGAGTTTTAATCCCTATATAATCTCAGGATAATCAAACTATATCAAAAATCAATTATGGCTTATAATTTATATGACATGAAATATTAATAATATTTAGTTTTCAATGTAATAATCATTGGATTAAAATTAAAAAATTTATGTTTGGTTTTAGAATGCTTTACAATTTATGATCAAATATATATATATTCGTGTACATTAAACTTTTATTATGAAATTGCAATTCCTTTAACAATTTCAGGCTCTACAACATTTGAAAAATTAACTCTCATCTAAATGAAGTGAAAGTTGAACTCAATATCTAAAAAAAAAAAACGTGTTCAAAATGCAATTTGAAGATATTTGCTTCATTTTAACTTCTTTTTCAATTTGTTTTATTATAGAAATTACCGGATAATTTGCTCATTAAAAAAATCTCTATGGAACAGTCATTAGACTGAAATCACTTATCGATCACACAGTAGAAAAATTACAAAAAATATTTAAGAAGAAGATACACTGGAACAACACACGCTTTGAATGGCTAAATTAGACTAAAACTGAATGAGTAGCTTGAAGTTGAAACTGCCAAAGGAAGTTGAGGAATCAATAGGTCACACACACACACACACAGAGAGACACATGCATACGCACACACACACGCACACACACACACAATCCTGCAAATGTGTAGCACGTAGTTGAAGACCGCAAACGCAGGGAGATAGAATAACGAACAAGGAGTTCTTTCCCATTCTGATACATATGATATCACCGCAGAAAGCCACACCAGAAAAAAAAGTTTCAAAAAAAAAAATACAAAAACAAATTATGCGATTTAATATAAAAAAAAAATTTACTTAAACTGGCAAGTCTTCTTTTTTTGGATCTCTTTTTATTTGCTGCTTTCAATTTGTTTATTTATTTAATTTTTTTTTTTTTCTTTAATTCTTATGCTTTTTTTGAATTTCTTGTATTTTTCTTTGCTTTTCACTTGCTGCTAACGTTTTGAAAGCTCGACGACGACTAAATCTTTGGCCGGAACAACTCGCACCACGAAGCGGCAGCGACAGCGGCAAGTAGCAAGTAGCAACCAGAGGTGGCAGCAGCAGCAGCAGCAACGATGGCAGCAATTTTGCGGCGTCGACAACGCCGACAAACTCAACGTCCAGTGGCAAAGCTATTGGAAACATTTTCCAATTGCCTGGCAATGCGGCTCTATGAAGCTTTCCCTCATCACAGCTGGCGCCAAAGGAAGGCTCGTCCTCGTCCTGCTTGTCGTGCTCGTTTTCGATACCTTCGTACTGCGTAATTGTCGCGCGGCGACGCTTTTTTGCTGGCCGGCTTCCAGTTAAATGCGTTTCATTTCATTTCATTTCAGTTTAGTTCAGTTCGTCTCATTTCGTTTCGTTCCGCACCGGCACCGCCGGCACCACCATTGAGTTACTATTTTATGCCCAGTCATTGTAACTAGCAATGTGGCGCTTTGGCATTTAAAAATCAACAAAATGAATAACCAAAGACAGAATATAAAAGGAGCAACAAAAAACAAAAACTTTTGGTGCCATGGAGGACCTCGTACTCCGGAAGAAGAAAGCAATTTTTTTTGGCACATTGCCAGCTTTGTAATACATTTTGCCTATGGAGTTAACTAAGTGCAAAGATTCTATAATACAATATTTAAGACTTGATTCAAAAACGCATTTGTTCTCAATATTTTTTCAATAATCTGTTTTAAAAATTGGCATAAACTCCAGAGAAAGATGATGAAATAAAGTTCCATTTGACCTAAATACCTTTTTTTTACCAGTATATTTCTTTTCCAAACGCTTTTTTCTATAATCTTTTTAAATATATAGATATATATATAGAAGACTTGGGGCTATTTTGAATACTCAAACAATAAAAATATTTTTATATATGTATTTAATTAGGAGATATTTCAATTCATTTGTGAATTAGCAGAAGAATAAAAATTTCTTTAATCTCTTTTTAAGAAAAGATTACAATATACAAAATTAAGATTGAAATATACTAATTCTCAAGACTTTACAGATCAAGGATCATTATAAAGACTTCATTCTAGTTTCTAGTTCTTTTTGGAACAGAAGTTACAAAACGTAACATTCAAAACACAAAACGATAGTAAATATTTCTAGAACTTTTATAAATATTTTTTAAAAATAACTTTGTGAAAAATAATATTTATTTGCTTGTACAGGTTTTTGTTCTTTCACCACAATATTTCTAAATAGAATTACTGTTACCATTTATAAGCACTTTATACTATACTATACACTTTATACTAATTTTGTTTCACAATACTTTAGGATATTCAATAATAACAATAAATACTTAAGTTATTCTTTTGACATGATGAAATACAAAAGCAAATTTAGGAAATTAAAACAATAGTTAAAAAAGTTTCTTTCTTTTAAATCTAAATTTCTTCGGATATCGCTACTGTCTAAGGAAATCTTACAATCAATTGTTGTTGTTATTTTGGCCGGCAATTGTCACTGGTAGTGTTGGATTGCACTAGACACTCGGAATACAACTGAAAAACTGACAGAGACAGAGACAGTCCGGCTGGCTGGTTGGTTTGCTGTCAGGCTCGGTAATTTGGCGTCGCGTCGTAGCGACAAACGACTGGAAAGACAGACGAAAACCGACCGACAAGCCGACCGGTCCGTCTACCAATGTTGTAAGATGTGGCAATACCAAACGTAATTACGCAATTTCCAAGCAAAATGTAAATTAAAGAACATGGGGATCGGCTTAGTCTAGCTTAAGTCACTTTAAAATGTTACAAAATAGTATTATTGAAATGTTTGAAGCTTCAATCCATTTCTCCTTAAGAAAGAACTTATTATATCACATCTTTTTATCAAAGATCCATTTATGATCTTTAGTCAAAATGAGGGACTGAGTACTCCTTTACATAGAAGAAGAATTCATTGGAATTAACCAACACATCGACTGGAAAGTCCTACAGCGCCTAACTGTACGATTCCCCCCTTAACCATCATCTGATGAACAGCTGCCAGCCAGCCAGTCAGCAGAGTGAAGTATTGATTTTACCGCTACTTTTGATGCCGGCTGTTCCCACTTGATGAGAACGTGTGGAGACGATGTGGACCCGAGACCGCATATCGAATAGAGCGAGCCAGTGAAACATTGAAACGGATATGTGCCAAAAACAGCTGCTATTGCTGCTGTGTGCGTATGTGTGAGTCGCTCAGCTGTGAGCCAATTCAGCCGTTGGATTTAAAGTCGGAATGTCAAATGGCTTGTGCGACAACATGCTGAGTTTTGACCTCCCCAACGTCATTCCCCTATACGTAATGTACGTATATTTATAAAACCAGCGATTTTTCCTACCTCAAATATGTATGATCCTTAATTGGCATGACAATTGACTTGACTAAGGTCATGGTAATCCTTTTTGACAAATTTTAAAAAACTATAAACTAACGGAGACAGCGAAATGATTTTTGAATTTAGCCCTGACTATGATTAATAAATAATAAATTCTTTTTTGATTATAGTCATTATGCCGGTAAATTATATAGATATATGTATATTTTTTAGGTTATGTCACAAATGTCATCGGATTGCAACTGAATACTTATCTAATACGTAATCAAATTGAAAAAGAGTTGCTTTAATTGATCTATCAATATATTGATTATTTTTTTTAAAGTGACTTGAACTAATATATATATATCATTATATGCGGTAAAGTTTAATCAACATAAAGTTACATTAATCTCTATATAGATCCTGTTGATCCTAAACTCTACCAGATAAAAAAGGTGAATTTGAAAATCGAATTATGTATGTATATACATGAATATATCAAGTTATAGACTTTATATATAGTTTTTGAATATACGTACTTAAAATATATTTCAAATATATTGAAGAACTTTATTATTCGATATCCTTTTTAAAAAAAATTAATAATTTTAAATTTATCTTACCTTTTTTGTTTTATTTGTGTTTTATCTAATATATATTTTATTTATTTATTTATTGATGGAATAATTTGTTGTACATTTCTGAATTTGGTTTGGTTTTTGGTTTCTCAATTTGTTTGTTTTGTTTTTAATAATATATAATTAACTTCACATTGGCATTGCACTATTGGATGGAGCAAGTTTTTTTTGTTAATATTTTTTTTAAAGCTTTCCAAGTTTAATTATTATTTATTTGGTTTCTTTGTAAATATTTCTTTGCGATATTTAAGTTTTAATTAATTTTTTTTTAAATAGGATTAGCACAAAATGGACTTGTGTTTGTATTTGTATTTGGTTTTTTAGACATTATTGCATACATCTATATCGATTCCTTCTATATATATTGTATATATATATATATGTATATGTGGAACAAAGCGGATACAATCTGGCAAGCAG
Source organism: Drosophila neocordata (assembly GCA_018903615.1). Classification (NCBI taxonomy): domain Eukaryota; kingdom Metazoa; phylum Arthropoda; class Insecta; order Diptera; family Drosophilidae; genus Drosophila; species Drosophila neocordata. Next base: position 404,614 of record JAEIGI010000011.1, read on the forward strand.
CACACAAAAAAAAATGTTTCAGTTTTTTTTTTATATATATATATGCATATATAATAAATATTTATTCGAAATTGTTTTTATTATTGAAGCAGTTGATTTACTTTTGCAATATATTTATATTTACTTTTATTGTTGGTTATTTATTGTTTCTTTTTTGGTTGGTTACTTTATCTGAAGCAACTTTAATTTTGGAAATAAACTTTAGACGGATATTGATTTTTAACTGCTTGTCGTAGTCGTCGTCGTCGTCTATGGGACGTCTCCCTACTTTTGGCTATAGGTTTTGTAGGCCTTAGTTAATTAATTGATTGATTGCCATTACATTACTTTTTCCTCAACGATTTTCACATTAATACGCAGTTCCACAAATTAGTTAATTCCTTTTAGTAATTTTTAGGTATTTTCTGCGTTTTTTCTTTTTTTTTTTTTGTTTCTATTATTTATATATCTTTTTGGCTGACTCGTTGACTGGTCTTGGTCTTGGCTGACTCTGAACTCTGGCTATGTCTGTAGCTCTTTTGGGTACAACAGCTCTTCGTGCCACTATATGTGTATGTGTGTGTGTTTGTGTATGTGTGCGTAGTGTGCACAATTTTTCCAATTCACAAACACACTAACACATTTATTATCTTTCTACTTTTTGTTTTTGTGGCACATTGGAAACATCATGCGATGTTTTTTTTTTTTTTCCTCTTTCTTGTCGTCATTTCCCACTGCAAAACATGTGACGGCACTTCCAATGGCGCAAGCGTAGGGAAAGCCAACAACAATTATCAGCCGGAGCCGAACATCAGGTTGGCAAAAGCCATTGAAACCGAACAGCTGATGAACGAAGGATATAATGACAAGGATGCCGCTGTATATGCTGCGATTTCTAATGGTTTGCCGTCGGCCAGCAATAGCCACATGCATTCATCGGCTTAAAAAACGCATGTAACATGCATAGGTATGTATGTATATGTATGCATCATGTGTGTTAATATGTATGTAGATCCGATTGCTAATATCTGATACATACCTAATAAGACATGAAGATATCAGATTTGAAAATATATTCTTACTAAATGGAATGAAAGTAAGTCATAGAATCCTACACTCCGGTGGAGATACTTTAAGAAGATTAAAATATTACAGATTAGACTTAAATTGCTTATAGAATAAGTTTTTGGTCATGATAAGTGCATTGGCTTTCACGATATCAAAACATAAAACACATAATATGAATTCTTATTAAGTCTTGTGATCGAAAATTCCAAAAATAATAAGACAATTCTTGTGCATTTACTCCACTAGCCAAAAAATAAATTGGAACCAAAGCTTATAATTATGTTTTATATGAAATATCAAGGCAGATTAAGCTACCTACTTAAAAAACTCCTTTTATATAAATTAATATGTTAAATTTGATCATAAAGCCAGAACTTTTATTTCTTTAGTTGAATACAACGATAGCATGACCAAATCAGATTCCAGTTTCTATAAGTTTGGAATTCTTCCGTACAAGTTTGACAGTCTTTTAAAAATATCAAATTAAAAACTGCAAAATAGTCAAGTTATTTGTTTCTAGAAGGCTTTATAAAGCAGAGTTAAAACATAATGACAACTCGAAATGTTCACCAACACTAACATTAATAGAACAGTGAAAATGTAATGTTAACTTTAACATAGAGAAAAAGATTATTGATAAAAAATTGAACAAATATATACTCAAACAATATTAAGTAAAAAGCTAGGATAACTACAGCAATCATCTAACTTGAAAAAAAAAAGAATTTGGTTATTAAGGCTTTAAGTTAAGGAGTCTAGAATGATAAGAACCAAGCATGAATAGTTTAGAAAAGTTATTTTTGTACAAATTTTATTTATTATCTCTTTTTTTTTTTTGGTGGACCGATCTTTATGTAAATCAAATTACGGAGAAAATTTAATAGACAACATTATTTCTCAAGACAAGACCACGCCCAGGAAAATTCAATCAAAATCAGTAGAACTGATTTTGAATTCTCTTTTTTTACCTTAGCTCTCTTTTTATTTATCTCGTTCTCTCTCTCTCTTTCTATCTGTTTCTGTCTCTTTCACACAATACATGCAAATGCAAGATTCTATGACTAGGCAAATTTCCAGTTGAATTTCATTTAATTATGACTTAACACGAAATGCCGTTGCATACTTTGGGGGATACATATAAGTACACATGTACACAAATACATAGACACAAAACTTATGTCTGCATACATACATATGTATGTATATAGCTACTATATTGAAATGAAATAAAAACCAAAAAGAAAAATAGAAGACGAACAAGGAAAAAGGGAAGTGCATCTGGTGCTCCTGCTGCTGCTCCTGCTGCATCGCGTGCGCAATGCACTTATAATACCAAAGAAATATAAAATTTATATTCATTCTTTCGTTTTAGTTGTTTGTTGCTAGCTATTTTTATTACCGACTTTTACTGGATCATTATAATCATATTAAACAAGTAAGGGTTTTAATTAAAAAAAAAATAGAAGAAAAAAAGTCAATGCTTTGCTCATTTCCGTTTCAGGCGCCACCTGGCGTCAACAGAACTAATTACATTTTATTAATTAGAAGAGGCAGAAACGAATAGCAAAAACGACACAAAACAAGAATGGGTATTAGATTAATTTCCGCAGACTTTTTGTAAATGTTTTTTTTTTTTGCCCTTTATTTCGTTTGCCTACATACCTTCCAACAATTTAGGACCTTTGTCCTTTTTGGTTTTGTTTGGTATAATAAATTTCAAGCAAAATACAAGCAACAACATTCTGCAGTAATTTCAGATCATATTGCGCCATCGATTTTTGTTTACCTTTTCCCTTTTTTTTTTTTCTTTTTTTGTTTGCACCTTTTCATGCTATCGGAAACGGAAGTGGCAAGTTGCATTGCGTCGCTGCCGCTTAAAGAATGAAAATTGGTTGGGGTCGATGTAGAAACAAGGTGACGCTGATGATGAGAGTCGTGTAGAATTGTGGCTATAGCTAGTTGTGGGGGAAAAGTCAAATAACTGGCGGTTTACTCTACAGACCGATAATTTTTCATTTTAAAAAAATATTACGCATACGCCATGGAGTTTATAAATATTTGAAAATGAATGATATTGTGCTGTATATAAGTACCATGATAGTTCTATCTTATCTCGGCGCTAAAAATATTTACCCAGAATATAGAAATTTTTGTTAACCAATCGAAATGTTTGCAAACGTATTAAAGTTCTCCCATTCGCCATTCATTAACCTCCAATCTTTTAACTAGTTTAAATAAAAATTAAAGTCCTTTTATAAAATTTTGTTAGCAATCTTAAAATACTTTAGCCTCAGCAATTTAATGAGCAAATTAAACGTAAAAGTATATTCAATCAATAATAAAAACAAAAAATATGTATCGTTGTATAAGAAATGTATCTTAATTATGTTACCAATGAAATAAAAGTGGCTGGGATTTAGATATTAATTATGTTCGAGCAAAGTATAAAATAATCAATATTGACCCACTTCTGGATAAACATTTACAATTAGTTCAGCTACTTGGAGCCACCAAAGACTATCAGACAAAGTCGAGGTCAAGCCAGGACAGAATTGTTTTCGTACACTAAACGGGCCATGAAATTGCAGAACATAAAACCTAACTAAACTGTAATAAAAAGAAAATCAGTAAAAGACCAAAATTACGGCTATAACATCATTTCTATACCCTAACAATCGATCATTCATTAAACAGTCATCATGATTTGCAAAAAATAAGGTAAAAACTCTACATTTTTATGCTAATCCATAGACTAACCTTGACTATCATATGGTCTCGATTTTGTAGATGAAAAATATATTATCAAAAAAGCTTTAAAACTTAAATTAGTTTAATAATAGCCGCTTCTCTGATGTAAATGCAAGATTGCTTCTGATAACAGCACCGATTTTGTGATATTTTTAATCATAATGATCAGATGTTTGTAACTCATAAAAATATACGTTTTGAATCCATAAAGTATATATATTTTTCAACACCAATAAAAACCGAATCGATACAGCCATATCCGTCAGTTTTTCTCTTTGTTTCTTGGTACTATTTAGACCTTAAAATATAAGCTAGATGGTTAAAACTTGATAGGTAAGTATTTTGGATAAGTATAAAGATAAAGTATAAAAATCAGTCGGATCGAACAACTATAAGATTTAAGAACTTGACTTTAGCCCCAACAAGCACAAAAGACGCAGGTTCAACCCCCGCTCAAGGAAAAAACCTTTACCTAACCTTTAATTGTCAATTATTAACTAGTACTCTATTGATTATATATAAATATTTTTCGTGTAAATAAATTTGTTTTGTGGGCGAACTGATTTACGAGTGTTTGAGGTCATTTCTATTAAAATGAAAGCAAACAGATGGACACATTGTATTGATTTATCTTGGACAAATGTTTATGAGATTTGGAGTGCCTACCTGATTTTCATAACCAGCTTCTAGATGTAAGTAATATACCCTTCTTAAGAGTTTATCTGATATTCATTTGCAGTTATTTTTATGATAATCAAAGGGCTCTTGTATCGACTCCTTTTCAATATATTAGATTTGCTTTGCTGTGCTCCTACATTTCTCTCTCTCCCTTTTATTAACTTTGATTTGTTTTTCTTTTTGTTGTTGTGTTTGTTTTGCTTGTTGGCTTCTTGTTGCTTTTATTGTTATTAATATTTCATTTCCTTTCCACCGCGGCCTCCATCCTTTCAGACTAAAAACAGAAACGCGTTTTATTTTCGTTAACCAATATTACGTCGTTTCGTTTTCTTTAGGCATTTTTGGTTATTTTATTATATTAAGTTATAAATTTCAAGGTCAGACAGCACAAAACATGCTACATACAAGCTGCCACAAGCCGGGGTGCCCAATGTTTTTCTTGTGGTTATTGTGGTTCTTTGGACAGCACGCAAACCCAAATGCCATCTACATCTCCTTCTGGGTTTCCTTTTTGTTTTTATTACATATTTTTCTTCATTTTCTTTCTCTAAATTATTTTTCCCTTTGTTGTTTTTCAAGTCTTTAATGCCAACTAATTGCCTTGTTAAATGGCGCTTGCAGGTCAGCAAATGTGTCAGCTGAGTGTCATTTAGAAGGACCCCGAGTAAGGATTCTTATTCGCTTGTATAATAACATGTGTGTTTAATGGAACTTTATATTCGTTATAATAGAATTTTTTTTGTTTTAATATTACAGTATGAACATTTTCCGCACGTCTCCGCAATTGAGTAACAGTAACAAACTTAAATTAGTAGAAACGATCGTGACATTTACTAACACTGACATTAACAGAACAGAATGAAAATGGAAATGTTAACGTTAACATAAAAGAGGGGATAATAAATTGCAAGTTGCGAAAGCGATTTATTGAAAGAAAAGAAAAATACAAATAAAAAGAAACTAATAACACCTTCTATATTAATCGAATAACCTAAGTGAAAACACTTACTATTAGATGATGTAATTAAGCCATATTTGCCAGTCTTTTAGTAGCTTTGCCGGTTAAGTTGTTTGTTGGTAATACATAGAAACTTGTTAAATGGATTCTTTCTATTTCTTTCTTTACTTTTATAACGTAGTCCGATCGAAAAGGTCATGGAAATGTTTAAGTCCTTTCCACCATATATTGTTTGAACAAATTGCTTTAAACACGCAGATGCTTAGAAGTGAAATATCATGATCCGACTGTCTGACTTGTCTCAGAGCCTTTGAGCTGGTCTATACCGAAAGAAAATGGATCAAAAAATGTTAATTCAGCGATCTGGTTCACTTAAGCTATCTTATTTTTGTTTTAAAATCTGGCTTGCTGGCATTTACCACATCAGGTAGTATTAAGGCCAAGCGTGTTTGAAGGTATATTTTGTTTTTGTTGTTGTTTGTTGCTTTGGATTTTTTGTTGCCATTAAAACACCACATGCTGGGGGGATATATACTATATATATATATATATATCGTTTGGTGTGTGCCTAAAGCCTGAGAACCCTCATTGTGCCGCAAGTTTCCTTCATTTGTACACCTCTCTCCCTCTTTCTCTCTCCCTCTCTTATTCTGTGTCTTCTCCCCAGGATTGTGCTTTTTTTTAACGTAAATCGATGCGCCAGCCACAGCGGACATTAAGTAAAAGGCAACACATACATACATACATACACACACACAAAAGAAAAGGGAAAAAGGAAAGGCAAGAAGAGGAATGGCAAGCTCTGTCTGACTGTTGCCAGTTTGCTGGGAATTTCAAGTGTCACTTTTTGGTTGGTTGAGCGGCTTTGACACGTGGCAACGTAAATTGAAATGCCGCCGACAACGTTTCGTACATATCTATTAGGCCCAGAGAGTCTTACGCCCAAGGCGGCACTTAGCAGCGAAATTTCGAACGAAAATGTACACTCCTTCCTCCTCACCCCACACTCCAGGCGGGCTAAAAGAGTTTTCTCTGAAGAGAGGAGTAGAAAATAAAAATGGAATGGGGTAAAATGGTAGAATAGTCTGTCACCTGCTGTTTTAATAAAGAAATGCAATGGCTCACTTTAAGCAAAATTGACTGAACTTTGAGAATTAAGTTTATAAATTTGGCAAAGAAAAAAAAAACCCCAAATAACATTAAACAAAGAGTGGATTAAATCATAAAAAAATAAGAAATTTCTTTTTTAAATATATATTTTCTTAATATTAATAAGGCTTATAACATAGTACTGAGTTTTGAAGTTGATCCTTTCTATGCCTTTGTTAGTCCTCAATCTTTGTTTTAAACTGCTTTATTGATACTATAGTGAAATGTTGTTAGTCAGTGAAAAAGCATGTCTTAAATGTTTACATTTATAAAATATATTCTTAATTAACTCGCTAATCTACAGCTTTGTTAGTTTGATCAGAATTGAAACCAGTCACTGACACGGAAGGATGCGCTTAGCCACTGTATATAATTATTAATTGAGCCACTCGTATAACGGATTTTAATGAGGCAAGATTGTTGATAATTAGATGCAAATTGAAGAAGTTATACGAATATATAAAGATCTCATACTCAGTACAAAAAATTAAGATGGTTGCTCTATGTTTGATAACAAAAATAGTACAAATTCACACTGTTCCATCAATTTGCATTTAATTTTAATCATTTGGACCTCATTCCACTGGGCCAAATAAAAGCTGTCCAAAATTAATTAGTGTGGCATTTTACAATTATTTATTATTTAATAAGAATCAGTTTCAGCTACAGTTGAGTTTGAGTTATGTCTTATGTTTGCTTTTAGATTTTATGTTGCCATTCTCTTTTGATTAAACTTTGAAGAGTAAATAGAAAGGACTTTAAAGGAACATTAAATATACATTTTTAAATATATATTAATTGAATATTTAAAATTGCTTAATTCAGTTTAAAATGATTCCATTTTAGACAAGTTTTAATATATAAGAAAACTGCCCTAACGTCTTGTTAGACTTTTAATTCTGTGAAATTTTTCCTTTTTAAAGCTGTTGACTAAGTGTAATAGTAAGAGTGTTGGAAAACTCAATCAATTAGCAACTATGTATCTATCTATATAAATGTATCAAATTATTTGTTCAATCATAAACATTTGGTTCGACCGATATTCACATTTCTACTGCACTTGCAATGTCGTTCATTTTGTTTGTTCGCGTTTTATGGCTTATTTATTTATGGGTTTTGCTAATAAATATTAAGGACACTCATAGGACAGACACGCACAGTATAAGACACAATTGCTAGCCAACTGATGACCCAGTCACTGTATGTATGTGTGTATATGTCACTTGCTGTGTGTATGTGTGTGTGTGTCGCACTACATAAATCCTTTTGGCCAGGGTCCTCTAATGTGCGTCCTCGTTTTCGGCTTGGCGAACCCATTTAGTTTGCTCTTTAATTGGCCAACCGACCGCCTGACTGGCATTATAACCCAGCTCTTGTTCAAAACACCCCACTCCACCTCCACCTCCTAACCCTAAAGCAGTCCATCCACCATCCACTACAGTACCACCTAACCATCAGTAAAACCCGGGCTCCCCTCCCTCTTAGCCATTTGGCAACTGACAATGCTGCACAAAAATTTGCGACTTGGACTTTATTGAATTTTGCTTGAAGTCACTTTTTGGCTCGGAGACAATTGTGAGACTGCGACAGACATTGCCAGAGCCTGCGGTTATCCTGGCAATATGCTTGACATTTTATGCCCCTGTTGCCACCCACTAGCCTCTCTTGGGGCATAGCCTCCCTCCCACCGCCCTCACAGTTATTTGCATATGAATGGCTCAAGAGGCCACAAAGAAATACCAAATAGAAGAAAATAGAAACCCAAATCAATGGCACACAGCAACAGCAGTACTTATGTATATACATAAAATATATATCAATAGATAAATTTAGTGAGCCGATTTTCCAAGACTCTTGCATATCCTTAACCATTTGTTGAAGGATTCTTCTTGCCTTAAACAAACTCTAATCAAAAATGAATGCAAAATTAAATGAAAAGTTCTACAAAATTTAATATTTAGCCTAAGATTTCTAAAAAAAAAAAAAGAAACCGTTAATTGTTTAAATAAAGAAAAAAAAGGTCCTTCAATTGGTAAACTTTAACCAAATTGTGCCTGTTTTTGTTTTCTAACTGGTTGCAAAGTTGTCCCAGCCAAACGGTGTGCAAATTGATTGATGGATTGACGAATGCATCTGCCAATTTATTGATTAATTAGATCCAAATTACAAAGCATCAAGTTCAAAACTGCAATTGCAATGCGGCAAGAAAACAAAAATAAATCATTAGGAAAATTGACTTTGGCAGTAAACTTAAACGATGGCCAAATAACAGGGGCAAATAATGATGACTTGGCCAAAATGTTGCAGTCCTAACAGTTGCTGGGCCCCACATAAGACACAAGACAATATGGTTGTCAATTGCGTAGTGTTGAAAAACTTTGTCTTTAGAATAATAAAGTGTTGAATAGAAACTAGAAAAAAATAGTAATAATAAAAAAATAACTAAAATAAATAGGTGTTGACTAAAATAAAAGTTTTATAAGCAGCTTTTAGCAAACTTTATGCATTTTTATATTTTTTAACAAGTTTTTTATTTTATACTCCTTTTTTTTTTAAATAATATGGACACACTTAGCTTAACAAAACCGAAATCAATCTTAATTTCATATAAATTCATGTCTCCTTTTAAGCTTCAGTAAGAAGTTTAAAACTTAGTTCCTGATGCTAACAGAGAATGTCCTGTTTTTAAATGTACTTTAAATAGAATTTATTGTATATAAAAAGTATTATAATAAAAGTGAAACTTTGCTTTAGGGAATAAACTTTTTGACAATCGGAAACAATGTTCGTTGGCTCAGAATTGGATTTACTTTTTAGCCTGGTGCAGTCCTTTTTCCTTCTCTTCATTAATTTTAAAAAATATTAAAACTTCTATAACCAACACTTCTAATGGACGAAAACATCTCTTCAGAGGATAATTATTTTTACTCTCTTGAACGTACACTTCTCTGACCGTAAAGGCAAACATCATTTTTTTTGTAAATTTCAAAACAAAAATCTTCCTAAAAGAGAAGCGAAAGACAAGATTGTTCTTTATGCTATCATAACTTTATTCTGTAAACCTCTGAAAATGTTTATTTTGCCTGCTAATGTGGTCGTTGACCACCTAAAAGTGTTTTTACTGTATCAAACCATATAAAAAACCTAATCTTAACCTAAGTCCTTAAGGTATAATTTTTCATTGCCAAATATCAATATATGACTAGCTGCTATTGTGTCCTTCTTATAAAGTAAAAGAGTTAAATATAGCAAGTTATAAGACTCTATTATAGAAAATAGCAAAATTTTGAAAATATTATCTATAAAACAGAAATAGAATGAAAAGTTACTAAACCACATAAAAACAAAGTCATTACAGACTTTTTTTTATGTGCAATTGCCTTGAATAATCATAACATTTAAAGCTTTCACACTTTAAACAAATAAATTACAAATATGTTGTGCGAAAATAAATCAAATATGAAATTCACAATTTACACATACATTAAAGTACAAGGCTCTAAAAAAAACACCAATTGACTGTTAAAATATATATACTTGGACTTGCCATGGTAAGAGTGTCTATTGACAATAAGAAAGGACGTAAATTTATCGCTTAAAAGCTTTTGCAGAATTTTTTTTACTGCTTTGTGGCCATATGGCAACATAATGGTCATTTAAACTGTTGTAAATTAAATATATTTTATTTAATACTAAGGACACCTGCTGCCAATCTTAACTGATCCATAAGCTTAATGGTATAGTATAAAGGAATACTTGTTGCATAATATTGTTAGACAAGACGTTTTATATTTAAATTAAAATATTTGTTTACTTTTTTCTTTTATCCTTTTTTTTAAGCTCTTCATTTCTCAATTGTAATTTATCACAATGCAATGAATTTGAGGAAAATTCTAATATCATAAAAAGTATTTTTTTTCCAACCTTTCTCATAAAACTTATTCTTTAATTAACAGTGGCTGCAAATAGTATGCGTAGAGGTATTTAAATGAATTTTAATATTAAATAAAATGCAGAAAAGTGTTCAACTCTTTGGGAGGTATGTGTATAGTATATAAGTAGGTAAATAAATATGTTTGCATGGTGTCTAAAGTAAAAGTTAGAGGTAGATGGCGGGTGTATGTATGTATATATGTATGTAGGTGGTGTTGGGAATGGTGTTTGCCTCATGTTTAACGGCTTGTTGGTCACTTTACGCCCCGTTGAAACACGAAGAACCGGCTAAAAAAGGCTAACAAATATTTATATGTGTATGCAAAAAGGGGCATGTGTTCCAGACAAACTCATGCATTTCCCCATTAAATTGGGTTGATTTTCCTAACCATAAACACATTTCTGGAATGTGTTTTACACTTTTTTACTCATTTCTCTGTGGCACTTAAAATGAAAATGGGGAAAAATAGAAAAGCACGTTGTTGGGGGCCACAAAATCAAAGAACATATTAATGTAAGGTAAAAAAATATATGACGGGGAGCCATTAAAAATACTTATATATATTTACATATACATATATATATATATATATGTACATAGAAATGTATGATTGCAATGCGCCAACAACTTACCAAGTGCACTACAAAAACTACAGCAAAATAAAAACCAAAACTAAATGGGTAGTAAAAGCAAATATATGTATATTCTCTTATACCATGACAAAAACTAAGGAAAGACTTAACAGAGCAATAGCTAACAATACATAGGGAGATGGCACTTCCTGGAGGATGAGTTCGGGCTTTGGTTTCATTGATTTTCCTTTTGATTACCTGGGCGGCCAAGCACTGCAATAAAAAGTGATTGTGAAATGTATATGGTATAATATATTTGACAATCTTTAGTTTTCTATACACTATATATAAAATATTTCAAAATTTGATAAAGCATATATATATATTGCTTGCATTTCAATTAACTAACATATTAGACAATATAATCATCGTATTTAGTATATATAATTTGGATATCTATTGGCTAAAGATGTTTTAATCAAAACCGTGCAAGATAAATTCCATATTTAAAGGCAATTTGAAATGAAATTAAAACCAGAGATGTTTGTATGAAAGCAATATTATATAAATTATATATAGAAGTATTAAAAAGAATGTACATATAAGTATTAAAATTCAACTTTACTTTCAATTACTTTTTAAACAAAAACAATTGATTTTAATAAGTTTTTCTCAACTGTTTATTCGATTCTAATCGAATTCTTAAGAGCAAAAAGAATAACTTTTGTTACTTAAAACAAGATTCTTGTTTTAAAATAGATAAAAAACTATATAAAATAATATCTGAGGATTAAAATTGATTAATCACAAGCAATGTGAATTGTTTATGTTGAAATCTATGAAACGTCTAGGTAACGTGCACAAAGGACTCAGTATAAGGAATAAATTATCTATGAGTAAGATTATGTTAAGTATTCTATAACATTCTGTAAATCTAATGTTATGTTAATTCATTCACAAATAATACGCCGACAAAGAACGCACGCTAAATAAACATAATTAACAGTTTAAATAAATTAATTCTTTATATATAATTTTATATCTATAAAATTTAAGTATTTTATTTTCTTTAAACAAATTTCCTTCTTACATAATGATGAAATCATATATAATCTTAATTTTTTTTTGACAGTGTAGCAAATAAAATCAAATTGTTTATTAGTAAATATAGATAAAAATTACTTTAACCGTTACAGTGAGAAATTAAATGCAATCTAAATCTACTTAATCTTTATTCAATTTTAACATTTCAACTGCCAACCACTTATTTGTCTAGCCTAGAACACATCCGAATCTTGATATACATATGTAGGATATATATATATATATATATATATTATATATATGTAGATATATAACTTTATATAGTATATCCAATATATTAATGTCCTCCCCATCGAATGGTATATACTAAATGGTTCAGTTGTGTCTGTCCATCACCGCTTTATGGCGTCATTGTCCATGGATTACTTGGTAGATGCCACCACTGCCACCCACCGCCCACAGATGTTTTTAGTCGTCTACCGTTATTTGCAAGTTCTTATAAAGCTTTCGTTACCATATGTTTTGTTTTTGGTTTGGAAAAAGCACTTCCCATCATGGAAATTGGCACTTGTCCAATGGAAGGCTACAAAACAAAAGCTATGGAAATTTTGCATTGTGGAAAATGTAAAAATGCCGGCAGAGCAGGCGCAAGACCACAACAGATATAGAGCCCAACGACTCTGACTTTCACTCTGACTCCAACAGAGCCAAAGACAGAGCCAAAACCCCCAAAAAACCAAACCCAGAATCGAGTCTAACCATTCGCTCTTTGCTCGATGTGTCTCTTAAGTCAGCGGCAACACCAAATGCTTGCAACAATGTAACATTATGTCATACCCCAAGTAAACTTGCCTTCCGTCTATGCCACTATAATATTTTGTGTGTAACCAGACGATGAAAGAAAGGCAACAAGAAAAATGCGATTTGATGCCATTAAGTTATCGCATAAAATTATGAATTATGCTTTAGATGGATAAGTCTTTGTCTCTCCTGTCAACCCATCATCATTATCATCATCATTATGATGGTTTGTCCTTGTCCCTGTCACCGTTGTTGCCGTTTTGGTAATGAAATCAGGGGAAAAAACATTTATGGACTTTGACTTAGGGTTAAGTATTTATGTATGTATATACTTGGTAATAGTCTCGCCATGGGGTGAGTCTATAGAGTGTCTTTAATGTTAGTTATTTAAAAGTTTTGGTCTTAATATATCTCCTATGTAAGCTAAAAATAATTTAAAGTCCATTTAAGATTAAGAAGTTTGGTAAGAACAGAGCTTAACATATTATTAAGAATCATAATTCAATTAAGAATCCCATAAGACTGTCAATTTTCCTGTTTGTTTTTTTGTGAGAATTTATTACTAGGCAACGATTTCAGACACTACTTGACCGAATGCCACTTCCGCTATCAAAAAAAATGTAAAAGCATTGCCTGCTTTGAGGCGTTTTAGCCGGATGACGAGAATTGAAAGCAATTGCAAAAGCCGCCGGCAACTCACCAGTCGTATTAATGTCCTCTACGACACAACTATTCAAGGAGGTCGAGTCGAGTTTATATCTTTTGTTTGGCATACGCCTCCATCAATCCCACTAGACACCATCTCCACCTTCGCCCTGGGACCCAGCTGCAATGCAGTTGCCATATTTTCATACCAAGTTGTTGACTCCTCTCTTCCCTCCTTTACCACTTAGGCAACAACAGAATAAAGGAGAAAAAAAAGTAAAGAAAATGCCCAACACTGGTGACCAAATTTTATTTTATTGCATTTTATTTAGGGTTGGCCAAAATGGTAAGAAGGACTAGGCAAGCGGATGAGATGGTGGCAGATGTGGAGGTGTGGAGAAGGAATGAGAGCTTGGTGCTGGAGGAATGCATTGAAGCTTAAATATCAACACTTGACACTGCAAGGCTTTGTTCTGCATTGTCCTGCTGCGCCCAAGTGCTTGAACGCTTCGTTGTTTGTCCTGTAGTTGAAAGTTTTTGTTAGTCCCTTGGACATGTTAATTGGGTGGATGTGGATGTCCCCTGGGTAAATGGAATATGATATACGGGAAACACCGCCAGTATGAGTGTGTGTGTGTATAGGTATCCTTTACATTGTTAAGTTTATGCAAATGTAGGAAGGTTTTAGAATACCAATAGATTCTCTTAAAATTGTCCAAGCAATTTACAAACAACTTTGTTATCTTAAATAATTATTTATTACGAATTCTAGAACGGATATTTTGTAATGTTTACTTCCCAAAACGAGCTATTAATTGCCGTCTTTCCATTGCATCCTTGTTCTTACATGTGAAATACTCTTTGATAGCGAGCTAGAGCAAGGCATTAGTTGCATCAGGAGTAAGCGGAACTGAGAGGTCCAGATGATTTGATCTATAAAAAATGCCACTATACATGATGCCCACGGATGAATACAAAGATATCGTCATCAGTCTGCATAACAGTATGCTCCCTTCCAGCTTTTGTGCACATACAGTCATACATAATTAAGCAATCATCCAAGGCCGCAAGGTGATTTGCGAGATATTTGGTGATGACCAGTAATTGACTCTCTCGCCCAGGTGTATTTAACGTCGCGCGGACAGAATCAAGAAATCGTGGCAATATAAAAAGTGATCGGAACAGTTCCAAAACAGCACAAATATACCGCTTTCCGGACATCTTTCTGCCTAATGATTCCGAGCACTTTCCGAGTGCTCATCTGATCCGATCCAGGGAGGTACCAAGTATGTGGTAACAAGAACAGCATGGCATGCATCAAAGCTACGTCTGTACCCCAGTCGTCCTGTTTTCCACTTGGCAGGTCTCGTTCTGCTTTACCCATCGGTTCTTTCTTTGGCATTTATATTTTATATCCAAAAATTGGGCGGCACCTTGAGGTTCTGTTATGTACTGCGCATTGTTCTTCATATTGCGGTCAATGAATAATGGGTAGATGTAGTCATCTTGTGTCATTCTTACAACAGCTACGGCAACATTGGTGCTGAGCTCTGCAAAAGAAAGTATGGGGACCGAAGATACGAACCAGATTCAACTTTCCCTTGCATTGATTTAATGTCCATGAGTAGGTTTATTTCCATCGGAAGAAAAATAGCAGCAGCTCCGGGGATAGCTGTTAAAATGTCAGTAGCTTCCGGTTTAATCAGAACCATTGCCTTCCAAGCGTATGCGATAAAGTCTGTGCAAAAAGCATATAGAAAAGGTACTTTATTTCATCCCTCCCTTCCTTTGGTAGGTATCCAACACAAGAATCTATATATAGTTGGCCACGATTATTTCCTGTATGGGATCGATAAGCAACCGGTAACTTAAGAACTGATGAATTAAATGAACCTCACCTGGTGATTCTCGAATACAAGTCTACGTTACGAACAATTTGGACATGGCCGACTACATCTAGCCATTTGACTAACGCTTTAATACGTGCCAACAAATAATTGATCCATAAAGCGACAGGGTTAAAGACAATGCAGTTGCTCTCTCCAAATTTCTTCAGTTTCTGATCCCTGATCCGCAGCGTAAGTGCATGCCAGGCTATTGTTGTTTATCACAGACTTGTCACCTTCCGGGATCGGATCAAATTTTCAGTCGTAATGATGCTCTAAATTATCAGGCAGAAAGACGACACTTGAAAAGTGAATTTTTACTTTGTTTGGAACTGCTACAATCCCTTTATATTTTGCAGAGACTTTTTGATTCCGACTATGCGACGTTAAATACTCCTTAAACAGAAGAATCATTTTTACTTCTCCTAACCAAACATTTGAAATCTGCAACGTTAGATGATTGCTTAATTATGATGACCTGATGGGCACAAAAGCAGGCCAGGCACATGGTATTATCCAGACTATAGGAGACATCTCTGATCACATTAGTGGCACCGGGCATAACGGTCTAGCCGAATCATCTGAAAAAATAATCTCCAGTTAGTAGAACGTAGAAAGGAAAACAGGGAAGCAGCCCTACTAAGCTGTGATATTTATCTCTCAAGTCCAACTGCTTCCGATGCATCTTAATGCCTTGCTCTAGCTCCGTAAAGCTTTTGGTTATATTGTTACGGGTCACTGTACGGAGTAAAACCGGGGAAATGGATGCTATGGTTAGACTTCAGAGCACGACCCAAAGGAACCAATATCACACCATGATACCCCAAATTTTAGTTTATAATCCGGTAATGTACTTCATTATATAATAACTTTTTATTTATCTTTTTGACGGCAGAAATTTTACTTCACAAAAAAACTGAAATACTTTTTTTTGTTAACTAATTTTCAGAAGATAAAATAAATTATCATAATTTCACTTCGATGTTGTCGAGACAATACACACAAAACTAATGAAGGAACTTAGTTGCTGAACTAGTTTATATACCCTGAAACGAATGTGATGTGATGTAATACGGCCAACTATGTTTTTAGAAATATGGAAATTCAGTTTTTTTAATTTTCCAGCTTTACTATGTGTGGACCATTACAGCATTAAATGAAGCCAACTGTGTGAAACAACGGTAAAAAAGTGGATAATTAAAGAAAGTCTTTATATACACCACCAAACTTATACCTCTAAGTTGTGAAAAATCAGCCTAAATCCATTAAGACTATACTTTGGGAAATGAAGATCGATATTCTCAAGGAAGTTTGAGAAATTTGCTAATGAACAGTAGACCCTAGTAAATAATATTAACTAATGAATAAAATAGTATGTAAAAACTTGCTCTCAGCTGTGCTGGTTTTATTTATTCATTTAAAATTGAAAATTTAGGGATTTATACTTACTTTTGATTATGCTTTTATCTGAAATTTAAGACGAAAAAGAAATTGGCTTATCTTTGGTTTAAATACACATTTTTAAATGCTAACCAGATTTGAAGTTAGGACAAGGTTCTTAGCAATTTTGAACCAATCAAAAATACTTGAAAAAGTTAATAGTAGGATTTCAGAAAATTTTTTTCCTTGTTCATAGTTATAAATAAATAAAGAACAATTCTATATTTTAATGCTCTTCAATGTTTAGTTTACAACAATTGACAGAGAAAAAGCAAATCAGAACTTGAGCAGAAACCAGTTATAAACAAGATTTCTTATAAAGAAAGTTAGTTTGTGCTTAAGCAAAATGAAGGCATCAATCTCTTTTTATCAGTGGAATGATAAAATAACAAAACAATAAGCAGAACAAGAACTCGCTTGAACCAGATACAAATGCACCAAATAAAGAAATACATTCAAACAAAACGCGACTGCATGTGTTTCTATGGATGTATGTATGAATGTATAGGTTTGTGCTTAGTCTGGATTGCCAGTTGGAGCTTCCACATCCACTTTCTGACCCATTTATGGTCGCCTGGCAAAATTGGAGCATTTATTGTACAAAAAAACGCACGCACAATGCATATAGCCAGAGGAGACAATCGAATTTATTTTGCAACGGGCGAATTGAACAAATTTGTTTTGCACCAAATGTTCGTGGAGCAAGTTGGGGCTTTCGAGCTTTCAAGTAGAGAGGGAGCAAGCTTTTTTTATTTTCTCACGTATAAAGCATAGCAACATGTTGCTATATGTTGCTCTTGGATGAAATAATGCTCCTATTGCCATCTCTGTCAGTGGGTAAACAGTAAAAAAAAGACTGCGCAAGAGCAAGACTATTTGGGTCGTTGCTGTGCTCCACAATGCTGATCCCCTGTTGACCCATCTAGGGCCAAGTTCCTAGAATTGTTCATTCCAATAAAGCCACCACCATAGCCGCCGGTTGCAACATTTCGCGAAAAATTCGTAGAATTCACCCGAACTCACTAGGCGCCAAGCATGCAGATGAACATCGTCAGCCGGCCGACTACATGCCAACCAACATGTTGCGGATGACAACATCGACACGACATAAAATCGCGTCATGCGCGTCGCAAATTCAGCAGGCGGCCAGAGATAGATGGCAGCAGGTGTAAGTGTAGGTTAGTTTATCTCAAAGAAACCCGGACACGGAGATTCCCCCCACAATCTGCACATATGGCCGCCATGGAAACGGACTGCACATACATATGTGTACGGCCGCCAATGCCAGGCCACGGTCGTGTCTTTTTCGATACGATATTGTCTGTTAGCTCGCTCGCTCGCCTGCTCTAGCTAACTTGCTTACTCTCTCATTTAACACTTTCGTTTTCTTGTGCCAAACTAGAGGCTGGCCGCTAAATAGGCGCCCAGCTCAAGGCAGCAGCAGCCGCAGCCCCATCTAAACATAAGACAGAGACAGGCATATATAGTAAGTTTGAAAACAATATGGTTGTCTCTTTAACAGCGGCGTACAAAAGAAGGGTATTGGCTTGTGAATAAATAAATAGATTAATAACCTAAATCATTGAAAACCACTAAATAATATAATATATAATGTTATATATTTTTCCTATATGCATTATTATTATAATTATTATAGCTGGTGTGGATGTACCTAAGCACTTACTAGGCAAGCTTTGTAAATGTAAATTATAGTTAGCATACGCCTCTGTTTTCTCTCTTTTTGTCTCTCTTTTTCTATCTCTATCTTTCTGCTTACCAGAATAAGCCGCTTCTCTCTCGCTCAATATTGTTAGCTCTTTCTTTCTCTCTCTCTCACTATCTTTTTCTTTTAGCAACATGCTGCTGAACAACCTGGCTTCAAAGCAACATTATTTTTAGGCCTTTGTTGCTGCTGCTGGCTCACATACACATAGATGTTGTATAGCTGTATGTGTGTATGCACAGTTAGAGTCAGTTCAAGTTGAGGGAGTTTCTCTGCAAGAGTTTCGTGTATCAAATGCTGGACGCCTGGTCCAAAATCGACTGACTGAAGGCCCCTGACATCGTGTGCACATGTCGCTACCACACGATGGTGTCAAACGAAGAAGGAACGAAGAGTCTTGTGCTGAGAGAGACAGAGAGAGAGAGAGTGCAATCAGCAACAGCAGCACCACCACTAAACGTGGTTGTGACTGCTGTGGCGGCTGCAGCAATGGCAGCAGCAGTTGGCATTGGAAAAGTCATTAAAAGTTGTATTTTAATTAATACAAAAAGCCGGGCCAGCCAATTAGTGAGAAATGTTGCCTTTGCGTCGCACCACACTTCTGGCCTGGCTATTCAAGCACCTTTCTTCATTAGCTGCGCACATCGACCTACGATTTTCACAGCGTATCTTCTTCTATCCTATTACGCTAACATCTTCTTAATTAAAAACCTGACAACGTTCGTTCTGTTTCATTCCATGGCCTGGCCATTACCACCCCTTGCCAGGCCCAACCACCCATTGTTCCCGTATAAGCTGTCGGCATATTTTTAATTGCTTAATTGGAATTGCGTACGGAGCAGATCCCGGACCCGGACCCGAACCCGGACCCGGCCATTGGCGAGATTGTGATTTGCCCTGCCCTTTTTTTTGTGTTGCTGTTTCTTTTGCACACTACATTTCATTCTCGCCTTTGCCTGTTGCTGGGCAATTAAAGCTCTGCCCCAAAATCTCTCATCCCCATTGCACCAAAAGGGGGTGTGGCAGCATCCGAAGGACTGTCAAGGTCGCACGACAACGCCCCTGACGAGTAACCACCACGCCCTAGATACGCCTCAAACTCAGCGAGCAGAACAGGCGCCCAGAAAGTGTTAAACAGTAGACAGGATGTCAAAAGGATATGCAAGGATGGCTGCTGGAGGGAAATCGTTGTCAGCATCAGTAGCAGCAACAGCATCAGTGCCAATGCTGGGCAAGCTTACGGTATTTTGAAAGCCCCCTCAAACCAGAAAGAAAGAGATGTAGCCGCCACATTAAGAGAGAGCAAGAGTAAAACGTAAACAGTGGAGGGGGATTAGGGTGCAAAAGCTTGGAAAAGTTTCTGTTCATATTTTCCAAATGAGTGCAGCAAAAAATAAAAAAAAATACAAATCTTATCCCAGTCATTGAGCAGAATATTTACCTTAAAATAAAGATGCATTTCTTAATACTGAAGCAAATTCTTAAAACTTTGATAGATTTAAGTTTTTTTTAAAACTGTTTCAAGGACAATGCCAACATGGCTGCAATCAATCAAGCGGTCTCATTCCTTTTCTAATCATTTAGCAGTCTTCTTAATTTTGATTAGAGGCCAAACTTCACTTTTAAGTCCCACTGTTAATCTATAAAAAGATCTCTACAGCCAATCTTTGTTGTTTTTCTCTGAGTTTCCCTTAATACATAAACATTGATTTGCGTTCGATACTATTAAGCTTGTTGATTGATCTTTAATAACCTAACTAATTGATTTATTATTTATTAATTAACCACTTAGTACAGTCCTAAATTCCATCTCTTGTCTCTTTTGTTCAGCAAACGGAATCGGACAGAAACAAAACGATAAGGACGAGCTAACTTACCGTGCCGAAGTTGAAATACCCTTGCAAACTGTTTCTTTTACTTACAGATAATTTACCAGAATCATTAGAAAGAATATAAAATGGCTTAAGAAAGAAGCTTTTAAAGTGATCATTTGTTTTGTTCTGATTGTTCCTTATGGATACTGTAGCCTATATAGTCAGCCGATTCTGCTGAAAGTCTAGAGTTACATTTCTATACAGACCAAACTTACACATACCAAATTTCGTCAGAATATCTTTTAAGATAACCAAAAAATGCATTTAAAACTATTTTCTTGGCCGGGAGCTATATGATATAGTCAACCGATTCTCATAAAACTAGGTAGATACGTTAACAAGTATATTGAATTGACAAACAACAATTTTCATAATATTCGATTAGAAAACAACAAAGTTATTAAGGTTAAACCATATTCCTTGACAGATCGTTCCTATGGGAGCTATGAGATATAATCGTCCGTTCGTTTAATCGCTTGAAACTACAAAATTTTTGATTTTAATCCTTACTTTCTACCTCTCATTTCTATGGAAGCTATATATATATGATGCAATGAACCGATCGGAATGATCCCGAATCTTCAGTTCTGTATTTTCAAGAAAGAAAACCATGTAAGTCCTGAACATAGAATGCTGATCATGAATTTATATATATTGACTAGAAAAGAGGTATTCCTCCAAATGTGTTTAGCATGAAAGCTTTCAAAGTAATTAGTTTTAGAGCTTTATAAATGACTTTATCCTTTGCAAGGGTATAAAAACTTTTCAAATTTTAAATTTTCAATGACTAAAATTTCCTTGTGGACATTGTAAAAGTTCCCAAATTAGTTATTATAATATCATTTAGTCTAAGCTAAATTAGTTAGTACTTAGTCTTTACAGTGGGACAAACAATCAATATAATATTACCTTTTAAAAAAACTAAAATAAAACACAATTCAAGGACAATGGAATTAAATTTTTAATTTTTGTTTATTATTTATTACATACACATAGAAGATATCAATCTGTGTTTTCTGTCATTTTATGTGTTGTATATATATATATATATGTTTATATATATATATATATTACATATATATGTATGTATTTATATGCTATGCTCAGACCATTGCCAAAAACAAAAGTGATTAAAGGTAGCTAGGGGGGTGTGTGTGTGTGTGGCTATATAATATAATATTTTATTATACATACATACATATATATTTGTATATATATATATATATATTTATATATTTTGAAATACATATATCTATGTATATATGACTTGAACATTTTAGTCGTGAATCAAATATTTCGCATGCACGTTGCAATAGATGTGTGTGTGTGTGTGTGTGTGTGTTTGTGTCTTCATACATGTATATGTTATGTATGTATATTTTTTCTTTAATATATATGTATGTCTATGTATATATATATATGTATATATATACTATAGATATAGTATAGTTTGCTTAAGCTATTAAACATTTCATTATTTAGATCAAATATGCATTTGTGCAAAATTGCCATGCATAGAATAATTTGCATGATTTCTTCTTAATTTTTTTTTTTCTCGTAGCAATTGCTTTTCCTATATATATATATATAGATTTATATATATATATATATGTGTGTGTGTATATAATTTGGGTATGTATGTTTGTGTGGATGTGAGTGTTTAGATAGTTATGTTGTTACATATGTATCTGGTATATCTAACAACAAATCAAAAGAATTGAAATCATATATATATATATATTAATATATATATATATATATATTTGACGCCTCATACTTATTTGTTGGTTTTTTTTAAATGCACGCTCGTTCGAATTGGCTAAGAATTTGCTTTGCTTTTCGTTTTCGTTTGTTCATTTGGTTAATAAATTTGCATTGTATCAATCAATATAACAAAGAAAAAAATTATATCAAAAAAAAAAAAAAAAAGAAAAATTATATATGTGAAATTATTGCTATTTGTTTTTCTTGTGTTTCATTTCCGTTTTATGTTTTTGTTTTTTGTTTTTTTTCCTCTAAATTAACATAATATGTGTGAGTTGTGTGTGTGTGTGTTTGTATCTGTGTGTATGTGTTGTGGGTGTTTTGGTTGTTGTTGTTTGTTTGTTTTTTCTTAATCTTTTGTTTTTTTTTTTTTAGAAACTAGTTTGGATAAATTGTTGGCTTGCTTTATATTTCATTTATATATTTATACATAATATACTTTTTGCTTGTATAAGTATGTACTTATGTTTTTTTTTTTTTTTAATTTTCATGCTGCGCTCTTTCATCGAATTTTACAATAAATTTATCGAAATTTCAGCACATAAAGACAATTAATATCGTTAAATACGCTTATCGTCATTATGTCCTAAGGATGTGTTGTTGTTGTTGTTTATAAACATTTCATTTGTAGCTGTATCACAATTGGGTTCTGGTTTTACTTAATCATTGTTTAACTCATTTGTTTTTTTTTTCTTTTTTTTCGTTTTTTAATCAATAAAGAGTCTTATTTGTGTTTTTTTTTGCCTCATTTTAGTGAAGAAAGCAAAAACTGAAAACAATTCTTGTAACTTGATTGCTCCATTTTTGTTTGCTTGTTTTTGTTTCGTTTCTTTTGTTGAACATTTATTTTCTCTTCCTCTCAAAAAGCTGCTCCTCTAACTTTGGCGCCTTAAAGTATGCATTATATTTTGTATGCAATCTACATATGTATGTAATGTGTGTGAATTTTTCATATTCATTGCATTTTCTTGTTCTTCTTCTTTTGGCACTCGTGTGTGTGTATATATATGCGCGTGTGTGTGTGTATGTGTGTGTGTCTCTGTGTGTGTGTAACGATAGATAAATGCATAAACTCATTTCAATTCTGGCATTTTTTTTTTTTTTTTTTTTCATTTTTCATTCATATATACAAATATAAATATATATATGTATATATATATGTATGTATGTATATATATAAATGAACACAAAACAGAAATAAAAGGATATATATATATATAAATATATATTAAGGTCAAAATGTGGAGAAAAAAAAAATAAGAGAAAAACAATCAAAAATTAAAAATATCAAAATTGATTTTTTGTATTTAATAATAAAAGGGATTTTTCAGGTTATAACGGCAATTTGATATCCCCGCTCGCTCACTTTAATCAAAATTGAAAATTCAGTTATCTTCATTTTATTTCCTTCTTTCTTCTATCTTCTTGTGGGTTTTTTTTCTCAAAAGTTGCATTTCCTATACTTACGATTTCGACTCTCTCTCTCTCTCTTTCTCTATCTCTTATATACACATATATGTATATGCAATTGTTGTATATAAAGTTTAAAGAGCGACTGAAACTGAGACAGATATTTTGTATATGTCTATATATATACATGTATATAGGGAAAACAGCGAAAAATTGCTTGACCTTTTCTTATTGTTGTTATTGTATATATTTAAATCCAGTGTTTTTTTTTTGTCTTTTTTTTTGTTTTGTTGTTTTTGTTCAAATTTTCGCTTGTTTTTTTTTTTTCTTGTGTTTTCGAAAAGTTTTCAAGTTATCACTTTACTTAAAATTTATCAGTTTAAACTTCATGTTCCAAGGGAAGTTTCAACACGGTTTCAGTTTCCAGTGTTTTTTTTTTTTCCTTTTTTTCGTTTTTGTTTCTCAACTTATAGATAAATACAAACATACACAAATATCATCATCTTCGCTCTATATTTGATTTGATTTCTATTACAAAAAAAAAAAAAAAAGAATATTTGCCTCATGCCATCCATAATACATAAATCTACATAGCCATCTCATTACTATTTACTATCATCAACATAGCCTCTATATATATAAATATATATATATATATGGTTTGTATCTGTATATATATATATATATACAATATGGTGTATATATATAGATATATATATAGATATATGCATTAGATGTTTAATGTCAACGATACAATAATACAAATACATAACATTTATATGCGCAGCCATTTCGATTCGATTCGATTTGATTCGATTACGATTTAGTTATCCCGGCGTAAGTAGGAACTGACAGCCAGTGAAATTTGTTTCATTTCATTTTGTTTCGTTTCATTTCTCTTTTTCTTTTTTTTTTTTTTTTTTTGGTTTTTGCTTCTTATTTCTTTTTGTGCTTTTTGTTTAAATTGTTTATTAATTAGTATTTTTTATATAAGTCTATCACATCATCACAATTCGGTTGCAATAAAAAAAATGCCCAGATTACGCCGGAGAATATAGTGTAAGTGAGAACACTCTTCGATTTACTATGAGATTGAGACACTCATCACTTGCGTTTTAGTCTCCAAATAGCGTTAGCTGGACGATTTTCTTTACGTTTAGTAACATTGTGTATACACATATACATATAAAAAATAATAATAATAATTATATAGTAATTGTAATAATAGTACACAGTAATTGTAATCGTTTTTTGTTTACTTTTTTCCTTCTTTTTTTTTTTTTTTTATTTTTATTTTCAGTTTCAGTTTATCATAGTCGGTTAGAGGTTTAGCTTTTAGCTATCAAAATCAATTCACATCATTTACCGATCTACGTAATGTATGCAAAATGTATGTATGTATGTATGTTTGTATGTATGTTTTGTATGTATGTATGTATATGTATGTAATGTTTGTTGGCAGCCAACTGAAAACCGAATGATCATCATATCATCAATAAACAAAGTCATAATTAAACAAAAGAAAACATTTTTGTCCTTTAAACATTTTGTCATTTCTTTTTTTTTTTTTTGTATCTTAGTGTAGTATTTGGCATTTGTTTATAAAACAAATCCAGAATGACAAAAAACAACAACAAACAAAAACGATTAAGGGAAAAAGAAAAAAATTAAAGTATTAAAAAAAAAACAACAACATAATATTGTAGAGATCCTCTTGTTTGCTACAAAAAAGTATATAAAAGAAAAGTTGCCTTGTAACAACAAATGTTTTGCCTATATATATGGTTTATATATACATATATATATATATATATATTTTTGTTTCATTTCTTTATTTGTTATATCCCTTGTGTCTGTTTCAGTTCCAACTTATTTGTACTTCTCTCTGGGGGGGGGGTGGGGGGAGGGGGTAAGGATTAGGGGGAAATTATGGTGCTGCACCAATCAACTTGCGCTTTTAACTCTGTGAACCAATTTCAATTTTGAAATGACGACAACTTTGTTGCTATTTTCTTTGATATTTCTTTTTTTTTTTTATTATGGACTAGTCTTGTTAATAGCATACTTTCTTTACCTTTCTCTATCTCTCTCTCTCTCACACACACTTTCTATCTCTCTTTTATTCACTCTCTCCATGTTTCCTTATATAATTAAATATTACTTTTTTTTCGGTTCGTTCGCAAAACAAACTCAATATAAAACTTGTCTAAACGAAACTGCTAAAATTGCAGCATAAATTTAATTGTTCAATTGAACAAAAGCAAATTAACTTAATTTAGTTCTCAATAGAGAAATGAACAATTCGAGTTCAATGGGCTACTATAAAGAACAAATTAATCATAATAGAGATATTAACGGATATATTATCAAAGGTTTATACAGATTCTTACTGCAAAACAAAATAGAATCAAGAAAACGAAACACTATATAAATAAGGGCATATATATATATATATATATAAATAGATATATATATATTGATTGTAATTTTAAAGTAATATTAAGTAATTTGAGTGAATGTCTTTTGTTTTTACATGCCAGCAAGTGATTTATAAGATAAAATATCTTCTCTTCAAAACGGACATATTGATGCTTGGCCCAGACCTAAGGGGAAGGTAGGGAATTTATAGTTCTTTCTATCTACTATTATATACTGTATGAAATAAATTGAAAAATGAAAACTCAGGAAAACAACAAACAAATGAAAGAAGAAAATGAAAAAAAATTTAGCGTATAGATAGAGGTATGTATGGTAGATTCCAGATATATATATATATGTAGATGTAGATACTTTGGCTATAGAGGAAATGTTTGAAGAGTATTTGCAAATTGTAATGGAGATGGTTTTACTAAACAAATTTTAATTTGGAAGTTACTAATATATAAGTATATATATATATATATATATACGTACGTATATGTAACTAAAGTCTATAAAAAATAGTTTGAAAAAATACATATGTATGTATGTATGCATAATGTTTATTGTATTTTTAGTTAATATTATTATTATTATTTTGCCCTATTTTTTTGCTGCTTGTATTGCATTATTTTTGATTCTCAACAAAATTACTTTCAAATTTTCTTCTTTTTATGGATGAAATGTGGCGTTTGTTCTTTTTCTTTTTTAAATTAATTGTTGTCCTTGTCCTTTTTTCCTTTGCTTTTTTGTTTTTGTTTTTCGTTTTCTTTGGAATTTGTTCATGTAGATTTTCTTCTTGTAACTTTTGGGAAAAAAAAACACATTTATGTAAAGGTTTAAAGATTACATTGAAACATAATTAAGGAAACAGTTTGTTTTGTTTTGTTTGTTTTGTTGTTATTGCTGTATATATACATATATATATATATGTATTTACATATATATATATACATTTATATACATTTCACACACACATTATCAATTTATAAGAGAATTGTTTTCAACAAATAGTTTTGAGACTTTTAAAATATACAAAGAATTCTGCATGTTTCATTAGTTTTCTCTCATTCTTATTCTCATTCTCTTGTACTCCTCCTTTCTTTTCTTTATTTAATTATTTTCTTTTTGTCTTTGTTTTTTTTTTTTTTACATACTTTGTACCAAAGCAGCGCTGGCTTTTTTCTTTCTTCATTTTAATTCATGTTCTTGTTTCAGTTTGAAAAATGTTTGGGAAAACCGAAAAAAATTTGTCTAAACTATCACTTTGTTTATTGTTAATTGGTTTTGTTTTTCATTTTTCTTTTTGTTGTTGTTGTATAGTGCAAAATTTCGTATTAGTTTTCATTTTTTTCTTTTTTTGTTTATTGTAAATTTTGTTATTATTATTATTATTTTAAGCAAACCGTTCCATTCATACCAACCAAGTTAGTGAAAATGTTCTGTTTTGTTCTTGTTTGACAAAATTTCATGTTTTTTTTTTTGTATATATATATCATATTTAGATATATATATAGATCTATATAAACTTTGGGATTGTTTGTTTACGTGTGTGTGTGTGTGTGTATGTTTGCATGTATGTGTTGGTGTTTGTGTGTGTGTGTTGTTGTGTGTGAACTAACAAAAACTTTCCAAATTTTAAAAATAAAAAAGAAGACGAACCTCACTTAAATCATTAAACATTCGAAGAACATGCAACTGTGCCACAACTTTTCCCCCTATTTTTTTAGTTACTTTCTTTTTTTTTTTTTTTTTTTTTTT
This sequence comes from Drosophila neocordata, assembly GCA_018903615.1. Classification (NCBI taxonomy): domain Eukaryota; kingdom Metazoa; phylum Arthropoda; class Insecta; order Diptera; family Drosophilidae; genus Drosophila; species Drosophila neocordata. Next base: position 432,466 of record JAEIGI010000011.1, read on the forward strand.
TTTTGGATTTTATCAATTTTTTTTTCTTTGTTTTCGTTTACGGAAATTGGAAAAGTTTAAAAACTATTTTACAATTTTGACGTTGCTTTTCTTGCTTTTCTTGAGTGGTCGTTACCTTCAATTCATTTAAGGGTGAAAGGACGTTGTACTTGTGGTTGTTAATAAACTCCCTCCGCGAAGATGCTGGGCAGAGAGCCTGGGCTATCCGATTATCAAATGTCCTTGCTGCTGCTTGATTGTTGCGCCGCACTAATGTTCATTTTGCTGATGATGTTTGTTGTTCATTTGATGTTTGCATGAAAATGTAAAAATTTCAATTAGATAAAGTTTTATATGAAGAATCAGAAAATAAGATAAGAACTTTTCTAAACTAAATCTTCTATTTAATAAAGTTTTTTTTGTATAAAAATATTAATTTTAAAGACACGAACACTCTTGCTTTCTCATACGATTTATAGTGTACAATATATACATAAATTCTATATTATATATAGTTTCTATTTTATAAATTGAAGTTATTTTAACCTAATTAATTAGATTTATGGATTACTAACGGGCAACCGTTTGAAAACCGATTTATATAACCCAAAAGAAAACAGAAATATATAATAAAATATTGAGAACTAGATTATATAGATATGTATATATATCTAATGATTAGACAATCTATCAAAGATAATTTGATAGTATAATTGTTTATGGATATATAATAAATTTTCACTTTGGGACTTGGCCAACTTATGTTGTATAATATTTAGCAGACAGACGACAAATCTTATTACAATTTACACAAAAAAATATTTTATAATTTAGTTAAGTAACTTATCGATTATTAATTTTTCACACTTACCCCATTAAAATTGTTGTTACTGCCATTTAGTTGCTTTTCGCCCATAAAGTCAAGAACAATTATAGAGAAATATATATATAGGATCATGGATAAAGGGGATAATTATTTTTTTTTTGAGGGGGGGAAGGGGGGGGGGGGATAGTAGTAGAAAGATAGGAGATGAGAACAAAAAAAGTAAAGGGTGCTCTTGGTGCGATTCAAATTGAGTATAAAAAAAAAAGATTATTGCAACATGTGTGCCTTGTTGCAAATGTCTTCTTCTGCATTGTGATTGTTGTTGTCATTTCTTGTGTCCACGATGTTGTTGTTGATATTGATGTTGTTGTTGTTATTATTATTATTATTATAGCTGTTGCTGCTGTTGATGCTGATGTTGGGTGGAGTTGAAGCAATTGTTGTTTATATGGGGTTTGGATGGTATTGGCCATTTTAATGCTGGCTCGTTTGCTCAATGGCAGCACCCGGACCAGGTCCGGCCACAGCTTGCGCGAATTGATGATGCTGGGCAGCGGTGGCATAATATGTTGCCGGCATGCTGAATTGACTGGCATATGGATTAGTGCCGGGAGCGCCGGCTGTTGTTAGCACTCCGGTTGCATCATATAAATAGGCGCCGCCTGGTGGCGGAGCTGGTGCTACTGCAGCACGACCAGCTGCGGCAGCAGCTGCAACAGCGGCAACAGCTGCAATCGGTGGTGAATTTGCTGGCGTATAGTGGACTACCGGAGTGGTCACTGTTGCTGGCTGCTGTGATGAATATTTATCATCCTTGGACAGTTTCTGTTGTGGGATCGACTGTTGTTGCTGCTGCTGCTGCTGTAGTGTCTGTTGCTGTTGTTGCGGTGCCGTTTGGTAGTGTTGCGGCTGATATTCACGTTTGGGATATTGCTGGAATCGAGGTGGCATACCACCAGCTGCAGCATTTGGTGGCACAAATTGGCCACGTCCACGATACGGTTGTGGCATATATGGGCCACCCTGTTGACCCAAATGGGCTTGGGGACCAGCGGTACTTCCACCAACACCACCATTACCAGCGCCTCCAGCACCCTGATGACCCATAATGGCACGTGGTCCGCCACTATTGAACGGAGCCCGAGGACGATAGGCATTACCACCATTACGCTGAGCTCCACCATCTTGTCCAACTTGCTGGCTCATTCGATTCCAATTGCTCCCGCCTCCATTGCTTCCATTTTGCTGATATTGACTCCCGCCAGCGGTATATTGTTGATAGCCACCGCCAACTCCACGATTATTATTGTAGCTATTGCCGCCAGCCTGATAGTTTAGTGGATTGAGACGTTGCTGGTAGCCGCCGCTTGTGCTGCTGCCACCACCAACTCCAATACCACTACCACCACCGCCGCCGCCACTGCTGGTATTCCAACGCTTGTTGCCACGATAAGCCCCAGAATTTGGCATAGAGCGTGCCAAATCTAGCAGCGCCTGCGATGGGGTCTGGCCAGCCTCCTCTAGCACAGAGATCAGCTCACGCGCTTGTTTAGCATTGTCCGGAGTGAAAAAGGTATAAGCAGTACCCAGCTGCTGGCAACGACCAGTGCGTCCAATGCGATGAACATAATTCTCCGATGAATTCGGATAATCATAATTGATCACATACTGCAAATCTTCAACATCTAGACCACGTGAGGCCACGTCTGTGGCAATCAATATATTTGATTTACCATTACGGAAATCCTTCAAAACAGAGTCACGCTCATTTTGCGTTTTGTCGCCATGAATGGAAGTGGCAGTATAGCCATCGGTACGAATTATTTGTAAGATGTCCTCCACCTGATCACAGACAGACAATTAGGAAGAGAGAAAGAAGAAAGAGAGAATAAAAAATGATTGTAGAAGAGAGTATAATAGACAATAATGGCATTACTATATGAATAATGGCTAAAACGATTAATTACCTTAATTTTCGTTTCCACAAATATAATTATTTTATTCCCATTATTAGCCGCATTATTGGTTGTTGGGACAATCTCCTTAAGCAGCCGCATCATGCGCTGCGGTTTCTCCATCTCAGTACAGATTTCAACAATCTGACGTATATTATGATTAGCCGAGAGATTCATAGATCCAATATTAATTTGGATGTAATCGTTAAGAAAATCACCAGCCAGAGCCTGTACCTCTTTTGGCCAAGTGGCTGACCACATAACCACCTGACGATCTGGGCGTATCTGTTCGATGATTTTGCGTATCTGGGGCTCAAAGCCCATGTCAAGCATACGATCGGCCTCGTCCAAAACCAAATAGGTGCAACGCTGTAAATTTGTATTGCGGTTTTCAAGGAAATCGATAAGACGACCCGGAGTGGCAATGATAACCTCAACGCCGCGTTCCAAATCGCGAGCCTGAGGCACCTTCGATGAGCCGCCAAAGATGCAAGTGTGACGAATTTCTGGATTGCATAAATGACCATAGTCCCGTACCACGGACTGGATTTGCTGTGCCAGTTCGCGAGTCGGGGCCAAGACCAGAGCAATTGGACCCTCACCGCGCAAAATGGGCGGTTGATTACCAATATGAACGATAGCCGGCAGCATATATGCCAGGGTCTTTCCAGAGCCCGTCTGGGCAATGCCGACCAGATCGCGTCCACTCAATGCAATGGGCCATCCTTGGGCCTGAATAGCCGTCGGCTTGGTGAAGCCTTGACGCTTCATTTCATCAATAATGTGCGGCGGCAGCGAAGCCTCTTCGAAATTGGCCACCGGATGTGGCAGATCGTTGCCCGATACGGTTATCTCTAGCTCATGACGCATCTCGGCCACAGCCTGTTCCGACTTATTCAGCGTGTTTGGATGAATAATATAGAAGTCCTTGTGAAATGGCTGCAAGTTCTCCCATTTTGGCTTCACCAGATTGCGTCCGGGATTTTTGGCTTTCTCGCGTTGAATTTCGGCCCGCTCCTCTTTAGAGAGCATACCCAAGGCGGCAGCATTATAATTGCCAGCACCCTGACCCTGATAGCCGCCGTTTCCCATGATGCCGCCACCACCGTTATGGGGCTTCTGGTACCGTTGTGCATAATTCGGATTCTTGCCTCGTGGCCCGCCCTGACCCTGGTAACCACCGGTAGCAGCACCGCCACTAGCAAAGGCAGCACCATTTTGTACAGCATTACCGCTGCGATAGGGATTCCCATTGCCTCCGGCTGCTGCAGCGGCAGCAGCACCCATACTGATGCCGTTCTGTATGCCATAGGTCATCACTCCATAGGGCTGGCCAAAATGCATGCTACCTGCCGCTCCGCCCCCATTTAGGGCCGCTCCATTAGCTGCGCCGGGATAATTATTGCGCTGATAAAAGGGACGCTCATGGCGTGCACCGCCCGCGGCACCGGCTGCGCCAGCGCCATTGCCATAATAACCGCCGCCTCCCGTGTGCTGTTGAATGCCACCGGCAGTGGGTGCATATGCTCCTGCATACATATCGTATAGAATAAACACTGGCTGCGATTGGATCTCGATTTCGATGTTACACTTCCTCCTGAAATGAATAATAAAATAACACTGAGCACATGGAAGCAAATAGATGCACTAAAACCAGGTAGAAGTAGAAAACGCATCGCTTTTATCTACTCATCCTCCCACCACCACCGCCGAACCAAAAAAAAAAATCAATAGAGCATCGCAAAACAGCAAAATGCATGAAGAGAGCGAGAGCCACAACGAAAACGAGTGAGCAGTACAAAATTATGTGTGAGAGAGCGAGAACAAAGATGCGACAGCCAAAAAAAAAAAAAAACACGGCACATACAAAAAAAAATTGCATTCGATTTCAATTTCAACATTCGTTTAGTCTTTTTTAATTTTTACCACTTACGTTTTCAGTTAGTTACACTCGCTGTCAATGTAGATAACTTTTTGAATGAAATACCATACGCCAATTTGCTTTAATTTATTTCTCCGATTCTGATTTCGCTTCTTTTTTTCTCTTTCGATTTTCCTTATTCTCTCCCTTGTCGTCGTCGTCGTCACGCTCACGCCTCTTGGGTACGAGTGTTTTTTCCTGTCTTCGCTTTTGTTAGTTTAATTGCCTTAACCACCAAAAGAGTTACTTTAATGCTAACTAGGTTTTTCTTTCGGTTAAACACTATAGTTTTTGGGTTAAACTAATACTAACAAACTTCACGTTTCGTTTAAACTTTTTGTACAACAAGAAGAGTTTGTAGCAATAAATGGATATGATGGTGATGGTAACAGTGTTGCCGAAGCCACAGAATCAACACCAGTGTTGCTCAACTTCCGATGTGCATCTACGAAACATATTTTCTTAAATCGATATCTATCGATAACAACATATACAGCTGATGCCAAAGGAATAAACGACACATCAACAGAAGATTATTTGCAGAAGCCGGTGAACTTTTGTGACGTCAACTTTACTTGCTTCTTATATACCACTGTTTATGAATGAGTGAAACCATTTACTTGCTTTACAGATAAATGAATATGTTTTGGGTTAAAAAAATTTAACAAAATGTAACCAAAATTGTTTTATTTGGGAATTTGAGTGTGTACTCTGTTACTTAGTTAAAAATACACATAAGAATGCAGTCATTGATTTTGATTTGTAAGGCTAAGCAAATTGATGACATTAAAAACTTGATACGTATATTCAGAAGCCTGAGATTCACAATAGATAACTTTTCTAATAATGGAAAAAATGCGTTTATGTTGTTGCGATAGAATATTTATTGGATAAGGGCCAAAGTTTGAATGGTTGGTCACACAATCTTCTGTCATTATACCGTGAATTTTACCCCTATTTTGGTTACAAAGTCCACGCGCCCAAGAAAGTACAGGATCATAGTGATAAGAAACTATTTTTGGATTATCCTGGAGTACATTTAAGCCCACCAACTGTGGGAGCTTTTTAAAATACCAATCAAAAAGAGTATAACGCAAATCTAATCTTAACTTTGATTCCATTTTGTTGCATGACCTTTGAAGCACAAGTCTAACGGCTGGCTATCAAAAGTATTATATTATTTTAGTTGTGGTTGTATGAATCAGACGCAGATAACTGCTGCCTGGTCAAGCCAAGCCTCAGACTAGCAGCATTATCAAGTCGATAAGGAATACAAGTATAATACACCAATGTATACAACTGTATGTGTGCACATATATTCCAAATTGATATTGTTACGGGTCAGAAATACATTTGTTGGTATCAGTTAGTGTTTTTGATAATCACACAGACACAAATTTAAGTAAACTGCACAAGTGGACAGTGAGCCGCAGTGCGTCGTGGTTGCCAGTTAGCTGTGGATCGCGCTTCAGCATGAATTTTCTTCTGCGATTTGTAATTTTTTGCTTTGATCCACTTGGGCTGGGACGCCGCTTCTTTATACGGCCAGCTGTTAATCTAACTCATGGAATATATGAACGATTCCGGAGTAAGGCGGATGAGAAAGTGGGAACACTCCGCGAACTGGTACTGCGTCTGGGTCTCATTGCGTTTGCCGTTGTATTGATCATTTGGCTGGCTGTCTTCATGTATGCCGCTTTCTACTATGTGTATATGCCGGCCATATCGCATACGCGTCCAGTGCATATGCAATTCAAGTGAGTGAAGAATCAAGTCACTATAGGCTACATGTCAAATTATTAAAACACACCATGCGATTATACACATACGTGTATGTATATATTGTAAAGAGAATCATATATGTATGTATATAATTGGATGATGATTTGTTTTTGGTTTTTTTTTAATTGCCTCAAAATTAATTGTAATCATTTTGTTTCAGAACCTGCCTGGAGACAAGCACACCCTGCACCTTTCCCCATGCCCATGTATCGCTAACAAAGAAACAACAGCTTTTGATGGTGGGTCAGGCATATAAGGTTATTATTAACATTGATATGCCCGAATCTCCACAAAATTTAGAGCTAGGCATGTTTATGGTATGCGCTGAGATGCGAGACTATGACTCCATGCTTCGTGGACATTCCTGTCGTTCCGCCATGATGCGTTATCGTTCACCATTGATACGAATGATATCCACTTGGGCTCTAAGCCCTTTATATGTATTGGGCTGGAAGGAGGAATTCCAACAGGTACCTGTTGAAATATTTTCACGATATTTAGAGGAACGACAACATCCCATAACCGATGTGTATGTTGAGATTCAGTCACAAAAGATACAGTTTTATACTGTTACATTGCATATTGTGGCCGATTTTACCGGTCTGCGGTATATAATGTTCAACTGGCCTATACTATCGGCCATTATAGGTATGTTACTTTTGTTTTCCCACTCATATTACCCTTCCTACCTAACTTCTATCAGTGATATCATCTAATACACTCTTCGTCTGTGTCTTTTTCCAGCCATTAGCACCAATCTATTCTTTATATTGGTCATCTTTTTGCTCAGCTGGTACCACTGGTCCGATGCAACCTGGCTGCACAATTTGCAAATCAAATACTCACGGCTCACGAACACGCTGCACCGCAGTGCAAGTAGTGTGATCCTATCCAGCACAAGTAGTCTAAGAGACGATGATGAGATGATGAGTTTCCTGGATGAGAAGTCATCGGATATTGCAGATGTCGGCGGTGGCGATGGCATCAGCGACGATGATCAATTGATAGACAAGTCGAAAAAAGCGAAGCCAACACGGACGCGCGATGCCCAGGCGCTGCGACAGCGTAAAGTCAAAGAGACGGAGCAATAGGAATAGTTAAATTCAACTGATACCAACCCGCCTGCCAGCAATGCGCCAAAAAGACTTGTAGATTTTAAATTAAGTTACATATTATACTGTATGTATGTAGAGTAGCTGCTGCGCAGCATGTTGCAAATTTTAATTGCTTTTTTTTCATCTAAAGTATTTTATTACGCTTTTGATAATAAATCTGAAATGTTTATGTCAAATACTTTTTCGCCTTTCTGTTCGTTCCCCATTACCATTCACTTTGGAATTAAGACTTTGGACTCTGCCAACTATAATATACTCGAATAGACTTAAAAAATTAATGCAGTATAATTAATTTTATCTAATATAAAATAATTTGCCCCCGTTGGAAATGCACCACTCAGAAGGAATCTTTCATCTGAATGGCTTATCCAGTCAAAATTAACGAATTAGCGAATATTTAAAAAAAAAGTCCCCACAAGCGTATCTTATCTAACTACTAGCTAATTATATATGTACATATATATAATCTATATGCATTTCCTAAGATTATTAATTTCTGCATTACAATGGCATACGTTTATCAAGTTCTAGACCCTAGACAAGTTCAAGACCCCAATGTAAACGAACCAAATTGAAAGCCTATTTACTTTATTTGGAGCGTTACATTTTTTTAATTACAAACAATTTTTGGATAGATATTACCAACAAACAAATTTTAAAACCAAAACGTTAAAGAATGCTTCGTTTTGTTGAAAACTTCTACCTGTTCTACCTTCTCGCTGCTGCGGTTTAAAATAAGTATAAAAATAATATTAAAGTTAACATTTTATTCATTATTTTTGGAATCAAAACTTCCCGATCAACTAAATATCAAATGAAAACAAAAAAATTTAGAAAATCCATTATAGTTCTACTTCCGATTCGTCTCCTTTTCAGGATCCCCATATTCTGGATCTCTAAAAGCATTCTCTTCTTGAAAAATATAATATTCCATTAGTTCAATTTGCTTATTAATAATAGCACCCAAAGCCACCAATTTTTCACCACGCACCCTGTATTGTAGATTCACCTTCTCTTCAAACTTGTTTGTCTTTTCCTTGCGACCAGACCATGCCGAGCCTAATCCAGAACTCTTTTCGCGTTCCGCTAGCTTGTGACTAATGTTTTCCGACACTGTGCGATTATGGCGCTTATATTTTCGCCGAAAGCAAAGCAATTTCAAAACTATATTAAAAAATTGGAGATATTCGACTCGCAAAAACTGCAGGAAATTGATACGGGTATCCGATTTGGTATCCCTTGCGGATTTAGCGCTCGTGAAATAGTCATTAATTATTGAAACAAAAACATTGATTAGGAGTACAGCAATGACAAAGGCCAGAATGCCATAGAGAACAATACCCAAAAATTTTCCGCCAGTAAACATATCATTGGGATTTACATGGCCACTGAAACCAAATGAGAAGCACACACAGGTGACCACGCTTTTTATAAACCGATTAAAATTCGAACTATTATTCCCATTGATAATAACAACTGCCTGACAGAAACCAATGAGGAAAACTCCAATTACCATTGCGGTACTGGCGACAGCCTGCCAGGCGGAATATAGAGTCCGTGTAAATAACTGAAATACGCTTGCAAACAGGAGAACGCGCCACAATCTCAACGTAGTAATGCAGATGAGGAATCCAACAATGATCGTGGTAAGGGAATGTAGACGGGCCGGACGTCGAAAATCAATAAATTCCGTTTTACTTGCGCCTTCAACCGTCTTTAGCATGGATGAAACTAACCACTCCCGTAGCGCAATCAAAATGAAGACGGTTACATTGAGTACAAATATAATTAGATCCAGTTTGTTCCACATACTCTTTAAGGCACGAACATCATACCATAGTTTTATCACCAGAGATTTAGAAAATTCAATAACCGTCAAAACATAGAGAAGAACAATTAAGAGATTCCAGTACGACATTTGATCGACAGCCTCAAGCATTTTAACACTTTCCACTTCCGCATGGGGTAAGATATCACCGAAAGGTGTCTGCTCCGCTCGGAGTGTGCACACACTGAACACATTTACATCGACATTGTACAAAGTGAAGTCCATGAAAACCGCAGAAGTGTTGTAGTTTAGCCAATGATATTCAGTTAAAAAGTCCAATATCTTGATGCTGTTTTGTCGACTACGCGCCAACAGGGCTACATATCCCTTTAGCTCCGGATATTCATTGAAGTATCCAACATGATTAAAATTAAGCAGCAACATATCCATAAAGTCATAGGAAGCGGAGATTGGCAACCATGGCTCATAGATGCGCCAATATTTGTCCGTGTAAAAGAGTCGACGGTAGGGAAGTTGCCAATCGGGTAAGTATGACTTATGAGAGAATTCCGGCGGATTCCATCCAAAGCGTTCTTCGGCCAGGCGCAGCTGTCTCAATCGTATAACCCCCACCAAATTTGTTTGCTCGTTATGTACCCATCCGGTGATGCCCCTGGATGTAGAATTCGGATCGAATGCTGTCACAAGTGACGAATCAATAAAATCGAACAGCTGAGAGATGTGATAGATTTCCTTAAGGCCATAATAGTCGGTGTGATTCTGCATAAACAATAGCCGTACATTGTGTGTGTTATAGTAAAGCGTCTCATCTGTTGCCACCATCACCATGCACATCAGCAAAACGAAATATACGCCATATATCCATAAATCCTGGATAATGTTCTTGTATCTAACATTCAAGTCTTGATTGCGAAACTCTTCGGTGATATAAAACTTAGTACGCAGATTGGCCAACTGCACCCTTAATGAATCCACTCGACCAAACTCCCCCTTATGGTGGTCCGGTGGCGGCTTACCCAGTGGCCTTGGCCAAAAAGCTGCATCAATTGAAAGCACAAGGAATTTGATAGGATCACCAATAATATATTGAAATATCAATACCAACACCAAAGTGATTAGAGTGTTTTTAAATCTCACAGACTCGTGATTAAACCCAGAGAAAATACATATAAGAGTCATGCAGATCGTAATAATGGCCATAGTAAGGATTAAGAAAATCACACTTCCCCGCATGGTCGTCATCGCTGCAAAATACAAAAATGTATAAAAAATTAAATTCAATTCGATCCGATTGAGATTTTTATCAATTTGAAATTAAATCCAAAGTCCACAACGATTTATAGATTTTTCAAAATTGTTAACTAAAATTTTACTAAGTTTTTCACCGGTTACCTATTAGTAGACGCTTACAGAGTCTGTTTCCATGCAGCTTTTAGATCTCAAATATTGGGCTATGGGTATAAAACGTGATTTTAGATATGTAAGCCAAGTATGTTTAAGAATTGCTTAGATCGGACCACGATAAGGTACAGTCCCCTATTTGGTTTATAGATAAACCAATTTTTTGGTTTCAATTTTTTTTCTTTTTAAATAAACGCTTAAAGCAATCAGAATCGGTCTTACTAAATTCATCGGAATCGGTAGATATGCCTAAAAACAAAAACAGTTCTCTTTGTAAATCTTCAAAATACATTTGTATACGTATGTTTTTAATGATCACAGGCCCTTAGACTTTTGGGTTCAATTGACTATACAAACTTCACTGAGAAACACTATTCAAACAGAGGATACAACAAGAAACAAACATATATATATATATACATATAACAATGTCGGATACTCAAATATACATGACTTTGCGAAATAGAGTTGTCCCGTACACAAAGCCCAAGGAAAAAATGGGTCAGTCAACTAATCCAATTGTCAAGGACAATCCGGTGGTGAAGAAGGAAGATAATCCAGATGAATTAACGCTTACTAATATTGTTTTAAAAAAGAAACAAGAAAACAAAGAAAAGAACAAGTCCAGAAAACAATTTTAATTCTGTTGATGTCATAATCCGGATCCTGTTCACAACCCATTGAATGTTGCATACGAGGAGAATAATTAAATTAATTAAAAAAAAGAAAAGAAAAAGTCCAGAAAACAATTTTGATTCTGTTGATGTCATAATCCGGATCCTGTTCACGCGTCGCGTTTCAGTTCAATTGTTTAAAGGATGTAAATCAAGGATTCCAGCTTTCATTTTGCGTAAGGTGGAAAAATATAAACAAAGAATGTAAACAAAGATATAACTCTATAGCTCGCTATAATAGTTATTCAAATTTTTAAAATTTTTGTCACGATCATAATTTTTGTTCCAATAAATTAAGAAGTTAGAATTCCAAACACTAAATTTTTTTTTATATTTTAAATTTCCAAAAACTTACAATAGAAATATTTAAGGAATTCTGTTTGGTAGGAAAGATGGACTACAAACTTAACTACTGAATTGGCAAGATCTGGAGCCTGTGTAAACAAGGAGAGCTTAACATCTAGTTTTTGGAGCTTGTTAAAATACTAGAAGCTTAACAGCAAATTTAAGGAGTAACGTTTCTTAACAGCGATTCGATTATTTTAAAAAGTAAAGTTATCGGATTACTTAAAAATGTTTCTTAGCCCTGCCATTTGACACTGACTAACACTGGCGGCACTAAATTAAATAAATAAATTTAAGCAGACGATTTAAACAACATAAACGAATTTAAACGAATTAAAACGAAACTTAGAATATATAATTGCTTTGTCCCTTGTTGTGAGTTCATAACGATTGCTACTATTATCGGCGACAAATACTGGAGTAACGTCGCAAAGTGGAAGTGAAGGTGGAGGTGGTGACGGTGACCAAAAAAAGGAGCCACCAATAGCACCGGAGTCATGACCGCCTCGGACAAGTACACATATCAGCGGACTGTGTTATGTCTTGCTCGTGTACTGGCTGGCATACAACCCACACCATGGGATAAGGTCAGTTTAAAGTGAAGCAACATTCAAATTTACGAAATCGACTTTTCGCATTGACCTTGAAAACATACACATGCGTAATGTGTGTGAGAGAAATGATGTCGTACGATATCCAATGTAATGACCTTTGTCTTATTTTGCTATCAGGTGCAGACACTGTTCCGTTACTGTCCGCAGGAGAATGCAGCTGGCGTATTCTGTTTGGATACAAGAGCCCAAGATGCAGTCATTGCCTTGGGCATATATTTTCTTGAAGGTGGATGCCAGCATGAAACCCAGATTGTGCCCTATTTGTTACGTTTGGCCAAGTGTCTGCCCAAGGCTGTGTGGACTGATGATGTCCGTAGTAGTAAAATTGAGCGTAAGTTGTTACTACAAAATAAAGGATCTCTATGTCCTACATCATTCTCATGCTCTTGCTTTTCGTTGCAGGCGTGCGCATACCCTCAGCAGAGAAATTCAGTTTTTGTCTGAATACTTTGCTTTCGGATATAGCGGCCAAATGTCCAGATTCTCGGGAAGAGATTATACTTAATCAAGTGGAAACACTTGGCACTTTGGCTAACATTGTGAAGTCAAGCAAAGATAGCAGTTCGGCACCGCCACCGATCATATTATGCAAGGCGACGGTTCCATTACTCTTTGGTTTGGCCCGTTCAATGGGGCGATATGCTAGCAATGATCCCTCACTCCTATGTCGCATTTTTCCTGCTGAACTTATGCCCATTCAGCGAATGAATTGTCGTGGACGTGATGGTACAGCTAGCAGTGCCGGAAGTGGCAGCGGCACATATGCCGGTTCCTCATTCAGTAGTAACGAACGTCTGGCCACCACTCAGTTTCGACCCATTATACCCCGCTCCATGTCTGGCAGCTTACAGCAGCAGCAACATCAGTCCCAGTCTCATATGGATCGTCATTCCCACAACCAGCAGAAGCCATTGCTCAACAGTTATTTCTCCGTTCCCTACGATCCACGGACGCACTTCTTCACACGCTACGGCTCTAGTTTTAACCAATTTCCCAATATGCGGGTCTGCGAGTCACCCACCAAAGTCGGTCCCAAATCCATGTACCTGATGCCACCGTTTCCCATTCAGCATTTGCAAACGATATTTGCCATTTCAAAGAAACTCCTTACCAAGGACACGCTCGAACATTTGGATGAGCAGGCAAGCGATATATTCTCCTTGCATCAGATCAAGGGTTATTGTTACAAAAGCTTCTCAGAGACGCTCAATCTAGTATTGGTAACTCTATTACGTGAGCTGCTACAACATCAAGTCGATCTCCCGACACCATTCACAAAAGATGTACAAGAATTTGTAAAGCGTTTGTTCCTCAATGGCCAAACCGAATTGCAGAACAAACAACAGGATCAGGAGCGCGAGAGACGCGAAGAAAATGGCATTGCTGTGGTCAACAAATACAAGGTCAATGTTATGGCCAATGCAGCCTGTGTGGATTTGCTTGTCTGGGCCATACGCGATGAAACGGGTAAGCGAAGAGCCAGCAATAATATAGTGACAAACAAATTGCCAGATTTTGCAGATAAAAAGATGTAAAGTCAAAAATAAAATACCCATATTTATATAGTTATTTTCCGATCGGTTAACGATACAGTGGCTGCTACAGGAAGACCAAAAAAACCTTATCGTTATGAAATATATATTTTGTATGCCATTTAGGGATACAAATGAATACCAGATGAATCATATGTATCTATATGGTCTCAAGGGAGATATTTTTCTAGAAAAAATTGTTTACGCAATGACTGACCATTATGGAGTGACGAATCAAAGTTTTAGTGATTCAGCCATGATAAACGAGAAAACGATTGTTTGATGTCGTAAAAGTCAGTTGAATTACCACTGGTTTAAAATAGTTAACATAATTAAGTTTGTTCAAACAAAAGTTTAACAAATATGGGAAAAAACCAATTTTGGTAATTGGAAAAATCTCAATGGACTTTAGTTTATTTCCATAATTATATTTATCTTTCATCTGTATTTCTGCAATGTTGAGGCAGGTGACTTCTTCGGAACAACCGATGATAATAATGATAATAAGATCGAGATAGCTTTTCTTAGTTGCTTTAGTTGATTTTTTTGTTTTTGTTTTGTTTTTGCCAATATGGAATATTTTCAGTGGACGTCGACTATAATGTGCCATCCTTGCAAAATGGCTTGCATTTTTTATTAAAGAAAGGTCAATAACTATTGATTTATTTAAGTTTTCCTTTATTTTTTTCCCCATTTTCATTTATTATTGTTCTAAACTAGAGAGGGAATGCAATCAAAACGTAATGGAAACAAAAGTCAAATAATTAATATTGGTTCCAAATCTAACCAGTAAAAAAAAAAAAAAACTCCAGGGGAGGTCTTCATCCCTAGAAAGCCAAAGAATTTTACAAAAGTTTCAGTATCCGTTTTTTATTCGATTCTTTTTTAAATTCTAACGGCTTAACATCAAGAATTCTATAAAGTTTAAATTACGTAACGCTTGCATTCCCTTACACCTTTGCCCGCGCCCCGTCCCCGCCCTATTGCCACCTGTCCACTGTTTTATTCGTTTTGGCATGCTGCTTTTCGTTTTATTTTTTGTCGTTCGGTTCTTTATTGCTTATTTAAAACAGAATGAGGGAGAGAGAGAAAGAGTGAGTGTGAAAGCAAGACGGAACAAAAAAAACAAAAGAAAAAAACGACTTTTCTAATAAAATTTTTCTATTTTCCTGCATCCTGTGCTACAGAGGCGGACAAATTATGCGGACGTTTGTCACAGAAACTAAATCTTGTGCTCAGCCACAAGATCGTCATGGATCACATGCCACTGTTAATGGTCTGCCTGGAGGGTTTGGGAAAATTGGCACAAAAGTTTCCAAATATTGCTGGCACCTCTATATCCTATCTGCGAGATTTTCTTGTGGATCCCAGTCCAATTCTGGGCAAACTGCATGCTCATGCCATGCAATCGCTGGCGCTGCAGAAAAAGGAAAAGGAACTGACACTGACCCCATTCAAGATTGTTGTCCAGCATTCAGATTCTCGGGCCGTTGTCGATATTTTTGGTGAAAATCAAAAGCAATTGGGTGGCACTGGACGCACTGGTCATGCCGCTTTCGAAGCTCTGCGAGATGCAGCAATTGAGAATCTATCAATTGCCTTGCGTGCTGCCCATACACTAGATCAGTTTTGTGTGCCAGCTCTAGTGGCAAATGTGTCCAATCGTCTGTTTACTGCCGAGAAGCATGAGAGGTGAGTGATAGAATAAGAAAAACCACTATTAACCACTATTTTATTTAAATGCTTATGTGCTTAAAATAACCTTTAAATTTGTATTTATATGTTTGGTTTTTCTTTAGCGAATCGACATTGGTCAGCTTAAATATAATTGTGATGCTGGGCCATGTGGCTGTGGCCCTTAAAGACACCTCAAAGACAACCCAAAATATTTTGCAATTCTTTATTCAACGTTTCTGCAAGGTGCCGTCCGAGCAGAATGCCCTGATTGTGGATCAATTGGGCTGCATGATCATATCGCAATGCGAGACGCATGTCTTTGACGAGATAATGAAGATGTTCTCGCGAGTTACGGTTCAATCAGCTTCATTGGCCTATACATCCGATCCGGAGCATCGCAAGCAATTCCATCATGTATCTGATGCGGTGGTCAATGCCCTGGGTAATATAGCTGCCAACATACAAGGTGATGCCGAGATGTTGGAGTTGTTGGGCAAACTGTTGGAGCTGTTTGTACAGATTGGTTTGGATGGCGAGCGCTCCTACGACAATACTCCGGGCGCCCAGAAAGCGAGCTCACGTGCTGGTAATCTGGGCATGCTTATACCAGTTATTGCTGTACTGGTGCGCCGCCTCCCACCCATTAAAAATCCCCGCCAACGACTCCACAAGCTCTTTAAAGACTTTTGGGCATATTGCGTTGTGATGGGCTTTACCAATGCTCGCCAATGGCCGGCAGATTGGTATCAGGGTGTGCAGCAAATAGCTGCCAAATCGCCACTGTTGATCTCCCAAACGGCCCACAAATCGGATATGCGAGAGCTTAACTATACCCTGGCCATCAAATGCGATTCGGTTAATGAGCTGCGTAGTCAAATATTGGTGCTGCTTGAGCATTCATCCGCGGATAATGTGGCTACATCTATTAACAAACTGACCTTTGCCCAATGTACTTACCTTTTGAGCGTCTACTGGCTGGAGATGCTGCGAGTTGAGAATGCCGATGAGCCGAGCTTGGAGCCGATTATGAGTTACCTTTGCGACACAGCCCTGCAGCGGGACAAAACGGGCATTTGGCAGTGTGTTAAATGTGTTGCCGATCAGGTCTTTGAGAAATTTCGTAATGTCCTTTACGCCCATGACGAGATACGGGAGAAGGTACTGGAATCACAGGCCACTTTACTTTTGGTTTACTTTAACCACATCCACAAGCAAATTCAACTTGTTGCTGATCAGTATTTGTCCCAGTTGGTTGATCGTTTTCCCCATCTTCTGTGGAATCGTCGTGTGCTCTGGTGCATGCTGGACATATTGCAGTTACTGGCTTACTCCCTAACTCTCGATCCTAACGAGGAGACGCCTACCCTGCGTGTGGTATCTACACCATATACACTTCAGTTGATGGACTCGCTGCCGGCTCGTGAAATGCGTTTGAAGGACTTTGCCGATCGCTGTCAGGGCATTGTTAATGAAGCCATGAAGTGGGCACCGCGTTCAACCCGCTCCCATTTGCAGGAATATCCCAATCAGATACCCACTCCCGTTCTGGCCCATCACAGCGGTTTGGCTTTGGCCTTTGACTCGGTTGTTAATAGCACTAGCATCACAACTGCAGCAGGTTTGGGCACATTGAGCAAACGTCCCAGCTGCCTGAATTCAGATACGCCGCGTTTCGTTTCTGTACTGTGTTTACGGAGTAAGTATGCTGGCGAAATCAGTGGTCTGCTATCGGTACTTAATGAGCAGGACAAGGCCGGACTGGCAGAACGTCTTGTCTGTGATGTGTGGGAGGCATGTGCAGAGAAAAGCGATGCTCGTCATCGTGGAGCTCTGTGGCGGGCCACCGCCTATCTGATAATCTGTGCAGAAATTGATCGCAAGCTTCTTCATGCAGTCGCCAGCTCACAATTGGAGCTCTTTACCGAATCGGCGATGGAAACGGCTGTCGAGTGCTGGCAATGGGTGCTCACTGCCCGTCAGGATCTCGAGTTGTGCTTTATTCAGGAGATGGTTAGTGCCTGGCAAACGACATTTGAAAAGCGAATGGGTCTGTTTGCCTGGGAGAAAGAGGTCACCCATCCCCTGGCTGCCTACGAAGGTTGTCAATTAGTTAGCAAGCCAATTCTAATAACTCCGCATCTAATTTGGCTGCAGTTGCTCAGTGAGATGGTGGACACTGCCAAGTATTGCAATCGGGACAAAGTGGAAATGTTTTGCTTGCTTCTTCATCGTTGTCTTCCCATTCTAAAGACAAGTCGCCAAAATCGTCAAGTATCCACAGTGGGTTGTCGCTTCAAGCTGCTGCAGTGCGGTTTGTCCCTGTTGCAGGGCAACACCATACCCAAATCTCTGGCCCGGAATATATTGCGTGAACGTATTTATTCCAATGCCTTGGATTATTTTTGTGGCCCACCCACATGCCCGAATCAAAGTCGCGAACAGCTGCTGGAAGACATCTTGATATTGTTGAAATTCTGGCAAACGATGCGCAGCGAAAAGAAGCATTTGGTGACATCGGAGGTGGGGGACTATGATATAAGTAATACCGCGGTTAGCTCCACACAAATGTTGGCTGTAAAAGCGAACCCAGAGACGGCATCTCTCATTAGCGGCGGTGCCATGGATTATGCCCGCTCAATGAGCGCCACTGGAAACGCAAGTGCAAGTGGCTGGTACAATACCATTCCGCACTCCACATCGACGCTATCAAAGCGTTCGAATCGTTCCAAACGTTTGCAATACCAGAAGGATTCCTATGATAAGGATTACATGAAGAAGCGTAATCTGATATTGGAATTGTTGGCCGTTGAGTTGGAGTTCCTCATCACTTGGTATAATCCAAATAGTTTACCAGATTTAATTATTCCAGGTAAGAAGATTCAAATTCAAAATTTCTTTCCCTTTTTCATTTGCTTTTCTTCTTTTTTTGTTTGTTTTTGATGCAGGAGAGGAACAGATCACCGAATGGCGACAGCGACCATATAAGCCAAATGTCTGGCGTGATTATGCCCGTTTGGCTTGGTGCTATAATCCGGCTTTGGCTGTCTTCCTGCCGCAACGCATCAAGAATGCCGAATCCATTGATGAGGAGGTCTCACGTTTGGTATGTTCCGACCCCACAGCCGTTTGTCATATACCCGAAGCTCTCAAATATCTGTGCAATACAAAGAATTTACTCCAAGAGAGTCCCGACCTGGTCTACATACTGTCCTGGTCGCCAGTTACTCCCATTCAGGCCCTATCCTATTTCTCTCGCCAATATCCCTCCCATCCGCTGACTGCTCAGTATGCTGTGAAGACACTTGGCTCATATCCGGCTGAATCGGTTCTGCCGTACATTCCCCAACTGGTGCAGGCCCTGCGTCATGATACCATGGGCTATGTGGTTGAGTTTATAAAGAATATATCAAAACGCTCGCAAATTGTGGCCCATCAGCTTATTTGGAATATGCAAACGAATATGTTTATGGACGAGGATCAACAGCATCGTGATCCGAATCTATATGAGGCATTGGATCTGCTATCCCAGAATATTATTGCCTCGTTTTCGGGTGCCGCGAAACGTTTCTATGAGCGAGAATTTGATTTCTTTAGCAAAATTACAGCCGTATCTGGTGAGATTCGTTCGTTCCCCAAGGGTATAGAGCGGAAGAACGCCTGCTTGGCTGCACTTAGCCGCATTAAAGTGCAATCCGGTTGTTATTTGCCCTCCAATCCAGAAGCAATGGTCCTGGACATTGACTATAGTAGCGGTACACCGATGCAAAGTGCTGCAAAGGCGCCTTACTTGGCACGCTTTCGTGTATACCGCTGTGGCATAACTGAGCTGGAATCGCGAGCAATGGAAGTATCCAATAATCCGGTAAGGTCTTACTGTAGTCTTTTATTTGCTATCTCCCTTACTTTGTCTCTTTGGTCATTTTTAAGAATTCACAAGAAGATGCCCATATGACTTTGGGCGTAGAGTCGTGGCAGGCGGCCATTTTCAAAGTTGGCGACGATGTACGCCAGGATATGCTAGCATTGCAAGTGATTACCATATTCAAGAATATCTTCCAGCAAGTTGGCCTAGATCTATTTCTCTTCCCCTATCGTGTAGTGGCCACTGCACCCGGTGTAAGTATTTAAGAATTTATCACCATTCATATTTAATCCTTTTTATCATTCCATTTTTGTTATTTTTAAGTGCGGTGTCATCGAGTGTGTACCGAATGCCAAGTCCCGTGATCAATTGGGCCGACAAACGGACTCTGGTCTATCCGAATACTTCCAGCATCAGTATGGCGAGGAGACATCCAAAGAATTTCAAGCGGCTCGTGCCAATTTTGTTAAATCAATGGCCGCCTATTCGTTAATTGGCTACCTCTTACAAATCAAGGATCGGCATAATGGCAACATTATGATCGATAAAGATGGTCACATCATACACATTGGTAAGTTGTCACCAATAAAGAAAAAGATTTGGCATCTCAGAGTTGTAAAATAATAAGAATAACATAATTACTTTTAACATTTGGTCAACTAATATTTGTTTTAATTATTTATCAACAGATTTCGGCTTCATGTTTGAATCATCGCCTGGAGGCAATATTGGTTTCGAACCGGATATGAAGCTAACGGATGAAATGGTTATGATAATGGGCGGTAAAATGGAAGCGCCCCCATTTAAATGGTTCTGTGAGCTGTGTGTTCAGGCATTCCTTGCTGTGCGACCGTATCAGGATGCCATTGTATCACTTGTCTCCCTCATGCTGGATACTGGACTTCCATGCTTCCGTGGCCAGACGATTAACTTGCTAAAGCAACGTTTTGTGGCCACCAAAAATAATAAGGAAGCGGCAGCACATATGCTGGCCGTTATACGTAATTCGTATCAAAATTTCCGCACGCGTACCTATGACATGATCCAATACTATCAGAACCAAATACCCTACTAAATCGATATAATTATGATTAAGATAATGATATTGGGTATTTATCTGGTTCCAATATCTGTTTGTTGTTCATTGTTAGCCAAAAGCTGTAAACTTGTATTCTAATCGCTCTTCCCTCCTTCCCCTCCTCCGACTTCTGTGGTTATAATTATTTCATACCTATTCTATTTGATTTTCATTTTTTTTTTTATTATTGTTTATACATATATATATTTGCATTTCCCCCCGAAAATATGTTTAGTAGCTAGTAGTTTCTTTTGAAGGTTTTACCATGCATACTAAATCAATACAATGTATTTGTTATATATACATATATATATATATATTTATTTAATATATGCGGCCAACTGCCAAGCAAATAATTCCATTTAAACGAGTATATATGTACATATACTTGTGGTGTTCCAAAGTAAATAGAAAATTTTTTGAAAATAACAGTAACAAATTTCTTTAATTCGCCTTTGGAAATCAAGTCAGAGCAATTGCACACTGTTTAAGTTGGCGATTTTCACAGAAAGAATAATTTAAATTTCATAAGCTGTTCTATGGCTTAATTTCACAGTAACCATTTCGCGCGCTGTTAATGTGCAGCGTCTTGTCTGTTTACTGTTAATTTACAGAGCGATAAATGTACTAGCGCCACCTATCGTTTTAGTTTGTTAGATATCGAAACCTTTGCAACTATCGGTAGTAATATCGATGGTATTCCCAGCTCTATGCGAAAGAGAACGAATGAAATGTAAGAAAAACGGCTCAACGAAAAAAAGTAAACGTTCTTAATCAAATGCAAATTCGTGGCAAATATTTGTGCGAAATTCGAAGCGGAAGCAAGGTGTAGCAAATGAAGACAAAAAAAATAATAAAAAAAAACGCAGCAAAAGGCAGAGCGGCGTGTGTTGAGTGTGCGATTGTATGTGTGGTGTGGTGTGTGTGTGTGCGTGAGGCGGCAGCAAACAGCAGCTAAAAGAAAGCAGAAAATGAAATAAAAAAAAGAGAGCAGGAGAAAGAAAGAAAAGTTGAACATTTTGCCAATTTTTGATATAATAAAATAAGCGCAGAGACGCGCTATAGTCACTGGAGATACATACATACATATATGAGCCCAACCATACATACGTACGTGCCTACATACATATATATGCTTTGTGTATAAGTTGGTTTTTTTTCTCATCTACCCAAGCGCGTGTGTATGTATGTATGTTGAATTCTATTTTTTTTCCAATTTTTTTTTTTTGACTTATTAAAAACACACATACATGCAAAAAACGTACATCATCTGTGTATATTCGGGGAAATGCAAGACGATGAAAAAGAAATGAGAAATTGCGTTACACAAGCGCCCGTGCCCGCTCCCTTAATTGTCACCGTTCGTTCTCGCTCTTTTTCTCTCTCTCTCTCTCTCTTTCTCTCAGCTTCAGTCACCGTGGTGAACAAGTGTATGAGTGTTGGTGCTGTGCGTGTAAATATATATATATACATATAGATATACATATATATATATAAATGTATATATGTATGCATATGTGTGTGTGTGTGTGCCTCTATGTTTGTATGTGCGAGTGAGTGGCTGTTTTTTTTTTTATTTTTAATCAATTTGTTGCAAGAATTGAACAATTTTGAAAAATAAAAAAAAGCAACAAAAGGAAAAGGCAAATTGTACAAAGATCTGTCCACACCGACAACGACGCCGACGTCAACATTTGGCAGAGGCGCACATTGTTCTGCAGCCGCCCCCACGCCCCCCAGCCGAAGAGACAAGTGAGTGCAAAATTCAAAATTGCCTAATCAGAGAGCGAGTGAGACACGGGTCGGGCTAAAGTAAATGCGGGGGATAGCGTAGGGGGGAGATTAGTATGGTTAAGGGGTTGGAGAGTGGGTGTGAAAAGTTAAACAATGAACAATAACAAAATTGTTAAACAATATAATTATATATTAAAATGTTAACACATTCTTTTTTTCCCCTTATCCATTGGATTGCGGCGCTAACATTCCGTTATATTACTCCAATGTAAACGACCCATATAATTTTTTTTTTATGTTTTTCATATTTAAACAGAGCGAAATTTCAATTTTCTTTTCAAACCAATCTAAACTAAACCAAATTAAGTAAATTAGAACAAACCCACCAAAACCCCTAAAAACATAAAAAAAAGGTCGAGAAAGGTCGCAAAAAGCAGCACTGTCAGGTGAAGGTTGCACTTGGAATAATTATCCATTAGAAAATATAAACTTTGATGGAAAAGTCCATCCAAATATACTGTATATATATTGATTTTTAAACACTTTTCTTAGATCGGTCAAGTGGCCACAAAACATTTGTCAGGAAAAATGCAATCCAAAGTAAACATCGCTCAAAATCATAAAAAAACACATTTTATATACAAATATAAAATATATGCTTACTTGATGATGAACAGAATTGGAACACAATCTTTGCCGAGACCCCAAAATCTACATAATCGAAATTTTGCATAACTAGGAAATATCCCGATCGATTAACTATATCATGTAGCCTCCGTTATAAACGATTCCTCGAGAATGAGGCTTAAGATCAATAATTTTCTTGTTATTTTAATCGAATATTAATCGAAAACAAGTGTTGGAAAGTTATATATACTTTTAATTTTTGTGAATGGGTTTACTATATCATGTCAATCGATCAAGAATAAAGTTATGACAATTATGATTTATCTTTTTTTTTTTTAGTTAAAAAGACAGTTTTCATGGGTACACGAACTTCTGCACAGCACGAAATTTCTCACAGTGTAGTGTGCTCTTATCTGCAAGCAGGTGGATCGATCTTGGCAAAAGTTATTGCATTGATAAATGAAAATATTTGTTGATTGGAAATAAGCAGCAGCTCTATTAAACCATTTTTGGTTTTTTGTCTCGAAAAAGCATTAATATTTAATATTTTCATATTTCATTTGGATTGACTGTTTCTTATTATATATTTAACAAATTCCTTTTGTTAGTAAGGAGTAAGGAAATAAAGTCCCACGTAGGGTGGGTTATCTATTGTTCAGTTATGGACATGATTATAAAGATAATATTAATATAAATTGGCTTTTAAACTTGTACTAGTTTGCTAAGAAAAAGATGAGTGGTAAGAGAGGTGAAATGCATTAATAACAGAAAGAGAGGGAGAAAAAGAAAAGAGAGATGCATGCGGTAAAACTTACGCGCCCACAAACAAAGTTGTCAACTTCCTGTGAAAGTCTGTGTGTGTGTGTGCAATGTACTCACCCATACATATGCATGCACAAATTGAATCTACATGTGTCCATGTGTACGTGAATAATCTGAGTTGAAATTCACTCATTCCCTATAAATAATAACTGTTCCATCTTCCGGTATAGTTAAGGTCCCCTTGAACTCTTATAAGAAATTTATAATCTATAGAATCATGTAATTCGTAGCATATCGACATTTTATCTGATACCATAAAACTTAATTTCAGATCTGATCTGATCTAACTTTAGGTATCTCCAATTTAGTTATGCTAATATTTTCTTTAATTCTAAACTTTGGAAACCCAAAACGGAAGGACTATTCTGACAGTGGTACGGAACAGCTTTTTACTTTGCCGATAACAAACGATTCTTTTTGTCTTCTTCACACGGCGAAGGTAAAAAAAACTACGACCAAAATTTTAAGGCCGCTCTCTTAATTTTTGGGTATTCAGTCATTGACTTTTTGGTCCCTTTCTTATAAGACTGCTTTGGACCTTGACAAAAGGTATACCAAGTGTTGTCAATTGAATTAAAACAGATTTTTAAAATTCTTTTATTAAAAAATGATGAGCAAATTGTAAAAATGGAATTAACAGAATACTAATGGAATATGTCAACCAATTCTTAATTTAGTTTGAATTTGTGTCTAAAAAGAAGTGTTAAATTAGCAAAGGACTAGAAAGTTTTGGAACAGTACATTAATTTAGGTACATTAGATCAACCTCCCAAAGACGAAATGTAGATTTATTTAGGGGAATTCTCTTCCTTTGTTTTTTGTGACATTTTTCGATTACCCATTTCGATATACGATAAGCAACAAATCTGTTTCATTCCGTTCTGTCAAAAAACACCAAATTAAAAAAGGCAAAATATTAAATCTCAACCGGCTTATCTTGATAAAATTTTGAGTCGTTGGGGTTTTCTATATATTCTAACGATCCAGTGATGTCTAGCTTAAAGTTTTTGATTATTTCAAAACTGTTCATTCGATTCTTCATCGCATAAGCGAGTATAAAATATTTGGAATTTTTATGAAAATATAAATTGATTTATTTCAAGGACCTTTCTAGTTGCTCTAACCAGGCAAAACGTATTTATTTTTAAGTGTAAGCGATTATTTTTATTTTAATTGATTTATGAATCAAATTAAAAATAAAATCAATTCTGAATTAAAAATGTAATTATTAGAAAGATAATACAAAATTAATATAAAAACTAAGACCACAATTAAACATTTAGGCCAAGTTGGTATAAACATTTCAAGTCATTTCATCTGGTGATTTTTATTTCAGAACTAGAAAGGTTATTCTATTAATTAATATATTTTACAAAGTTATCCCATCCAATCTAAATAAAAAAATTTTTAATTTAAATATAATAATTTAAAAAAGTTTCTTTTTAAAGCTCTCTTAATCTCATTCCCTTATCTAAGATCTTATTTCAATTAAATTTGAATGTAGGTGAAAACCAATTAACAAATTATAAGTAATAATTTGATGCTTAATTATTAAATAATATATCTCAAATTGTTTTAATTTGTGTATTTTATATATTTCTATAATATTTATGACACATTTTTAATAGAAATTATATGTTTGCTCTTTCTAATTACGAGTTCATCAGTGTTGCAGTGGGATTTGAACAATGTATTATGAGGTCACTTCTTGCTTGGGGTGTTTTCTTTACCTTTTTTTTTCTGTTTCTGTTTCTTTTTCCATTTTTCCATTTCATTTTTTTTTTTTTTTGTTTTTCACGCGTGCGTTAAGTTGTTCGCCTGCGCGTGACATTCCGATACTTTATACACAATTTTGCATATTGTTCTCTGACAAATGTTTATCGATTATTCCATAGAAACTCTCTCTCAGCCCTGTCGGTGCCAACACACACACAGCACATAGAAACCAAAATATTAAATATAAAATGGAATTTATATCAAATAATATAGAAAGTAATATTGATTAAACAAATCTAATAAAAAGAAATTATTAAAAACAATTTTCATTAATTGCCCTAAAAAAAAAAATAATTAGAAGTTTATTAGAATCAGCTTTTGGCCTTTTAAGCAAATCATTTCAAGTTGTTTATAGACTGAAATAAAATTATAGTAAATGGGAATACCGTTTGAACACAACTTGATAAAAGTTATATGCCATATAATGTCATCTGGCAACGCCATCAATTTTTATCAACATCTTCCTCTTCTCTGTGCTCCAGCCCTGCTGGAGCTACTGCTGCTGCTGCCTCCACATATGTGTGTGGCATTCCTTTTTGTGGAAATCGATGATTGCGCCACTGCCAGCACCACACGACAACATTTTGTGGCAGAGAAGAGTAGAGCAGAGCTGTCCAGTGCTGCCACAGAGGCACATAGCACTACTAGTTGCGCGCCCACATAGAAATTTCTTCTTTTTTTTTTTATTCTTTTCTTTCATTTTTTCAGTTGGAATGCTGATGCCATCTGACGCTGGCGTCGGTCGGTCGGTCCTCTTAGTCCTTACGTGTAGGATCTGGCGGCAATTTATTAATACTTGTTTTTTAAATTTTCTTCTTTTTTGTTATTGTTGTTGTTGTTGTTGTTTGTGAGTGACTCAATGTTGAAAAGTTCATATATATATATATATATATTATTTATATATATATATATCCAACTGAAGTTTGCGTGAATTGTAGGTAATTGAAATTCGTAATTGAATAAGCCACTGCAAATTGGTCATCCTGTTTTTTGTTCATCCATATATATATATATATATATAGGTTTATATAGTAATACTATATAAATGACATATATATATGTGCATGTATATATATATATTTGTAGATTTTGGTCATCTGCAGCAGAAGCTACTGCGCCTGCTTATATAATTTTGCTTTTGTATATAGATATATATGTGTGTGTGTGCATGTGACTTTCAGTGGGTGTGTGTGTGTGTGTGTGTGGGCGTGACTGCAATTTGGGGCGCTAAATGATTAAGAATTTTTCATAATCAGCATCCGTTCCTTAACATAAATTACAATAAAAAAAAACCTCTTTTATAGAAATTTTATCAGCTGATTTTCTTTTTTGCTTTCTTTTCCACTGCGCATTTCTCTTTCTTTCCCAATGTGAATAATGTTGCAAGTGTGCATTATCAATCAGCTGACAGCAAAGAATACCTATGTCAAAATGTCTAATGCAGGTGTACGTATATATATATATATATATATATATGGAGCTATCTAACTGCTGATATCAATCAACTTCCCTTTGCTTGTTGTTAAACAAAAAAAAGTAAACGAAAACGAAAAGTTAAAAATGAAATAATAATATTAATAAGTAAAAGCAAAAATACAAAGATTTCAAATTTAATACACATACAAATGATAACCCCGATAAGATTATATACACACACACACACACACACGTATAGGTACACATAGATACAAATACATAAATAATTTTCTGATAATACTTTTGTGTGTGTTTTTTTAAATAGCTGACTAAAGCCACGCACCGCACCGCATCAAGTAAAATTGGGCAACAACAAGAAAACAATATGAGTAAGGGGCGATGGTCGGGCAGGTGGCAGGTGGTTGGTCGGTCAGTGGAACACAGCAGGGTAAACTATAATGCAACTTTAAATTATATATGTATGTAGCAACCATTGCAACTTGCTTAAACATTTATCCAAAAAGTTGTCAATTATCGATCTATGCAGTTTCGAAATCTCTTTTAATTTTTCCAAGTATTTCAAATTTAGTACAATTTTACTAAGATCGATCGACAAAATAACTTACATGACTTCCAAAGACTTTTAAATAAAATAAATATATAAGAAAAAAATTTATATATACATGAATCAGGGTAAACTTTAGAATATTTCTTATTTCTTTTCATTCTCACTTTGGTGATCCTTTAGGAAGAAGAATATGTCTAGAGAATTCTGAAGATCTTGTATGATAATATAGTTGAATAATTTAACATTGGATTACTATCCCATGTAATATTTTTCAAAGAATATCTAAAAAAAGAAACCTCGAAAGTAACTCTTTTAGAGTTCCCGCAAATGTTGGATACATCCATATAGACAAGTATCTAGATAAAGATATCATAAAGGGAGTCCCTGCTCTACAAACGTTCCAACATTAGAGAGTTAGATTGCTTTTAGTTTGTTTATTTTGGCTTTAAAATCTCTGGAACGAAATCCTTTTGTCCTGAAAATCACGAAGTTTTCAATTTTTAAGATTTGTTTGGTTTTACTGTTAAAGTTTCTAAAAAATCAACTATATAACAGTTTGGTTTATATGTATAACAGTTGTATTTTTTTAACTAATCGAATAAAGTAAGCGTTTGAAATATAAATATAACCTAAGAACAGAGTTGCCACCATTTCTGTTTCTTTGAAAAATTATTTTTATTAAAATTATCCTTAAAATCAATTTGTGAGAAAGATTTGTGTGTGAAAATACCCTTTGCAAAGGGTATAAAACGAAACTTGTATTATAGCTTAATAGGAGATATATGCAGGTATATATATAATTTATATATATATATTCCTCGTTCAATCAAACAATTTTGTTATATAGAAAAGTCAATATTCATATGCGAAGCTTAGGGCGGGGCTTTCTAATAACTAATTAGTCAAGCAGCAACTCTTTATATGTATATATATGTATGTATGTATATGTATTCGTTGCATCTTAATGTTGCAAGGTTCTTTACACACACCTGCAGGTGCACCAAATATGAATGAACACGTGCGCTTTTATGTTCCTTCTTTGGCGATATATGTATGTAAATAGCAATGAATACATAATAAACTTATTTGTTTAGTGTTTTGTTAGAGTAAATGAAATAAATATTGGAATAAAGAAAATGTTAAAAAGAAAGAATAAAGAAGTTCATAATGCCAAAGGCAACGTAATACTCAAACTCATTGAAAAATATTTTTATCAAATTGAAATTTACTATAACACAAATATAAACTTTCTATAAGGTTTTAACATTTTTATGTTATATCTACATTAACTTAAATATTGTCTTATATTATTAAAACTTCTCTTGAAAGATTATTAAATAGTAATTTCAAATATTTCTGTCAAATTTTTAATTTTCTTCATTTTTGTTGCTCTTTATAGGTTTTTTTCTTTCTGTACTTTTTTTTTGTTTTATTTTTGCTGCCAAAATGTTAGCCATGCCGTTTCTAACCTTCGTATTTTTTTATGTTATATTTCTTATTCTTGCTTGTGTGTGTGCGTGTCATGTGTAGCTATGTGTGTGTGCGTGTTTGTGTCTACAAATGGCATAGCATACTTCTTTGAGTACTATGGACATAAGTCACATTTGCCGCCTTTCTCTTCTCTATACGGCATATACCAATACATAAACACTACACATATGTGTGTGTGCGTGTTTGTGTGTGTTTGGCCTTCGCTTTTGGCTTCCTGCCGAACATTTTGTCGCTTTGGTTTTGCCTATTGATTTTTGTTTCTATGTGTATTTTTAGTAATTTATTTATTTTTTTTTTGTTTTTTGCTTTGTTGTTGTTTTTATTTAGGGTTGTCAGGCAGCTAGCTATAAGATAAAGTGGGGGGGAGGTAACCATCGGCAATATCGATCCGATACTTGCCACATTTCAGTTTCAAAAATTTATTTTTCCATTTCGTTTTAGATTTTTATTCCATGATCAAAGAACAAGAACAATTTGTAGGAACATATTATAGGGTTACCATTGTCCTTAAAAAATATAAGCCTATAAGTAGAAAATGTATAATAGTACCATAGTGTTAAATTGGAGGAGATTGCAATTGGAATTTTATTGATTCCTAAATTCATTTTTTCAGAGGGACTTGTTTCTAAAAAAATTGTTTTTAATACATATTTAATACATTAGGTAAAAGGATCTGTTCAAGCATCATTTTGATCATTTCAAAAATAAAAACTATGTGATTCTTGAT
Organism: Drosophila neocordata; assembly: GCA_018903615.1. NCBI lineage: Eukaryota > Metazoa > Arthropoda > Insecta > Diptera > Drosophilidae > Drosophila > Drosophila neocordata. The sequence continues at coordinate 462,177 of JAEIGI010000011.1, forward strand.
GACTCTAATGTTGCGTAGTGCTTTAGGTTACACCACGATTTTCTACATATATATCTTGGTATTTCTAGGTTTGGTTTTTACTCCATTTAAATAGAATCGCTGTATATATGTCAAAGAGAGGGGAAGAGAGAGAGAGAGGTAGAGAGATAGTGGCGTCCCAATGATGACATACAAATACAGTGACACATTTGCTTCTCCTACCCTTACTGCCAATGACACTGCGGCATTTGGTTTTCTCTGAGTCAACTTGGCATGCCCGACGAGGACATCGCCTCCTTACGGCGACTTCCTTACGCCAAACCCTGTAGGGTCAGAAGGTCTACCAACTTGGTTTGCCCTTGCCACCTTAAAAACAAAAACTTTCATTTATTTACAATTCGTTTTAAAGCTATTATTTATGTCTATACGTATGTATATGTGTTTGTTTAACTTAATTGCGTGCAGTCGGACAGGTTGCGTGATCGAAAGTTATAAATTTACTTTTCACTTTGTCTCTCACACTTGCTATCCCTCTTTCTCTTTATCAATTTCTCTAATTTGTTGATCTATTTTAAATAAAATTGTCTTTCTCGAAATAGCAATAAAGTTAGAAATATATCCTAAAAAAAATATAAATCGATTTTTTTCCCCATTTTGATAAATTTTATAACATTTTTAAATATTCTAAGAAAATAATAATATAATATAATAAATAATAATAAGAAAAATAACAATTATAAAATAGCAAGCCTGCTGCAAAGTTTCAATAATTAAAGGAATTTGGCTCTTGATCAAATACTGTTGCATATGCGCAGGCGCAAAACACTTTATTAGAAATATCGAACGATTTGTGCCTTTCTTTTAAATGTTTTAATACGATATTTGAAGGGTTTTTTATTAAGTTGCATATATTTCACAATACAACTTCAAAGAAATAATTGGTTTAAACTAAAGAAAACTGTTTCAATTTGAAATGTTATGTTGTAGTTTCATAACAAAAGGAAGAAATGAGAGAAGATTTGATCTTAAACTTTTAAAAATCTCTTATAAGAACACATACACAAACTTTTTAACAAGGATGCAGATTACTATCTCCCTCTAGCCAATATCTCCATCTCTCTCTCTAATTTTTAGTTTATACTACAGTTTAATCATTTATTAATTAACCATATTTAACCAAAACACAATTGATATATAATTAACATTTTCTTTTTCTCTTATATTTGCAGTTATTCTTCAAATTTGCTTCTCCGCCATCTTTCCGTGTTCTTATCCACGTGACGTACAAACATAAATACATACATACATACATACATATGTATGTATGTGCACTTGTGTTTTGTTTATGAACTAAACTTTTGGTGTTGTGCAATTTTAATGAAACAAAAACAACAATAGCAACAGAAAAAAAAAAAAAAGCAATACTAAAAAAGGTCACGCGGAACAGTTGGCATTGAAACGGAGGCCAGCAGAGAAACACGAGTATAAGAAGAAGAGCTGCTGACTGCCAGCGCCTGTTCCTGTGTGTTTGTATATGGGGGGAAGAAAAAAGTGCGTGCGTGTGTGTGTGTGTGTAATGATGAGGTTTCTGCTGCTGCAAGGAGAGAAAGAGAGAAAGCACGTGATATGAAAAATGTAACTTTCATTCATGGATTTATACCGTTGTTCGCCTTTGCTGCCTTGCTCGCATTTTTTGTTTCTTGTTTTTTTTTTGTTTTTGTAATGCAAAAACCTAATTTTTTTTTTTCTGTTTGTTTTCTGATATTTTTACAGCCCGATTTTAATACAGCTCTAACAATTACAAATTAATGAAAATGTTGTTGTTTTTTTTTTGGATCAACTGAAAAGTGTTTTTTTAGTGTGTTAATCAACCAACAGCTGCAACAAAAACAACAACAACAAAAAAAATCATCAAGAAACGCCAGCAAGAAAAAAAAAACATAAGGCAACCATTAAAATAAGAAATAATTTAAAGCCAATGGCCAATTGCAGTGACGAGAAACAGAAACAACAACAACAGTAAAACACAAAGAAGGAACCAAAAAGTAAAAATCAACGCAATAAAAACAACAAAAAGAATAATACGAACCAAAAAAGAAAAAATACATATTTACAACTGTTAAAACACTTTTGTGAGAGTTTGAAAATTGAGGCGTGACACACACCGGACTACGTCATCATCACCGACATCGTCTCCGGTCTCCTTTCCCCCCCATATTCCCCATTAGCCGTGTATGCGCGAACGCGTGTGTGTCCGTCGTGTGTGTGTGTGTGTGTAGGCGAGCGAGTGTGTGTGTGCGTGCGTGCGTACGTGCATTCATCGTGTGTGTGTGTGAGTGAGTGTGTGTGTGTATGTGTGTGTGTATCGTGTATCGTTAATACAGTGTGTGCAGTGTATGCGGACAGCCAGCCAAAGGACAAATCCATTTGCCAGGAACTAAGGCTTGTCTGCAATTTGTGCAACATTGTACATTAAATTGAGACTATAATTTAATCGAGTACGAGTACTATCAACAACAACAATAGAAACAAGGCAACATCAGCTCTCCACTGTGTCTAACAGTAATACCATCAACATGAGCGGTCGTCCCAGAACTTCCTCCTTCGCCGAAGGCAACAAGCAGTCACCAAGTCTTGTGCTGGGCGGCGTTAAAACCTGCAGTAAGTCCATTTTTCCCATATTTAACATAAAATAGATATTTCAACATTGAAATTGTATATAAAAAAATACATGTATGTCTGTCTACTATTCCTTTTTATCTCTGCTTTGGACTCTTCTTCGTTACATTGATTGTATTATAGTGTTTAGTAACAAATCAAATTATGGCTAAATGAATGAATGCCAATGCAGGCAATGTTATAAAGGGACTATTAAAACTAAGAAAAATTGTTTAAGGGAAATTTTCACATTATTTTACTTTTGGTTAAGACTTCAAAGTATCGAAATTAAATAAATATAAATAATAAATTTTTGAAGATAAATTTTGAGAATAGAATCAGGTAGAATTTTTCGATTTCTGGGATAATTCAAAGTTCAATAATATCTATAAATGTTTAGTGTTGCAAAACAAAAGCCTTAAGTTTTTCTATTTCTATTTATCGTTTTTCTTCCTTTTTATACCCTGTACCCATAGGGTAAAAGCGTATATTAAAGTCGCTAAAATGTATGTAACAGGCAGAAGGAAGCATTTCCGACCCCATAAAGTATATATATTCTTGATCAGTACCAATAGCCGAGTCGATTGAGACATGTCCGTCTGTCCGTCCGTCCGTATGAACACGTGGATCTCAGAGACTACAAGAGCTAGAGCAACCAAATTTGGTGTCAGCATTCGTGTAGTGTCTACACAGATCAAGTTTGTTTTAAATTTTTGCCACGCCCACTTCCTCCCCCGCAATTTAGGAAAAACGAATAACTAGAGTTAGATTAAAGGTAGCGTATTCTTATTTAACACACCCAATAATATGGCCAAAAGGTATCAGGTGACCAAATTTCGTTAAACTCGGACAAGAAATATCGAAGATATATCTATGTAAAATTTGTACTGAAATGCCTAGTGCGATATTGCGTAGTAAGTGTGAGCGAGACAGCATGCGTTCGTTGTTGCCGCTTGTGAGGAAAATTTTAGTTTGAACTGAAGGCAAATTTTAAGGAGTTTGATTTAATACAGTTACTCTACTTGGTACAGGGTATACTCAAAGTCGGCAGGGACGACTTGCTTGCTTCATTTATTTTACTGTTAGATCACAATTCATATACAGGGTGACGTAGGAAGAGCACATTAAGTTTCATTATGAATTGCGAGGATTTCCTTCTTATTTAAATCCGGCTTTATTATACGATATATTACAACACATGTGGCAACACTGTTTGTTCCTCTATTTTTTTAGTTAAAAAAAAGAAAAGAATGATCAGAATAAATTAACTGTTGCTTTTGACTTCTTCTTAGCAATTTTCTGCTCTTTTTTTTTTTGCTCTTGTATTGATTTTTTCGTTTTTTATTTTATTTTGCAAATGCATTCATTTTGTTTATTTACATTTTCATGCACAGCTGATGCTGTTAACTTGATCAGCTGTTTGCAAGCTCAATCAAAAGCGTGAGAAATACAATAACAATTTTGTTGTAACATGACGCAAAGTTAAATATTTATAAACATTGGCACTTTGCATCAAGATAACGTTCGCACATGTTTTCAATTATTTACAATTGTTGATTGAGTTTTATATGTATGTATAAATGTTTGTATGATTGACAGATGAAAAAGTAGGTCGAGATTTAATATTATGCATAAAATTGATCGGCCCAATTTTTTTTTGTTTAGGGAAATAAACAAACTTACTTTTGATATTTAAAAAAAAAAATCTCTTAGGCAACTTGGAATGCATAATATTCATTCATTTCTACGGTTGTTTTGGTTATGATAGTTTAAAAATCAATCGGTATTGTAATATCGGTTTATTATCTATCTATCATCCATGGAAACTAAACACTCTTCTTATCAATATTTGGCCTATCTCTGCCGAGAGGCCTGTACGATGACGGCACAAGTCTCGGTTTCCGAGTAATACATGCATATCTGTGTATATACATGCATAGGTATTACACATGTGTATGTTCGTATTAGGTTTAATACTTCTGTACATGAATACAAAAATAAAGGGGGAAAGAGCAAAGTCAAGTGCCGCTGATCATACAAAGAGAAGGTAAGAGAATTAAATAGAGGCAAGTGACAATTTCTCGCGCTCTCGCTCGATTTCTTTTCCTCTCTTTAAAACACTTGAAATGAGGTAAAATTGCTGTACAGTGAGTAAACATCAGTAATTTTTATGTTATTTTCGAACACTGTGTGTGGGTTTTTTAGAAATAGAGACAAACGAAATGCACTATCACTTTGATATTTATGGGAATAGCATTGACAGCTGCCAAAAGCGTAGAATAGTAAGAGAGCGAAAGATGAAGAGTACTAATTGAGAGTCAGCGTCAAAAGGCAGGCGTGTTGATTATTTCACATTTTGCATCCAACGATGGGTCGGTCTAGAGATGAGCGCGTGATGATTTTTAAAAAATAACCTGAGTGTGAAACCAAAAAACGACCGCACGAGTTCCACCGATATTTTTATTTTATTTAATTTAAGCCTTTAATAATGGCTATCGAATATGTCGAAATTAGATGACTAAATCGTTTTAACGAGAAATAATCAAATCATCTTTTATTCTAATTGTTTCGCATCACAAAGCAATTGCTTCGATAATACTTTATAACGAACTTGCACCGTTGTCCATATTGAATTGTTGCATTGACCATCAATGGCAGATAGTATTTTTGCAGAATCTCAAAACAATATCTACAATTCGTTTTTGTATTTTTCGTGTTTTAAGTCAAATACAAAGTAAAAAAGAATTTGTGCGACGTACGAGTCGTGTCGATCCTGCGAGTTTTGTGTCACGAAAAACAACACGTGCCCAACTCTAGGTCGGTCCATCCAATCGATATACAGAAAGAGAGAGAGAGTTTTATACACTCACATGTACACACATATACATAGATACCATTGCCTTTATTCACCACAGCTGCTGCTGTTGTCATGGCGTGAATTTTCACCTCACACGACCTGCGGCGGCACTCGCTCTCTCAATTTGTTTGTGTGTGTGTGAATTTTAATAGTTTTTTTTTTGAAGCGAAAAAATCAAGTTTAGTATCTCAAAATTCGTGCTAAGAACAACGCGCGCGATTTTAAAACTTTAATTCACTTTAACATGTAATTCGCTGTGATATCTTCATAATATCTAATATTATTGCTATTCGCTGACGTTGTGTTTTTTTTTTTTTTTTTTTATATTTTGGTTCAGTGTCGCCTGTTTTTGTTTTCCATGTTTTATAAAGGCGCATAAGAACCTGCACACATAAAGCGAAGAAAAAAGTGTCGTTCCTTGTTGTTGGCAAAACGCAAAAAAAAAAAAAAATAAAAAAAAGAATTGTGAAGATTCCAACCAAACCGCCGCCCCCAAGCTCCCTAGCAGCAGTAGCAGCAGCACCGTGGCGGCACTGCACAGCGTTTTCTTGTTCTTTCGTTTTTACTGTTGGCTGCTAAAGGCGACAAGCATGTTGATCAATCGCGGCTCGCTACTTGAAGGTAAAATAAAATGAAAATCACAAAAACAAAAGAAATTGAAACACGAAATATGATACAAATTTGATACAAAAATAAAAAGGAAAGAAACCGTACGGAAATGTAAGACATCCCCCCCCATGACCTTCCGTGTATTACACGTGATATCCCTAGCTGGTGTGCAAAACAAAATCTGTCCTCTGTGTGACAATTTTTGGAATTTCGATTCTCTCATTTATGCTAGGACTTACAGAATGCAGTACCTGGCAAAGCAATGCAGCATTAAGTTTCAAATTTCTGCTTATGAATTATTTATTTTAACAATTATTAAATCATTGCATTTCCCATTTGTGGTTTAATAAAATGTTGATTTTAAGTTGAGATCATTACTAAGGAAAGGAAACTAAAGTTTAAGGTCGTTTTCAATAGTCACTGATCATAACATCGTTTGTTTTTCCCTTGGTGTTACTTTCTTTCTATCCAAAACCTTTCAAACTACTAACAACAACTTGTGCTGACATTTTTTCGCTCCCATTTCACACATAGAAAAAAGAAAAAATAAAAAACACATGCATGCATACTGCCTGACCTTCTGACATCAAGTCCGACGGGGTGATTACTCTTTAATTGTATGTACATACAATTGCACATGAGCGAGCAACATCTACTCACTCACTCGCAATCGTACACAGACACACACACATATACAATGTCTGATACACTAACACTGTATGCCCAGCAAGCATTTTACTTTTGAAACTAATTCTAAACACGATTAAAAGAACACAACACGGTGGATAGAGAGAGGTGATTTGTACTTAACGAAAATCTACGTGTGTATGTATGCATGTCAGAGCTGTTTAATCCGTTTAATGCAAAAGTCAAAGATTTGTTTTGTTTCATCCCATCATTATCAATAACAAAATGTCTAAAAAAAATTAAAAGTTACAAGATTTTTAGATCTAAAAAACTCAAAAAATAAATCATTGCAATTCTTTCTGTAATTTTTGCCCAAATCCACCTGTCGATTTTTGTGTTTTAGCCATTATCGAACTACTTTTTATTAAAAAACCCTGTGGAAAATGAACGAATCTTTTAAGCTAATTTTAGCAAGCTTAGCCTAGGATTGGTCCATTTTTATTATTCAGATGCATTTTGCTCTGTATCTTTAAGGAAACCTAGATCCTATCTGTCCCAAAACTTTTTAGGTAACATCTTAGCCCTTTTTTTAATTGTTTTACAAGAAAATCGCTTTTGTGTGTGGTGTTTTTTATCCGTCTTTAGTCAATACTATTTTCTTTATTTTCTTGTATTTCAATGGCCATTTATTTTCCGAAATGGTAAAAAGTTTAGAAATTATTGATAATATGACTAATATAAATATCACTTATAACTGATTGAAATATATGCCTGCTGGGTAGAGGTGCATGAAAGTGTGAATACGTCTCGTTGTATGTATATTTTATATGTGCATATGTATGGGTGTAGGTATGTATGTTTGTATATATGTAGTAGTTGACTTGCATGCAAACAGAAACAGACCGAAACGCAATGGAACAAACAAGAAAGCAAAGAGAGTCTGTTGTCTCTTAAAAATCTTGACGCTCTTTGGCAGTAAGAGGTCTTTCTTTCTCCTTCTCTCTCTCTTTCTTTCTCTGTTTCTTCTTGAACTATTCTCTCTCTCTCTCTCTTCTGTTTTCCTGCGTCGCTGATATTGTTTTCTTGTGTTAGTGAGCAATTTCTATAATCCTCCCACCCCCTTCTTACATTGTGATCGGTGAATGCTACTCCGCATAATAATAATCTGAATAACTCCCTAAGCAGCCCCTCTAAGTATAATGAACTATATGTATTTATTATGTATTTATATATTCTTGATCAGCTTCATCATACTATATTCTCCTGCCAGAGGAATTGCAAATAGCCATTTGTTTTCTGTTAAGGCTCAATAAATCAATAGTACAAATAGAAATCACTTTATATCAGCTGGATTAACTTTCATTGCGTCAGTTTTGTCAGATTATTACAAAATAAAACAGCTGTTCGTTGTTACACTTGATGACCAAGTTAATGTAACATATTCCAGAAAGATAAATATTTACGTTAGCTTTATTTCTTAGAATTTTTTAGGATCCGTTGCATGCAAAAAGACACTTCTTTGACCGCACACAAGTTGGGAATTCTAAAGACATTTTTTTTTGTTTCATATTAAATACTACTCAAGTAGGGTAAAAGGTTATATTTAAGTCGCCAAAGCAGATTATAAGTGAGTATTTTTAACCCCATAAAGTTTTTATATACATATCTTCTTGATCATGCGAGTTATGTTGACTGCTAAGTAACTTAAGTATCGTTTAGTATGACAGATCTAGTTCGATCCAAATTTTTTTCCACGACCCCAAATAAAACAAATAACTAGGTCAATATTAAAGGTGTCGTATTCCTATTTATACAGTTAAAATGTATCAGTTGAATAAATCTTCGATAGACTATTTTAATAATTAGTTATTACCTAATGGATCATATCACCAATTTGTATTAATTTCTTTCTGATCAAAACTATATATATGAATATATGAAATCGATTGCCTATATCATATAACTTTTGCAGAATTTAGATCGAAGTTACAGTTCTTGTACTCCTACAACTTTGACCAATAAAAACTGCTGTTGTTGTTGCTGTTTTTCTTTGTATGTACTTGTATTTATGTAATTTATATTAAATTTTTTTGGGCGACCCTCACCCACATAATCTTTTTACCTGGCATTAGGCCAAATTTCGATGGCATTATTTATTGTGCACTGTTGTTGTTGGTAATTGAAGAGTGTATTATAAACGATCTTGCGATTATAGATATAACCCGAGTGAGTTCAATGAGAAATTGAAAACAAGGATTTTTATTAATTTATGAGTGTGTGTGTGTATGTGCATATACATAAAAAGAGAATTTTATTTGATTTTGAAAATATTTGAAATCAATTTCGTATTTCTCTTACGCAAAGCCACTTGATCTTAGTTTACAGTTAACATATAGAAATCATTCTTATTGGCCTAATAAAACTTTAGAAAATGTAATTTAATGGCTATAAACATTATTGATAGCTAAAGAATTAGCCAACATATTTCAATACTGCAAAGGAAAGTCAATTTTACTTTCGTTGATCGCTTTCATTATTCAGGTTGCCTACAAACTACGAGTCTTACGACTAGGATAATTTGATTTAAGCTTTCTATCTGCTCTCTTAGTAACATTTGATGATCCCGTTCCCTAAAGCATCGGTTAGTTTATGGATTATACTTACTCTAAAACCACCTGGTGACATTTTAGAATAATAATATATAAGATTATAGACTGACTCAATAATGTAATTAAAAAAAAAAATTTCACATTTAGCCTTGAAAATGCTGTTGTAGATTAAAAAAAAATTAATTCGGTTTTTTTTTTTTTTACGGTCTAAATTTTCGTGCAAATCTTTCGTTGATTTTTCCGTCGAACGTCGCGCACATATTCCAAAAAAAACATTAAATTATTAAAAAAAAAAAAAAAAAAAAAAAAGAACTCTTTAAACCAAAAAAAACTGTATAAAGCCAAAGTCCTGAAGGCGATTTGAACAATTTTAATCATCATTCGTTTTATTAAGCCCGAAAATATCTAAACAAAAGAAATCCACCAAATCGAGTACTAATCGCGATGTGAAACTTAAGGGTGCCTCTCAAGATGTTCAGGGCGTTGGAACCAAGCTTAGTATTGGTTCAATCAAGCCCATGGACAGGCAGTTTGTGCAGGCCGTAAACAGTTAGTAGTAATTAATAGTTTATCGTAATAAATTTAACTGATTTTATTTATTTACTTATTTTTCTCTCTCTCTCTCTCTTTCTCATTACAGGTAAGTGTTTATTAACGAGGCTATTAAAAGAAATATAAGAATAAGAAACTGTTTTAATTGGGTAAGCGAAAATCGATGCATACTTATAGGCGGCATTTTGAAAGTGCCATCAACGGCAGCAAAACAGCTTTGCTGCTTCATAATAACCATGCAAAAAATACTCTTTCCCCTCATGGCCTTTCTCTTTATTTATTTTTGTTTGTAAGTTGAATCATCGGTTAGCAGAGCAGTACAACGGCGGCGGGTGCTGCTGTTGCCATTGGTATCCTCTGTTACCCAATTTTGGTTTTTGTGTCCGACGACGTCATCATGTTACCGGTGCAGCTCCCTCCCCCTTTTCACACAGTGTGTGTATGGCAATGAGAGCTTTCAACTAGAATTTCTTTCAAGAGCTAAAGCTTACTCTTAAGCTCCCTATCTATCTTTCTTGCTCGCACTTGCGTTGTTCTGTGCGTGGTGCGTATGTGTGAGAGGGAGAAGTGGGGGGATCAACTTGCTCGGTTCTTCAGCATTAACGTTCAATGATCCGGGGGCTAAAATAAAATATGTGAATTAAACACGCACACACATACATATGCTGCGTACGTACACATGTGCACATACATATACATGTGCACATGCACATACAAGAAGACTACGCTCTTAGTCATACACATGTGGCGCTAGCGTCGGTGCTGCCGCTGCCGTTGCCGCTGCTGCTTGCTTTGCCGCTAAGCCCCAAAAGTTTTTAGTTCACTCGCATTCAATCTACCGAGCAGGCGTGTTTTTTTCGTTTCATTTCGTCTTCTTCGTTTTGTCGTCGTCGTGCTTTTTTTTTCGTGCGCATATTTTTTTTTTGTTGTTGTCCCACTCAACGGCCGGCCGATAAAAATTATAATTGTGCCACAAAAAAAAAAAAAGAAAAAACAAAAAAAAAGGAATAATAATCATAATATCTGCGAAGCGTATGTGTCCAGTGTAATTTGCTCAATATGATTCAACATAATCACTATTTCAATTAATATTCAATCGTAAAATTTGATTTATTATTGTCTGCTGCCATAACAAACACAAGAAAAAGCAACAAATATTCTAGAAAGCGTCGCCCGCTACGAAACAAAAAAAAAAAACAGACCTGAGATTTGCGAAAAAAAGAAAACGAAAATGATCAATGGAAAAGTTTTATATATACATATATATATATATATATATATATATATATATATGTATTTTTTTTGCAATTTTTTCCATCTCTCTCTTCCGCCAGAGAGCGGCGGAGCAACAAGTGGCCTACGTTTGGTTGGTGGCGGCGTCGTCTTCCCAAAACCAGTTTCTGTTACTGTAATTATAGTTACTATAGATGGTGCGCCTGCGCGCTAATTGGAAGCATTTCGCCTGCACCTCTCATACCCTCTCCGCCCTCTCTCTTTTTTTTTTGCGCTCCACTATTATCTACAGAAGTTCTGTGGTATGAGTGTCTACACATACATACATACATACATGCATGCATGCATAAATACATATGCATGTACTTACATAGATACACAAAAGTATGTACGCTCATGCAATTTCTTATTGGCGACCATGTTGAAATATGCACGCACACATACACAAGCACATATACAGCCAAGCGCATGGCCTAAGTGAATTATTCATGCTGCCTGTGGAAAATTCCCAAAAAAAACCTCGTCGTCTGAAGCGGCGCTGGTGCTGGTGCTGGTGGCGGTGTCCATCCAATCCAACAGAGAGCAGAAAAGACGTACTTAGAAACCCACAGAGGTTGAAGTAGAGGAGCGCAGCAAAGTCAGACGAGTCAGACAGTTAAAACAGTTAGGGATGTGAGCGTGATAAAAGGCTTCACGAACGATTAAATTTGTAAAAGTGACAAAACAGCAGACCATTGGTTTAATGGCTGGGGTGGTCTATGAAATAAAATGGAATTGAAAAAAAAGCTATAAGGTGATAACTAAATAGGAGAAGGGTGGGTGTGCGACGTTGTCAACATTTGAATGTGCTAAATTTTTGAAGAGCAAAAAGTGTCGGGAATTAAGGAAATGGTATATTCAAAAAAGTCACGCAGTGAGAATGAAACATGCTTATTTGTTTACATACATTCATTATGTGACTTTGTAGTTATTTGTTATAAGAAGATATTGCTTGGAGTTCTTTATACCCTGTATGTATGTATGTATGTATGTATATGGGTTACAATAGTCAAAGATGGAAATTAAATAACTCACCAAATTAGATTTGTTTTGTGTTTATATGTACAAATATGATGAAATCAAGTTTATCAAATTTTTTTCTAGTCACATAGTGTTTAAATACATACAATACATATATATACATACTTATGAATGTGGAACGCCGCTGGTAGAGTAAAGTAGTGCCAAGGTATTTTTTTTTTTTTTTTTTGTTGTGATATAAGTGAGTGAGATAATGTGCGTATGTTATTGCGTCAGGTTAAATTTTTGAAGAATTAGTACCACAGTACCGAAGCCGGCTGTCTGCTGTTAACATTACGGTTTATTTTCTTCTTTTTTTTTTTTTTTTTTTTTTGAAGTCGCGTGATTTACATCTCTAAGTTGCGTCAGTTAAAAGGTGTTGCTCTTGTGTGCTCTTTCGCCGTTGTTATTTCTCTTGTTTTGTGTGTGTGAGTGTAAGTTGTTTTTTCTTTTATAAATAGCACAGACGGAGGAATATTTGCAAACAGCAAAGCAATTTAAATCAACGAACTAAGCAGTAGCAGCAGCAGCAACGGCTAACAATTTTCTTTGTATACTTTTATTTTTACTTTTGTTGATTTCCCCACATTTTGCACTGTGTATGTGTACGCGTCTGCGTATGCTTAAATGCGTGTGCGTGTGTGGATTTCTAATGAAGCAAACGCAATTTGCATTAGACATAATTATAACCAGTGGCAGTACATTTCTCTACTTCTCTCCCTTTCGCTCTCTCTCTCTCTCTGTGGTTATTTTTTGTTTTATTTTTATTTTCTTGCGACGTACCCACGCGCGAAATGTGCCAATGGTTCAAGGCAGTTGTCGTAGATGTCGATCAACAAAGGCCCAAAAGCAGGGGTAAAAGCTCGCCCGCTCGCTTGCTTGCTTGCTGCTCTCCACAAAGCTTTTCTGCAGCTTTTCATTATCGACAATCTCGTTGAATGCAGCTGTAGCTGGTTACACACAAACTCACGCATGATAAGATGTGTGTGTGTGTGCGATTGGTGATGATCGGGGGGATCATCACTGTCTCACATGCATTGCCACGCGTTTAAGAAATATGCGCAGCTTATTAATATATTTTTTTCACGTCACTCTGTGACGTTCACCAACCGCCAAAAAAAAAAAAATTGGAATTCAAATTGTGGCAATTTCTCACGCCCAATTTTGAAGAAAACGAGAATTTTTGCATCAAACCAGAAGTATGTGCGCACACTTACAACAACAACACAACAACGTATCGTATGGTGCCAAAGCAAGGGGTGTGGTGGGTGTGTGTAAAGTCTTAACACCCCCGAGCCCTCTATCAATCCTTTCACTAACGTTGTTTCACTACATTTCGCGGCATGTATTCGTCCCCACTGAACTTTCTGAGCGTTCAATTAACTTCAATTTGCAATTAAATACGAAATTTAGGTACAACAAAAGGAGAGTCCCAATAATAAATTTAAATACTGACACAACAGGGCACACGCGTCAAACAAAATACAAATGCAATAAGCAACAACATTGCGATCTCAACACACTGAACTCGTCGCTTAAAAGTCGACGATTTCATCCTCATATGTACATTTATACATACGTACATACATACATACATACATACATCAGGCTATGGAAACATGGAATGACAATGCAAAAATGTTCAATTAATTAAATCAGTTCATAATTCCAGGCAATTCCTTAGCTCTTTCAATTTTGTCGAAACTCTTTAAATAACAAAACCTACACATGCGTGTATCTGCGATAAGCTTTCCTGAGATGAAAGGCTCTGATTATTATTTTATTTCCCCAGAACAGTTAATTTTGAATGTTTAGAGAACAAAATGAAGTTGCACGGAACCAAGTCGGGTGAGTATGCCCCGACTGCGGGTGGAATTTCATTTTGAGAATCTTGCATACACATACATACATAAATCATGCGTTCTTCTACTATTATTAAACGATTTTAGCCAATATTTATCTTGCCTTGATACTGCTATAATAGCTCAGCCTATGAATAGATATTGTTTGACCTGTCAGTGGCTATAAGAAATTTGAACTAATACTCCACTTATATTCTTTCCATAACTTTATATTTTTAAGGATATACAAACTTTAGTTTTGTTTTTTTCGTAAGGATATCTTTTCTTTTTTGTATTGTAAAACATTTGCTCATCGTAAGGTATAAATGCATTTGTATTATTAATGTCATTTAATCAATGCGAACTTTGTCACAGCGGAAATTTTTCCTTTCATTCTTCTTTATTTCGTTCGATTTTGTTTTCCAGCTGCTTTGCTTTCGCTTCCTCCTTCCCTCCAATGCAGTGACGCAAAATGTAACGCAATGTATTGAGTTGCTTTATGTATTACTTAATAGTAAAAATTAAAAGTTTATTTTTTTTTCACGGAACTATTGCGTTTAATTCATGTGAATTTATACCTGTATAGAACAAATATTATTGAGTACAAATTTTCCTTCCTAGAAGAAAGGAAACCAAAAAGCGGTTTATTTTTCATCTTCCTTTTTCCTAGTTTGCGACATTTGTAATGTATAAGTTATTATATACATATATGTACTAACTTGTTAGTTAATAGATATATATATATATATAGAAACATAAACGCTTATACATATATTATTATTTGTTGTTGTGGTTTAACCTTTTGTGTGGTGCAATTAACACACAACGAACGAACTGGAACGTGGAACCAACCGTTCACTCTCTCAATAGTGTCGTGTTAATACATATATACCGTTATAAATGTATGTATGATTTTTGGTTAGTTTTGTTGTTGCTTGTTTTTGACTTTGTGCAAGGCCAGCCACTATGTGACCCCGCCTTCTCCCATTCCTTCTCCTTGCACAGCGTAGTTTCAAGAAGGCCGTGCACCTGTCGTTTGGACGGCTTATGCAAAAAAAAAAAAAAGAAAAAAGTAACACAAATCCCTCAATCAACTTTTGGCGCCGACTTTTGTAATATCTTCTATCAAATGCGGTCATAACTTTTGGACTTTAAAACGGACAACTAAATTCAAGAGATTCGTATATACATATGTGCATTAGATCTAAAGAAAGTAATATGCTTCTGAAAGATGAAAAGGAATAGAAATATGATTATGAAAAAGGGTATACAAAGTACGGCTTTGGCCCTTTTCTTTTTGTATTTGTATTTGATGGCAGCACCACGGTTTTGTTTGAATGTGTGCATAAGCATTCATCCATTTTCAACTGTCGATCAGAGCCAATAACAACCAATATCAGCAAACAATTGAGAGAACCCAAAAATAGATTTAACGTCCATTATTGCACCTCCATAAAATTATATATATCTACGTATTTAAATGTATGTGCATACATATGTGTGGGTATATATATTTATCACTTGGTTTGGTGGCTATTTTTAAATGCAAATTGAATATTTTTGCAGGTGAGAATAGCGGGGATACATGTTTTGTGAACGGGGTGGGAGAATTGGCACGGGTCCGTCGTCTAACACAAAAAATTACCACATGACCAATACTAAAAAAGAAAAAAAAAACTTTGTGCAAATTTGCGTTGCCACGCGCCCGCACGCCCCCTTTCTATACGTCATTTACCGTACTGTGCCGTGTGCCCTCTTCTTCGTTTTCTTCATCGTTTTGCGAAAACTTTCCAGTCTGTCGCACAACAATATGAACATTGGAACCTTCACTCCTTCCCGCCATGTGCTGTATTCCATCAGCTCTCAAAAATACTTGCGAATATACTATATCTTCTTCTTGGTTTTTTTTTTCCGCCGTCGTTTTTGCAATTAGCAATCACGCTCGAGCTTGTTTTACCTATTGCAATTAGCACATCGCTAACGCTTCGCTTACTCCACATCTATTTCACTCTACGAACCTTTTTGTGTGCGTGCAAATTTAATTAGCGAATAGACTGAAAGTACCACCGAACTGCCGAAATGGCGATTTGCGTTCTGCGATTATTAATAATGTGATGTTATTGTCAATCGTGGATCATTATACCCTGCGAAATAGTGTTATATGTACATTGAACAGTCGTTTGCAACGGAAGGCCTTCTCGACAGGGTACACACGTGCGTTCCCCCTCTGTTTCACACTGGACTTCCGCATATGTATTATTAAACATCTTTGGGATAACGGAATTGAAAAGGGATTCCCATTGTAAGAAATTTAAAAAGAAAAGGAATTAAAATTATTGTCACCTGCTTTCCTTTCTTAGTGACTCAGTGTATTTGCAAATGAATACTATAGTTTTTAAAATAGAAGAAAAGGGCTGCGGTATCAGGGTTAGTGTTCCTTTGTGTTCCATACCGATATTCCATATTTATTTTAGTGACGCTTCGTCACTAAATTAGTTAAATTAGTAACCAAAGTGCGTCAATGGTGAAAACTCAATAAAGCAAAAACCCTTCGGCAATTTGT
The DNA here is from genome assembly GCA_018903615.1 of Drosophila neocordata. Lineage (NCBI taxonomy): Eukaryota > Metazoa > Arthropoda > Insecta > Diptera > Drosophilidae > Drosophila > Drosophila neocordata. Next base: position 478,764 of record JAEIGI010000011.1, read on the forward strand.
TTCATAAAAAGATTCCATTGGCTTTTATACCGAAATTTGGGAAATTTAAAATAATTCGTTGCCAGTTTTTACTGTGGTTGACCTTTGCTTAAATGTTTCATATGTGAAATCCAAGTGTAGAATTCAATTATCCAAATAAATAAGCTAATAACTAAGTGGCGAACTCCAACACGCAATCCAAAGTCAAGAGTTATAATAATCAAGCCCGGTTAATAAAAACATATACATATCTCACTCCCTCCCTTCACTTCTTCCATGGGTTGACCTTTAGTATTGGCTTCTACAAGCTGGGAAAACACAATAAGTGATTGTTATATTATTTAAGAAAAACAGAAATTAATTTTTGGTGCGATTCAATCCATCGGTAGCCGGCTGACGTAAATGCTGCCTATATATTGCGTCATTATGTGCGGTATGAGAAACAATAACAACAACAAAATAATAAAAACAATAACAGAAAATAAGAAAGAAAAGAGTTGAACAAGGCGGCACGACCGAAAGAAAAGAAAAGAGAGTATATAGTGTATTAGGAAAAAGTAATGAGTAGGAGTAAAAGTGGGTGGATTTCGTGAGAGTGCTTTGTCAAGGCAGTCGTCGTCATTTTTGATGGCGATGACGCATGGCCAGCCATCCCTCCAGCCAGCCAGTCAGTCAGAGCTTACCCCAAAAATAAAGGTGGAGGCGTGCCATATGTTTAAAAAGGCCGCTAAAGAAAGCCAAAACGGAAATCTATAAATAAAAATTCTAACGAAATGGAGAGTACTGGTTGTATAGCAAAAGAGAGAGAGAATATAGAGAGTGAGAGAGAGAGAGAGATCATAATGTATGCTCATTTGTTTTCGACATATATACAAATAATATATATCAACTATCTATTTATCTTTGTATTGTTAAAGTCACAAAAATATCCTTAATTAATAAATAACACAAGCAAGAAATGCCACAAAAGGTAAGGTCACTGGAATGACTACCACCGCATACCAAAACTGTGTTTCACTCAAATAACAACTAAAGGTCTTAAGACTTGAGCTATGGGAAGGGGGAAACCCCATGTATATACATATGACTAAGCCAAAACAGCAAAGACAAACTTGAACAATAAAAGATATATGCATACAGAAACTTTATTTAAAACAGATTTCCTTCAAGGGAAACATATCGAATTCAAAATAAGCATAATTCAATTAAGATTTGAAATACAATTGCAACGATAATGAGAACTTATTTATAAATTAACTTGGTAAAGTCCCATCCATGCCATCGTAAACCATTATTAAAGGTTTTATTTGTAGCATAGTGTTAAAGTGGTATTTCATTTGTAGTGCGTCACTTGTCCTGCTTTTTGCTTGGCTTCGCGCTTTAATGGCTTTGTTCTAGTATCGCAAATGTTTACTTTATTGTAAATAAAATTAATTGAAATATAAAAGCGATGTTAACTAGTTGTCAGTACAGTTGATTCAAGTAGTACTGATTGTACGAATCCTAAGAGTTGACAGATAGATAGCTACCAAATCGCCTAACATATTAAGATCGTGGTGTTTAAAACAATATATTTGGCCACGTTAAAGAAAACGAACCTAACTCGATTTGTAAAAATATTTCCCTTTATTTTGTATACAAGATCAGTGTTGAAATCTTATCATTAATCTGGTTTCTATAGCTTTATCAAATTGCTCTTTGTGGTGCCAAATTTTTATGATCGTTCACATAAGTAAGATAGGGACGTTTGGTTTATGGTCTCAAACAGTTAGTAACCGAATTTAATTTCTCCTTATAAAAACAAGGTGCAAAACAATGCCATTTAATGCGGATATATTTTCGAAAAGGGCATCCCGGTTTGTGGGGAATCCATCTTGGCCTTCTTTATTGATTTACAGATGTTTCTTTAAAGCTTAAAACAGTCAGCTGATGATATATACGATAAAAATAAACCTTTTGCGTCGCTTTCAATTGTTTTCTTTTATCATTTACACACGTTTTGAAGATCTTATTATCCTATCAGTCTATCCAACTGTTATGTAAGTGTGTGTACATATAAGCAGAGCCGTTTTTAATTTGTATATATGTCTATATATGTATATACAAATAAAATTTTATTTGGTTTTTTTTTTTTTTTTTTTTGATTAATTAGGCAATTTGCTGGAAGCTTTTCTGTTGCTGCTTTTATTGGTTCGATAAGATTGCGATAGAAATATCGCGTTATCCACCATATCACACTCACAACCACTCACTGACTACCCACTAAATTGTCAAGGCCACTTGTTATTATTGAGATTTTATTTCACATATAACTAAGTACTAATTCATTAATAGAATGAAGTGGTTACTTATTAGATCAATGAAATATGCATGTTAAGGATGTTCCTTTCTCAGTTCATACCCATGTTAAATATGTAACTGCTTCTCTGTTATTATTGACTGAAATTGGAATAATGTTAATGTTTTTTAAGTAAATCAAGATGATTTCTTTCTCTGTTTTACTGTTGCCAAAATCTGCAACTTTAAGATCTAAAGGGGCGCTCTTACAATACAGACGGAGGTTTGGACGGACATATAGGGCAATATTTACTTGATTGTTAACACTTATCAAGAAATTATACACTTAATATAGGAATGATGATGATCACTTTGGTGTGTGATATTTGATTTATAATTATATATGTCTATGTAAACGATATCGCTTATTTGCAAATATTGAAAATATAGGAAAAGTTTGCCATATTATTGGGCGGCATAAACCGAAAAAAACCAGCAATCGATCTTAAAAGGTAAAATTATTAGAATAATATCTATAATATGTATATGTACATATAGACGATAATTGTTATAATATATATAATTAAATGTATGTACATGTACATACATATATATGTGTGGGGGCGTTATACTTTAAAGCGATATTGAATTGAATTTATAAATTTTTTGCCAATTTGTTTGCATTTGGGGATTTGATAATGACATTTTATCAATTAATGAATTGTAATATAAACTTTAAAATGAAAGGGAAATAAAACTGTTACGTTTCAATTTCATCAGCTGATTGATTGTTGGTGCTTGACCGCCTGCGTCTGCCTACTGCCCTATCCCCAATCAATTTCTTTTCATTCCAATTCCTCCATTCCGTTGCACAGCACTGAACTACTCAAATTCAGCGTTCAAAAGTCAAAGTCGCCTTTGTGTACATATGTATGTGTTGGAAAATTTAACACATATAAAAATTAATATGTATGATGTATGTATGTATGTTTATATATTTTAAATATTGTATTTTACTCGCATTATTAATAACAAAGACGACTTTATTTTAATACAGTATTTGTACTAGGTATTAACTATAACTTATCGCATTTCGAATGCCGAAGACGCAATTTCTACCCCTGTTCCATTCGTCTTTCTGTCTGTCTGCTTGATCATTGCTGATCATGTGGCAGACAGTCTTATGCAGAACCCATACTAATTGCGTGTTAGCAGCCAGCACCCACACGCACACCCCCCATCCCATCCTGTTCTCTTCCCTTTATGATGCATACTACTAGTACACGACATTCTCTTTACGTACTTTTCCTTTTTTTTTTTGCTTTCCCCATTTTCCATATCCATTTCCTTTGTATTGTTGTCGTCGTCTTTTATTTCACATACATGACATTTGCGCTTTGCCTTTGTCTTTGTCTCTTGTACTTGTGTATTTCTTATTATTATCATTATTATTGTTCTGGATGTTGTTTTCTTGGATTGAGCGATATAAATGGTCTATATATAAGTGCATATACATACATATACATATTTAACGATATTGGAATGACATTTTGTGCTAGTCAGAAGGAAGGGGGCGATATTGATTTGTTATCTCTGCGTTTCCGACGAATTCTCTAAATTCCAATTTTAATGGAATAAGGATTATTATGGTCGTAAACTCATGTGGGACAGTCAATTGAACATCAGCTGATTGATTATGCAAAAATCATTAATTGGCTTCTTTTCATTTCATACCATTCCATTCCTTCTTGTGACTCAATTCCCTCCTTCCCTTTATCACAAACTATTTGTTTCATTTTAAGATATTACCGCGACTCGATCCTCAACTCGTACCATTATTTTGGTCTTATGCCCGGTTCGATCGGTTTGTTGTCTGGCGGGGTTTTAATTGCCTTTAAAAGCACATTTTGTGTTGTTGAGTTATTATGTTACTTGGGTCATTAACTCATAACCAAAAAGCTATATAAATATTTTCATTCTACCCTTAAACTTGAATTGTTTTTCACCCCAACTTTTAACAAAATTTTCTATCTCGGTCGGTTACTACCGTGTATGTACATACCCATTTTTTGTAGTTGCTTTATGTTTTGGTACAGGATAAACTTAAAGTCGAACCCCGATTGAAATGCAGAACTCGTTTCATTAGTCTATTAGTCTTTGGTAAATAGTAAGCAATAGCACTAAAAAGGATAGTTCATTTTTGTGTTTACCAATAAATGAAATGCAAACATTTTGTCATTCTTTTTTTTTTACTTTCGCTTTTATTTCATTTCTATTAATGTGTTGTCATTGTGGCTTCTTCATTTAGTCGAACTTTGATAGTCTAACGAACTTTTTTTTTTATCTTCGATGGCAAATACTTAAAGACACGCTCGCTCAGTTAGCTACTTCTGACTACTTCATTTGCATTAAACTCAATCCTTTCAAACTAAATCGATAATTTGGGTAAAACCTTGGCGCGCACCACCTGTCACCAACCCAGAGTCAAGCCTTTTCGAGATGGGAAAGGTAAGAGAGGTCGAAACGATTATCGACATGCAGGTTCAAGTCCAGAAACTGAAACTACAACTCATTTGCTATGTAAATTGGAAGTTGACTTTTTTGCTTTTTTTGTTTATGTATGTGTATGTGTCTATATATGTATTAAAGCTGCACACCAATACACAACACGTGGCGGCAATGGAATTGTGGGTGGTAGTTGGGTTGTGTAGGGGTGGTGGCGTCGTGCCCAGTCGTGTATGGTGCTGGGGTTTTCCACCCAAGACGTTTATAAATATAACCAGAGAGTAAAAAATAACAAACCGTTAAACAAACATAGTTATCTTAATCGTCTTGCCACCACTGCATGTGATTACAGCAGCACATAGCAGCGATAGCAGCAGCGGATTTTAAGGGCAATCGTCGGGGTCACCATTTAAATACATATATTATTTTATTAAATCTACTTTGAAAAGTACAAGTATACGAATACCAGAACGTATGTGGTTCTAAATGAATGAAGTCCAAAGCATTTTTTCTGTGATACGAGTAAAAAAGTTAATATATACTTCTTCTAAAGGGTATTTAAACTTAGAGGAGTAATATTAAACCAGAAAGGTATATCTTTTCTCTTTTGTACGTCGTACGTTGTATGGATGACATAACCGGGACTTACACTTTCTGTTCATACAGTATTCATAGGATGACCGACCGACAAAACAACTCCAGGTTTATTCGTGCTTGTCGAAAGAGATATATGTATGTATTAACTTATATGCATGTGTCAACCCAGCACCGAGACTGACTTTGTATTGCGTATTGCTTTCATTATTCTACATTTTGCCTTCCATAATCATCGTCCTTCCATTATGGGCACTCCTCTAACTGGCGCTAATGCGTTGCTGTTGTCGCCATTTTCGTCGTTGTTGTCGTTGTCCTTCTCCTTATAGCAAGGATGATTGGGATAAGTACTCCTGACTAGCTGGCCTCTTGTGCGTGTTTCAGTTTAATTTTTTCTGCAAGGCGGCAACATTCGTAGTGGGTGGGGTCAATGGGCGGGTAAAGAAGAGAGTGATAAAATCGTTAAAACGAATGTACAAAAGTATTCCACTGTTTGCACTTGAGCGCCGTTGCCCATCGACCAACAACAAAGCACACAAAAACTTACATACAGCTTGGCTTGGCTTGGATTATTATTCATCATAATAATATTGTTGTTGTTGTTGTTTATACACTTGAATGGTTTTGTGTTGTTTATATAGTACATGCATACCTTTTACTACCCATGGTTCTATGAGAAGTTCATATGTACAAGTATACTACTATACTAGTATTATATATACAGTGTGTGTATGTGTATGTGTACATCATGCATATAATATGCTTGTCTGTATATTGTTTGTATTCTGCTTCTGCTTAGTTCTTGTTTGATTTAACACCTCCACAAATTGACACACACACACACACATATTTTTTTCCCTTGATAAATTCTGCAGTTGTAAATTTAATTTTGTATACTTGGCTTATACAGAGATAAGATTGAATATTTTTTAAGAAAGTTCTTAATACAAAATAATCAATGTGGTGTGGTGGTGGTGGTGGGATTTTATTTTTATTTTTCCCTTGAGTTTTGTGGGAATCATAACACAAGGTCAGAGAAGGATTGGTGACCAATACAATCGAGAAAGGGTCTAAAACAATTACCAAAATGTTTAGAAAACGAAATTATTGAGAACTACACCATTAAATAAAAACAAATGCAACAAAAACTTAATGCAATTTTTATGTTTTAATTATCATTTGAATTTGTTCGTCAAGTGGGCTACAACAATTCCCAACATTACACTTTATGAGCTAAGCTCTCTTTCTTTCTCTTTCTCTCTCTCTCTCTGTCTTGCTATCATTATCTGGTCCGCTTCTCTCTTTCCCTCAAGCTTGTGTCAGTGACTGTGTTGTTGTGTGCGTGTTTCTTCGTTCCATTGCCAGTTGTTTCATTTCGTGTGCGTCAAGTGGCGCGGGAATGATAATTTTGGAATTTCAATTCAGTTCAGTTCATTCGCAACCTTTCATCTGCGGCGGCCGCACATGCTGCTTAACAGCGGTGGTTAATACAGCAGCAACAATAGCAGCGGCGACAGCTACAAGAACAACAACATTAAGAACACGAGCGCACACAACAATTCAAAAGAAAAAAAGTTTTCTTCGGTTTTGTCTTTTCTTTTTGTTTTGCCAAGTATTTGTTGTGCGGATTTTCTTTTTGTGTTTGTGAATGTGTTTGTGTCAAATGCTATAAATAGGCGACAGGCAATAATAACAGCAAAAAATTAAACAAATGCAATAATAATAATTATTTCGACAAAATTCTAAATACCAACAAAATATTCAAATTTAGGCAATGTGACTTTAACGTATCAAGTACCCGCCAATTCAAATAACGGTATTAAAATTCAAATAATTTGTATTATCAAAAAAATAAACCCAATACACGACAAACAAAGTTTAAAATTGCAAAATTTGAAAAAAGACTTGAAAAAAACATAAGGAAAAAATAGTGAGAAATTACAAAGAAGAAGAAATATATAAAAACAATTGTAAAAGCAAAACCTGATGGCAACAACAGCAAGAATTGTAGTAGCAACAGAGCAGCAGCCGTCCGCGGTGAACGTTCCAAGCATCAGCAACATTGGCAGCAACTTGAGCAACAGCAGCAGCAATAGCAGCAGCAGCAACAACAGCAACAACAACATCATCAGTGCCCCCATTAAAATTCCATTGAGTGAACGATTCACTACTCAAACATCAACGGGATCGGCGGACAGCGGTGTGATCGTTTCGAGTGCCTCACAAAAGCAACTTTGCAGCAGCGTCGGTGTTTCTTCAGTATCGCAGACAACATTGCAACAGCTGCAACAGTTGCCAGTGCGCAGTAGCAGTGGCTCACTCAGTCTTCACGGATCGCAGCCGAAATGGCAAAAAAAGCAACAACAGCAGCAACAATGTCAACTATTGCTACTCAGTCAAGATTCGGGCATTGAGCACGTTGATGTTGGCAGCAGTGGTGGTGTTGCTATAGAGACTGTGGTGAGGAATGGCGGTGGTGTTGGTAAAAAGCCAACAATATTGGATAAAACAGCACCTAGTGGCGGTGGTCAATCGAGTTCCAGCATTGCTGATGGACGTACAAGGGCTGCATCCGCTCTAGAATTGAGTAGTGTGGGCAATCATAATCATGGCGGACCAAATGGTGGTGGTGGAGGAGGCATCGGTAATGCTCTTAGACGTATCAAATATAAAAGTACACACAGCACGGGCACACAAGGTTTTGATATGGAGGATCGTATAGATGAAGTTGATATAGGCGATGAAGATCGCGATCATGACGATGATGATGAGGATGAGGAAGAGGATGAAGTTGATGAGGATGATGGTGTGGCTGTTGATGATGTTGATGGCGATGATGATACACAATCAGGCATTATTATTAATATGGATAAAAGTCATGATGATGATGATGATCAATCGCCCAAACCAGATAATAACTCATCTCATTCCCCACATTATCATCACAAGAAACAGCAAGCGCCGCACCTCTCATTGGAGACAGCTCCACTAACGGTAGCTGCTGCTGCTGCAAAACAGCGTAATATCAAAGATTTGGCCACGGATGGTCATATTTATTTCCCATTATTAAAAATAAACGAGGATCCTCATATTGATGCCAAACTAATTAATCGCAAGGATGGCCTTCAGGATACTATGTATTATTTGGATGAATTTGGTAGTCCCAAATTACGTGAGAAATTTGCACGTAAACAGAAACAGCGCCAGGCCAAGCAACAGAAGGCGATCCTTAAGCGGGAACGTGAAGAGCAACGCAAGAAGCGTAATACAACGGTGGCCTCCAATTTGGTGGCCAGCGGTGTGGATACAACCACCAAAGACCACCACCACCACAATCACTGTGATACAAATAGTGTGATAAACCAAAACAACCAGTCAGCTGATGATGATGTTGACGACATTAACGATACGGAGGTTTATGAGAAACGTCCGCGTAGTCATAGTCAAGATATTCATCATTTTGATACCACAACAACAACCACCACCCGCCATGCACATGAAGTCAATGAAGGTGACTTTATTGGCAGAGATAGGAATAATGCGGATGAGGATGATGATATTGAAACGGGCGCCGAACCAGATCTAGATGATGGCGGTAGCTTGGAGAATGTAAAGACTGCCAAATTGGCTAGAACACAATCCTGCGTTAGTTGGACCAAAGTGGTGCAAAAGTTTAAACACATCTTAGGTAAATTTTCATTAAAAATTTCCCAATAACCGAAAAAAGTATGCCTCGATTTTTCGATTTTAATTCCTATACAATACTATTTGTACTTATGTATTTTTATAATCTATATACCTCTATATATATATATATACTTAATATAAAATCATGCTAATATATAACTATTTTCTCTTTTCTCTTTCTAGGTAAGTCGTAATATTGAACGTAATCAAATTATTCCTTTACTCAATATTTTAAATTTAAATGGGTAAGCGCTATACATCTTAAATATTTGTACAGGATCCATTTAATATAGACAGAGCAGTTCAAAAACGTGTTCAGAAACATTTCAACGGTTTCAGGGTTTAAAAGAATTTACCTAACCAGAAGTAGTTCTTATCCAAATGCGTATTTGCTTATTTTTTATCAGTAATTATGGGTTACAGATAACACAAAAATGTAAAATTTTTAATTATACCGCTACCGAATTTCAAAATGGGACAACTTTTCGTTTTCGAAAATCAAAGAAATTATTCAAACAAAAAACGGTTTGCTTAAAAGAAAGAGTTTACAATTTTCTCTAAATATTTTTTCCATTGATCTACTGATTATTTCCGTTTTGAAATCTTTTGATTTTGAAATGACTTTTCGAATATTGTTTTTTTTTAGGCTTATCGCTAATCTGATAATGTAATATTTTAACGTAAACGTTTAAATTAATTAAAATATAAATGGAATTTACATGACTATTGTTTAAGTGTGAACTTTAGCAACCTTAAACGAGCATATTGGTTCGAAAGCGAAATCAATATAGCAACATGTCAACATCGAAAAGTGAAACGTTCGAAATATTTTATTCGAATAGTGTAGTGTATAGCTACTACCTCTAATAGAAGAAAAGAAGTATCAGAAAGCCTTTAAAGTAGGGGTCTTAAAGAAGGATATATAATTTATGTTCAAAGTTGCGCCTCAACTATAAGTTTATAACGATTTCGATATTGGAGATTTCTTAATAGAACTTCTTTTTTGAATTTTGGTTGGTAAAAAGACAGCCTCTGGTTTTCAAGAACCGGAAACAAATGAGAGAAAGATTGACTGGAGACATGATAATCGTTTTTATATGTTTACTATACGTCTATATATATATATATACGGTATTATATATACTTATATGTATATAACTATGTACTATAAAAAAAATTGAAAATCATGGGGCCTTTAATATTTATGTTGTTGTTGTTGTTGGCGGCACTGATAATTTACTGCTGACGGATGGGACGGCTGGGGACAACGCTTCACACACATACAAATATACACACACAAACTAAGAATTACACACCCCACTCTCCTATATGCCGCCGTTCCCCTCCGTCCCTTTAAATACCACGACAACAGGCCATATTGTTGTGTTGGTTGTGTTTTGACTGATAAGAGAATTGTGGAGAATAACCATAACAACAACAACAATAATATAAGAAGAATGATTTATGCCAGCTGATGATTTTTCACTCGAGACTTGTTTTTTTTTTTTTTTTTTTTTTTGTATACATATTTTGTTTTTATAATAAGTCATTGTGAAATTCTAGAGATTTCGCTATATAAAGAGTGGAAAAAAGCGTAAGAGAGAGAGAGAGAGAGAGAGAGAGAGAGAGAGAGAGAGAGAAAGTGTTAAAGATAATCCTTTCCTAGATTCCGAATGATAAGCAAGAATAAGGTTCAGTTAGAGATAGATGTTGACTGCATCATTAACTAAGCGACAATTAATTATATGGTAATTATATGATGATTCTAATCTCATTTTCCTCCCTGGCTCTCCCCTTTCTCTCTCTCTCTTTTACACACACAGTCTTAAGATACCCAGTTCTTGCCGTCGTGAGTGATAATCACGCTCATAAAAAGCGAGTGGCGAAACCTAAACTTTTCCAAAAATAAAGCCCAACACAACAAATATAAACATATATATATATATATATATATATATATAATATAAAAGACATATACATTTTTATTCTATGTACGAATGTAGAAATGTTTTTATGTGTGTGTGTGTGTGTTTATAGCAGCTGCTAAAAATATAGAAATGGAGGCGTGTCACACTGTTGCTTTACATTTTTATATATACATACATATATACTCTAGCAGTGGGTGTATATTCAATTTAGTGGCCACTTTGTGCCTCAAATGAGCATTTTATTGATTTGTTTCCTACACCTCCCCCCTGCCCTGCCCCAATATCCACATTTTCTCAATATATGTTTATTTCATTATTGAACAATCACTTTTTCCTCCCATCTTTTCTCAATTTAAGTTTTATCCATCTTAACATTATTGTTGTTTTGTTTCGATTTAAATTAATCTCCTATTTATTGCAGAGTATTTTGCAATTCGTAGTAAAATGCTAAGCAGAAACAACTTAGTATATATATTTGCATTACGTCGACCTCTCTCGCATTCAGTCTAAATCATTCACTTCGTCCCCCTTTGCCATCAGTTCATTTCACTTTGCGTTGACAGCTTGTTTTGCTGGCATTTATTATTATACTGATTTGATTCTGTTTGCTGGGGGTAGTGGGGTGTAAAGTGGGATGTGGAATATTTAATAAATATCTGTTTCGTTTGCCCCACCCTTCAGGCAACTTGTTCATTCGTATTTTACTATACACTTCATCTTTTGGTTGTGTGTAAACTGTGTTTATGCCAAAAAGCACTTATTCCCCCTATCACGACACTTTGTTCTTAAAGGACCCAAAATAGGAGGTGTGTCCATTTCCAACCCACTTGACAAATGCCTAAATAGAACCACTCATTGGAAACTATTTGGTTTATAAAAGAGTAATTCTGAAAGAAGGATATTTCATTGATCGTGTCATAAGAATTTTACTCTAGCAGTTCTACTTGTTAGATAAAAGACTGGAATCAGCTGATCGCGATCATGTGCTTCTACCTTTCACTGAATATAGTTTATATATGCCCTTCAAAAAATCCAAGTTTCAGTTGATCAGGAGATCTGTATAAATATATGTACAATATAGTCACAACAAACATTTATTTTCGACCGATTGTTTCTATGAGGAGAGCTACAGGGTGATCCGATCTTTGATGTATAAACGTAACCTTGATAACCTTTTCAAGGTTTGCAAAAGCACTTTAAATAGCCGCAAGCACTTATAACACCTACAGGGCGCCTACCTAGATGCCCTTAAAATCAACCTGTTGGGATTATAGTTATATAGTTATAGTTAAAGAGAAGCTGTAATAAATTTCCAATTTTGCGACTAATAATACGCATGGCGTGTCATTCCAATTTGTAAATATTTTTAACCAGCTGTCTGGCTGTCAGTGTTGTAAGATGACTGAAAACATTTATATTTTCTATTTATGGCCGCTACATCAACGACATTATAAACGGGATTGATGGTATTGATCTTTGGACAAATTATTATATTAAATCTAGAAAGTCAGATGTTATCATTAAAGTTTAATCATTCAAAATTGTATATTAAATTACCCCCCTCGATTTTGGGCCAAATTACATGCCTCCTCTCCACTCTCTCTCTCTCTCTCTATTGTGATTCTCTTTGTTAAGATTGAATTCTATTTAAACAGCTGACATGAAGACAATCAGCGAAAACAAATTTCTCTTTCATTCGAATGCTAGAGGGGTGATATGGTTGAAGGGCGGGGCGGTCTCTTATCGATTGCTCTTAATGTTTGTTGTGTGGCCAATCGGTATAAAAATGGCTTCCATATGTTTTTGTCTATACGCCCACCTTTGTGCCATGCCCATGACGATTATATATTATGTAATGGACCTTTGGGACTATTTGGGACGACGCCGCTGTGTCTTCTGCATAATTTTTTATGGCTTCCTTTCAGTGAGCAATATAACACGCGCACCTAAAAGTATGCAATAAAATTGAACAAAAAAAATAGAAAGAAAAGAAAACACACATACATACGTACACACAGGCACACATAGTGACACAGACACACAACATCTCAGCAGGGCAGAAGTGAAGTGAATGGGAACACATATGATGATGCCTGCCAAGTGCAAGTGCCTCAGTTGGGGCATCAGCAGTAGTGGTATCTCGTGATCTCGTCCGTATGTCGTCTTATTACCCTCTCACCCATTTCATAGACAGCCGGCAGTGGTCGCCAAAAAAAAAAAGAAAGAAAATCAAATAAGTTGAAATTTGGAACTACGACTTTGAAAATACCCAATTTTAAAGAGGAATATAACCACAAACATAACCTAACTCATTTTTAAATTACAAATTTAGAAAAGTTATCTATTGCCTAATATTAAAACAAAGAGTTTAATTTATCAAACTCTCCTACTTTGGGTTCTTTTCTTATGGATTAGTAAAAACCTTGCCCAGCACCCAATGTTGGTCTATTTTACGTTCATTTTTTAAGCACTGCTTAACACTGTCTCATCATAAATGATACAGTATATATATCTATGAATAGCATGCAAAATAACTTGAAAAAAATATTCGTCTTATTGTTAAATGAATCCTTCTAAATACAAGACAGCTTTTTATTCTTCTTCTACAGTTAATATTTTTGACAATATTTAGAAATTTGTACAACATATTTTTTTTAAACATTTATGCTTTAGTAAATAAAGCTCCGGAACTTAGCTTTTATTTTAATTTCCCATTCGTCTTTGCATTGCCCCCATTCTCAGACAGGATGTGTATGTAGGTGATGTCGCACTCCATCATTATTAACCATCCGTGCTGTCACTTCCATTCACCAGCAATGCCACAATGATGGGACACTGTTTGGCTCTGGTGCCAACTGCTTGTTACACGTACATATATCGATTAGTTATTGTTGTTGTATTGCAATTGAATAAGATCGATATTCAATTTTTTTTTTATATGTATATTTTATTTTTGTATTTATCAATGTTAAAGAAGCGTTCAACATTTTGTTGTAACATGCACCAATGTGTATTTAGTGTATGCGTTGGAAAATACAGTTACTTTTACAACTATTTAAAACAAAACTAACTGAACAAAACAAAAACCGATAATTAGTCGATATTTTTTCAATGGAATGGATAGCCATTCCAGCCGCTGGTTAAGAACAGCTGAAGCTATCAGTGCAAGACTTTTGGTTATTTAATATTTACTAGATCTGTATATATATCATTTTCTATATATGCATGTGTCACTTTAGCGGGTGTGTGTGTGTGTGTTCGAATGTGGGTGAATGTTTGTTTATATTGAGTATTAAAGTTTCAACTGTTCGGTTTTGCAATGTCATTCATTAATTTGCTGCATATGCTAAAAAGTTTACAAATTAACATTTTATTTATTTCTATATAACTGCAAAAGCTGAACAATGTTGTTTACACTACTTTGCGATATCAGTTTTTAGACTACGATATACGTTATATATATTCATAGACGAACAAAGGCAAAGGCTAGTGAGTTTAAATATGATTTGGTTGCATATTATAAAATATATATATAATGGAAAGATATACCTAACTGCAAATCAAAACTTCTAGGAATTACTATTAAGTTTTGTATATAAAAAAAAAACACTTGATTAATTATTTAAATCAAATTCCATTATACCATATTTGGTCTTCTGAGAATTTTTTAAGTATAAATTATATCAACAATATTAGTAGTAGTTTTTCTTCTTATACGATTCTTGTAAAGTTTCTTTTAGGTAAAAGCGTCTATCAAAACCAACATTCATCGATGAAAGAGTAAAAAACAGAGAAAAGAATACAAAACACTAGAAAAAAAAAAGTAGTTTAATACTAGATAATGGTATTGTAATGCCTGGGATTGCAGATTCTTTACATTGTATAGGATTTAAATTCTTGATTGATATGCCTGACTTAATTTTTTTTTGTATTTCTCTACCTCCCTTCGCCTTTTTTAATAAAAGGCTTTTGCTTCATTGATTTAAGGGATACCCTTTTTTAAAATTCTTTCTCCATTCTCCTTCTTTTATCTCCCCTCCTCTTCTCTCTCTGTTTCTCTGCTACCCCCTTTCTTCTCTTCTATATATCTCTTTCACCTTTCTATCTGTCTCTTCCATCTCTCTTTAAATCTCTCCATTTATCCATCTATTTTCTTCATCTTTTAGTCTATGTTTCTCTTCTATTTTTTTTCCTGTTTCGCTTTCCCCTCTCTCTCTCTCTCTTCAGTCTCTTTTTCTCTCTTATTTCTCTTTCTCTCTATTATCAGTCTCTTTTTCTCTTACCAGTCTATTCTCTCTCTTATCCGTCTCGTCTGCCCATCTCTATTCCTTTCTTTTATATTCTGTGCTTAACCTTTTGTGTCTTTCTTTAATATCATATTCTCTGGTATCTTTTCTTTTTGTTCTTACTTTCTTTCTATTCTTATTCATCTGTCTTTCTTTTTGCTCCTTTCTTTCTTCGATGACTCTCTCTTTACTATGCCTGCTCCTATTTTACTTTTCTTCTACGTCTTTGGTCTTTTCCCTGTCGCTCTATTGCTATTTTTTTATATCTTTTGTGTTTATCTCTCTCCACTCTTTTTCCTTTCTCACATTCTCTAGCACATTCTTTTTATTATATATTTATGGTTTTGGACTAGTTCTTATTGCTAATTGCTCTGCCCCTCTCTTTACCTCATTCTTTTTCGTTTTGGGTTTACGTTTTTTAATTGATTCATTAAAATGAAATAAATTTTGATTTTTAATCGCGTATATCCTTTTGATTGCGGGTTATTTGTCTGTTCTTGCTACGGCTACGGCTACATTGGGCTGTCTGTCAAGGGGCGGTAGGCCGTGCCACGTCGCATGCTTCGCTGCGCTTGACCATCGCTGCCGTTCATCGTTTTTGTTGTTGTTGTTGTTGTTGTTGTTGTTGTTGTTGTTGTTGTTGTTGTTGTTGTTGTTCTTGTCGCCGTCCATGTCTACGTCAAGTCGACGGAGTGTTGGCCATCGGTTGTCTTATCATCATCATTGCTCTTTCTTTTATTCTGTTAATTAACTAAAACATAAATGAAATAATTATGAAATATTCATTAAACTCGCAGAGACTAAAGAGAAGAGAAGACAATGTATTTGGTCTGGTGGCGCTGCTGCTTCCTTCCTGTAAATGAATGACAATAAAGAAAGGAGAAGAGAATAGAGTGCAGGAGGATTAGAAGGGAGAGATGAGAGAGTTTAATACGTCTTCGAGAAACACTTGCGAGATTCGTTCGTTAACGAACGATTTGTGTTGTGTCCTCACTGATTGGTAATCGGAGATTAACGATGGATCAACGACGATCGACACGATTGCCAGCTGAAGAAGAAGAAAGAAAGAAAAAAAACAGAAAAAAGAAGAAAAAAAAAAGTATAGAAGGAGGAGACAAATTGTATTTTGTCGGTTCAGCCACAATTGTGCAACGGAAGTTCGCGCGTTCGCATCGCACTAGTGGATCAAGTCGGATCAATTTGTATATATAATTATATATACTGTCTGATAAAAGAAAAAGAGAAAAAAAAAAAAATTAACGACAACAAGAAGAAAGCAAAGTTAAGAAAAGTCAATTTATTTTCGGATTAGTGTTTTAATTTTTTTTTTTTTTTAATTTTTTTTTTTTTATTCTATATTTGTTGTTGCTGTATTCTTATATAGTGCATTTTTCTATTTGAAGATCGATTGATCTGTGATCGGACTGAACGTTCGATATTGTTGTTGTTAATGGTAATGGTGTTGTTGTTGCCGTTGTCAACGTCAAACGTCCGCGAGGAAAGTTGGTCAAGTGGCTAAAAAAAAAAAAAAAAAAAACCCAAATCAAATAACCAAAAAAAAAAAACAACAACAACAACCGATTAAATCAACACACGCGCGCGCTCTCCCCACAGCACATGATAAACTAGGCCAATTGCAAACGCAGCAAACAGCGGTCAATCGGTTGTACACGGTTTAAAGTGGATAAATTTTAGGTGCCAATGATGGCATCGATACCCCCGCCCCGCCCACGCAAAGTGGTGCGTGTGGTGCGCAAGAAAAAGCGAGCCATTAATGATAATAGCGAATCGGATGGAACTGTTGAGACCGCCACTAGTTCTGGTGGTCAAGATACAGGACGTCAGAATTCAATAGATGTTCAGCAACAGCGTCAAGGGGAACTGGACCAGGACCAGAATCAGGACCGTCACTATTACAATGCCCCACTCTCTGAAATTGAGGCTGTAAGACAGGCACATGAAGTGGCAACAGCAGCGGCGGCCAGTACCAGCCGACCCTGGACACCAATGCCGCCACGCAAGCCGTCTGTTGTCAAAAGCAAGGTCAAGGGCAAGATCAAGCGACGCCAAATGCCACCTGCCCCAGTTGCTGGTGGCAAATTATCAGAGGGTGGTGGTGGTAGCGGCGGTGGAGGAGGTGTTAGTGGTAAAACGATGAGTCGTGATGATTCTACCAGTGATTCCAGTGAATTGGATAGCAGCAATTCATCCAGTGATGACACAACCTCCAGCTCATCCACCACAAGTAACAATTCAAACAGCAGTAGTTCATCCTCAACATCTGAATCTTTATCGCCCGTTGTTGTTGTTGTGCCACCGGCTGCTAATGCCAATGGTAAAACAGTTGCTGCCGCTGCCGCTATCGTAGCCCCGCCCGCTGCTGCCAATACATCTGCATCATCCTTAGTGGCAACATTAAAAAAGACCAAATTGCAAACGCGTTCATCGACCAACACATCCTTGGCTAGTAGCGGCAAACAGTATAAAGATCCAAGTACAAGCGATGAAATAACAAAGAAACTTTTCTTCAATTAATGATGATCCCCACCTTAACCCTATAACCTACAGATTTTGGCTTTGTATTTATTCCATGTCATCATCATCATTATCATCATCATCATCATCATCATTTTTTTTTTCATGGTAACATCAACGTCATCGTCATTGTCGTACGTCAACCCTTAGCACCCCCAAATATCCACTACCACACCACGCTGCCACCTATAAGTGATATGATAGTTGAATGTGGGCAGCACCTGCTGTTGCTGTTGCTGTTGCCGTTGCCGTTGCTTGGTAAAACTTGCACAAATGCCAAGATTAATTATAAAAAAAGAAGAAAAAAGAGAACTAACAAATCAAATTGCAATTGCTGCTAAAGCGATATTTGCCATACATATATACACATATACTAGTACATACATATACACATACATATATATAAATATATTTATCTACATATGCCGCCCCAAGGCAGGCAGAGAAGAAGAATTCGCTTAATAAACCGTTTGTTGACATTGAACTCAAGCAATCTCTCACAAATAATCAGCAACAACAACTATTATCTATCCTACTCTCTCTTACTCTCTCGATCTCCCACTCTGTTAATCTCTTTGTATCTTTCCTGCTTAATTATTGAGAATGTTATGTGTTGTTGTTGTTGTTGTTGTTGTTGTTGTTGTTGTTACTCCACTTACTCTTTAAGAGAGCAATATATGTACATTGTATCTCCCGGTGTTTCTCCCCAAATGTGTGAAAAGGCAAAAAAAAAGGAAAAAGAGAATGAGATTATATACTCCTCCTCTTTCTTTCTCTCTCTCCCCCTTTCTCTCTTTCGATTCACCCATTAATTATGACTTAGGCATGAAGCAATTGATCGGCAAATTGAATGATTTGTGGCCCGAGCATAGCGTCGCATTGTCCATTCCAAAGGAAGTCGATAAGAGCAAGGAGAAGTTAGAAGGAGCCTGGGAGACAACAGGTATTAATATATGTATATCAAAAAAAGGTTTAAAAAGTTTTTTGAGTCTTTACAAAGATGGGCTTCTCTTTAGGTTAGAGAAATCATAAATAAAATTCATTATTGGTAACTAAAACTTAAGTATATATATTATAAACTCACCACTGTGTTGGAGGGAAATATTCAAAAGAAATAATAAAATAACTGTATATACTATATTCGTATACAGCTTTATGTATTAAGGTAGCAACAAAAGTCGTCTAGTCGAGTGCAAAAGTGTTTAATTTCTATAAACATTTTTATATTTCCAATGAAAAACTAACACAAAAGAGTAAATAATAGATGGAAAATTACCACCTTTGCATTGAAACTTGATAGAACAATGCATAATGATATAGCGATAAGGATAACAACAATACAAAAAGGGGATAATACTAATTTCTTATTCCTTCACAGGCCGCGATGGTTCCAAAATCACAACAGTTGTTGCAACGCCTGGCCAGGGTACCGATCGTGTACAAGAAGTCTCCTATACAGATACAAAAGTCATTGGCAATGGGAGCTTCGGTGTCGTATTTCAGGCGAAGCTCTGCGATACCGGCGAGCTGGTTGCAATCAAAAAAGTTTTACAAGACAGACGATTTAAAGTGAGTTTGAAATTAATAAGCTAAAAAGTATTATAAATATGAATCATTATAATATTTATACGTTTTCCAGAATCGTGAATTGCAAATAATGCGAAAATTGGAGCATTGTAACATTGTAAAACTTTTGTACTTTTTCTATTCGAGTGGTGAAAAGGTAAGTAAATCGAAAAATAATATAAGAACAAACCCAAAAACAATTTGATCTCCAGCGTGGGCTCTTTTGAAGTTGTCAACAAAAGCAAAATAAAACGAAAGTGCAAATGAACTGCAAAAAAAAAAAAAAAAAAAACCAATTGTTAATTATTTTAAATTTTTTTTCCCCAACAAAAAACTTTAATTTGTATTTTAAAAAGTTGGCCGAATTTCCTATCGATATGGGCATATTTGCCAGTGTACTTAAGCCGCAGGTATCTAAAAGAGATATGCAGTGTGTTCTTTTAACGCTAAAGCAACATTTACTTCTTTGTTTATTCTTTTCCTGTTTATATGTTGCTGTTGTTGTATTATTGCTTAATCCATAGGACAGTAGCAACAAATGCAAACAAGTATAAAAATAAAGTCCGATATTCTCATTTTAACTTATCGAATTCAAAAGAAGATACACATGTAACAATATCATTTGATCTACTGACCTTTAAGGTCAGTTACGACATGTCTAAGGGGCTAAAGCTGCATCGTTGCGTTTACGTGTATGCGTTGTTCATTATCAACCACTAGCTGCTAATTGGGTGTGCGCTAGAGTTGCAACTTCATTGATCCCACATTTTAATGTAAGCTAAAAGCATATAAGAAACTCATAATCATTTAATAAGCCATTACCATGAACAATACAAGCTTCTTGGCTACTTGTTTTTCGTTTTTTATGGTACCCCTAATGAAAGTTGTAACGAGTTATATAGAATAACGATCCTTAAAAGAGCAATGCCAATAATTTTCCCCTATATTGGTCACTCTCTTGACCATTTTTTAACGTTTTGCGCCGTCTGGGCACTACCTTATTCAACTGATGATAGGTTTATGCCAAGACGCGATCCTTTTCGATTCAAGTTCAGGCATCTTTACAAAATGTACAACTTTTAATGCAGGAGGTATCCATAAAAGAGCTAGCAAAAAAATGTTTTATAAAGAGAACAAAAAAAAGGGAATCTAAACACTTATTTTGTTTTTTTTTTTTTTTGTTTACTTTCTGCAGCGTGATGAAGTATTTTTGAATTTAGTCCTCGAATATATACCAGAAACCGTATACAAAGTGGCACGCCAATATGCCAAAACCAAGCAAACGATACCAATTAATTTCATACGGGTAAGTAATATATACATATATATATATATTTAAACGATTTATAAATATATATATAATTATTATTTATTAATAATTTCAGCTCTACATGTATCAATTGTTCAGAAGTTTGGCCTATATCCATTCTCTGGGCATTTGCCATCGTGATATCAAACCGCAGAATTTACTGCTCGATCCGGAGACGGCCGTACTGAAGCTTTGCGATTTTGGCAGTGCCAAGCAGTTGCTCCATGGAGAGCCGAATGTATCGTATATCTGCTCTCGGTATTATCGTGCACCCGAGCTCATATTCGGCGCCATTAATTATACAACAAAAATTGGTAAATTTAACATATTTTTAATATTCAATTTTTCCTAACAAATAATCGTAATTTGATTCTTTTTAGATGTGTGGAGTGCTGGTTGCGTTCTGGCTGAATTACTTTTGGGTCAGCCAATATTTCCCGGTGATTCTGGTGTCGATCAGCTAGTTGAGGTTATCAAGGTTCTAGGCACACCCACAAGAGAACAAATTCGCGAAATGAATCCAAATTATACGGAATTCAAATTTCCACAAATTAAGAGTCATCCATGGCAGAAAGTAAGTTCGCTTCAGTTATTTTTGTTTTCTTTTTTGATTCCAGAATTTTGCAATCAAAAGTCTCTTCATCTACCTCTATCTTGTTCTCTCTTCTTAGCCCCCTTTCACATATATTTTACGATCTATTCATATATAAATATATATCGTGTCTTAACCAATTCCTTTATTTTAACAATTGCTTGTATTGCGAAAGAAAACTGGAAATTGATGCCTCTCGTCGTTCGTCCTACTCCTTCTCCTCCTGTTTTGCCTATCCAGGCAAAAATGAGAAATTGTCGTCATATCCAATTTCCCCCCTCCAATCCTTGTTTGTCAAATTGTAATTGAACTGTGTTTGTTGTACATAATACTCGTTGCAGTTACTACTCGAACGCACCCAATTTCCAAATGCCCTAAACCAGAAACAACGATTAAGAGTAAGCTTAATGAGTGAACCCAACAAATCAGTCAAAATAAAATGCTTTACAAAAACGCCTGGAAATCATTGAAACAACGCTGTTACCGTCTTGTTGCTGCCAGTTATAGGGTAGATCGTATTTAAATTATCTCTGATGAGCTCAGCTGGCTTGCAAAGGCTGAATGTTTATGCTAACTGATATATTCATATTTTGGTATAACAGTTTTTGGTATAACAAATTTTATTTATTTTATTACAACAGTTTTTAGTACAACAGTTTTTGGTATTACAGTTTTTTGTATAACAGTTTTTGGTATAACAGTTTTTTATATAACGGTTTTTAGTACAATAGTTTTTAGTATAACAGTTTTTGGTATTTCAGTTTTTGATATAGCAGATATTAAGTATAACAGACATAAGAATGGACAATATGCAATCGCCTAGCTCTTTTTGTCCTTCTGCATTGGGAAACTTTTATTTCATTTCCTCCATTATCGATTTTCGATTTCGCAACAAGATCCTTCCAACAGCTGCTGTAAATAAGCCGAATATTCTGATAAACTAGCTTTTGACTATACAGAACGAAAATGGATTTTTTCCAATCGTTGTCATGCTTTTCGGCTTAAAATTTTCTCTATAAATTCGCAAATGTACAGTGTAATTTTCCATCCTTTCTTTTTTTTGGTGTTTTTCTTTACTGTTGAAATTAATGTTAAATTGGTTTGGTTTCTTTTGCACCGCCCTGCCCCCGCTCCCGCTCCAGCTGCGACCTGGCCTGCCTTTGCCTTTGCCTTCGTTCGAAATGTGTACGCTGAAAATATGTGCGTTTTGTTGTTCCTCAACCTGTATGTCCTATATGTATATTTCCAATCCGGACTGTTGAGAATTGTTTATATATTGTCCTTTGTCCCGCCGGCCTTCTTTTCTGCACCTTCTTCTTTTCCACAAATTCCCAAATTTCTCAATTTATTAACATAAATTCTTTTGATTTGTTTTTCCGTAACAGGTTTTCCGCATACGCACTCCGACAGAAGCTATTAACTTGGTATCTCAACTGCTTGAGTACACTCCCAGCGCTCGGATTACACCGCTCAAGGCATGTGCACATCCGTTCTTTGATGAACTGCGCATGGAGGGCAATCACACCTTGCCCAATGGACGTGAGATGCCGCCACTTTTCAATTTTACAGAGCATGGTAAATAATTGGAAAGAGAATCAAACATAGATTCAATGTTTCCAATGTTTATACCAAATCTTTACACTTTTACAGAGCTCTCCATACAGCCCAGCTTAGTGCCACAGTTGTTGCCAAAGCATTTGCAAAACTCTGCCGCCAACCGTTCCTCGGGCGGTGGACCAGCGGTCGCTGGCAGTGCAGCCAGTGGTTCGACCAGTGTCTCGTCAACGGGTAGCGGTGCATCAGCAGATGGTGCCGCTCAGCAGCCCCAACAACAACAGGCTCAGGCGTCAGGAGCAACAGCCACTGCAGGTGGTGGATCCTCAACAGCAACAACAGGGTCATCCGGTAACAATAGCAATGCCGCCACTGGAGCGCCGACAGCTACCGGAGCAGCGGCTCCAACAGCAGCAGCAGCTGGCCAGCAAGCCAATGCCTCCGTAGGAAGTGGTGGTGGAGGTGGAGCGTCAGCTGCAGCCAGTTCTATTGCCACAACCAATCCTGGTGGCACTACCGTAACAGGTGAGTGAATAACGACAAGCCGTCACAAAGGCACGAACCCGCCCATCTACTTTATCCCATCCATCCCATCTACACGCCTTTTCCATTGTCCATCTCTATATATATATTCAGTTGCATGCTTTTAGTTGGCCTCAATCACCTTTTGCTGGAGATACCTTCCAAATCGAATATGCCGAGTGAGCCATATCTGCTCACCCCACAATTGAACATGTGATGCCTAGATCAAGAGTCCCACACCATATGCCTATATATATATACTATATATATCCATTCTAATCACTATAAATACCGGATAACAGGCCAAAGAGATACATAAAGAAAACCTACAGAAATTACCTCCATTCTTTTCCCACCATCCGTCTTCTAAACACTTCTCCTCCAATTATTGAATAAAACGAATTATTTTGGCATCTCCTCTCAATGATCTATTGTGTCCATCTCTTTTTGGTAATGAAAGGCAAAACAGGATAAACAGCAAAAGGAATTGGGCAATGAGCTTTAACCTATCCATCTTTGTTTATATCATTCAAATTATTTTATTCAAATATATAGACGTATTTTCGTTATCAACAAATCAGTACTAAGCTTGCAGTTAAATCCTATTCATCTGATCTCTATATATAGTGAAAGAAATCCAATTCAAAATAAATATAGAAAGAATTTCAATAATTCTAAACTTTTAAAATAAGATTTAGTTAAAAGAAACGAAAGAGCATTTTTCTTTTCATACTTAAACTACTTTTCGGGATTTATCCCGAGCTTCAATCCCTCTTTCTTGCCGATATTAGCTTTATCTCCTCAAAAATACAATTTCTAAATACCAAAAAATCCTTATGAAAATAATCGATTTTCACTCATCACTGTTGACGCTAAGAACTTTTATTGATTCATCGGTTATTCTTAGGATGGAAATTTTGTAGGCACCAAAGAAAACCGGAATATTAATAGATCATAAACTATATGAATGAGTTTACTTACTGTTCGAAACATAGCTCTTCTAAGGATCTCGTTTTAAATTAATTAAAAATAATTTCTTTTACCTTAGTTTTAGCAGAAACTTAACGTATTTTGGGTTTATACAGAATGCTTTACGAAACCGATTGAGAATGGTCCGCTTATATATTTTACTAGTCCAAAAATAAGATTAATATCATTTCCTATATATGAATATAAATATCGGATATATTATTACTCTAACTGCAAGGATAAAGCTTCTTTTTTTCTTTTTGATTATGCTAAAACACCTGTTTTATAATTCCCATAATTTTCAATTAGGCAAATATTAGCGTGTAGTTTG
Source organism: Drosophila neocordata (assembly GCA_018903615.1). Taxonomy (NCBI): domain Eukaryota; kingdom Metazoa; phylum Arthropoda; class Insecta; order Diptera; family Drosophilidae; genus Drosophila; species Drosophila neocordata. The sequence continues at coordinate 503,398 of JAEIGI010000011.1, forward strand.
GCTGCATTATTGATCTATTTAGTTTCTATGAATATATATAATATTCCCGTTATTCAAGATATTCCTTATTCATACGTTGCTTGAAATTACATTTGTTATTTGTTTTAACATTTGAATGAATAATTGGCATGATTTTTAATTTATTTATCATTTGAATTATAATTTTTAAGTTAAGTTTTTTAATTTTTCGATTTTTTTGTAATTTTTCTGTATTTTTCTTTTTATTTTTTACAGATTCATAGGGGAATTAGTAACCATATGTATGTATATATATATATATATATATATATATATATAGATATATATTTGTATATATATATATGTATATGTTTATATATTTATATATATATATATATATATATATATATATATATATACTTTACCTCCACACACACACACATACATCTATAAAAAAAGCCGGCAAAAGTTATACATAATATATATATATATAATAATATACCTTACACACACATACACAACAGAACACACACATAAAACTAAAATTAATTACAAAAGCCAACATGTTGAGGGATTATTTCAAATTTCACAATAAAATAACTAAAATTAAAACAAAGAAAAAAGCAAAAAGAATTGTAATGCATGAAAAAGCAAAAACAAACAAAAAAAAAAAGGAAAAGAAAAAAACAACAGCAAAAGCAAAAGCAAAGGCAAAAAGTAAATAATTACTTTTTTTTTTTTGATAAAATTAAAATTTATTTTAAACTAATCATAATTAATTAATTATATAGCGCTGATTATTATCAGAATCAAAATACTGTAGAAACTGAAGAAAAATGTTCCCCAACCAACCACCCCATCCCACTACCTATCCCTTGCATCCACTTTCATCATATGTTCAATTTTTGTATTTCTTTTCTTTAGTTTCTTATTATCATGTCACAGTTATTTCTCTCTTTTTACTCTCTCTCTCTCTCTCTTTTTAACTATCTCTCTCCCACAAACATACGCCCACCCACACATACACTCACACACATTTTGCATAATGCCACAACCAAACACAACTATATATGTATGTCTATCTATGTATGTATATATGTACATATATATATGTATGTGTTGCATATATATATATATATAACTATATATATACATATATATATATATATATGTATATATATGTATGTATGTATGTATGTGAACAGAGTTAAACTAGAAGAATTACACAAATTTCTAATTTCAATTGATATACATATAGACAAGCACACACAAACAATTATATACACACATACACACACATATATATATATATATATATATATGTATATATATATATATATACATATACATATATATACTATATATATAGTTCTATATGTTAATCACACAATGGCATAAATATAATTACCTTAATAAGTAACAAAACGATTAAACAAAAATAATTGAGAAATGCAAAAGAAAAGAAAGGAAGTAAAAAGAAGAAGCCGAACATAAAAGATTATGTTAAATTCTTTAATAATAATAATAATTATAAACAACAACAATTTAAAAAAAAAAGCAAAAATTTAAAAAAAAAAAATCAAAAAAAACCACAAGGAGAAAAAAATCCGAAATTGGGTAACCATCAAAAAATTTGTTTAAATTTTTAAATCTATCTTCATTAACTATATCTACTATATACATAAATATCGTGTTTTTTTTTTGCATTATGTATACCTACTACATACATATATTAATTAAATAAATAAATTATTTTTATTTTTATTAAATAATTATTATTTTGTAAAAAAAAAAAAAAAACAAAAAGCAAGAGGAGAAGTTAAACAAGAAACAAGAAGTAATAAGAAAACAGCAACTAAAACAAAATACAATAAATAATTTGTATATTACATTATTAGTATGGAAAGAAGAAGCAAATTAGTAACAAAGAAACTAAATAACAATTACTTACTTTATACAACATTTTTTTTTTCGGTTTGTTTGTGGTTGTAAACGTCATTGTTTTTCCCTAAATACATATACATATATATATATATGTATATATATATAATATATGAATACGCATGTATGTATTAATAATTAGCAAGTAAAAACAGTTAGTCGATGATCAGAGTAGCGGTTAAATGAAACAACAACAACAACAGCAAACAAAAAAGAAAGATTAAGAAGAACTGAGAAGGATATATGTATGTATGCATACATATGCATATGCACTTACATGTATGTATGTATGTACAGTGAGCAAGAATAAAAGCATTACAGTACACAATGCAACAAAATGCATATGTGACCAAATCTAATCGATTATATCGTATCTTCCGAATGAAATCAATATAAATAGATTGGCATATATTGGAAGATAAATATTTTGTAGCATTAAAACCGTTTGACAATTGCAAAAAGGGTGAAGTCCTTCCAAAGATTTTAATTTAAATATAGAAATATCATTCTTGTCGTAATTAATCATTGCCAGAAATCACTGCAAAAGAAGAATCAACAAATTATAATAATAGTTAATGACTAATGATGGTTAATCAGTTTATTTTCTTGAAAGTATTCTCAAAAACTTGACTTTTTATTTTAGTTTCAGTATAAATTTGAAATTGAAAATGATTATTTTGCTCCAAAACATTTACATTCCAACATATTCCAATCAATTTATTCCGTTTTTTTGCTTTTTTCTTCTAATACTATAGCGTATTCAATTCGGTTTAATCATAAACGCAAATTGTATTCTAATTTTTATTTTACTCACTGTACATGCAAACACATGCATTCATGCATGCATGTGTATGTGTGTAAGGTTTAGTTGCAATATATATGTGTAGATAAAGTCAAATATTAAATGCAAAATGAAAAAAATGAAAAAAAAACGAAAAAATTAAACAAAAAAAAAGAAGAGAAATTAAATGAAAAACGAAAATTAAATGCAAAGTGGCGTAAAATAGTAGAAAGTACATATGTATGTTGTATGTATGTACATTCATTGTAGTTACTCTCATATACAAATGCATACTTATATAGGGCTTGCCTCTGCAACAAGTTGCAGCAATAAGAAGAAAAACAAAGAATTAAAAAAAAAAACAATAAAAAAATAAAAAGATGAAGAATAAACCACGCGCCAGAAGAAGAAGAAGTAAGGAGAAAAAGTGCGAGAAAACAATGATGAGAAGCAAACGTATATATTTATTTATATAGTTTTATTAAATATAATCAACCTTAAATTAATTAATTATGCTAATTATAAACAATTGATAAAGAGAATACAACAGCAAAAACAACAACAAAAAAACTGTCATATAATTGCAGAAATACATGCTTTTTTGTGTCCTAGAAATGTAGTCCACACTCATACACATACACGCACACACACATACACCTACATACACACACATACAAGAAACACTGACACAGACAACTACACGCCACACTTACACATAGCTACGCCTGACATTTGTATATGTATTAGTAATTAAACATTTGAATTACAACAACAAACCATGCTGAAACAAACAAGGCAAGAAACAACAACAAACAACAATAACAGCAGCAACAAAAACCGTAATAAAATCATATTATTAAACGAAAACTGACCGTTAAAGCGACTTTCTTTGCCTCTCAACAACCCACCTACCCACCCCCCCTCGTTTGTTTAAGCTCTCTCTTTATCTCTTACTCTCTCATATGACTTTCACTTTCGCTCGCCCGCTCGTTCTCATTGTTAGTTCTTATATTATTAGTCGCATTTTGTCTGTCTGTTAAATCGTTGATCTTCTCTTATACTTTTCTTTTGTGTTCTGTGTCTTTTTTTTTTTTTTGTTTCTTGTGTTTTCGCTTGTTGTGTGTTGTTCTTTTTTTTTAGCGTGGTAAGAATATCTTGCATGTATTATTTTCTCGTTCTCTCTCTCTCTCTTGCTCTTGTGCCGTTGCAATGAGTGGGAGTACAACAACATTTCAACGTTGCTGCAACTATGTAAAACAAAAACCAAAAACACTTTTCAGGCTCACAATCAAACAGCGCTCTTAATAGTAGTGGCAGCGGCAGCGGCAGTGACGTTGCTGGCGCCGGTGGTGGAGCAAATGGAAGCAACGGCGGTGGAGCCAGCGGAGGCAATAGCGGTGACAATGATGCAGCAGCAGCTAAAGTAGCTGAAACTGAAACAGAAGGACAAGTTGTTGATTTTAATTTGCACTAAGCTCTTCACACATTGTTTTTTTTTTCTCTCTCTATCTCTCTCGTTTGGCGCAATGTTAAATAATCGATATAAGCAAATCGATTTGCGAAAGGGCAATGTAAATTATATAAATGTTATTTACAGCCTAAATTTAAAATAATGGCGCCATGGCAAAACTAAATAAAACAAAAAAAAAAGAAAATATATAACAACTCACACACACACAGAGACACAGAAACACACACTCATACACCTACAAAGCCACACACACACGTGTATATGCATATTTAGCAACTTAAAATTTATGCAAAGAAAAATGAAAAAAAAGAAAAACAAAAACAAAAACAAAAACAAAACAACAAAAAACACTCAAAAGATCATAATAAAAAATAATCTAATGTATTATTGAAAAAAAAAATTCTATTTAAAAATAAAAAAGCAAAAGGAAACGTAAAAAAAGTGAAGAAAGAAAAAAAACTCTAAATTGCATTATAGTACAACATAAACCCAAAAAAAAAAAAAACATTAAAATATAAAAAAAGAACAATTAAAAAACAAAAACAAATACAAAAATTAAACAATCGTCTGGAAGAAAAGCAAAAGAATTACAAAAACAAAAACTTAGCCAAATAAATCAAAATTTTTTGTCCTCAATGATAATAATAACAACAATAACGACAAACAAACAACAGCAACAAGAATAAGAACAACATCAAGGAGCAAAATTAGAAAAGGAAGAAGAAGATGAACAAGTTTTTAGAAAATAAATCAAATTTAAAGCTACATATAAATTTTAATATTAAATACAACAAATATAAACATTTTGCCGTGCTCATTCACCAAAAAAAAAAAAATATATAAATAAATAAATAAATAAAAACAAAAAAGAAAACAACAATCCAAAGAACAGAGAAACAAACAAACAAAAAAACCAACAAAAACTTTGTGCACGTGCATTAAAGCGATATATACTATATACATACATATATATATTTATATATATGTATGTATGTATGTATATCTGATAATATATATATGAATCACCAGTTGTGTAATCCTATTAGAATCAAATAACTAAAACCAAGCTAAAAAATATTCCCCAACCAACAATTTGTCCCTCTTTCCCGTCCCCCAAAAAAAAAAAAAAAAAAAAAAAAATCCCGAAAAAACAAAAAACAAAAAAAAAAATAAAAAAAAGAAAAGAAAATTAACTAAGTCTCGAGTCTAGGGTTTAAAATAAGAGAAAATAAAAAGCAAACACAAATTTAAAAAAAAAAAAAAAAAAAAAAAACCCAAAAATTGCAATATATAAAAATAAATCATTATTAACTAATTAATACCTATCAAAGAAAAAAAAAAAAAAAAACCAAAAAGGAACAAAAAAAAAACGCTGTTAGCGCGCGACGCCACCCATAAGCATTAAATAACAAAACAAAAGAAAAGAAAGGAAAAAGAAAAATCGTAATTTAAATATTATAAACAGGAAAAACCGAAAAGAATCTTACGAGGAAATAACATATACAAATGCATATGCATATATATGTTTGCATATGTACATATGTATGTGTGTATGCATATATTGCATGTGACTCTTATCAAATGTTTAGCTGCAATTGAAAATTTACAAAACAAAACAAAAAGAATATAATAATATATATGTATGTACATACATATATATATATATATATATATATATATATATATAATTAAGAAAATTATAACTAAAGAGGAGATAAAGAAAAAGTAATCAATCTGAAGCTCTATTACCAACTATGTCGGGATCCCAATCTCCTTGACTTTGTTAGGTCAAAAATTCCTCTTTCCTTCCTTCGTATATTGTGAACGCCTTGAACAACAACAGCAACCAAAAAAAAAAAAGAGAATCGAAATCATATAATACATTTCTTCCTCGTTTAATCCATGACCGCTAACCATTCTTACTCTTCCCATTGGGAGTGGGGGGGGGACGCATTATCCAGAATTAGGTTGCAAATTTACAGAAAACAAAAAAAAAACAAAAAACTAAAGCTGCTGCTTGATGCAAAACTCAATTTCATCTTGATCGCAATTAGTGGGGGAGGCAATTGAAATGACCTTTACCCTTGCAGGATCTATTAAACTCCCAATTGGTCAGATGGTTGTAATGGACATATGTATGTATGTATGTATACCTAAATACATACTTACTTACAGACATTTATTGTTAACCAAAACGGAAATGGATTCCCATAACAAGGAAATTCTCTTATTAAACAGTTTTAATCTTATGTCCGCTCTATTTAATTGGAATGCATTCTTCAGAAGGTGTCCTGGTGTATCTTTCAAATCTTTGTTCTGCAAGGGTAAATACAAAAAATATAAAAAAAAAACATATGAATTCCATACTAATCGATTTGTACTAAGGCGATCTTTTGTTCTGGAATGGAAAATGGAATGAAACATTATGAGTTAAACATGTTTAGCGAATGTAAGAGAACAAAAACAAAAAAGTACATCAAAAGTTATGAAATAAAAACAACAACACGTTAATTTGTAATTATAATTAAATACTTAGATGAGAATATATATATATATATATATATATATATATATATATATACATATATATATACATATATATATATACACATATATATATATACATTAATGTATGTATGTATAAATATGTACATATATGCATATGTATGTATATATATATATATGTGAAAAATTTAATTTAATTAAAGAAATTAAACACATCTAAACTAATTGCAAAAGAAACAAGAAACAAAAGTAAAATAAATGAATGATTCATTTAAAAACAATAAAAATTACAAACATAAATATATATATATAATATAGAGTATATATGTTTTAATTGGAATTGGATGGAACACCTGGAATTGGGGACATGTAAGTATAGAGCAATAATCAACCATAAAGCTCTTCTTGGGACTCTCTCCATGAGTCAGACAGCTTATGTAGAAGCATAAAGAGAAGGGCTAAAACCGTAAAGAGCGATATATTTGTCGTACTCCTTTTTGAAATTCGAAAATTATAGGTACATTACCACAGATAAAAGATTCGAACAGCCATTGCAGCAAGATTTAACAGCAAGCAATGGAAAGATTCTTTCTTATATATGCTCTCTTATATGGCATATATGATGCCACCGATCTATTTTTTGTTTTTAACATTAACATAATCTATACAATTATAAGTTTAAATTACTTCTGTCTAAGATTACTCTGGTGAAGATATCTGTGGAAAGGATCGGTAAAAGGAGTCTTATATACACATGTATTAAAACTCTTAGATTTTTGTGTGGTTTTAAATAAGTTTTTATTTTTATTAACATTGACGTGTTGTATCAATTTAATTGTTATTTGTTTTTTTTTTTCCTTCATTTTTATCAATTGCAAAAATACAATTTATAATTATAATAGTAATAATAAAAAAAAAAAAACAATTTTATAAACATAAAAAATATTACAATTGTTTTGTGTTCCCCATGCTGCTGCTGCTCTTAAGCTATCTCTATCTCTATTTCTCTCTCTCTCTCTCTCTTTCTTTCCTTCTCTATATCTGTTTCCGTTTCAAGGTTTTTCCGGTTATCGTGTTTAGATACAGTTTTAGCATTTTACTTTACCGTTTCCAATGGTTCATTCATGATAAGTTTCGTGTTTTCGATACATGCAAAAAGTAACTAGGTAGAGTTTATGTACTAGAATAATACACATCCATAATAATTATCATTATATTAGGTATTAATATTTATATATTCATAATCAGTATTAGTCCGATTGATCATATCTCAATATGCGTATGTTTTATGTGGTGGTATACCCTAAATGTTGGCCGCCATAGGCTGCCTTTCCCCTGACCTTTCTCGACACGTTTCGTCTTTTAATGCCATAATGATACAATCAGTTATTCCATTCAATTATTTACTTAACGAAACAAAATTTTGTTTATACTTTACTCTTTTTTATCTACCTCATTTCTTTTTGCTTAATTGTTTTTATTTTTGTTTCTTTGTTTTTTTTTTTTTTTTTTTTTGTTAATTTTTAGTTTACTAGAAAATTTATTGCTATAATCAGCTTTTCTGAACATTTCTTTATCTTTTCTTTAGTCATATTTATAAATTTCATTCGGAGAGATGTGTGTGTGTGTGAATGTATTTGTGTGTGTGTGTGCTACGACGACAATGAAAAATAAACATAATAAAAATTTGTTTTTACTTTGCTTTAATTAATTAAACATTCATATGCTTTAATTTTCTATACAATTTTTATTGTTTTGACTAAGCATTTCTTTGTTGCTATTCGCATTAATTAATTAATTCTAAAATAGGCTTATGTTTAGTTACTTGTTGTTTGTTGTGTCTGTGTGTGTATGTGGAAGTGTGTGTGTTTGTTTGTGTATAATGTAATTGCAATCATTTCTTGTTTCAACAAACAAAAAATAATAAAATTTTTTTATTGTAAACGAAACGAACGTTTTTTTTTTTTTTTTTTTTGTATCGTAATAAATTTGACCATAAAATTAATTAATTGAGTTAATAAAAAAAAATTACATTTATCATATTTTGTATTATTGTAGAATTATAATTAGAATTTGTTTTTTAGCGAGTCAAAATAACACAAATCGAAATTTGTTGCATTTGAATTATGTTGTTAAATGGCGTCTAGCAAACACTTTTGTGATAATTTTCATATACGTATAGTACTATATAAAATCGAAACGATAATTAAAAAAGTATCGAAAGTGTGGGGAAACGAATTGAATTTGGTTTAACGTTAATTATTTTGTCAATAATTATTAATAATAATAATAATATCAAAGTTTTAATAGAACATAAAATTTCTCCGATAACATAATTTGCTTTATGATGACATGCATGCATGTTTTGATTTATAAATTATGTTGCTGCATTTCTCTCTTATTTACTTTGATTTTCTTTATGAGTTATATATTTATATATATATATATACGTATATATATATATATATATTTATAACTTGCTGTTTCTCGAAAATGGCTTTCACTTAATACAAAAACTATTGCAACTTTCAGCTTTTCGTAACTATATAGAAAATACTTGGGTCCTTTCTTATCTATTATATCTGTAAATTGATTTCGGTTTACTTTTCCTTCTACCCCCTTTTCATCCTTATCTTTCTGCTACAAAAAAATCAATTGTATTATTTTAATTTTAGTTTCTAAATCATCATCTTGTTGTTCTTTTTGTTGCTTGTGTTGTGTGGGGGTTACTACTTGTTATTGTTGTGTTGTTGGCTTTTAAAATTTCCATTAAAATTTATATAGTTCATAGTGTTACTATGTATTTGTTGTGGCTGTCGTAGTTGTTGTTGATTTAGATGTTGTTCCTGCTGCAGTTGTTGGTATTGTTGTTGTTGTCTGTGTTGTTGTTGTTGTTGCTGCTGCTGTCTGTGTTGATGTTGTAGTTGTTGTTGCTGTTGATGCTATAGCGAACCAGCCGGAAAACTTGTTGAACTATTGCTATGTGCTAAACTAATCATGGAACCAGACAGACTGCCCTCCTCATCTGGATAGGCCTCTCGCGATACCTCAGTTAGCGATAACGTGCTGCAAATTAATCATCATTATCATTATCAATGTCATCATCATCGTTAGATTTTTTTATAATAAACAAATTAAGATAAGATTATAACCCCGATTATATAATCTGATTACATACCTGAAACCTAAGGCTATTGACTCATTATCAAAAGCTTCCAATTCTTTAGTATGCTTTTCATGTTTCATGCGCAACCGTTCGGCACGTTCCTGATTGAATTGCTGCAACTCGGCATCCATCTGAAAAGATTTTATAGATTTAGAACAAACAGTTCTTAGTGATTGACTAATCTATTTGAAACCTTGCAAAACCCATAAACTGCTGTCACTAAACTTTGTGAAAATAATTTCATTTTAAGCAATTAATATGGATTAATTTCCATAATCTTCAAGAGGGAGCCTATTGTATTAAACAGATTCAGTACTTACCTTATTCTCCAAAAGATTTCGCCGCACACTGACACGATTCTCGAGCTCCCGCCTCTCACGATCGCGCTGCTCCTGCGCTTGCTTCTTGTTCTTATTTTGATAGGCTGTGAGCATATCCAGTTCGTAATCCAATTGTTCATTGGTACGTTGGCACTCAATAACTTGACTTTCGTCCAGTTTATAGCTTTGACTTTGGAACATGTCGGAAATACTTTGTTCATACTAAAAAAGAATGAAAGAGAGAGCAGTCGGATTAATCTTTTAAGTTAAATTCCACTTATTGTTAAGTCAAATCTTACCTGTTCCCCCAGCAGCGTCAGTTTGCGATGCTTCTCTTCTTTTAACTGCTTGATAACCTCCTTTTGTTGCTCTTTTGGTGTCGTCTGCAGCACTTGGGCCTTGTATCGTTTATATTGTTTCGTTTGCGTTTTACATGTCTCACGAAACTGCTTACGTATCTGTAACTCTTTTTGCTACAAATTGAAAATATATAAAAGCCAAGTAAACACATTAATGTTTCTAATTGTTTTTGTTTCTTTTTTTTTTGTTGCATACCTTAAGGCTTTTGGGCTGTTGCCTTAGTTCGAGCGCATGCTTACGCAGCAGATCCTTCTTAAGCCGATCCATATAGTCTTTTTGATTGTGCAACTCTGTGTCGTGTTGCTTATTTATCTGGAAGCGTATGAAGGAGGCGGAATGGAAGTGGTTAAATAATTATTTACTACTAGATAATTAATGGCACATGATAAACTGAAGGTGTCTTTTACAAAACTTTCGTTACGTTCATCTGACAATCTTGTTGTGGTTCTTACCTGTTCCTCGCGTAGTTGATGAACGCTCTTCTGCTGACGATATTCCAATTCTTGTGTCTTTTCGTGGTGCTTTAACAGCATGGCATGCGCCTGCTCCAGCTGCTGTTGTTTCTTGCTGAGCTCCTGCATGTATGTAGTAAAAAAAAAAAAACCAGAGTCATTAAGACGCTTTGGATACATGAGGACTAAACACTTACGTCACGCAACAGCTGATCGTCCAGTTCGTGTAACAGAATCATACGATTTCGTTTAAATTTGCGCATCTCAAGCTCAATGTATTGCTTTTGGGCCTGCAACATACGCTGTTCCTCCTGCGCCTCGTGCTGCTTTAGATTATCCTTTTGGGTTTGCAAGGTCAGATCTCGTTGACGCTTCGGCGTTGAATCGTCCATGGAGAGTTCCCGTTTCCAACGTTCCTTATTGGCTTTGTATTCCTTTTTCCGATTCAAATCGAAGGCCTTGCGATCGCCCTCCTGCTTTAGTGTAATCTCTTTGTGTAGTTTCTTTTCGGCGGCGCCAGTTTGTTTGGAACGACGCTCCACATCCTGCTGGTGCTTGGCCTTAACAATTGCAACAATAAATATTTATTAAAAATAATATCATGGAAAATTGATATTTTGATGTTTATCTTACCTCCAAACGATCCAGTTCCCGGGTAAAGTTATGCAATAGACTATCGTACTCCTTGTCCAGGGTGGCCTTGTGCGTTTCCATCTCTACTTTGCACTTCTCCTCGAGCTTAACCAAAGTAGCCTGATGTTCACGTCTCATGCGCTTATATCCGGACATTTGTTCATGCATCTCCTCCTGTATTTTTGGGTTTTTATTTTATTTTTTTTTTTGTTGGATGGTGTGGATCGAATCAGATATGAAATCAATGAAAATTATAGGCAAATTGAAAGAATTGTTAAGGCTGGGTCTAGAGTATTAGTATTTAACTAACTAATGGCAAACTAAAGACTAACAGATCAAAAGAACTCACAAAATAGTTACTGCTAAGCGCCAATTCAAGTTCTAGCCACAAACGTGAGCGCAATTCGTGTTTAACCTCAAAAAGCTTAACCATTTTTGCTGTCGCAAGTCGCGAGTGTAAGTGAAATTTGTGTAAATATATCAAAATGTGTTGAAATATGCACAATGCACAATATGTGTATGTATGTAAACTTTATATATGTATGGGAATGTAACAAGAAACGCCAAACAATAATAATTGCACGCAACAACGTAGGGAAATTTAATTAAAAAAAACCAACTTGAACTGTTCTCGAAGAACAAATTAAAGCCACCAAAGAAGTCTGCCTTGGCAAATAACCGTAACTGTAATTTGTGGAGAAATATTGATTCGGGAAGTGGTGAATATAATGATTTGTGTGTGGTGTGTTTATCTGTATGTACTGTATGGTTGACTCTGGCAGGGTTACCATATAATCTATATAGTATGTACAACATATGAAATTAATTGAAGACTGCTTACATTCGGGCCAAGGCTCAGGCCTTGGGCGCATTGTCATAACTAAAAAAAATATTAAGGGGAGGAGTAAGACAAAGATTTTTTTTTAAAAATTTTCAAATCGTACATTTTTCACTTTATATCGATTTGATTCGTGATTTTTTGTGATTTTTGTGATTAGCGAGAGAATTATGAGAATGTAAAACATTCAAAAACATTTGATAACAACACCTAAGAATGAAAGGAATTGAAAGCTAAAAATAATCGGTTTTTTACAATTGTCTTCAAACACATTTTGTTTTTCACTTTGTTATTCGCCGTTGTGTATGATTCCCGATTGGCATGTGCAACCTGTTGGATGATCTTTCTCTCTAGCATATCACACATGGACAAGAGTGATTCATTTGCTCTGGTTTGCTTCCACCCTTGCCTTTGGATGACTTGGGATCACTTGGTGGATCATCTGGCCACGTCTGTTTGGAGCAACAACAGCAACTGAATTTATAACGCGCCTATTACGTTTGTGTGGTTCATAGCCCGCAGGAAGTGGGGGAAGGAATAATAAACAAAACACAGAAAGAGAGAGAGAGAGAGAAAGAGCATACTTTGTCAGTGAGACGAAAAAAAAAAACATAAAACAAAAAAAAAATAAGAGGGAAGAGAATATACCAAATGCAAAGCACACACATGAAAGGGAGACTGAAGCTAAAGGCTGAGACAAAAACAGAGACAAAAAGAGCGAAAACAAAAGATGAGATATGCTTGAGATATGCCTAGAGACAACTAATTCCTGAGGCAGAGATAGATATTCATGGAGTAAAATGCTTAAGCTTAAATTACCATTCGGGACTCATTATTCAGGAGTCACCCGAGTCAAATAGATACATACATAGAATGGGTGAAAAACTATTCCGCCCATCCAGCGCCCGAGACCCGGGTCGAATATATATATATGTTTATACATAAAGATTTAAGACTAAAGATTAATAACTAGCTTATTGACTTTTGATGTGAACGAACCTGCATGTGCTCCTTCTGTTGTTTTGTCACAATGCTGGTGGTCCGTATGGTGGCAAAATTGTTTGGACCATGATCGTTAACTGCATTAGAGATGGCTTGCTGTGAGGAAGCCGATGATGCTGCATAAACAGCTGCCTGGGCAGCTGGTGTGGAAAGGTATCGCGGCTGAATAGGGGCCATACGATCACTGCTCATTACGGAGCCGGCGGCTGGTGAGCCTCCACTGCTGGCCGTACCGGTAGTACCCATGCCAGCCAGATGTGGCATCACTGAATGCTGCGGAGCTGGCGTTGGAACCGGAGCGGGAGCCGGCACCACCGAGGCTGAATTGGTGGGCGTTACATTGTTGTTCATGCTATGCATTATGTTGGGCAACGGCGGGAGGTTGCGGTGGCGTGAGGAGTTGCGCGATACGGCCCCTGAACCAGAAACGGCTACTTGCTGTCCACCACTAGACCACTGCTGCTGCTGTTGATGGTGATGATGCTGCATGGCAGCGGCTACTGCAGCGGCAGCCGCCTGCTGATGATGATGTACAGCGATATGATGATGATTCTGGGCTGCAGCTGGTATGGAATTTGAAGAGGAGCTCTATAAAAAAAAATATTGCAAATTATTAAATAGTTGCGGAAAATATAAACCTGTGTGAGGGTTACATACCTGACTACTGGCCGCCGATACACCAACTGAGTGTATGGAGTGTTCCGAAGTAATACTATTGCTCTTGCTGCTGTCACCGCCAGCATGGTCATCTTGCTGGTCATCTGCATCCCCAACGGCACTCTCCGTTTCGCAGGTGTCCACCATGAGTATCTTTTTCATCTTGCGATAGTTGAGGTTGTCCAACTCTCGCACTGCCGATTTGGTGCGGGCAATTAAATCCAGCAGCACTGTCTCGGAACGGGGACGCGTCACGTAGACGTGCATGACAAGTTTGGCAGATGAAGGACGCTCCGCGGGCATCTTTTTGAGGCACAGTTCGACAAAATTGCAAAAGGCGTCTGACCAGTCGTTCTTCTACAAGCAAAATAAAGTATATTTAAAGATTATGGATCTTTTTACCGCTACAACAAACTTCTCGACTTACCGGCAGTGTAGGCGACTCATTCTGGGCAATGTGATACAAAGCTGACATGGCATTCATGTTGAAATAGGGTGGCTTTCGCTCCGCTAGCTCAATGCAAGTGATGCCAAGCGACCATACATCCACCTTGCCATCATACTGGCCTTCGTCCATTGCCAGAATAACCTCAGGCGCCATCCAATAAGGTGTGCCCACAAAGCTATTGGCCGGACATTTAATGGCCGCCGAACCAAAATCTGCTAGCTTCACCACACCATTGTCCGTTAGCAGAATGTTGCCTGCTTTGATGTCTCTGTGGATGCGTCCCAGTGAATGTAGATAGCTTAGACCACTGAGAACACCCAAGCAGATGGCGGCTATTTCATCTTCGTGAAGTGGCTTTTTATGCACCTCAATGATATCAGAGGCGGAGCCCACGCAATACTCCATCACCAGCCATGCTGTGGACTCACGCAGGTAGCAACCTTTGTATTCGATGGTATTTGGATGATTCAATTGACGTAGGAATCTGCGTGACGAGGAAAACGAGAGGTAAACTCATATTAAAATAAAATAAATGGAAGTTTACCGCGTTTGCTTTGGCTTGACTTACCGTATCTCTTTGAGTATATCCTGCCATTTCTCTTGACTCT
Source organism: Drosophila neocordata (assembly GCA_018903615.1). Classification (NCBI taxonomy): domain Eukaryota; kingdom Metazoa; phylum Arthropoda; class Insecta; order Diptera; family Drosophilidae; genus Drosophila; species Drosophila neocordata. Next base: position 518,538 of record JAEIGI010000011.1, read on the forward strand.
GTTTACCCGTGTAGGACATCTTCTTGATGGCCACAATCTCCTTGTTAAGATTACAGCGGGCATAGTAAACGGCACCGAATGACCCATGGCCAATTTCGCGCAAATCCTCAAAGATCTTCTCTGGATCATGTTTATTAAATAATTCGGCGATTTCCGGATCTTTGAGACTACCAGGTCGTGCCGAAGGCATGATGACTGTGTTTCATGTTATAATTCGCCTACGCCACCAACCCCAACTCCAACCCTCTCTCTCTCTCTCACTCGCTCGCTCGTACACACTCACACTAACGTTGGGCAAATTCCGAAAGTTCCTTGGTTTTTTAAAACGGTTGATTCTGCAAATGGGATACATACATTAGAGAAATAAGACACAAGTACCATCATTCCATTAACATTAAAAACACGAACGACAAAAATAAAACAAGAAAAATATGATACGGTGAAAATGTCATGCAATATTAAATCAACTTTAATTTGATTACAATCATTTTTGTTACATATTTCGTGTTTTGCTGCTGGTGCTTTTTTCTTATCACACATTAAAGCCTGCGGGGCAATGCAGGACAGGGGGTAGCGATGAGATAAAGAATATGTGTGTGTGAGAGCGAAAGCAAAAGGCTTGAGTGATAAACAAGTAAAGTTTTTTTTTGTCATTACGTTAACATTTCACACAAAAGGAAAACCAAAATGCTGATTATCAAATCGATCAAGTGATTCACTTCTCTTTTTGGTCAGCTCAGGGCATGGCTCACACACACACACACACACATAAAAAAAGCAGACCGGAATCATTTGGAGAATTCCATAGTGTTGGCCTCTTATCAAAAATATATATATATTTTTCTTATTTGGTTTCTCTCTCTCTTTCAACCCAATCTTTTCATGCTGGCAATGATTTTACCAACTAACGGTACATTGAAAAACCGCTGAGCGAATAGCGGAAGAAAAACAAATATGATTATTATTATCACTGTAATAGAAGAGTATCTTGTCTGGGCGAGTGGGTTTGTGGGTGCTTGTTCGATAAAAGGGGGGGACAGCTACTGCCCAGCTGCCCGGAGTTTCATATGCACGTGCCCGGCAAGCGGTAATTTTTCCGTATTTAATATTTTAAAGGCTACACAATAATAGTTCAACTTTGCTAACCTTTCGCGAAAAGGCACACATTAGCAAAGGGCTACAGTTGTCACTGTTCCTTTTTTTTGCCCCTCCACAACCACCACCACCTAGTGAACTACCACTGTGCCTATCCCTAGTTTAGAGGCAGATTCTTTAGCACTGCTAAATCAGGCGATTATCTCCAATGAATTCCATCAATTCCAATTGCTTCGCTAATTTGTTAAACAAAACAAAGTAGTTTGTCGTTTGTGTTGTTGTTCTTATTTTTTATTTGAAAATGGAAACACGCCTTTTTTCATAGCCACACACACACTCATACACAGCCACAGCCGACCGACATGGCTGCTCACAGCACAGACACACTCATACAAATATCATATATGTATGTATGCAAATACATTTGTTGTTTTGCATTATTTTTGATTTACTGTGCCTTTTCAGTCGATCCGAAACACTTAAGTTGTATTTTTTTGTAGTTTTTCCTAGATTTCATTTTACGAAGGTGTGATCGTTTTTAACATATTTGCTTTTCTCTGTTTTTTTTGTTCATACCATTTTTTCGTATATCGCAATCAATTCTCACACTAACACAATTGCAACTCGAAAACGTAAAGAAGAAGAGCACACACTCGCACACACATATAGGGAAGCTTAGTAACAAACGAAACGAAAATGACAAAAAAAAAACCACACACACATAAAACAAATTCTTAAAGAATCCAATTACAACTTTTCTTTTACATTAAGATTGTTGATTTTTTTGCCGCTTACATTTTTGCAAATTATTCAATGCTTGCTTTTTGTATGCATTTTCCTTCTTCCTTCCACCCTTCTTGCGTTGTAGAGCAGAAAATTCGTGAATTTCTTAGAGGTCGCTGCAATAAGCTAGGTGGCGCCTCTGGACATGGAATAATGTAACCATCGATAATATCGATTTAAAAATAAAAGGTTGAGACGACCACCGTTCAATTAGAATATTTTTTTTATAGCACGAATTTTACATTAGTTTTAGTAACGCCAAACACTAAATTGTTAAGACTATCGTCAATGAGCATTGAACAGTGCTGCCAGAAGCTGAGCTCTAAATTGTAGACGATGCCAGCAACAACATAGATGGCGCCAAAATGCTGCTATGCCAATCTGGTAGCACTGACTTAACCATCTGGGACACTAAGCCATACTTAAAACAGCTCAAATTTATACTCCGTTTTTATCTTTATCTTATTCGCGAAGTAAAGACCAGTTATCGGAATCAGTTAAAATACATTGAAAGCTTAAAATTCAATGCATGCTGAAAAAGTGAACTACAGGAATAATTTTTTTTGGATAAAATTAAATCACAATTGCAATTTATTAAATAAATGTGGAAATTCCGCACTTAGTATCGAGTATAATAATTTTTTTAAAATTTTTTTATTTACAAAAGCAATTTAACTAATTGTAGTCTAAAATAAAACAACAAAATATAATACAAAAAAAAAAAAAATCCCGCTTTTTAGAAATAGTATTGTTGTTGGGCAAATGGATGAATAGGCGCTCCTCGACCGTCTTGTTCTTGCCCAAGTTGACGTAAAGCGGATGTTCCGGTAAAGTAGTTCTCGTCCACTTCATCGCCTGCATTGTTGACCATATCACGGGGCGAAACGGCTTGATCCGTTTCAACATCATCGCCATCTTCATATCCACCAATGTTTTCCCCGCCCCCGTTCTCAGTCCCATTATCGATCCCAACAGGTCTAGAGGAGATATCTGCAAAGTGTTGGAGAGAATCCGATTGTACGGCAATTAGTTAAAAGTTTACGTAGTTTACCAGTCGGTTGTGCGTACTGATAGATCAGCCGATTTGGCAGCTGAGTGGCTGCAGGACGACGTGCTTTTGGGTTTGTTCTTAAAGCCGACGACGGTGGAGGCTGTTGTGGTTGGGCTTGTCTTGGCACAGCGACTGCAGCTGGCTCAAAGTCGTAATCATAATCAGGGCGTGGCGGACGAGGCAGGGGAGGGGGAGGCGGCCGTGGACGTTTAGACCTGGGTATTGGTGCTGCATCTGGGGCTGTCCCCGTCGCACCATAGTCGTCCTCATTGTCATATGGATAGTAGTAGTCATAAGGTCGCCAAGCTCCCCCATAAATTGGTTTACGCCGAATTTGCGGTGGAGGCGGCGGTGGCGGTTCCGTTGTTGTGGTTGTAGGCGGGCGTCTTGTTGTCTTAGTATTAGCCAAAGTTCGGGTTATATTCGCCTTGGCATTGGACAGCTGTGCGCTCTTCAGTAGAAGGTTTCGCAGCAGCATACCAAAATCGATGGTAATTGTTGCACGTTTCTCCCGCAGCTGATTTGCTGAAATAGGTTGCTGTTTAACGAGCTGATCCTGCCCGCCAATGACCAGATTAATGGACAGTACAACAAACACCAGCACTACATATAATATATGTAATTTCCACATCCTTTGATTCCTTGCAACTCAAAGACAGCTCAATATAACCGTACTTGTTGCCGTTCCAACCAGAACTGGCCAGCCTACCTTGACTCGGCCACGGGACTGACTAGGCCAGGGCGTGTTCATATCTCGATGTGGGATTGGATTAGGCGTTTAAAAACTATGAATCGGACAAGGCAAAACTAACAAGTTGGACAAGTTGGAACGAGTTCGGGTTCAGTTCTGTGCGTACTGGCGGTGGCTACAATTACTTTTGCACTCAATTCGTTAATCATGTAATGGGCCGATTAAAAAACAGTGCCCCAGTCCCAAGTAGTGGCATGACAAACTGCATATTGGCCATAGATTGCACAGTGGTTAACTAATTGTTTAATATTTGGATATATGGTATATATACATATATAGAATGATATGTTATGTATATAGTAGGTTGCATTGTAGAAAAGTAAAACTTTCTTTTAGAAAATAGTTTATTTTTTTTATTTATTTTTTAACAATATTAATTGTTTCCTTTTTTAACAAGGAGTTTTTAAAATAGTGGACACTGTAAAGCGCAAATTCAAATAAAATTCAATCTCCAGTTCCACAATTGCCTCATCAGCTTTTTTACGATTTTGCTCTACTAATGATACGAATTTAAATTCGATTTAATATCGGCTGCATTTAATTGTTAACTTTTAATATTGGTTTATACATTTTCATGTCAATATTTATATATGTATTCATTTCTGTGTAGACTTTTCCCGCTTTCCTTAGCTCAAAATTGTTTGAGTAAGACGTAACATGCATTTTCATTTATTGTTAGAAACAAAACCAGTTACCACTGCTCTACCCTGGGGGGTGCATACAAAGTGAATACGTAAGAAACTTTGATATACCCTACCCTTAGAGTAAGGGTATAAGTAGAAATTTGTTATATTTAAAAAACTCATACTTAATTAGATCAACAACAAATAAACTATACAAGTTTACTACATTTAATTCCGTTCATATATTGTAGGAACCTGTGTATAAATTTCTATTAAAATCTAAGATTATGGTATTAGGTTATGGACTCCATTTGCATCTTTGCGTGCTCAAACAAGTTGCCGGTGGCTCGAATTATTAAATAATAATATTAAAAAAACGGAAATTACATCAGGGCGTTTCAAGTCAGTCGTAAAACGCAAGATAAAGTCAACTGTTGTTTACTTTATTTATTTATTTATTCTGTAGTGGATTTTATTTTTTTGTATTTCAGATCTTAACTATGATCCGTTTTTATAAATTCATTTAATTTATCATCAATTTAATACATATTTTCCATGTTTCTCCCAATGAAATCATTTATATATGACATACATATATCAAATTTTATAAATTTAAAACGGTTTAACAGGGCATTTTCGTAACTTTAAAGGTTTAAAAAGGATTTCTCTTCAGACAAACAACTCCATTTATAATAATGGGTTTTGATCTTTTATATTTATTAATATTCGGTATCCCTCAAAGTCAAAAATTGACAAAAATTGTGTAAACAAGTCACGGTGCCGACTTGAGTGTACCTCTTCCGCTTTTTGAATTTCTTTGAAAATTTCAAATATTTTTATTTATAATCTCATTCAAAGCATTCATTGTTCGAATTTTTGCAGTTATTACCATGGTTGTAGTGTTGGTAATAATCTCCAAACAATTTAATCGAAATGTGCTGTGTGGTATTATTTTCTACATTTACTTTGGTTAATATCAGAACTGTTTCACGCAGTTCAATTTAAAAGCTACTTGTCACAGTCACGTTGTAAATTTGTTAAAAATCACCACAAATATAAAAAACAATTATCCATCCCTGATAAGAGCCACACTGATAATTAAAACGGATAATTTATCGGCTCATGCATATCGATTGTTATTTCTTAAAAAAAAGCATCATCATTGCCTAGCGAATCGAGGGACTCAATTTTTTGCCGACTAAAGAATTTTGTTTAAGCGGTGCGCACAAGGAAATCTAACTGTCATTGCCTTTCTATATACCCTACTGTTTCTTAAGTGATTAAAAGATGTCTGCACGCTACGATCGAGCTGTTACAATTTTCTCCCCTGACGGTCATTTGCTTCAGGTTGAATATGCACAAGAAGCGGTTAGAAAGGGCTCCACAGCGGTATGTATTTGCAATTATTAAAAGTATTGAACTAAATGACAAGCATTTCCAATGGGTTTTAGGTTGGTGTGCGTGGTGCTAACTGCGTGGTACTGGGGGTAGAAAAGAAGTCAATGGCCAAACTGCAAGAAGATCGCACAGTGCGCAAAATTTGTATGCTTGACAGTCACGTTGTGATGGCCTTTGCCGGTCTCACGGCAGACGCACGAATCCTAATTAATCGCGCTCAGGTGGAATGCCAAAGTCATCGCCTAAATGTCGAGGACCCGGTAACCCTCGAGTATATAACAAGGTAAGTTCTTTAAAATTTTTTAAACTTGAACTCAGATATTAATGTGGACTTTTTATTTTTAAGATACATTGCACAAGTGAAGCAAAAGTACACGCAAAGTAATGGACGCCGACCATTCGGTATATCCTGCCTGATTGGCGGTTTTGATACTGACGGTTCAGCCCATTTATTCCAAACTGAGCCATCGGGCATTTTCTACGAGTACAAAGCAAATGCAACTGGACGATCAGCAAAAGTAGTTCGTGAGTTCTTCGAGAAATCCTACCGTGAAGAGGAAGTGGCTACCGAGCATGGTGCCGTCAAGCTTGCAATTCGTGCCCTGCTGGAGGTGGCGCAATCGGGACAAAACAATCTGGAATTGGCTATAATGGAGAATGGCAAGCCATTAAAAATGCTCGACCGTAATGTCATTCTTGAATATGTCAACATTATTGAAAAGGAGAAGGAAGAAGAGCAGGAAAAAAAGAAGCAAAAGAAGTAACCTAAAATGGAGCTGAAAGAAGCTGTTCATCAATCTTTGCATCATTTTCCAGAAGTAAAACTATACATTTTGTATCTTTTGTAGCGGAAATTGTAGTCCATTGCGATGGAATTTATTGATAAATTCTGCTTCGAAATTCCCTCTTTTTTTTTTTTTTTTGATAAGACACATTTATTTTTATTAACTCGGTATGTTGTATGGTATGGATTTGTATAAAATACATGATCATCAATACAAAAAAATGATTAATCGCAATCCTAGGTTAATGGAGACGCTTAAGAAGTGGGATTACTCCAAATCAGATAATTTGTGAGGGATTGAGAATTGAAGTTAATTAATGTTGCCTTATTGCTTTAGATGATGTATGATATGGTTGACTCTGTAAAAACAATTCTTTAGTTCTCATTAGAAATAGCATTATTAGGATACATCACACATTGCTGTGTTATTTCAGCGTTTAAACTTTGTTATTATTTTCAACCAACTTAGCAAAAGTTTTATGCTTAGCGGTATTTGCTTATTTGTTAAGGGGTAATACTCAAATATAGCCGTTAAAATGTACAGCTAAGTTCATTAGAACTGTAAAGCGTTTTAATAGGACGACCTGGACTTAAATTAGTTATGCCAACCGTAAAATCAAACTACTTAAAGTGATAGAAAAAAGAATAAATAAACTACTGAAAGTTTGACTTTTTAAACTTTCGTGCACTGGTCTTCTTATTTTGAAAATTAGCGCAATATTTTTCAGTGTTGTATTGCGGCTAGATATCGCTCTTTAGAGATATGTATTTGGAATTCAACACTATTAATATTACCATTTGCGGTTGTTGTTTTTTAGTGTAATTCTGAACTTTGTGGTAGGCGGTTGCGTGTGCGGCGTGAATCTGATACTTTTCGTGTCGCTAAATTCGTTTTAAAAACGAAAAAATTGCAAAGAAACTTGCAGTTAGAGAATAGCTACACCTGTACGATTCCACGCGGGGGTAAAGATTCAAATGTGGGGGGTAAAAAGAAACGGCAACAACTGCAACTTCAACTGCAATAACATCAACAAAAACTACAATATTGTTAACATTTGTTTACCGTAAGTTTTATTCAAATTTCCGCAAAATAAAAAAAAAACTTACATAAAGTATGCGGAAATTATTTGCTTTGCATAAGAAATTAGCCCTGAGACTGGGACCCTTCCATACAAATTGGATTAACCAATGTCGGAGACTCGCATCGCTATCCGATGTAAACAAAGATGACGTACTGTTCCCCCCGTCCTTACTGTATATTCTCGTTATTACATATTTTTCTCACTGTCAAGGCTATGTTTTACCCTGTAATGGGAAGTGTATTAGCGATTAAAAAATGCATGTAACAGGTAGCAGCCAGCGAATAAGTCTTTAACAGGTTTGTAGGTCGATACATATACATATAACGATAAGGCAAAATCGCCAAATTATAAGTATTTTCATCCTCTTAGTAGTAAAAAATTGTATTAAAATTAGACGGATCGGAAGTAAAAACTAATTATAGTTATAGGGTATATTGATGATAGTGTATATTAAACATTAAATTGAATGTATGGGAATTTATCAACATTTACAAGCTAAAAATGAGAAACTGTCAATGGGGGGTTGTAAGGTTGTGTAGGCTGAAAAAAAAAACATATGTATGTATGGGAGCATTCCCCCCATCTATCGAAATAGAGTGGCATCATGTACATCATAGTATATGATGCCAACAGATGGATTGATGACTGCGTCGGAGGCTGTTCGTTGCCTTGGGCAAATGGCCAACTTAATTGGACTCAGCTTAAACAACATGGCTAAGAGCCAATATGGGATACAAAGGACACAGCAGGAACATTCCATGAGATCATGTTTTAGATTCCTTTAAAAACTAATATGTGGGTAAAATATCTTAAAATTTCTAAAGACAATTAATATAAAACCAATTACTTATTTACATAGTGTCTGAAATTTTAAGTATTAATTAAGTCTTAATTCTAAATTCTGTCTTTTCTTGTGTGTATATACGAATGCACATACTAATTCAAGAAGCTGACGTTCACATTATAATAGACTCATTAGCAAAATTGTATAACTCAGAATATTTTTCAGTTTTTAAACCACAAACAAAGACCTTTCAATTGAATGGGTTCAAATGGATTTATCAATTTTCAATACTATGATTCCTAATCAAGCAATTGATATTTTATAATCTGTAATAAAAAACTTAAGTAAGCAATGACTATCTTTTCTTAAGAGACTTCTGTCTGTTGTTGCCCACTGTGCCGTCAATAAATTGAACTTTGAGCCAATGTTTGACTAGCATAAGATAAGATAGATCAGACATATAAATGAACATATGTACATATATAATATATATAAATGTGATTTAAAACTGGTTTTTCGCATACAATTGAAATTTATATAGAATAATTTAGAAATGTTCCAGTAAGGTCAAAATTAAATAAATCCGTTTGTATGTGCACTATTAAGAAGTCAATCAATCAATTAAGGGATGATGATGTTGACGATGATCTCTGAGAGAGTCTTATTATTATTATTGCAATGAATTTTATTTGTTATGTTAACACTGTTGAATAGAAACGAGGGCAGATTCGAAATTATTAGGCCTAGTTACAACTTGTTTTGGTTTTATGCTAGAAACCTGCTTTAAGTCGGGCCAAAACAAGAAAATTTTTCGAGCTTCCATCTGTTGTTAGGGAAAGAAACAAATGGAATTTTAGTCCAATCAAATGAAGCGTGGCCGCACTTCTTTCTGAAATGTTTATTGGCTTGGACAATTATTTTCCAGCCTACCCTAATATGTATGGCTTATATTATCCCTTGGAAAATCGGTTAATGACATTTTAGACCATACAATTGACCATAAAAAATCGACCGACCTTGCCGCCTGCCTGCCTGCCTGACTACCTATTAAAAAAGCGTAGTCTACCCCCTTATCTATAGACTACCCGTTGGTAGATAGCAACGGCTTCCACTATTATTTATAACCATTCAATTTATCACAACCAACAAATGTTTCCGCAGTTGAACTGAAGTGAACTGTTTGCCGCCACCAACTAGCCTGCTTAACCATGAGTAATCGCAACTTAATGCAGGATATGCAAGAGAAATACTCCTTTCTGGATAATCTATTCAATCAATTCTGGAAATCTATCATTAAAACGAATTTATCGCTCAAATTACAATTGAGAAACATTAAATGGAAGAATGCCAAAGCTAAGCCCGGTCAGGCCTATCAACCAACTGAGGTAAGTCAAATTATTACCTATTTATGTTAATGTTATTTTATTATAAAATTGCTCATTCCAATTTCAGATCGAACAATTGGCAAATGTTATAACTCATGGTATTTGGATTGTGCCCGCTCTCTTTGCGGCAATCAAACTATTTGAACGCTCGACCAGCTCTAATCAATATTTAGTATCCTGGGTCTATGGTGGTGCCCTTTGTATGCTCTTTACCATTTCTACCTTCTTTCATTGTTCCTGTTACTGCGCGGAGCACAAGTAAGTATAAGAAAAGCAAAAGAAAACTTTTATTAAGAACTGTGAATTAGAAGGTTTTTATCTTTGTTTAAAGACAACTCTTTGTAATTAATAGATTTCAATTTTTGTTTGTTTTCATAATTGAGAACTTTCGATCGATGCTAATTTTTGTTTTGTTACACACAGACCACCTTCTAATTATAAGGCATGGCCCACTTTTGGGTGGCATACGTATCAGGGATTAAAGAATATACTTCATCGTTGCGATCGTGCCATGATTTATGTGTTTATTGCTGGATCGTATTTCCCTTGGCTAACGCTTGAAAATACTGATCATTCGGCAATATTATTTTGCATGGAATGGATCATTTGGTTAATGGCCGGTATAGGTATAGCCTATCAGCAGGTTGGTATTTTATAACATTTCGTTAGATTTCAAATTGCATATTGTTGATCAACATGTTTTTCTAGATGTTTCATGAACGTTACAAATGTTTGGAGACGTTTTTCTATTTGATTATGGGCCTGGGACCTGCCTTGGTTGTGATATTAACCGGACACGATTTTAATGGAATGATGCAACTGAAATATGGTGGTGCTTTTTATATATTAGGCATTATATTTTTCAAATCGGACGGTTTGATACCTATGGCCCATGCCATTTGGCATTTGTTTGTGGTGCTAGCTGCGGCATGTCATTATTATGCAATATTAGTGCATCTTTATCCAACAAGTGCGGATCATTATGACCAGAACTCCAGTGGTACTTAGCCTTACCTTATCACCGTCCCCATCGATAATTGAGTAACTCCATATAGTCAGATATCCATCCATCGTTATCACAATCAATATGATTCTCACCAATCATAATCTTCAAACATAATCAGTAATCAAAACACTGCTCCAGATTTAGCCAAATTATTTTAGGTACATTTTAGATACATAATTTGCACGGATTTATAGGTTTACGTATATAATGAAGAAGAATTAGATGAAGAAATCTAAAAGAAAACGATTCTTGTGATGATACATCTGCGGTCTTGCCAAAGATTCAAATTATATTATATATACATATACTTAGCTCATTGCTCTCTGACCGTCTTCAGTGTTTTTGTGTAGACCCAGTCAAATATACATATATACATACAAATATATATATATATATATATATATATATATATCTATATATATATATATATATGTAAATCTATACTGTATACACTCTTAATACTAACATTAAAGATATTATATTATATTATATATATACATATACATTATACATTACAAAGCTCACACTTTGGCTAAGTGTTTTTAAAAAGACTTCGACAACTATAAGAAAAATATAAGAAACAAACAAAATTTGTACAAATTAAAACTATACATATATGACTTCCCTATTAAATCTCGTTCAAAATGCCCGCCTGAGAGAATATGTATATTGAAATGTTAAAACTATATTAATATAGTGTGCAGACACTTTCTCCGATCCCTTAATTTTACGAACCCAAACTGATACTTTGTTGGCCAATTTAAATATTGTTTGCTCAGGGATAAATACGATATATTTTATATTGTATAGAATGATGTATTTGGGTTCGGAATTGGGATAATGAATTTGTCATTCATTCTCATAAAGTTCCATCTAGTTATAAAAAGAACATATAAGTATATATATATCTACACATATATAAATACATACATATATGAGTATACCTATATGTATGTGTAATTATTGCTGATTTTTGTTGTGTATTAAATAATAAAGGACATATATGTATTACTACAATGGATATGGAAATTTTATTTTAGAGATTTTTCATTCTTTTTATTTACCCCATTTAAACTCCCGCCAAATGTTTTGAACTAGTTCTCTTTAGATGAGTTGGTGACTCATAAATATCTTTTGGTTTTTGTAGTTTAACTAAGGTCACACTTCTTTTGTCATTATAATGGATAATAAGGAGCAAAAGGCGCACGAAGTGCTTCTGCATCTGTTAAATGCATACTCGATAGGATTGGAGGCGGTTGCCGGGACAATTCAATTCCAGATTCAGCTTTTGCGAAATATACAGCTTAGCAAAATTAATGGGCATGGCGTCAGGGTGGAGCAAATTGAACAGCTGTTGGAAACAACAGAAATTAGAGAAAAAAAGAATTTGTTGGCTGCCTGGTTACAGTGGATTCACGAACTGGTGCTGTCCAAAAAGATACAGCTACTAGGCGACATTCACAGACTAGTGGAATATCTACTGGGACGATTGGAGCAGTCGCTGGAAGTCCAGCCGGCTGAACTGAATCTGCTGACGACTTTGCTTAAAACGTTGCCTGGCCTAGAATTGAAAAGATATTGGCCAAGAGTGGCCAGTCTGCCTCAGCCCATGTCAGTAGAGACCTCCTGGTTGCTAATGATAATCCAAGATGTCATCTTCATGGAACTAGAAGTAGGATTGGATGCAGATGCAATCGCTCTAGCTGAAACTTTGGCAGATAATCTTCTAAAGCCTCACTTTGAGGGCAGATGGCTTCAGTCCCAAGCGGAGCAATCTCCCCTTCAGATAACACAAACGTTTCTACTTTTGGTAAAAATCGTTTCTCAGCGAGCAGACTATGCTGAGCAACATACGCCAGAATTGATGGGTTTCATTTTGGCTAATCTCCAGTATGGAACTGAATTCGTGCAACCTAAGAGAGTGCAACCAGCTCAGCAATCTATTGGGCATCTCCAGGGCGACGATAATTGTGGATCGACTTCCAACAGCAATCAAGGTGGCCGACGATCGAAGGCCAGAAAAATGCGATCCCTCACTAAGCAAAAAGCTAGTCAGCAACTGGACAATCAAGTAGAGGCAGCCTGCTTAGCTGGGGGACCTAGAGATAGATTACTTTTGCAATGCAATCAGGACTACGGATGCCGCACTGGAGACTCTGAGGGCTGTACTCCCTCCGATTCCGAACATCCGGAGCAACGACAGCTCCATCATCGACAGGCCAAAGTACGAGTTTCTGCATTGCAATTACTTAGCGTGTTGTCCAAGGTACTGCCTCGACGCCAGCTTTATGGCTACTGGTATGCGATCTTCCCCAGCAACGCTGAACGCAAAGACAACTTGCTGGTCATGGGTCAATTGGATAGCAATCCTCGTTGTCGGGCCTTGGCGTTGCAAGTGGCTGCCCAGTTACTATATGGCTCCAAGATGTACTTTAGCCAGGCAAGTGCAAAGGGACCAAGTAATTATACTCCCTTTGTCGTCAGCTTGGCCAGTGCGTTGATGTGTGCCTATCGGAATCTCACCGCCATTTTGGAACGGGAGTTTGTACCACCGGTTTTAACACAGTGCCTTAGGTGTTTGGCCGTGTTGGTCCAGGCTACGCCTTTCGAGCAATTGGAAATGGGCTTCGTATATGATTTTGTGCCACATGTGAAGAAGTTGGCCAGGCACACTGATACACCAGTGGCAGTATCCGCCTTGCTAGTTATGGAGATGTTAGTGTCAACACCCAGATTAACTCAGGAAATGGCCTGCGCTGTAGGATTGCCCACTCCTCGTCCAGTACTACCGGAGGAAAGCCATGAAAGTGCCCTTAAAGAGTTTTGTGACACCGATGAAGAAGAGGAAGTAGAAGAGGAGGAGGTGGAGGAAGCGGAGGTGAAGGCGCCAAAACAGTTTGTGGAAACATCATTTCAGACATTGTCCCCCGTACCACGAAATTCCTGGCTTCTGCGACAAGTGATTCGCCATCTGGAATCGGTATCCACAGCTCCAACCTTGCGTGTAGAATGTCTCCAGGTACTTGTAGCCATGGCTACGCATTTTGCTTTGCTGCAGCTCCACTTAATCCGCCTGAGTCGCGTGATTGCCTCCAGCTTGCAAGATCCGTCTCCGGATGTGCGACTTTATGCTGCCCGTTGCTTAGACACTTTGGGATACCAAATAGGACAGCACTGCCAGGATCAGCACTCAGAACAGGAGCAGTGTCTCGCATTCTGGTTAAAACTTTTGCCCTTTATCTATGCGGCCTACATGGATGCGGCCAGTAGCTCTCTCAAGTGCTCCCTGTGCGATGCATTAGCCAATATGGATAGCAACAGCTTCGATCGCCTTCCCAGACCCCAGCGTAATGCTCTTTTGGCCTTTCTTAGCGGCTGCAGCAGCGACGATGGCGAGGAAGCTATAGTACGAGGTGCCGCTTTGCGGGCATTGGCAGTGTATGTGCTTCATCCTAGTCTGCAATCCGATTTGGTATTCATTGAGAATGCTGCCGAGTCGACTCTTCGACTTACTGGCGACACTCAATTAGCTGTCAGAATTAAAGCTGCATGGGCTCTGGGGAACATCAGTGATGCCCTTCTGGTGGCTTCTTCTCAAGCGGAACGCATTTCAGATGATCTTCTTGGCCGACTTATAGTGGCAGCTACCCAGGCCTGTAGTGACCATGACAAGGTGCGAGCCAATGCTGTCCGCTCGCTAGGTAATCTCCTTCAACTACTGCCCCCACAAGCGGATCGGGAACGTGCCTTGACCAAACTGTTGGACTGTGTGCGGTGCGCTGGTAGTGCGAAGGTCAAATGGAATGCCTGTTATGCTCTTGGAAATTTGGTGAAGACTCGTGCCTTTTTCTCTTCCTCTTGCCGCACCCAAGTGGCCGGATTACTCTTTCCAACCTTGGGACAGCTTATCGTCCAGCATGGCAATTTCAAGGTGCGCATCAATGCTACCGCTGTTCTACTTCAAGTCGAGCAGCGATCCGATTTCAATACGCATTTTGCCGCTGTTTGGCGCTCGCTTCTGGCTGCCACAGAACGCTCCAACGCATTGGATAGTTACGAGGAATACAATCATCGAGATGCCCTACAGCAGCATCTGTGCCTGGCTATTGCTCATTTATTAAATTTGGCGCGTCCAGATGATTTGCCCTATTGCCGTTCTGCTCTCGAGGAGCATTTGGATGTGGTAACGGAAACATGGCGGCGCGTGGCCTATCGCATTGTGGCCGAACAAGCGGCACCACTCTTCACCTGCAGCTCAGTGTTAATCAAGCGCATGAATTCCAATCCCCTTGCGGCGTCCTTAAGTGCTGAGCAGCGTTCAGCATTAAAATACATTTCCGATGCACTGCATCTGGATAGTTAATACTCTTTATATATTTATTAAAGCATTAAAATGAAAACTAATTTGTTTTTGTAATAAATATACAAGGATCAGCATGCCAAATGAAACTAACCATTCCGGCTAGGACGTACTTATACTCCCATAATAAACTGAGCTATCAAGGACGATGTTGATCTTTATAGAGTTCACATTAATTAAATCTTTGGGGAGGGAATGCTTATCAAGGACTCTCGAAATAAATGTACCAAAAAATTGTGATTCAAACAAATATTTATTTAATTCGAAACAAAGTCAATCTGTGCAATTATTCTTAGGTCCCCTCTTATAATGCCAACTCTTCATAGAACAATTAGAAAGGATATACCAACAAGAATATGATCAATCAACAAATAAACAGACCATTATTGCTGCAATATATCCTTTAAATATATATGCCACCAATTTTGTTTTCAATATGAATCCAAAAAAGTAAAATCCGTTCCATAATGTTGTATACATTTTCTTTGTTTTAAAGATCTTTTTATATAATGATTTGTTGTATATATATTTATATATATATAATCATATATATAAATGTATGTATGTATGTATAATGATGCACACGGTTTTGTAAAATATTTTGTTTGTTATTTGAGGGGGAGCCCAACTCTTTGTTAGGGGAAGAGCTTGACCAGTTTTTTTGTTTTTGCTAAAAATTCCTTATTATATATGTAGGTAAATATATATGTTTTTTTTTTTTGTTTTGGTTTTTTGTTTTTTTATGTTTTTGTTCTATGCCTAGGCGAGTGCATGGAATTGGAAAACGAAATCCAAAGCGCAATGCATTAAAAAAAATGTATTTATATATATATATATACATGTTCATATATATATATATATATATATATATGTGTGTGTGTAAAAGATGCATAAGTTGTATGTGTGTGTGTGTTAAATAAAGTATGTCAAGCTAAAAAAGAAGGAAAAACAATTAAAATGTAGATCAATGATCGCGCGTAAGTTTCGAAATATGTAGAAGAAAACCCGAGGATTGAAAATTAAAAATAGAACGCGCCATGAATTAATAATTATGTTATAATAGTATAATAATAATCTAAGCTGTCCCCTAAAAAAAAAAATATGATCGAAGAACCCAGTATTCTCCTGTTTTGCTATATCTTTCGTCGTCGCGCTGGCCCGAAATCCACACAGCAACAAGCCAAATGTTAGACAACAAAAAAAAAAAAAAAGAAATGGTGAAAGAGAAGAAGAAAGCAAACATTATCATCTCTTTGGTTAAGGGACAACATGGACAATAGGACAGGATTTCACATCGTCTAAGACTTAAGACTAAAAGAGAATATGATGGGTCTAGGATGTGGCTCTGGCTATGCTTGGTTTTAATCGGATTGCAGATTGCGTACCAAACGCTTTGGCTCAATTGCTCCCAGGCCAGAATCATCGCCAAAGCACAGCATACGCTTGCCCGAACCTCCACGCACTTTCTCATTCATCCGTTCCAGATCCTGAGGAAAATAGAAATGGCATATTAGCATCGTCGACACTATAAAGACATTTTAATCTTACCTTGCCCGGACTACGATAGAACTCATAGATCATATTATTGTCCGATACAAGAGTTTCGTTTTTAGGCATTTGCGTTATATAAAGAGCATGATTTTGCGTCAGTTTCTTTGGTTGGGCAGGACGTTCCGTTGGATGTGGCGATAGCAACAAATCCGCTGGCTGTAAGAGTGAATCAATCAAAGTGCATGTATGTATTAGCGGCGAATACTTTTAATGGTTACATATACTGTATTACTTACATCAACAGTCCTGTCCAGATAGTTAATGGAAAACTGTTTCATGCAGTCCACATAATGATGATTATAAAAGTAAATAATATCCTTAAATTTGGTCTCGCCACTCTCGAAGATTAGCACCTCGCGATAGACGCTGTTCACCGCCTGCGGTTGATTGCGATAGGCGCGCATAATGTCAATAAATTTTGTCTCCATCATTTTAGTTACCTATGGACATGGAGAAGATATATTAGGTTTTTAAATCACCACTAACGGTTATTAAAAGTAACCTCCTTTTTCTATTTGTATTACTAATTAATGTTCTCTGTTCCCTCTTTTTTCAAATTTTTGATTTATCTAGCTTATTTTTTAAAAAGGGGAATTCTGGAAAAAGTTCGTTTCACACGTATAAGAAGAAGACACATGCAGCATGCTGTCTCTTTCTCTAGCTTTGTCTGAGCTGATTCATATATAAAGGTATATATACATATACACGGAGAACTATACTTACTCTTATGTAAATATATATTGCACACATAATGATTTGATCGAGGTGACGATCTTTCATTAATTCCGTCTCCTGCGCTATAGAATGCTCGAATATATGCCACACCTTCTCCGGCGTCGGATTACCCAAATTTAATTCAGAGCACAATTTCTGAATGCGCAACCAACCGAGCAAATAGACCTTTCTTAAGAATATCTGCAATGCACCAGCGGCTTGATCACGATTCACCTCCAATGATGTGGGTAATGGTTTAACAGCAGTGGCAATCATCTCCCATACGGGCGATGTGCGCGACCAGGCCAAACGCTCTAAACACGTCTCTTCAATTGAATTTAGATGTTTGACCTGGGAGCGATTGAGAAAACCGACACGACTACCGTGACGAACGACAATCTCAATTATCTTCTGGAAATCAAAGGCACTAATACTAAAACAGTCGTTTATCCAGGGAAACTTCCATTCGGTTTCATATGCCGCCAGCACCAGCTCCACACAGCAAGCCATTAAGGTAACATTGAAGATTTCCAGTGAGATCTTCTGCACCAGCTGACGTTTGAGATCAATGTTAGGTTTGTTCATTTTCTGTTCAGTTTCGGCACGCAATATCTGATCGAGCAGATACAAAAAATTGCATTTAGCTAATTGGAAACGATCTATACCCTCCGGATATTTGGCTAGAAATTTTTGCTTCATTTGTTCAAGACTTTGCTCCAGCTTTTCAATTACATCCTCGCCGGCTTGTCTGCAAATGGAATGTGGCAATCAAAAAGAGGTTAGAGCGGTTAAGTTAACATCCAAATGTCAGAGAATCTTACTTGACAAAATCCGTTGGTTCAGTTATGCAACTAAAGGCAATTAGCTGTTTCACATTTTTGGTCGCATTTTTCACAGGCTCAAATTTCTGCTCAGAAGCAGGTGGATGGGATGGTAAATCCTGTTTCCGTGTCAGGGGTGTTACAGGCGGTTTCAGAGCTTGCTCATTGAGATTTGTATGCTCGCTGGCATCGTAGGCACTTAGGATACGCTCGTCCAATTCACCGACACTGAGCACATATTGTTCATAGCTAATATTCAGAGATTTTAGATTGCGTTCAAAGTTTTCACGGGCCAATAGTCCCAGCATGGTATCCTTGTTTCCATAAATCGTCTGTAGGTAGGGAAATTGTTATAGATTTACATTTAAAAGCATATAACAAGGGACATTGCTTTGAACCCACCTTTGCCTGAAAGAAGCTGGCAATGATTTTTGGAAACAAAGTTTCCTTCATGGCTTTTGCCTCAGCTGTCATTTCGCAAAAGTACACGAGTATACAGTTGTCCCTGGCCTGGAAATCCGGGGAGTTCCAGTTTGATGGCAGGCCCTCAAAGTCGGGATTGATGAGATCAGCGCGTTTCTCGGCCAACACATTAGCATATATCAGATCGATACAGCAAATCATTAGATTATACGAGGTGACCAAGTCAACAGTTGTTGTGGGTTTCTGATTCTTGGCGCATAGGAAGAGTCGCCAACAGATATCGTCCAGTTTGATGTATGAGCATTTGCCATGACTGTTATGATTAGCATGCAGAGTACTAGAGCAAAATTGATGTATGGGCACGAATGGGTAATAGGGGACAACTCACCTGTACTTCGAGTGCTTTTTCTCGTTGGGCGGACACAGAAAAATTTTCTCAATAATAACCCGATAGTTCTTATAAAGGGTAAATGTGATGCTAAATTTGCGATCCACAACTTCTATATGGTATTTACAATCTGGTGAAAGGTTAGCCATATCGCACCATTGTTTAATCTTGGTCTTGAAATCGTAAATGCTGGAATAAATATATTTTTATACTAAATCTCTGACTGTTCAACTCTGTTTATCTCGTGCATTTCATTTACCTCATTTGACAGCATCTGAGAAGATTGTTAAGTGAAACGCCATTACCCCGCACTACTGCATCCTCACCAATTACCGTGGGCATGCTGGACTTACGGCAAGCCATGTAGAGGCAACAACATAACCAATGCATGACATCGCCCTGGTCAAATAAAGAAACATAAACAAACTGCATAAACACTGTCCATCTTGTGCCCACTCACCTCCAAAGAGCAGCGTAATGACACCTCCTGAAATGTTTTATAGCCGTCTTCCTCGGTCTGGCGATCCATGTTCAGCTCCCGGCATAAATTCTCATATTTGGCTCTTGTATTCTCCTGAGCATCGTCGGCTGAGGCAGCGCCTGAATTGGGAGAGGAGGCGGAGGTGCTGTTAACTCCATTATTACCACCAATGGCAACCACTTCGGCACCTAATTCCTGCTCATGTACATCGTTGCTCATCTTGTTCTTATTACTATTTTTTACTATTTTGGCTATTCGATTTCTTTTTTTTTTTTTGTTGCTGCCGTCAGCAGCAGCAGCAACGGGGGGTTGGGGGCGGGACGGTGTTGGCGCGGTGGTGTTAGTATTGGCGGGCGCGCGATGACAACGAAAGAGACAGCTTTAGCCACTTTTGTATTCACTTGAGACTTAATAAAAGAAACTGGCTCCGACTTAAGAATGTTCTATGCATGTGCGTCGTAGTTTTTAGATAATATTATTGTAGCTCGTTTCTGATTATTCTCCATAAAAAAGGCGGGAAAGGCTATGGAGAATCCAGAGTAGTGTGACCGGAAACAATTTGCAAATTAGCAAACACCCAAAAAATGGTCACACTTATGGCAGTGCTGTGAAGTAAAATGGCAACAGATTTATTAGTCAACACTGGACTTATAAAAAAATTGTAAATAACGGATATTACAAAAAAAAATTGTAGAATCGGTATAATGAATTCTTCGAAATTAAAGCATAACTTTTAATCTGATTGACATAAGATCTTAGTAATTAAAGTTTAAGTTTCGTTATATGTTATACCCAAACTCAATAAAAATCCTTCTAAACAAGTTTAGAATTTGCTTCTTTTTTTTTCAATTTTTGGCTGTTTTTAAATTTTGCTGGGTTATTCTAAAATTGTGAACTGTTTACAAATCGATTTATATATATAGATTACCAAATAATAAATTATCTGGAAATTTTTTTTTGTTTTATTTGAAATTTACATTATTTATGGTATAGCTTTTATATTTTATGGTTATGTATATAAATATATATGTATACACATATAACTTTTCGCTTAAATTTAAGTTATACAATGTCTTGTCACCAAAAAAATAATATACTTTGACAGTGGGGATTTGAATATTGTGTGTTAGGCTTAACGGTTAAGGTTTTTCTTTTTTTTTTTAAGTTTTTCCCGATTTTTTTTTTGTTGTTTTCTGGCTAATAAATATTTTATACATATACGGACACTGGTCCCTCTCAGTTCATGCAAAAGCAGGGTCGCCACAGAGTCCTGTTTTTTTGCCTGATAGAATGTGATTTGAGTAGAAGGAAAGAACGAAAGGAAACAATCAAAAATGGAGAGGAAATCAGTTTGAATGGGGTGGAAAAAAGGGACAAGGGGCAGGTCAATTAAAATTAAATTTTGTTTAAAATAAGATTAATAAAGAAATGTTTGTGTGTATTTTGTTTTGTGTTGTGTGTGTGTGTGTGGGATTAGGGGGAAGGGCTGGATACCAGCGATATGCTGCTTCCTTCTCTATGTATCCGATTTCCATAGTTTTATGGTCTTATCGTTTTCAAGAGCAGCAGAGGCAATAATATTCTCCGTGGGATGGCAGGCAGTGCAAAGGACAGTATCAGTATGCCCCTGAAGTTTTTGTACAACTTCTTTGCTTTGTAGATTCCAAATGTAGACCATATTATCCTCACTGCCGCTGACAATCCACTGTAAAATAATAGAGTAGCTTTAAATTCGATTTATATTTTTTTGTTTCTTGGTTGCTCACCTTGCCACCAGTGACGGAGAAATTGGCAAATATGCAATATTTCTCATTCTTATGACCCGTATACGTCTTCAGGCACTTCCCCTTGGAGTAATCCCACAGTTTGAGGGTATTATCCAGTGTGGCAGCTAATATGTATTTCCCGTTGGGTGAGAACTTTACAAAACTTACTGGCGGATTATCATCATCGATCAAAGTCTTTAGACACTGTCCACTAGCCGTATCCCAAATGCGGCATAGTCCGTCATAGCTGGAGCTGACAATAAGTGACCCATCGCGATTGAAATGCACCGCTGAAACTGGATCCGAATGAGCGGGCAGGGTTTTGAGGCATTTGCCAGTGCGGACATCCCAAATGCGAACGCTTTCATCAAAGCTACCCGAGACAATCAGATTCGATTGCGGATTAAAATTGCAGCAGAAGACATAGTTGCTGTGACCCTTGAGGGTCTTTAGGCTTTTGCCAGTGCTTAGTTCCCATACTTTTAGGGTTTTGTCATCGCTGCCACTAACAAGTAGACGCGAGTCAGAACTCCAGGCCACATCACTGATACCCAATTTATGGCCGGAAATGGTTTTTTCAAACTTACCATCATAGGCGCCCCAGATTTTGATGAGTTTATCAGCAGCTATATAATGGAGATCAATTAGTTACATTTTTTTTTAATAATATTTTTGTATATAAAAGCAAGGGGAATCTCTTCTAACTTACATGAACTGGCTAACCATTCACCATTGGGACTGAATTTTACCGCTGAAACGGCCTTGGTATGCCCGGCTAGAGTAAACTTCAGGGTATAATTCGGTTTTACCGACAACGAACTTTTATTGGATGTTGTGTTTGACGATGTGGAGGATGCCGAACTGGCTTGCAGAGTATTTGGTCCGCTGGGAGCTGTGG
Organism: Drosophila neocordata; assembly: GCA_018903615.1. Lineage (NCBI taxonomy): Eukaryota > Metazoa > Arthropoda > Insecta > Diptera > Drosophilidae > Drosophila > Drosophila neocordata. The sequence goes on from JAEIGI010000011.1 coordinate 540,682, forward strand.
GCATCTGCTGAGGTGGTTGTGGTTGATGCACAACACCGGGGTGGCCGGGATGCACGGCTCCAATAGGTACCATGTTGTTTTAGTAATTTGCAAAACCTTCAATAAAATAAGTAAACACAAGATTAAAGAATGTGTTTTGTCTGCAGCTCCCGGTTGTTGCAATTTTTCACCCCTCGCTATTGTTGCACGTGCTTCTTCTTGCCTCTGTGAAACGCTGCTAGTGCGATGTGTTTAGCTGCCATGTTATTGTTATCAAAGTTTATTTAACTTACCTCCAGTTAAGCTGAGTGAATGTTGTTTTTGTTATGTTGTCTTTTTCTCTTTTTTGGTTAGGGAAATAAGAATGCGGTTTTTTCGATCTTCTCCTATATATTGAGGTATAACTAGTGGTAGGGAATATATCGATAGCACTATCGATATTCGACCGCGACTATCGATGTTTTTTACGCATCTTTGTCGTCCATAAATCCAAGTCTTTGGCGGCAAAAGTTCAACAATTTATCATGTTCATATTAGAATGTAAACTTGAATCAAAAATTATTATTGATTCTAACACCAATTTTGATATATTCGCAATTTCATAAATAGGCGATGCCGGCTGACAGTTCATAAATTCAAATCATCGGCTGAGTTATCAATTTGTTGTTATTATGTATACAGTCTCAAAGGATCTGTAACATTAAGGGTATAGTGAAAACACCGAAAATTCTGTGAAATGAAAGTTGCGGAAGCTACCTTAAAACAATTAGAACATAGATGATTCTTCACATTCGATGGATAACTATTTTTGTTTGTAATCGATTATTTTATTTTCTGCAACCTTATCGCTGAATCTGATGTGGACGACACTGACATTGTTCAGCACTACCAGAAAACAGTCGAAGTAAAAGTTTGATAGTTCAAATGTTTGGCGCAGAAATCAAAAATTCTTAAATAAAAAACTTCCTTAACTTTGGTATTAGCCTTTTGATTTCATAAGCTATACTCAAACTATGATTAATTTTACATTGATTATTAGTCGACAGCAATAAAGAAAACGTTACTGTCAAAAAAACGTTAAATTTGAGAACAAAAAGGAAATAAAATAAATATTTTTATTTGACAAACACTTTACAAAATACAATTACTGATGACTGCACAAAAAGTCCGCAGAATAATGCAATTAGGCCCTTTTGCATGTGTGTGCGTATGTGTTTGCATTTTGTTATTGCTGGACTTTAACACAATCGCTTGACCTGCCAGATGATAGATGAGATTGCCATTAGTGGATTGCGAAAATTTGCTAAAACACTCAAAATGCATATGCCTAAGTTGTTGCCAACAATCATCATATCATTCCTTCTGTTGCAATCGTAGATTTTTTCTTTGCACAATAGACCAAACACAAAGAGGAACCGAAAGTTGTACCAAAACTTGTAGGCCATAGGCAAACCGACAAAAGGCATTCAATTTGATGATTAGCGTTTTTGTTAGTAAATTTCTGCCCATGTTCTTAGCCATTTTGGCCAAAATACAGCTGGTTTTTCTTGACACATTTTGCTTTTCTTGATTATCACAATGTAAAGATGATGTCATTTCATTATCACGTATCATTTTTGAATAACTAGGTCAAGAATATATACATATGTAGTTATTCAAAAATTCGATTGATTCGTCGACTGTACTTCAACAAAGTTTTGTAAATATATATCTTTGAGTGCTGGTTAAAACTACCAATAAGAAATTACAGAATATTAAAATTCTAGTTTAGATTTGTAATATATAGTTGGAAAATTTCACATGTATATATATATATATATTACTTTTTCTGCTTCCTTATGACAAATATGTATGTGACTATTTAATTGAAGGTTGAAAATAACAACAACAAATAAAAGGCAAAACCCTAAAACAATATATTTTTTTTTCTGGTAAATTGCCATAAAGTGGTCCGCCCGGCGTCTTGGCCATATATGTGTTTTCACATGGCCATAACTGAAATTGTTGACTATTTTTGAATTTAGCTGTTAAAATTTCCGTTTATGCTTGTTGTTTTAATGTTTCGCTATGTTGATTTTGTCGGAGTTTGAAGTTGGTTGCAAAGTTCCATTTGGCCAATGGGCAAGGTCAGACGTTTTCTTTTCAACTTTTAGAATTGCATTTAATGAATGCTAAATAGTTTGATATTTTTGTTTTTTTTTTTTTTTTTTTTTCTTTATTTTTTTTTTTTTTTTGTTTTGGGTAGTGTTTTGAGTTCATTTTCATTTTGCTTTGGTTTTGTTTCGCTGCTTTCGCTGGGGCGTGCTTCTTCTTATTGACAGTTTTGTTTTAATTCAAGTTGTTGGCGATGTTGCTGGTTACATATAAACATAGTTTAACTTGCGAAACACGTACAACCAGCCAGCCAGCCAGTTGGCCAGCGGCATAACAAGTGGAGCGCGACTTGGAATCGCCTGGTCTGGCCGACAAAAAAAAAATTTGTTTGCCAATGTCGCGATAAAACGCTCTTTTCCATGGCTCCCAACCAAATCTGGCCAATATGGCCATGCTTGCTAAGAAGTTTCTTGGCCACGTGTGTATGGAATCCACGTAGAATTGTGGCAATACCGCTGGCAAATTGACCTTCTGACCAAATGAAAATAAAACAGAAACACTCGACTGGGTTACGTCAATAGCACAAACAAATACGCTGGTCCCGGTCTTTATAATAAACCCAATCCCTCCAACACACACACACCCCATCTGACCCGTCTGATACCCCCCGCCCTTCAATCCCGCCATGTCAGCCACATATAAACAGCAAATTATGTCGACCGCATAGCCAGTAGTTGCAATAATGTTTCCAAGTCCGAGTCAGCATTGTGAGTACTTTAATTTTCATCTTTTGGAATACTCTTTAAAAGTGTAAATTGGGTATATCACAATGTCCACTTTGGCTGACTTTAAAATGATAATCAATTTTTATAACTTTAAGTAAATACAATTTGAATTCATTTAAAGTAACTGAAAATGAGCAGTGTTGATCAATACTTTTGCCATATAACGGATACTGATTTGATCGGTTCTGTACTATAGCACTTGGCAAGAGTATACAAACTTCAATGCGGCCGATTAAAGCCTGGCCCTCAGGTTATTTCTTTTTTTTTTTTTTGTTTTTGCGATCGACGACGTCGACCGCAAAAGCAGCAACGACGGCAGCGGTAACGCAGCCCGAAACTTCAGTTCACAGACCATTCCGAATCCCAAACCGGCGAATCAGTTGCAGTCGCGAATTAGCGTCGCACAGACGCGCTTTTTTGTTAGTTATTTGTTGTTGTTGGATTTGTTGTTATTATTGGTTGATTGCTAAGTAGCTTCGCATCTTCTCTAAATTCGCGTCTTCAACTATGGTGCATAAAAACAAAGATGATGATGATGAACACGAATTGGTAATGGAGAAACGTGTTATTGAGTTGCAGCAGTGGATTAAAACGCAGTCGCAATTGCCACAAAATATATGTAAGTCAGTTAACTATAATAACTTCAAAAACGAGTATTGTATAGGTTACATCTAAGAAATATTCTTCAATTAAATGTAAGCAATGTCATAGAAACTCATTAAATTATATCTGTCGATCGTTGGTAATGAAACGAAAACACTTTAAAAGTTTGGTACAGTTTCTAAGAAACTTTATGTTGTTAGATATAATATTAAAGTACACTCCTTAAATTGCTGATTTCCAAGTAATTTTTCTTTAATTCTTTTCAAATACGTGTGTTTTTTAAAAAAAGAAAATATAATTATGGAAACATACATATTCTATAGCTTTAAATTAGAAAGAAACTATACAATATAGACAAAAATCAACAGACAATCCATTATATAGAATCATATGTAACTTTTATACAGTTTTTGTTGCATAGAAATAGATTTAACTGTTTAAAATCATGTGAAATATTTCTCCACATTTTACAAACTACTAGATAAACTTTGTATAAAATTTCTATTAGATTTAGTTGGAAAGTTATGTCTGAAAGCTAACAGTAAATTATTTGATTTGTGAGTAGTTTCGTATAAACTACAGCAATTACTCTCCATTTTTCTCCTAACTCATAATTGATTGCATAACTGGCTTTTGTGCAACCAAAATTACTCCTTTCCTCCTTACTCTCCAAAAACACTGCAATTTCAATCTGTTTTCCCGTCTTTCATGGATTCCCTTGCAGCTTCAAAGCTGTTGCGTCGCTTTCTGCACACAACTCGTGGTGATGTGAGTGCCTCACAACGTTTGCTGGAGCTGAATTACACATTGAGGAGTAAGCATGCACAAATCTTCATTGATCGCGATCCCATGGATGCCAGTTCGCAGCAGTTGTTGCAAGTGGCGTAAGTATGACAACGACAACAACGAAGCGTGGGTGTTTTTTTTTTTTTTGTATGTATAACCGGTTTTTTATACACATTTTCCGATTTTCTCGTAGCGATTTAATACCACTGCCTGGGTTGACGCCGGAAAATAATAAATTACTCTTTTATCGCCTGATTGACTTCGATGCGGACAAGGTAAGCCACCGCCCATTTACTAAGCAGAGCCCACTCAAAATGTAAGACAACAATAATTAAGTATTCGTCTTTGCTGCAGTTTAATTTTACAGCCGGTATTAAGGTCTTCTTCATGGTGGCTGATTGTCGATTTGCTACAGAGAATGATGGGCGTTTATCGGATGGCGAGATTCCCATATTTGATATGGCCGGTTATACACTACGTCATCTGACCAAAACTGTTCTTAGTTCGCTGCGTGTCTATATGAAGTTTGTTCAAGAGGCACATCCAGTCCGGCTCAAGGAGATACATGTACTCAATTGTCCCTCATATCTGGATAAAGTATTGACTGTGGTCAAGCCTTTCATTAAGAGTGAAGTCTTCAAGTTAATTCACTTTCATCTACCGAATTCGGATACGCCCTACAAGCATTTCCCAAGATCCATGCTACCAGAGGAATATGGCGGAGATGCGGGTAAAATGTCTGATTTGAAGAAGCAGTGGATGCAATTGCTTAAAGAACAAAGGTAATCTAATAAACTAACTATTATGATTAGAATGTATTAACGTGAAGTTCGATTTGATTGGTTTTTCCTTTTTTATTTTAGGGACTATTTAAGCGATCCTTTAAATTGGCAACTAAACAAAGCATCGAAAAAACACGGCCAGACTAAGAAGTGCAGTGAGGTTATACAAAGCCTTAAAACATTGGAAATTGATTAGTTAAGTTGTAACCTTTTATGATTTTTTTAAATCCCATGTTATTTTTTTTTCTTCTCTATATTAATATGTGTATTGTCTTGTAAATATATATCTATATTTGTTTTATCCTTAAAAGCATACGAAACTTTCAATTGAAGTGGGTAACTAACTAGAAAAGCTTTTTTGCAAGCAAAACTTTTTAATTAAAATAACAAAATTTTGCATTTGTATATCCTATATACATATATATAAGAATCTGCTAAATGTAAACAAAAGATCTGTTCAATGAGCAAAACAATTTCATCACTTTAAGGAAAGTAACTCAAAGAACCTTAATAAAACCAAAAAGTTCATCAATGCTTACAGTTATTGCAACGATTACCGTTACAATTTAAGTTTAAATAATGTAAAAACAGAAATCGGTAAATAAGGCAGCTTAAATTCCATTTTGTCTGACGTTGTTTTACTCCAAGTATTGAAAGCGCTGTGGATGACACATTGAAGTGGCGGCTATGTGTACATACATACATATGTATGTACGCATATATGCATATTTATGTACATGTGTACATATATACTTAAGTATGTACATGCATTGTATCTATGTACATACATATATAGATGAAAGACCTGCTGACTGCATTCTCGTTTTAACATTTGCCACTCCCCTGGCGGCACCCACAATCACAATCACGCCAACACCCACTCTCGTAACCATTCACCACCCATTGGATTCGTCTATCTATCTATCCATGTGGGGATTACTCTTTTTATCCAGATGAGACGTGACTCAGTGTAGATGCCAACCAGTCAGTCACCAATTGCATAGCGATAATCGAATTATGTGGCAACCCTGTTCTTTGGTTTATTTAACTTTTTTTTCTTCTCTGAACAACGTTTTCAATGGCTGGTCATCGTCCATCGTTGGATTGTAAATGGTTGGATTGATTGAAATTGTGTGGGCAACAGTGTGGCTTAACCACACATTGAAGTCCATATACCCTACACCAGTATATATGTAAAATATGTGTTTTTAAAAAAGAACATCATCTTATAATATTAAGAAAAGATATCCATAAAATAATGTACAAGCTGTGATAAATTCTACTGTAATTAAAATTATTTTTATCTCTCAAAAAGATTCAAAATTGTTCCTTAAGAATGATAAATCAAAACTCACATTAAGAACTGATAATTTTGGAATTTCTAAAATCTTGAGGATGCTTTAGCAGTCGGTGTAACTTTTCTTAAATTGACATGCATGCACATCGTGTATGTGCAACAGCAGCATATGTATCTATGTATTTGTATGTATACATACTGGCCTAATGTGCACACACACAGATGCACAATCCGGCGAGCCTTATTGCAATCCCTCCGTCAATGGCCATTTATGACGGGCGAATGTGTAACACTAACACAATTAAGGCGTAGCAAAAGCATTGACCAGGGTCGGATTCACTTTCTTTCATTTAGAAGGGAGGCATTTACTAGAAATATAGTCTAGTTACTGGATTGATTGATGGTTCTCAAGATTGTTTACATGATAAATTTGTATGATTGAGCTATATCTGATACCTGATGACAGATGTAACCGTGTGCTTACTTTTATGAATGATTGTGGCCAGCAACAAAAAAAAAAAACATTAACTCCAATATCGAGAAAAATACTGTTTTAAATCTGTCACTGGTTTTGGCTATAAGTAGTCTCAGTCAATTGAATGCCACGACAGGAGACACACATACACACACACACATATATATATATATATATATATATATATATATAAAATGTTTGTGGCCAGCAATTTAAATTTAAGGCAAGTGAGAGGAAAGAGGGACTAGAAGAGAGGCAAAAGAGCTAGGGTAATGCAATTGTCTGCCTCTGTCCACTGTTCTGTCGCCTTTTTGGGTTACTCTTCAAAGACTTGAAGCTCAAATTGATCTATTTTGCATTTACATTTACCTCAACAATCGCAAAATGTTACATATGGGTGGGGCGTGCCATGACTACATTAGACAGACCGAGGGGAAGGGTCATATAAAGACAGAGATATTTACATATATATATGTATGCATGTATGTATGTGTACATGCATACATATATATTGTAGATAAGGGGAAAGAAAGAGAGGGATTGAGTCCAAAAAACTTGCATTTGGCCCCCAAGGCCTGCCCTGCATGTCTACCTTCAAGGCAGGAAGAGAAAAACAGTCGGACCTACGAGCCAAATGTGCAGTCAACAATGCTTTTGAATTCTCCATGTTTGTGCTACATGTATGTATGTATGTGTGTGTTGGTCTTTATGTCTATGTGTGTGTGTGCGTTTATGTGGGGTACAACATGTTGTTGTTGTATGCTCGTTGTCCTCGCAACACCCACACCCACAAATACATGCGCGTAACAAGAAGCTTTTCAATAGGGTAACATACAATAAAACGATTCAATCGAACGAAAGTTTCTCAACTAAGCAGAAAAAAAAAACTTTAGTTAAAGTATTTGAGAAACTCATCTATTATATATACACTATAATCAAATGACTCTAATAATGTTCTGTGGCTATATCCTGAGATCTATAGAGTTTATGCTTTTGTAAAGTCTTTTAGTGATAGGAACAAATTTCTTTATATTGATGGGAAACTATTTTCACTTCTCGACAGCCCCCCTTGCTACATCCTTGGGTGTACACACACACATACTTACAAACATACTCATATAGACAAATATTCGTTGTTGTCGGCATCGCTGCTGCCGCTTAGTTGAGTGACTGATAAGTTCAGTTGGCGTTCAGTTGGCGTCGAGTTCGGGTTTAACACACGCAACAATTCGAATTTTTTGAAGTTTTCGAACACTGAACAAAAAAAAAAGAAAAACACAATATTTGCCGTCCGCTGAGCAAAATGCACTGTTTGATTTAAACTAATATTTTGTTTTGGTTTTCTATTCATTTTTTTTTCGGAACTTTTTTTTTTGAGTGAAAGTTTTTTTTTCTGATAGCCCCAGGAAGTATGCAACAAATTGTTTCTGTTTAACAAAATGGGAGAAATGCAATATCTGTCTATATATCTGACATGTAGTTAATAAAGTGAAACATTGTAATCTGAACATGCATACATACATACATATAACCATATAGATGCACACACATACATGTGCACATTATATAAGATAATGGTAATGCCCCTGACTAAGGTATCAAATTAAGTAATAACTTTTCCCTACCTTTGGTATATCTTTTAAAAAGAAATTCAAGTTGATCAAATTTAGTTGGTTGATGAATTGACATCATTGCTTTTAGCTTGCGGTAGTCCCCAGTGTGCCAATTGAAATTGTTTGAGTAAATGAAGAGCAATATAAAAGCCATTGCAAATAACCTAAATTTCTGTGTATTTGTGTGTATGTTTGGCTTTGTCTTTTTGTCTGTATGTCTCATTACTTAACACCTACATACAACAAGCTGGCGCTGGTGCTGGTGCTGCTGCTGCTGCCGCCCATCCGCACGCCATTACCCTATTAGTAACAGAGGGCCAACTAAGAAGAAAAGGCACAAGAAAAACAAGAGGAAACAAACTACCCCCAAATGGCAAAGAGAAGCAGACAAAGCGAAAGCTAGAGAGGGGTGGCAGAGGCAAAGGTGAAGGGCCTGGGGGATACACTTCATTTTAGTCACTCTCACTTCTACTAAGTTTTATTCTTGTTGTTTTAGTCATTGCATGCTAATTTCTCTGCTATACTCATTTTGTTTCATTTCGTTTCGTTTTTATTGTAGTTTTCTCTTTCCAAAAGGCATTTTCATGCCACCGCCTCAAAGTATGCAGTAAAAGAAATAAAAGTAATCAAGAAATGGTAATCGCATTTAGCAAAAAACATTGCACAGTGGTCCGATTTATAGTTTTATTTTTTGCCATAAAATTTTAATAAAACATCAATTAATTTCGAAATTTTTTAGACCATCTCTACAAAGAAAAACTTAATACAAATATTAAACAAAACAATAAAAATATATTCATATTTCCTAACATAGATATAAAATCAAAATAAATGAATAACAAAGTAATTTTGAACTTTTTAATTCAGTAATAATACGACCACTGTGCATTAGCATGTGGGTAAGTAGTACTAGTAGTAGTTCGCAGTTGTTGCCAATTGGATATTGAAGGTACTATTCATATAACTGTTCCATTTGGGCCACTTGTCCACCTGTCTCTCGTTGTCTAGGTGTTCTCGATTTTGCTCTTCAACAATGCATAAACGAGAATACATAAATTGTTGTTGGTTGCATTTAGCGATAGAGAGCGAGTGCTCAATTTACCTAACCATCAAACAGCTTGCCATTCTCTACGTCACTCTTCATATTTTCCTCTTTATTTCCCAGCTGGAAGCGGTGTCACAATGTTGCCGACTCTTATCAAAAGGCAGCTATCAAAAGCAACGTTTTGTAACCATTTTGTGTAAGAGTTGGGAGAAAGTGGCAGGAGGTAACCCAATATAGTATATCTTGCTTTATCTCTCTCGCTGTCGCTGTCTCTGTCTTTGTCTCTTTACTGTTACTGTCTATAAATACGGTTGTCATATTTAGAAAGGAAATAAAAAAATAGAAGAAAAAGCCCTGCCAAAAACTAATCGATAGTTTATCGAACGATTCTGTTAGTTTTAACGAAATAATAGCAAGACATTCTATTTTGACAAAATTGATTAATTTTCTATATATAGAAAAGACTACAAGCAAAAGTCAGATCGGCTAAGATATAGATATCAAAATTATATATATTCCTTTTTTTTAATAGTTAATAAGTTTTAATGTTAATAAAATTTTTAATAGCAAGATACTTAACACCCTTTCTCTGTCTCCCCCTTTCCTTTACCCTCTCTGTCACTGTCTAATATACTTTTATATTTTTTTTTTGTCGATAAACAAATAAGTTTATTGTTTTGCCAATTATCGACCTTCAGCCACCGCGCTATTTTACTATGAGTGCATCATTAAATTTTCATAAATTGCATTTTGCTTTAATTTTGTTTGGGTTTCCGTTATTTTTTTTTTCGTTTTGTTTTTGGCTAGTGCATTTGCATATTGAATTTGTTCCTTTTGACCGCCTAGATCCGCCTTTTAACTCAACCAACTGACGATTTAGTTTGTCTCTCGAGTCTCGGCCTAACGTTAAAATATATGCGAGGGTTGCTGTAATATTTCATATATTTTCTATAAAATGTTTTATATATAATTTTCATAACTAACTTTAATATTCTTCTTCATCTAACAAGACTTGCTTTAGCATAACTTCTTGATATTTAATGATCAAGTTTATATAGTGAATGAGTCTTTCTGATATTGTTTTTTTTTTTTTTTGGCATATATTTGGGGTAACCCTCTTTTAAACATACACCAAATACATATACATATATGTATGTATGTATGTATATATAGGTTTTTGTTATGTGTATGTACAACAACATATATACTATATAGATATATATATATAACATGACTTTTTGTTTTGCTTTCGGCACGACATTAAAAGGCCGCACGTTTTTGTTTTTGCGGGTGGTGCGGGTGATTAGTTTCTTCTTCTAGTTATAGTGGGTCTTGTGCTGGCAATTTATGAGGTCAATGAAATTTTTGCTGCCTCCTCTATCCCTCCCTCCAATTCATACTACTCCCTTCCGTTAGCCGCCATGTTGCTAAAGTAAAAGCAATTGGGCACAGCGGCGACGTCGCACAATAAACCGCTCAATGCTTTCTCCATCTCTTTCTCCCAAACTCTCTCTATCTCAGTCTTCTCCTTCTCCTCGGGACTAGGCAGCCAATGTCATTGGGGGCAATTTTGTTGTGTTTTTGTTTTTTTTTTTTTTATACCCTTTACCCATTTGGTTTTATGAGCATATTAAGATCACCACCAATAATATGGACTTAATATAGTTGAGGAGTAGGACGGATACCCTCTCAAGGATCTGATTGTTTACTTTAGAGGATCTTCTTCTTTAATCTTAAAATGACAGTGTTGGTTAATGTTTATTTTAGATGATAAAATGTCTTTCAAATTAGAGTCCGGAAATGAACGCCTGGCTCAATAGCCCTTTGACAGCCCTGATACCTTGATGATTTAGTTCTGCAGGGTATTTCTAAGTCGCTACTTTGACTTGGTTGTAAAATTCTTGTGTTTCTTTTTTTTATAGTTTTGACGCGCCGCAAAGTTTTGGCTTAAATGGTAAATGGAATGAGTGCGTTTTGTGTGGTAAAGAAGTTGTGGAACCGATTGGAACTTAGTCTTTAAGCTGTGTGGCAAGTTTTCTGCTTATGTTGACATTCCTGTCATCTTCACCCAATGTTTTGTCCTAATGTATTCCCCATGCCCCACCCCCCAACAATTTCCCCTCAACTGTCTGGGTTTAGCTTTTCTTATTATTGATTTTGCACAGAGATGGATGAGTATGACGATGAGGATTAGGATACAAAAAAAAAATATATAAATAAAGATAAACAGAAGAAGGCGCTGTCGAGAATGGCTAAGCCTGGTCATGTCAGTTGAGGAGCTGCTAAGTAGTTTAAAGTAGCTGTCCCAATGAACAGGATTGCCAAAAGTGGACCAACCAACTTGTGTACAATATTTTGACTACTTTTCAAGTATTCATGACTTTTAAATGAATAATCAGAAAGGTATTTTCGACACAAATTATTTATTTTAGCGAATGTTGGTAAAAGTTTAGTGGAATCATGAGTAAAATTTGTTTATCTTATATAAAAATATATATATATATATTTTATTTAATTTATGTAACACTCATTTACATGGACTGTGCTAAGTAAAAGTTCATTTAATTATGAGTGTACTCGGTTGCAAGTGCACTAAGGTTGCCATTTGAGGGCATTCACATTTACATATACATTCATGCGGCCACTCTTACCTCACTGCGCACACAGACGTGGAACAAATCATTAAGTAAATTTAGACTTTGTATTAGGAGAAGGTCAAATACTCATAATATACAACCGGCTGGCTCCTGTGTCCTTGTCGGGAGGTTCTCGTCCCTTTCATACTTTCTTCTTCCTTTCTGCATTGCTTGTTTCGCTGCTTCCTTCCGCCGGGACACCGTGCTGACAAGTTTATTAAAAACTACGTCAACATTTGGATGAAGTTGACCTGTCTGTGTGACTGTGTGGTTTAGTGTGGGTGTAAGTGTGTGTATTTGTATTTGCATTTGTGTTGTATGTCAGCCCAAATGGCAATGTGACCACTTCCCAGGCAAATGCGGTTAAGGTAGATAGGAACCGAAGGTGCCAGCCGTATTGCCAAACCAATGCCAAACACCTAACTATAAATAAACACACACAAACACACACACAGACACACACACAAACACACATACGCAAATTCCCCCCCCAAAAGACAAACACATAGAAGACAGAAGCTTTTTGATTTGAGTTTTGTGTAGAAATCAAGGTTGTCAATGCGATTATTTGGAAAGTTAGTCATGATATATATATATATACGATATTTGCATGTTTCATTTAAATCAAATCAAGGTTAAGGATTTAAAAAGGATTAACATTAAAAATTACTTGCACTTTGGCCATAATATATTAAGATTCCTATAAAAGATTTAAACTTGATTTTTTTTTTTTTTTTTTTTGGTTTATACAAACACACACTTAAATGCAAAAGTTTATTGTAGTTTATCCTTCGTAAAGTTGTTTCAGTTCAAGGATATTTTTGATAATATACGTTACGACTATTTCGCAATGTTTTCTCCCAGTTAAAAAAAAAAAAAATAAACTTTTTTTGAATCCCTTTTGCCATGATGGAAAAAGTTTGCGGGTGGTGGTGGTGGGCCATGGTCATGTCATTCAATAAGAATTGATGGGGCAAACATGGGGCGTCATCGCCATCATCACTTTACTTGACAGAGGGTTGAATTCGAATGGCTCATAAAAATGTCTAACCATGCCACAGACAGCTTCAAGTATTTTCAACATTAAAGATACCAATTCAAAATTGTACAAGTGCATAATACTAAGGCTGAAGATCATCAAGGATTTTGATTTGCATAAATTTATATAGAATTGATTAAATCTATGAGGAATTGCTTTATTTACTAGGAACTATATACTCCATATATAAAAAATGTTGAGGAAATGAGTAAAAGTTTGCCTGACTTAAGTTTCTTCCGCTTTCAAGGCGGTTCCTTGATTTGCCTTTAAAGTTTATGATTCTTATAGAAATCGATATGTTAATGGTCGGTAAACATTATTAAATTCCTAATCAGATATTATTAAATATTAAAATCTAAATGGAATTGTCTTTGAGTTCTAAGACCAATTGAAGATGTTCATCAAATAGTTAAAGGTTTTCCAAGAACATTCTCGGAATAGGACAATTTATATTACTGTAGCTGAAATAAAAGATTAAGACAAAAAATTATTAAATCCTTTTTCTTACGTTTACTACTTCGTTGCTTTTACAACCATTCTGTTGAAAAACTGTTGGAAATCATCTAAATCATGTAAAAACTAGTAATTTAACAGAAACTCGCCCTTAAGGATTAAAAAAACTCAAAACCTAAACATTGTTTGCTTTTATTTTCTATATAGAAAATGTGTACCAAATTTAAAAAAATCGATGATGTTTTGAAACGAGATCACTGATCTCAAGTCTAAGTATGTTCAAGAAAAGAGGGTCTAAAGTTAAGCTATAGGAGCCATATGTAGAAGTGAAGGAGAACCAATAAACTATACTCAATAATTTTGCAACTATTTTTTTAAATTCTAATCAAATTTTCAACAATAGTTTTAAAGTTTTTTAAGAAATCAACAAATAACAGTACATTAACCCTATACTGTATATTGCTTTATTTTCAAAGTTAGTACAATCAATCAAAACTTTTCTACAGTTCATTCACTTTGACATAAGGTGCTATATCTAAAAACTATTCTCAGAATATGATTTTAAAATGCAAATTGCATTGATTACTAAATTATTAAGTTTAAATGCATTCATAGAATGTTGTCTACAGTGAACTTAAATAGCGTGGAAAAGCTAAAAAGAAAATAAAATTGTTGTACAAGTGTTCAAATTATATCAAAAAAAGGATGGGGGGAATAAAGTGGTTATAATACACAAGTTGAAGGTTTATTACAACGTTAATAGATATATTCAAAAGCAATTACGACGTCGTCAGACTTTACACATGCATTCCTTCCCACTAGTTTGGAGTGTCGAAGGACTTCCGATTGAGAATCATAACCCGTACATACATACATACATACACATACATACATTTATACATTTTCATCAATTGTTGACATTATTATTTCCGTTTTCTTGTTGCATTTGCTAAAGTTCAATGAACTAAACTTAACACGACATGTTTTTGCTTTGGCTTTGGCCATGGCTATATGTAGCTATGGCTTTGGCCAATACTCTGTTGGCAATGCTAATATATTTCTATTTCTGTTTCTGTTTCTATTTTATTTTCATTTTATTTTGCTGCTTTTGAAATCATTTTACCCAAATGATTGATGGTGGGTTAAAGCCAAAACGGATATGCCAATGCAGCTTTTTTTTTCTAGTTGTTGCGGCAATTATGAAAAGGCATAGGAAAGATAGAGCATAACCTCCTTCCCCACAGCACCATTCTTTTAATATGTTGCATTCTCTATACATACATATTTATATGCACATATTTACAATGTAGGCTTGTATATGTATAAGTGTGCGTGTGTGTGTGTGTAAATGACCCATTTTGAAAATGCAGCCAAGGAAAAAAGAAAACAACTAAGACAACCATCACAATATGTACATATGTATATGTATGCGTATATGTATGTGTGTGAGTGCCAGTAGGAAGTGAAAAGTAAAGGGCAACAGACTATAGCTATGGATGCACGCCGGCAAAAGCGTCTTGGCCCAGCGCCAATTGCGTCGTTCGAGAAGTCATTTGAGGACAATGCGACGACAAATGTACAGCAGCAGCAGCAGCAGCAGCAACAACAATCGCATGCTGCCTCTGAATTGGTAAGTGTAAAGTATTTCTATTTCTTTAAATTATTCCAAGTACACATAAAATCATCTATATATAATTTATAACAATAATGAAAATCATCAGAAATATAACTAAATATACAGTGATGGGCATAAATAAAGTTTACTAAGGTTTTCCAAACGCTTTTCTGTCTCTAAACTGCTCGGTTTCCAAATAAACTTCTAGTTTGCTATGATTTGGTTATTAAATCAAGATAATGAATGTGCTTTTCTTTCGTTAGTTTTTCTTTTAAGATGAGTTGCCATTGGAACATCTTCAGTGGGGACCAGGGAAGCTCAACTGATCAAAGTTCTTTAAACTGTTCGATTTATACAAAATTTTTACTTATGAAAATATGTTCAAAGATTAGGGAGAAGAATACAAAGAGAAAGTACATACAAAAAAAGTTCTTTTAAAGCACTAAATATCCCCAAAATATCTTAACAGAGTCAAAAATCGTTTTTCAGGTAATCAAAATTAGTGTTCATCTTTTTTAAATTTTTATATCAATTGCAAAATATACAAATTATTGTCATTATCATAAATTCTTATGGTAGAGAACTGTTCCAACTTGGTCTAAAAGCCAGGCAGGAGCATAAGGAGCAAGTTTTAGTTAAAAATGTTCATTCAATTTTCTTATTCACTGCGCATAAATTTATGTATGTACAATACAGTAAATTATCTTTTGGTTGGACAACGACCGAGGGAGACAAAGGAGAATATTATGCACTCGGGAGATGTTTTTTTTATGTTAATTTAAAATAATCATAAAAATTCATTGTTATGAAGAGCGATGTGTGCCCTTTAAAGGTGTCCGTTATGGTACGTTTTTACTGTACTTGCATGCTCATGCCATATACACATTATGCAAAGCTAAAATAAATTAACCAAAACATGAAATAAAACTAAAGCGTTTGCGGTGAAGGGGAGGAGCTTGGAAAGCTTCGACAGTAGCTCCTTTTGCAATGGTGATAATGATGATGGTCCTGCTTGTAGTAGCCCATATACATATGTATGTATGTATATATCTATGTATGAACACACGTATGTATATATATGTATATATTTTATTCCAAAATTCTTCTAAATGGCCACTTAAAAGGATGGTTAGCAAAATGCTTTTGGCTTATAAACAAAGGCAAAAAGCTTAAACGTAACAAAAATCAACCAAAAAAAAAAAATAAAAAAATACCCCCCTCTCGACACGTTTCTGACATACCAGAGACACGCGCCGCGAATGAAGGAGTCATTGTTTGACCCAATCCAAAATTTTGGCATTTCGTATGAAAATATTTTGGCACGCTTTCAGCATCAAAATACAAAGTGCTCTAAATAATGTCATTTAACAATGAAGATACGAACGAAATGCTACATATAATATACGAGTATATACCAAGTTTAACCAAACTGAAAAAAAAAACAAAAAAAGGGAGGATACATGCAGGGTGGATGGCGGGTAATAAGGTGAAGTAGAACACAAGGGGAGGCGGTTAAAAACAAAAAAAAAAAAAAAAAAAAGGTTCAATATAACCGAAAAATGAAACATGCAAAACCATGAGGGAGCAAAAGCAAAACTACAGTATGAGGTGGAATGAATGTCGCTTATAATACAGAAGAGGGTAAATGATTAGAGCAACTGTTCATAAGCGAAACTAAACTCCAAGGTGTGAGGTTGTATAAATTAAGGTGAAATGTTAACCTTGTGTTAATTTTAAAATAAATCAGCTCCAGCGGCCGTTTCATTGTTTTTAGCCTTGTTTATCCTTTGGGATCTTTTTTTGAGTATATAAATTTATCAACAATATCTAATAAAATTGAGATTTATGTCGGTTTATTTTGCTGGAAGGTCCAACTTTCATTTCTTTTTTTTTTTTGGTAACTGAATTTTATAGAACATTTTGCAAAAAGAACTAACTAATTGATTTAAATAGTTTAATTGAATAATTTTTCGAAAGGGCTACGAAAAGTTTTAGTAATCTTTGTTTCGTCTCTTTGGAGATTCTATTTATTTGTATGGTAGTGTATTATCGCACACACGCGCACATTCATGTGGGGCAACTTGACTTCTGAAGCTTCACAATTCACATTCACATTCAGATAGGCAGAACCGGCGACGATGGCGACGACGTCGAATCGAAAAGCTTTGCCGCAGCCTTTTCCTAGAGCTTTTCCCCAATTGCTAGAAGCTTTGTTGTCAAATGTCGCTGCCAGTACCACTGCCACAGTTGCCGCTGCTTCGGCTACTGCCGGCGTCGCTGTTGTCGTTCCACAGCCTCATTCAGCATTTAGCATACTTTTTTGGGTATCACAACGTTAGTTCGACGCTGGCGCTTCGTGCGTGCGGTCTAAACTCTAAATAACGGTATACAGAGCCAGTGCATGTTCGAGCGAGCGAGAGAGCGAGCAAGCTGAAGTCAGCGTGCAAGGGGAGACGGGAAAAGCAATCAACAAACAAAAAAAAAAAAAAGGGGAAAATTTGGTTAACTTGTGTACGAGATTTCTCGCTATGGTTTCTATTTTTTTTAGTTTGTTTGTTTGTGCTACTAGTGAAATGTTGAAAGAAATATTGATGAAAATTTAATAAGGCCAAGCAATATCTACTCACACATACACACACCCGCATATATATTTATATATACATATATATATATATATACATACCAAATACAGAGAGAGAGAGAGAGCAGCAGCAGCAGCATAACGGTAAGTAGCGTGTGTTTGTATATTAACAATAAACAGAAATAGCAGAAAGAGAAGCAAGAAGCAAAGCAAACAAAAGGCGGCTCTCCATCGTCTTGCCTCCCCTTCATTCCACTCCAAGAATTTCATTCTAACGTACTCTCCTTCTTTCTCTATCTCTCTTCCTATGTCTCTCTGTGTCTCTAGCTTCTTCGGGCTGTCTGTCTGTCTGTCTGCCAGTCTTTTAGGAGGTTTTCATTTAAATTTTAATTAATTTAATTACGCATTAGGGGCTGATTTTTTTATTGTTTTAAAAACATTTACCTGCTGTAGCACGTTTTACTCAGCCTCCTGTCTCTTATTTCTGTACACCACAAAAAAAGATAGCGACAGATAAGTAAAGAAATCATTAAACAATTTTAATTCATAAACGTATATTCTATATAGAGATATATGAACACGTAACGGTTTCAATAAAATTATAAGACAATTTCCAGCATCAACTTTAAATTAATTTATATTTCCACTAACCCCCGTTTCTACTTTATACAAGCAAAGAGCCGCCCAAGGTCCCGCAGAGACAATAAACGACATTTTTGTTGCCTACATTCAGGCGCCATGTGTCAATCAGCGCATTCTAGGACCAACGCACTGAGGCATGTGGATAAGTCTGCGTGTGCCTGTGTGTGTGTGTGAATGTATGTGTGTGTGTGTCTCCTTGTGTGCTTCTCTGCAACGAAAGTTCTCCGGCTGTTGCTCTACATAGTAAGCCCGCAAAGTATGCAGTCCCAGAGGCTGACAAGTAAGAGCAGAGGGCGAGGCATTGAGTTTTTGAGCTGGATAATAGCATTAATATTATGCCTACGGTAGCGGAAATTCAACTACAATTTCCCCAATCTTGGAAATGGTTAGCCAGAGAAGTGACGAGATGTCACTCCGATTTCCATTCCCTCTCTCTAACTTGGTCGAATTACAGTCTAAATGTACCGAAGTTTCGATCTGCTGTTGACTCTGAAAGACATTTTCAATTAAAAGGGTAAAGATCTGTTAAGGTGCCATTTACCGACAGTATCCATGCTGAATGTCAGTCAGGGGCTAGTCCCAGATTCTCTCTCCAAGGACCCAAGTTCCTTTTCAATTTGGTTTATGGCGGTCCCTTTTAGTGAAGGGCTAAATAAATAGAGTCTATGTAATTCATGTGACTCAGGCCACATGCTGTTTTTTGTTTTATTTTGAGAACGAACAATTCAATCTTTACCCCCCCTAAGTCCCACAACTACCCCTCCGGTCGTCAATGAGCTTTCAATTATCCATTTTCGAACCATGGGAGCGGTGGCAACAAAAGCAAATCATGATTTTAATTAAAATCATAACAACACACACACAAAAAAAAAAAAGAAAAGTGAAAGAATGAAAAGAATAATAAAGAGGAAATAAGTGAAGAGGCTCCCCAGGGAGAAACTGATACTGCGCCACCCATTTCCATAAAAGGAAAATCTGTGTCACAACATTTGATTTCAATTTGCGAAATGCAATCGGTAAAATTGGGTGGGGAACATCGTTTAAGCTTCGACTTTTGTAATTCCATATTTTTTAAATTAGTTTTAATTTCTTTTCATTTTTTGGTTTCTGTTGCAGATGATGGAACAATCGCTGCGTAAACAAACAACGACGACGACAACAGTAAGCAGCGCCAGTGAAGCACCCAGCATATCAGGCACTGGTCCTAGTGGCTCATCATCCTCCTCAACCGCCTCTGCCTCATCCACAACCTGTTCTGCCACCACAGTTGCCAAGCAACGTCCACCGCCTCTGAAAACAGCCACGACAACGGTCACAACGACATTGGTCAGCAGCAATGAGGGCGGCCAACCGTTGCCACCCTCAGCCCAAGGACATGGTGGAGGGGCCAATAGCCATAGGGGAACCGCTACTTTGACAACACCATCAACGCCACGCATCGAACTGAGTCGAGCATCCAGTTCTTCGCATCATGAAGAGGACAGTCGTGAAAGTAGTCCGGAGAATGTGTTTGAGCAGGTAAGGTACCAGGAGCAGAAGCCAGAAGGCTTATTTCGTTGTGGCTTGGTTAATGGGTAGCCGCTTGATATTTGATATAGCCCATCCGCAGCAAGATTATGAAAACTATAATAAATATATATACATATTTATATATATAGCTTTATATAATATCACTTTGTGCTAATTATTTGTACTTTGTTCTTTCTTTCTTTCTTGTTTTTTCTTATTTTTACTCTTTTGTTGTATCTTTCTCTTTCTCTATCTCTCACTCACTCTGTCTCTCTCTCTCTCTCTCTGTATATCTTTCCATTTATCTATCTGTTTCTCTACTGTCCCTATGCTGCGCTCTAACCACCAACTTCCTTTTGAATCCCTTGCACACACACACACCCGCTTTCCCTTTGGGGATCTATGTACCACTATCATTTCACAATCCCTCTCCCCCAACCCATTTATCTCATCCTTCATGGAAATGCACCAAATTGACAAACAAAAATTGGCTATTGATTTGTTTTATTTGCGCTTTAACTTTATTTTGATCCAAACCTCCGCATGTTCCTAATACCCCTTAAAATTCTAAATGTCTTTGTCTGTCTGTGTGTGTGTGTGTATGTGTGTACTTGTTGGTTGGTTACTTGGTGTCAAAAACTAATATTCTGAAGGTCGGCACTGGCACCCTACAGGAAACTATTGGTCTGGGATTTCGCGAAGAAGGCGCCTTGGAATTACGGAGCTCCACTGAAGAATTATACTTTATGGATCCGGAGCAAAAGAAAGAAGAACAAGAGCGTATTCAACAGCAACAACAGCAGCAGCAACAACAACAGCAGGTAAGTGAGGTAAGCTCAAATGAAGGTGGGGCAATCAAATTGCGAAGTAAACAGTGCCCTTTAAAGTCAATGAAAGGGCACCAGAAAGTGACTACCGACAGCCGGCAGCCGACAATCGACAATCATGTAACATCAACTGTCAAGGCCATAAATTGACGGAACGGAAATTGAAATACTTTTAACACGACATATGTGTACACAAACCGCAAAAAACTCTCAAATTAATAATGCAAAAATGCGCAGGGTCCTGGGAATAAAAACAGAAGCAGTTGCAAAACTCAAACCAAAAACCCAAAACTACTGCACTTGATGTGGGTTTTGACTTTCTCATGTGCAGTCAATTGATGAACTCGTTAAATTAAAAAAGAAGAAAACTTCAAGAAACAGTATTAAAAGGTTTCCCTTAATTGTTTCTAAGAGATATTTTTAACATGGGCCAAAAGTTTTTCCACTTATCAAGTTTCAATTAATTGTCGATAGAGAATCAAAAATAGACATAGTAAAAATTGGACAAAACGAGGAGAAATTAAAGGGAGAAGGGAATAAAGTTTATCTAACCTTCGAGCAAATGTAATTCATTTAAATTGTTTACCACACAGTTCGTAAAACTATTTGAGTGCCTCGCATGTCTAGTCCTTTTCCACACGCATTCTCCCCTACTGCTGCATTCTCTCTTACAGTATCATTTGATTCTCTTTGGCCAATCCCTTGGCTACCCTGAGTCGGGTACAGAAGGACTGCAATCGACATTTGTTTTAAATAAATTGACATGATTGAAAGTAGAGTTGATAGAGTTTGTACGATTTGAGTTTGTGTGAGTGAGACTAAAAGGTGAAACGATTTAAATAGATTATTAGTCCAAGCTCCATACTTTATCTCTCCCTGTCTCTCTTTCAACCAATGTAGGCTAAACGTTCATCGCCACACATCTTCAAGTTTGAAGACCATCAAAGTTATCTACAGCAGCATCAACGCAAGGACTCGGCCAGCTCTGAAGTAGCCGCTTTATTATGTATTTCGGGTAGAACTAGCAGAATTTCAAGTGTGGGGAGTCAAGGATCGGCTGTCAGTCGTCTATCAGCAGTTTCAGGAGTTTCACGTTCGCCATCACCGCATCGGATGTTACTGGAGACTTCCTTTTGTGGCCCCAAGCCTGTCGAGCACGGCGCTGATGGATCTTTAACTGGTGCCGGTGGTGCTAGTAATGCTTCCACTGCTCCCAGTTCCAATCAAAGTTTAGGTGAAGTGTCTGCAGTGGAACAATTGCTACTGGCACGTAAACACGATCCCACCCAGGTAGTGCTAGCTGAGGGCATACATGTAGCAGTGCAATCTTCAACATCTAACTCAACCACACGCCGCAGTAAGCCAAACACTCTGGGAGCCCACCACCACAATGGTGAGACGAAGTCGAGATCAAGTGCAGCTAGCTCTTCCTCGTCCACAAACGTCATGGGTGGACAGCGTCGCAGCACCAAAAGTCCAGGCCAAATGGTAATTGGCAAAACGGCAAGTGGCACTGAATACATACGCATTAATCTGCGTCCGGATCATATGTACAGTGACAAAGGCATTGCAGCCAATGAGCGTGTGGTGGAGGCCCCCAATCAACTGACTCCCGTATATTCCAAGACCTCTTCTGCAACGTCATCTGCGTCCCAACCCAAACCTCCCCCTGCCTCGCTAAGTCTTCAGGGCGGTGGCCTAGACGAGCATCGTCTAACACCAACAGCGAGTCCAAAACCATCGCGCCATGCCTTGCGTTTAAGCAGTCGTTCACCATCACCCGCAGCAGCGTCCGTGTCACGAAAAAGCTCCTTCAGTTCCCTTTTTCGCCTGGGCAAGGACTCACCCGATTCACCAAGGGAAAATTCGCGTTCACGCAGCAAGAGCAAGGAACGACCTTCTACAGCTTCCTCCATGGGCATGGGATCTCAGAATGTCACTCCTAGCAAACAGAAATCCGTTTTGGCCATTTTCAAGCCAGGCAAACGTGGAAGCAGTAGTTCAAAAAGCTCTTCGCCAATTGAAAGTTATGAGCCACCACCTCCACCACCACCAGCTCCACTTCCGAGCAGCGCAGGAGGACGTAGTCGCACACCAGTTGGCTCTCGACCGAATAGTCGGCTTAGATATTACGATGAGCCCGTCGAGGGTTACATACATATACCACTGCATACACCCCCGGAAGAGCGTGAAGCTCGAACTCTACTGCAAGGCATCCAGCAACTGGCAGCTCCCTCACCACCACCCCAGCAGGCTCATCCACAACCCCCCAGTCAAGCTCAGTCACATCCTATAGGAGCAACAGCAGTTAGTGGGGCGCCCATCACAGCTAGTCAATTGGCTGCAGCCGCCGCTGCTCTTCGTCCAGTGAATCAACGGAAACCTCAACGGCCCGATTTGGATGCCATTCAATCGCTACCATCCCAGGAAGAGGTTGAGAAGGAACGCGGAACTTGGAGTCTGGAGGTTCAACGTCACAGCTCACAAGACTCACAGGAGACGCTACAATCAGTTAGCTCCGTTGTAAGTGCCAGAGCTGCGAACTTGGCCCACCATTTGCCATCATCCGCAATGGTGCGAGAGAACGGAGTTGCGGAAATGCAGCGTCTGCCTTCAGTAGACAGCAACCAGAGTGCCTGCGAACCCCGTATAGTCCAAACGGTGGCCACAGTTACCAGTGCACCCGTTGAGGATGCCGCGGCCAAAGAACGCCGCCGATTGCTTTTCGCCACTCGCCTCGGCTCTGGCAGTCAAGAACAGCTCTTCTCCACTCAGTTCAGCATTTCAAAGACGGAAAGTCAGTCTAGTCAGCTATCCGAACAGGTACTTGAATCCACTAATTCTACTGCATCGGAGTGCACCACAGATGGATTTCAACGCCAGGGTACGGTAATACGGCGCACAGTAGAAGTACCACCGCCACCTCCGCCACGCGGTGTCTCCAGTTCGGAAGACGAACAGATAGTGGCTACACCCACAACACCTTCAACCGCAACAGCTGCTGTTGTGATGCGTTCCAAACATAAGTCTCGTTCGAATTCAGAAGATGAGGCTCCAGCAGCTCCGTTAGCAGATGCTCGGCACTCCCGATACTTGGAAAATTTTGATGTTCGGAAAAAGTATCACGAAAACGTGGCCGCTGTGGAAAAGCCCATGGAGAAAATAATTGGAACAACGACAATACCCCGCAAACCCAAACGTCAGAGTATTCCGTCAGAGGCGAAGCGTAAGTGATAGCATAAATGATTAATGCAATCAGAGCAATATATGCAATTTTTTGTTACAGAAGCCACGACACCCACATCGTCAATGCCAACTCCAGCAACTAAGCCACCGACTCCCACTGCAGCAATTACTCCACCAATTCAAGTTTTGACTCCAACTCAGGAAACCGATCGAGATCGCGAACCAGAACCAGAGACCGTCGCTTCACCGGCTGCGGACCAACATTCACACTCCACAGACGAACACGAACCCATTGAATCGTCTGAGAGTGAACGTGACTCGGACATGGCAGGTGGAAATTCATCAGTGGCTACGGCTGTGCAGGTCGGTGCAGACGGCAAACGTCATCATTTTCCACGAAATGTATGTGTGATCGAAGAACACGAAAGCACTGGCCTCGTTTCGCAAGAATCTTTTGACGACGAGTTACCGTACATACCGACAACGCTGCCCGAGGAACGGGCCCAAGGGGTTCCCCTAATACCCATGAAAGAGCGTGCTAATATGGAGCTCAAAACGTGTCCTGTAGATAGACCACGGTCCACAACACCACTAAATCCATCGCATCTTGAGGAGTACTGTACGGCTGGCATTATGACGCCACAAGAGGCACCACATGGCTGCCATGAGCTTGACCCCAGTAGCGTTCCCATGCGTGGGGAAAAGTTACGTATCAGTCTACCGCGTAAGGAGGCAGCCAGCGCCAAGGATAAAGAAATTAAGAACTCAAAATCGCCACGACGGATTTCTAATGCAAGTGGCAAGTCGTGGTTTGAGTTTGCCGAAGAAGGTCTCCGCGCTACGAATTTGGAGCGCAAGGACTCTAGCAAGCAATTGCTACCATCCGGAGTTACGGCTCCAATTACAGCACCAGCAACGGCTCCAGCAACTTCTAACCTGGAGGAACCGAAACCAAAGGCTTCCACACAGAGAAAACTATCAGGTCATTGGATTGATTTTGAGAATATACCGGAAAAGCGGAAACCCGCTAAACGAATCACCACCCTACCCAAGGAGACAATAACTACTAGCACAACAGCAACAACCAGCTCTTCCTCGGCATGTGCAGGGATAGGTAGTCATCGTTCTGGCCACCATCATCACCATCAGCATCACCACCATCAGCCAACACGTCATCAGCCAGATGTAACAGATTCAAGTCCGAATGATAAACTGCATTATAATTATGTCAAGCCAGAGGATTGCCAATGCGAATGTCATGAGGCGGAGCGTGGCGAATCATCAACCACAGCTGGGGCAGGTGATAGTAGCACCGGCACGGGTACGGGTACTGGTACAGGCAGCGAATCTCTGGCATCGGTAGATCTGTTACAGCAGGGTGAAGATATGTTACCGCTATTAGAACCTGAAGTGCCCGGTGAAACCAGGTCAGTCAGAGTGAAAATCTTATACATGGACTGTTTAAATACTAACTTGATGGTTTTTTTTTGAATTTCCAAATCATATTTTACAGGACATATGCAGATGGAGAGCTTTCGATCACTTCACAGCGTCACAACAATAAGACTTCAGGTTCTCGGGTAAGTTTTGTCTGTACAATCCATCCATTATCCAAGACTAACCTTTCGTTCTTTCAGCTGGATGAGTTTCCTCGTCGCGAGGCAGCACCAAGTAGTAGCCGGAACCGTAAATTTCCCGATAGAAAGTAAGCCGAGTGCATGTGCTTTTCGTTAACCATCAAAAAAAAAAAAAAACAAACAACGCAACTCACTCCCTATCTAACTGTCTATCTACACTACACAACATTACACTACACTACACTATAAGTCAACTCACTATATACTAAAAGGCCATAATGTATTGTAATAGATACTTTTTGGCTTATATCCTTAATGTACCTCAAGCAGTGCGGTTGTTACGAGTATAAGCAAAAGACCGAAAACGATGCCGAATGACGAAAAAGTATTTCTGAATCTATTTAGCTAAATATTATACGACTCAAACATACTATATACATATACATATATATATTATAGTATATACATACATACATATATAGGTACATTTAGAATAATTTTTTGATAGCATTGATAACTATCGTTTCATTTCGATTCGTTTTTTATTCGTCTTAACCAAAACCTCCTAATCCTACGCTGGCATTGAAAGCAAAACAAAAGAGGACAAGCAAAAAAAAAAAGAAAAGGAAACCAATTTCATGTGATCTCAAAGAAATTTAAAGTGTTACGATCCCTTAATAATAAGTCGATGTTCTTATATTGTACTTATTAGTAGTTTGTTATCTAGCTCAGACAAATCGAAATTTCTTAGACCATATGCATACGATACATAATAATAATGCAACAATTACATACATACATACCTATATACAAACAAACATACATACATACATGTAAGCATCTAGCAAGCTCAACACACGATCAAAAGATCACGATTTAGATCAGAATTACGATCAATATCGGGATCGGGATCGAAGGTTTATGGTCACAAAAAACTGAAAATTAATTAGTAAATCGAATCACTCGGCCTTAAATAACGGTTCCGATTCGTACTTAGCATTTAGTTTGCTGTTTATTGTTAGTTAGTATTTTTATTCAGTGTGCCTGAGTGTCTGTGTATGTCTGAGAGTGTATCTGTGTGTGTGTGTGTGTGTTTGGTTTTACAAATTATGCTTAAAAACCAAAAAACAATACTTAGTTCATTTTTTTTACCTGTAGAGAGAGCCAATTAAACTGCCAGCGCATTCATATTTTCGGTTCTCTACTTATCATTTTTCCTTTTCAATTTAAATAGAAAAACAAGTTTTTATTTTGTCAGTGTTTCCATGTTAGTAAACATCACGATCAGACACTGATCACATTGATCTCTCACGATCAATGCAATGCCAAGCAAAATAAAACAAATAAATGAAAAAAAAGAAGAAAATCGAGCAAAGGTAAATTCTGTATACCCTTGTTGTGAATCTATCAAGAATCTCTGCCTTTCTTCTATTATATATTGTCCGATTTTCAGTTAAAAGTGAAAGATTTCTGTAATTAGGATTTAGATTTCGACTGATCGGTCCGATCTAAATGTTATTTAAAAGAATAGGACAAATTATATTCTTAATTAACCTTAAAGTTTCTGCAAGGGATGCGACACAATGCTTTAAAAAACAACACTTTCAAGAAGCATAGAAAAAATTAATAAAAAAAAAAAAACACTTAGCTAGTCTCTTTAAATACCCAAAAATAAATTTGATTGATATTAAGGCAAAGGACATTCATTAAATTGAAGAAAAAAGAAAAATAAATCTAAAATATAATCATAAAACATTCTTAGGTAAATTATACAAAATACAATACGAAATAACATTACAAATGTGCTAAAAATAAAAAAAAACAAAACTAATAATTAATTTACGAGTTTAGCATAAACCGATTTCAAATAAGAGAAATGCAATGAAATCATAACCTGAAACCATTTTATATTGGATCTTATGAAAATGGAATGGAATGGAAAGAAAATTCATCCTTTTTCTTCAAAAAGCACAAAAACTGCACTTAAAATACAAAATATAAAACCCCTCAAAACAAAAACCAAAAACCAAAAAAAAGAAGTAATATTTCAAATAAAAAAGTGAAAGAAGAAACACAAATTTAAAAATTGTACAATAATTTAAACAATACCATGAATATGTGAAAAGTAAATAATACGACTCAATTTATATACCTATGTATAGGTATTGATATATGTATGTACTTATATACAAATTCTTTCAAATTTCAATTCCAGTTTTTCGCATATTTGTTCCTTTTTTTCTGAAAACAAAAACAAAACAAATTAAATTTAAAAAACCAAAAGAGAACGTTGTTAAAAATGCATTTAATATAGAAAAGAAAAAAGAACTTAACAAATTAATATTGTTACTACACAAGCATTTCAATGGGAAATCAAGTCAACATAAATAATATACATCATATATGCACTTTCATTATTAAACAAAAAACGAAAACAAAACAAAAACACAAAAAGAAACATTAATTGAAAAACTATTCATTAAAGTGACAAAACATATTTAAACAAATATTTGCTTTTAAATACTATTTTAATATGAGAATTTGGGAAGGGTTCAACACTAGTTTTCGAATTTTATGTACATATGTGGAATTTCATATATAATTCAATATTTTCAAGTTTAAGAATTTTATTGCTGGCTACTAAGTTAGTATAACTGGATTTGGTTCGGTATCTGTTTTCTTCAGGATCCCATACGTTACATGCGCAGATTTTTCTTAACTCTAATTTGATCAAAAAGTATTAATATATATTTTGTACAGTGTAAAATTAAAAATTTCAAAATATATATACTTATGTATATCAACGATGGATCAATATTTCACAGATAACACAAAGTAACACCACTATACACAACAATTTCATATAGATATGCATGGGGCATAGTTAGATATTATTAATGCACTATATTTATCATTGCTTGGTTATATTTGCCCATGACTTTTGATGGAGGCTCACACATCACAATCTAAAGCTTTCGCCCCAAGTGCGCTACGTTAACAATAAATCATGATTAGGCTGGCATTAGCAGGACATTTCCGTTGACGCTAAAGAATAAATCAAATTATTATGATCATTCTAGTCCACGTATAAACCTTGTCACGTCACAAAACTGACCTGCACAATTGCGCAGGCGCTCTCGCCCTCTCTTCTGTGCTCTTCCATACTGTAGCGCTCTCTCTCTCCGTTACTTAACAGTCTCAAAAATGTTTAATAACAGACTCAAAAATGAGCTAATTTTCCTGTTAACAAACAAACTCATAAATTGAAACAACAGAACAATGTTAGAGTTATAACGGTAAAGGTGTGCGCGGACGAAATTAGAATAAAAATCAAAGAAAGCGAAAAACCAAGTACAAAAACAAAGCAACTCCAAGCGCGGGCGGTCAAGCAAAATAAAAGGAGACAAAGAAAAAAAAGTCGAATCAACACGAAACGTGCGTGTCGAATTGCCTGTTGTATTTTATTTCATTATTTTTTTTTTACTCTTTTGTTGATTTCTAATAATTTAAAAAACCGTACAAAATGGCTTTTATGATGCCAGTTATGAAGAATAACTATGATATATACAAGGATACGCGATCCCGCAAAACGTCTGAGTGCTCAAATGCTAGCAGTAATGGCGGTACAACAACATTAGCAAGCGCTATAGGTACACCCGGTGGCGTTAGTGGCGGCCAGCGACGTCGCAAGGTGTCAGAATGCAAATCTGAGAGTTTTGCCACCTCACCGGCCCATGGCCAATTTAGTGCCAGTGGAAGCGCAAGTGCCGGTGCTGGTTATCGCATGCAAATGCAACGGTGTCATAGCTCCCGTGCCTTTCCGCGTAACGCATCACGTAGTTCACATGGCTCAATGATGCTAACGGTTTCATCACCCACACGCTCCAGTCCGCCAAGTCGTACGCAGACCGCGTCAGCCTTAGAACGTCAGGCGGCTATGCAACGTCAGCAGCAACAGCAAATGAGTGCGACGGCGACAGAGTCAACAACGACAGCGACAGCAGCAAATGATTATACAAAATTTCATTTGCGATTGGTTGACAAATTGCGTAAATCCTTTCGCAAGGATAGCGGTAAACGATCATGAGAACGAGCCACTAACAATCACAACAACAACAACAACGACGACCAACAAACCAGAAGCAGCGGCTGTGGCACCAGCAGCCACATTAACAACAATAACATCAATAGCAGCCCCTGGGAGGAAGAGACGCAAAGTATACTTATAGGAGAAGTTGGTAGCAGCAACAGCATGGTTAGCCGACTAAGTAGACGTTTTAAACGATGTTACCGAGCTCTGGCCGGCTCCAAGCAGCCGCTTTATCTGGACATAGATTCCACCGATGATGCCTATAGTAGTTCAATGGATCAGCTAACCGCCAGTAGTCCCCATCATCGACGTTCACGACGACGTAGTAGCAGTCTAAGCGGCAGTGTTACCCGTTTAAAATTGCGTCTACGTCGTTCAACCTCATCGCCGGGCTAAGGGCCAAGCGGCTAAAAATGATAGAACCAACACAGAAACAAAAGTGCAGAAAATGCAATTGATGACAAATCCCTTGCAAATTCAGTTATAGCTAAAAAAAAAAAAAAGTATAAAACCGCCAGTGGCCATCCATGAAACTATTGAGGGCATTTTTGTACTTGTACATAATTTCAATAATTTCCTCTATGGTGCACTTTGGACCTTAGCCTATGGGCCATGTACACACATACATACCTGCATAAAAACACATATGTACATATGTATATAGTACAACAACGATGATGGTGATCTAATTTTAAAACCTCGATCGGCGATAAGTGAGTTTTAATTGGCAGCTGTTTTTTTTTTTGTTTTAGACGAGATTTCTCCTTTTGCCTCTTTTCTTATTTTGTTGTGTTTTTTTTTTTTTCTTCTTTTTAATATCTATGTATTTTCCTTGCGCTGTATATAAGAATATATTTTATATACTTACAAATATGTGTAAATAGTTATAATTAGTTATATAATTATTATTGTAACTACATTAAACTAAGGCTTCCAATTACTTGTTACAATTAGCTCCATCGACCCGCCCTTTCGACCACGGTCATATCCACTTAGAGAAAATTCTTCTTTTGTGTACGGTTTCCGCTTAAGTTAGAGAAAAGAATTTATGTATGTTTGCAACTGCCAAAATTGCATTGTAATCTAAAAGAAAGAATGGTAAAATTGTTGTTCATAAATCATTAGTTAAAAGAAAAGACACGAACAATAATTACCAACCCAAAAAAAAAAAAAAAGAAACAATTTGGCAACTAAAATTTTTGACAAAACATTTTTGATTATTATTTCATTGAAATGTTAAATGACAATATATTTTTTAAGCATTGCGAACAAAAGCCGCTAAAATTCAAAAAGCTGAAAACAGACTTGACCATATACTATATATATATAGATAGATCTACATATACATACATATATAAATATCATATTGTATATCATATATTAATGTGAATATGAAACTATATAGTATAATATATAAATATATGTTATGCCTACTAATTTTATAACAAGAATTATTATCTTTTTTTTTTTTTTTGTTCGCTTTTTATATTTGTTACCACATAAACATACACACACACAGAGAAACGAAAAGAAAAAATCTATAAATAAATTATATATATGTATACAATATATATATATGTATATATATATATACACCAATATCTATGTAATTTTATTTTACAGGCTACACTTTGCTCTCTTATTTATTTTTGTTTTTATTTTGACAAAATGCACGCGATGCTTTTGCTAAATGTCATCAGAGTGGGCGTGGCTGCTTGGTGCATTTAAACTAGCTGCCAAGTGCGCAGAAAATGCGTTTTTTCTTTTCAGCTGTAGACGGAGGGGGAAAAGGTGACAAATGAGGTCGAGAGAAAACCCGCAATTAGAACCCACACAAAGTCCCCCCGAAGCCTGCCCGCTATCGGCTAGAAAGTCACACCCTTGGCATGCGGAAGAGACAGCATGAAAATCAATAGGAGGAAAATGATAAACAAAGACCGACCACAATGATACAATTTAACAGCATTTGTTTAATCAGTATTGGAATATTAGTACAAATATATAAAAGTTATATTAACTAAACTGTTAAATGTTTAGTATTTTGAGATATTGTGCCCGCAAAAGGTTTTCAAACCGATTGTTAAACTGAAAACCCGTCAAAATCGCAATACTTGTTGGCCAATATTATGAAATATATATTAATAATACTAAAGAAGATTTTATATTTATTTTTTAATGACAAAATCCATTTCGACTATGCCTACTATACCTATACTATGGTGCATAGCGTGCAATGGAACTGCAGTAAGATAGTTTTTAAATTAAGGGACTGCCCATAGTGACTCATCTAGCCATATATAGAAATATATATGTAGATAAATATGTACTTTGTATAATCAATATAGTGTACAGAATATTTCTTCTATAGCTTTGTGAACCAAGTTTTGAAGGACTCAAAGTCACGAATCCATTAAAAAGAACGAAACTATCTAAAGAAACTCCAGAGCTAAAGCTAAACTGCTCCCTATATATCATAACTTTAATTGAATTTTGGAATTTGAATTGCTAATGTGTCATAGCTTGAATGCTAGACACTTAGCATAAAGATAACCCGTAATAAATGAAAACCGTTCAGACAGTTTTTTTTTATCAGAAGACCAATTAATTATAATTTTTTTTTTTTACTGTTTGAACCGAATGATGCGCACGTTCGTATGTTCCCGTTTAGAAGATAGTTGTCTTAGCGATCTTCAAATGGACTTTGACTTGGTTCGTTCGTACAATACGTACATACATATTAAAACAGCATGAGTGTGTGTGTGTGTGTGATGTCAGAGTCAACGGCACTGTGTTTGGTGGTTGCCATTCATTTCAATTTTGATTCGTTTTGATTTTGCTCATGCAAAATAATAAATTAGCGGAAATAAATGAATGAAATAAGGGCAAACGTTAAAAGTACAATATTTCAACACAAGACAAAATATTTGCAAACAAAGTTAACTTTTAATTAAGTAGCTTACTTTTACTCTAAGAAGCGTTCTTTTATAATTATTTCTATCGAGAACTAATCGAATCATAGTAAAATCGAAACGGTTAAAAATATTTCATTTGATATGATCGAATTAGTTTCATTAAATGTTTGTGGGCATTAGATTGATTTGCATTAATATTATGTTACATTAATTAGTTTCGATTTCAGCTAAAAACAAAACAGAAACTCTGTTTTCTTATCTACTGAACCGGTTCGAGGCAGTTGGTTTGATAGCTTCGCTACGCAATTAAACCGATGACAGATAATAAAGAGTAGATACTTAGTTAGATAGAAGTATATACATATATCTACGTATATATGTATGTATATATGATTATATATATAAAGGGTATAAAATTGTCATGTTAGACAACAAATAATGTCAAACTTTATGATTCACAAGCGATTTGTTTTATTATAATACGGTTATATATACATATACCTACATATGTATATGTATATATGCTTAACTGACCGTAAAAACTACGCAAATATTCATGGACACAACACTTGCAAATAAGCCATAACTTATTATTTTATAATGCCACAATGTACTTGGCGTTATGAAAGTCTTGAACTTGGTTGGACAGGACCTTTTGTGTCTGCTTTAATTGTATTTTAGTTAAACGATTTGAATCAAACATGATGGAACATTTTATATTATAATGCAAATCGAATCAGCATTTATAATTTGATTAATAAGTTTAAATTATTTAGCAGAAGGGAAACTGTCTGCGAAATAATTATCACAATAGCTGAGAAACTTGTTTACCATCATACAGTTAGAAAGTTTTTAGCCAAACTGACTTAGGCATCCTTTCTTCTAGGCATCTTTTGATCAAATTAAAGATATACTTTTAACAATATAATCCTTATATAACCAGTGTAACTGTAGTTATATATGGTTATAAAAAATCCTTTTAAATTCAATGTAGTTAATGTTATAGTTTATAATCCATAAAGATCGTAAGATATAGTTTAAATATTTTGCTTAAATACTAATCATATAAATTTAAAACTTTATATCAGTTCCTAAAGTATCTTAAATAAGCAAACATTTTGAGTCCTAAAATTAGAAAAATTTCCTTAGAAATCCACTAGGAAAAGATTGTATTGCTTAGGGGAATGTGTTTTGGTAGAGCCTAGAAAGCACATATGTATGTACATACGTATGTACATACATATATACCTAGATATGTATATGGGCAAAAAAATATGTAAACTAATCTAATAAATTTTACAGTTGTCGATGAATTCTGCATTTGCTGACGTATTCACTCCTTTGATTCGTTCAAATAACAATTTCCATCACATATTCACTTGATCAGCAAGCTTTTGTTTATCAATGCAATCCCATTCAACGGAATCGGCAATCGGTTTTGATTATATCATATATATATATATATATACATATGTACATACGAATACGAGACCGTGACAAACCAAACCGACAATCTCTCTTGATGTGTTGTATTTTGCTATGTTCTCCGTTGCCATTGTGCAATAGTGCCTTGGCCATGCCAATTGATACATCATGGGTAACAGAGATAGATTGTATAGGCAATTTGTGTGTGCTCGTGTGTGAGAGAGAACGAGATTGATTGAGAAGATCAACTGAGGCGGCGGCACAATAACAAATTGGGCAGACCTTGACACGGGTTAAGTTTGTTGTTGTTATTATTATTATTAATAATATATGTATGTATAGTTTCTATTTCATTCTGTTCTATTCTATTTGCTAATTTATGACACACAAGCGTCTCTATAATGTTGTGGGAATAGTTGGGGTAGGTGGGGAGGTTCGCTTAACCACTTGGCTATTGTTTTTTTTTTGTTTTTATATTTTTTATTTTGTTTATGCGAGGCAACACAAAATGGCAACAGGTTTTTCATTTATTTCACATGATTTTCTAATACACATATACATACATACATACACACATACATACATATACATATAACACTCAATGCTTTGCGCGTGCCGCAAAATTTGTTGAACAATATCTCGTTTTATCCTGTTATGGTTAAGGAAATTGTAACTCTCTTATACAATTAATCGGAATGCCTTCAATCGTTACTTATGTATGTATTATCTAATTGCAAATACAACCTACAAAGTACAGTTAGCACCGCCATTTTCTTTACTTTCGTCAACATTCTTTACGTTTTACGTTATAACACAACACTTTTTGGCATCATCAACTGTTGATGCGCGATCTTGTTGTTTACCTCGTATCAAGATCAAGGCGAAATGGCGCCAAATTGGTAACATTCCTTTCGACCAATTTGTTTATTGACGTCAGAGATACAAGCATTTCAACACTATTGTATGCCAAAGCATGTCTTATCATTTGACATAGAAGGGATTAGCAGGGATTTTAGGTCTTACACTCCAACGTCGAAGCAAATTAGCAATTTGTTGTCGTTGTCCTCCTTGAGAAAAAAAAACAAGGGTATAAAAAGAGTACAAAAGACAGTCAAAGTAAGCACACTTAAGTGTACGGTAAACTGTGGCACATGCAGCAAATCGGATATACAAACGGGATGAATGGGAAATGGGTTATAGGTATGTCAACATTGTGGGAATAAGAAAAACTGCCTTTACTGTGGGTGGAATATACAATATCTAATGGTAACAGTAGGAAAAACCAAGAGTTCTGTACCATTTGGTAACTTGGCACCAATTCGAAATTAATTAATTAAATTTAGTGACTCTTACTTTAACGACTTCTTGCCTTTTCGTTAAATCTAGAGTGAATATTAATCACTTGAACTCGGAATCGTCAATTGACTTGCATTACTCAAACTCAATTGAACAAATATACATAAATATATGGACAGATGGTTGCCCATTGTGCCCGTCATCAAAATTGTATCATGCAGTGGAAAATTTCCAAAAGCTTGCAAGTCTGACAGAGACAGAGACAAAGTGTGAACGAGAGAAAGAAGGGTAGAGTAAAGGAGAGAATCAGGATAGAGCTAACGTTTTTAAATGTTTGGGGGGTTGGTGCTTTTGCTCATCGATTTAATAATGCAAGAAACGCGATTGTTAAGCATTATATGATATTATCCTGACCTAGTCAAAGTTGCGCGCAATCTCTCTCTTTCACTCTCTTTTTCTCGCTCCCGGTTCATATTTTTTAGGGGCTCTCCTTCTGTCTGTTTATCAAGCGTGCGTGCTCTCCCAAAAAAAACACATGACAAAACGCACGACAGCCACAGTGGCGACGGCAACCGGCATGGCCCTTCTTCTGCAAAGCGGCCTGACCCCTAACACAGCTTTTTTGGCCTGTGTCAAGGACATTCAACTGTTTTTTCTTACACAATTTCGCATTCTGGCTTATTTTTTGTATCGATTTTTGCGTTTTTTGACGCATTTCCTCCCTACTCGTACTGGGTCAGTAAAGTGGTAGGCTTTTGAAAAGGATTCAATTTCTGTTTTTTTTTTTTTAAGTTTGTTAAATATTTAACAAATCAAAATATTCCTAATAAAGCGAGACTTGTCTTTCTATCTCATCCTACTACATTTATTTAATAATGCCATCCAAGCCATTAAAAATAATGACATTAGACGATTATTATGAGAGGCCCCAAAAAGTCAGAGAAAAACAAGCCAAAGAATGAGAGAGCAAAACAAAACCAAACCAAACAACAAAACATAATGTCAGTTAACGCTGTTAAAGTGAAAGTTAACAAAAAAAAAAAACAGTGCAGAATAGCCCCAGTCACTGCAAAAGAAAGACAGAAAGGAACGAAAAGAAAACAAAAAGAAGAAAAACAAGAAAAGAAATTACAAGTCAGGCCTGTTAAAGAAGCCAAATGGATACCACATGGTGGTAGTCCAAAGGGGTCTCAGAATCTTAAATATTCTCCCAATGAATTAATATGAAAGTAAAGCTTACAGTAAAGAAATATGTTAGGGCTACGTCTATGCCCATGATGTAGAGTGATGAGACGTGCATATGCAGTAAGTTATGTTAATAACATACTATGCCACGCCACGACGCTTTTGGCTCGCATTGCCTCGACTCGCCTCAAATATTTTCAGGTTACTTTTGACGTGTTAGCGACTCTCGAGC
Source organism: Drosophila neocordata (assembly GCA_018903615.1). NCBI lineage: Eukaryota > Metazoa > Arthropoda > Insecta > Diptera > Drosophilidae > Drosophila > Drosophila neocordata. Next base: position 577,346 of record JAEIGI010000011.1, read on the forward strand.
GTCTGTGAGACTCCGTCTCTTGCCATTGGAACTGAGCAATTTGGAGCCCCCCATTCAGTTGTTTAAGACCATGCGAGGCGCTTGGACGCAAGCCCAGTTTCACGTTAACAACACCATATTCAAACCACATTTAGACCGGCCTCTCCACAACCAGTGCAAACTAAATAAGGTAAACGAAAGTTATTGTTAACCAAATTGTGTGAAATTGGCACGTGAGGAATATACAATTTTTCTTCGATCACACTATTCGATTTGATTAAGTTTTATATTTGGCTCTTCAAAAAACGGATCATCCTCCTGGATATTCATAGATTTCTTACACAGAATTCCTTTGGTAAGTGTACGATATAAATTGATTGAAGTTAAGTGATAAATTGAATGAAAGTTATTTTGAAATTGGGAACAATGCCATAAAAAGCAAAGGTATGATGGTGGGATACATCGATGTATGTACATACATGCATACATACAGTTGTATGAATATGTCAATGAAAGTGCCTTATCTGTCTTAATCACATGGTCTTTGTAGATTTGGTAGATGCGTCACTTTCCCAAAACGAAATTGGCAAAATAAACAAGTTATATATAATATATATTGTAATGTCATATTAATTATTTTTGTTTTCTATATATTTGTTTTCTTAAATATCGGTTTTTTGTTTATTGTATTTTATTGTTTTGATTTTCAAATTTGATTAACCATCTTGTTTTCGATTTGTATTTGAATTACTCTAACAATATTTGCAATATTTTAGAAATTAAATGCAAATGCAATTGGTTTAAAATTTTATTGTCTCAAATCGAACAATAAGTCTTAACGTCGATAAGCAAAAAATCTTATAATTTGCCCCGATTTCAGAAAAGATCTCATCAATGTAAACAAACTTTCTTTTCTCTGTACCTTTCTTTCATGACATCGATGCATATAGACGTGAGCTCTTTTGCTCTGCTTTAGCTATGTCGCAGGCTGCCACGCCCAAAGCAACAACAATATCGACTGACCTGCCACCTGGCTTCGATCCCACCGCTGAGGCAGCTGAGAAAAGTCTGTGCTTTAGGGGCTTCTGGGCTTGGTTTGTCCTCCTTCTGCTGATTGCTGTCTGTACATTCGTTGTAATGTGGTTGCTCCGCAAATTGATACAGGGTCCCGTGTACCGCAAGACGAATCGCATTGATGGCAAAGTGGTTATTGTTACCGGCTGCAATACTGGTATTGGCAAAGAGACGGTACTTGAATTGGCTCGCAGGGGAGCCAAAATTTATATGGCCTGCCGTGATCCTGGTCGTTGTGAGGCGGCACGAGTAGAGATCATCGATCGCACGCAGAATCAACAACTCTTTAATCGCACCCTGGACCTGGGTTCATTGGAATCTGTAAGAAATTTTGTCACCCGTTTCAAAGCTGAAGAATCACGCCTGGATATACTGATCAACAATGCGGGAATTATGGCCTGTCCCCGTTCACTGACCGCCGATGGTTATGAGCAGCAATTTGGCGTCAATCACTTGGGTCACTTTCTATTAACGAATTTACTGTTGGATCGTTTAAAACACTCAACACCTAGCCGCATTGTGGTGGTCAGTTCAGCGGCTCATATTTTTGGTAAAATCAATCGGGAGGATTTGATGAGTGAGAAGAAATATAGCAAATTTATGGGCGCTTACAGTCAATCGAAATTGGCAAATATTTTGTTTACCCGTAAATTGGCAACTCTATTGAAAGATACTGGTGTAACAGTAAATTGCTGTCATCCCGGTATAGTGCGCACTGAATTGAATCGTCATTTTTCGGGACCCAATTGGATGAAAAGTTGCTTGAAAGTCGTCTCATTGGGTATATTTAAGACACCGCGAGCTGGAGCACAGACCTCATTGCGTTTGGCGCTTGATCCATCTTTGGAAAAATCAACGGGTGGCTATTATTCGGATTGTATGCGATGGCCCTTAGTGCCTTGGGCTAAAAATACGGAAACAGCTGATTGGTTATGGCGTGAGAGTGAGAAATTGGTGGGTCTGCCGCCAATTGAACCAACAAACGCTGCACAGAATGGTTCTGGATCAACGGCTAATGGAACGGGCACAGCCACAGGGCATTCCGATAATGTTGAGACTGTTGTAGTTAATCGTTCATAATACATAGTTGTAGTCATAGTCGTCGATTATATAAATAAAATTGAAGGCTTTATACACCTTAATGGAAGGAAACACTTGGAATTAAAATGGGCCATTCACAGTTGTTCCAAAATTTCTTTAACCTTTTGTACCTTTTGCAAATCTTCTCAGGTTCACTTGAGGTCACAACCTGTGTCTACATTTATGTTAATAACACCATTTTTTTTTTTTTTATTTTGTTAACTTTGTGTTTAAGTTAAAAGTCCCCATTAAAATAACGAGGTAGAAAATACACTATCTCTAACCTTATCCAACAAATTAATTGTTTTCGTTAGACATGACAATCAACAAACAGATATGTATGTAGATACATAGAGAAGAAAAAGATAAATAAACCGAAGTTTTAATTCCCTTTACTATTAATATAAAAATTAAAAATTCACATTCTATACATTTAAAAAAATAACAATTTGGATGTACATACATATGTATGTATACATACATATACGTCTGTATTCGATACAAACCTAGAACTTGGGAGAAACTCAAGTGCATTTTATAACTCTTATGCCAAGTATCCAAAATTACGATCACAAAGCAAAATCAATGAAAACGACGTTCTGGTCTTTCGACGCCAAGTTGCAGTATCTCGTGACGTACATAGTTTACAGTCATTTCGTCTTTCTGTCGCTCCGTCATTGAGTCAATTTGACTGTAAATTTTGTTGCGCGTTCCTTCACATGCCATTAACATTAACAAAAAAAATTTTGCCAATATAAAGTCGACGACTTGCTACCCCGTAATGATTAAATGAAATAAATGATGGTTATTTAAAATTAAGTAATTTCTTATTTAAATCTTCTTATTTTAACTCCTGAATCCATCACCTAGAAAATAGTACTATAATTTGTACCTTTTTTTCAATATTTTTGTTCTAACTAAAAGTTGATGGCCAAAAATGCAATCGTTGCAATTTTGAGACTCTGATATACTGTATTCCCATGTGTACACGGTATAAAAAGCATAGAGAGTGAAATAAAGAAAAAAAAAAGCAAAGAGAGAAAGAGTTTAAGTTAAACCCACCCCAGGCCAATGGGGTTCGTGCTGGTACATTAGGTTCTTATGCATTTTTTTCACAAATATTTAACAATTAATTGGGTATACTTAATATTGCAAGTCCAGTTTTGGTACGCAATAGTTTAAAGACCTTGGTAAAAGCGTTGAGTAGACAATTTTATCAGTCAATTTAGATTTTTGTTGTATGGCAAATATTTTGTACAAAACAAAAATGCAGTGAAGGGTTAATACCATCAGCAATTACACAAAAATTGCATGGAAATTTCCACTGTTATGAGTATTTCGTTCTCTTGCTTACGTATTGCCTCTGTGCTCCTCTCCAACAATTGCATTTCGATGTGTAAAAATGGGATATGAAATGATTTCTAGTTATTATCTCATTCAATTTACTAACTTTTCAATGAACTATCTGTACATTCACTTAATTCTTATCAATAAATATTTCAAACAATTAATTTATATTTCATCAATGGAACATGATCGAAGGGCTAATACGTCATAGTAAATATTTTTAAAACGTTTTGAAATATCCAATTAACGTTAAACTAGAAAGTTCGTTCTTAATTTTAAAAAACTGATTGGCTAAAATTTCATCAGAGGATCATTGCATATTTCAGAAATACATAGATTGTGATTCATGATTCAAAAATTTTACATTGCTACCAACATGGACCCCTGCTCAAAGGAAATTCAACCATAAACCGTTCATAATTGTAAGCCAAATTATTTTGGATTAAATGTCAAAAATCTATTCTACGTCATTAACAAGCAAATTAAAGAGATTATAAATTTAAATACATACACACATATGTACATACATATGTATGTAAATATTATACAATGAGTCAAAATCAAAAAAGCAACCACTTTTGCCCTGGCTTCTAGTTTTGTCATTCATTCTTTTTGCTTTCTTCTAAATTGGTTCAAGGTCGAAGCGCTAGATATGTACATACATACATACATAAATCACATGTATGTATGTATGTATTTGCTTTGCCTATAAATTAAGGCAAAAAGAAATAACAAAAACAGTTGTATGTAGTATTTTCTCTCTTTGTTTTGTTTTTTGTAAATTGCATCTCATTTTGTAAGTCATTGGGAGTGCAAATACACGTGTACATTTGCCTACAAATTATTTGAAAATAACGGTATTTAATACAAATGCATTCCTACATAAAACATATTTGTGTGTGTGTACAATATGAATGCATCCATGTAGACACATACATTCATATACATACATACATATATATATGTACATACATACATATACATACATATATGCCCAAACGCATTAGTCCACTTGTCAGGAACTCTTTCAAAGATTCTTAAGTACCCTCACGTATTTTTGAGGTGAGACATTCTAACATTTTTAATTGCATCTGCATGTAAACATATTTAAATATTCAACGATAATTTGATTAACAAAACATAAGATTTTAAGTGGACAGTCCTTGTAACACACATGCATACAAATATATTTCTGCATGTACATACATACATACATGTGTATGTATGTATGTCTAAAAGTACAGTATTGTTTCGAGTGGGTAGCGTCAACATTTGATACCCACAATTCTGTTAAACAGTGTAAATGCATTTTAACGAGTTCGAGAAAATTTTCTTTAATGGCTTGATAATACAATACATTTCATTCGCATTCGCAGCCACCCAAAAATTGCTTGGCGACGTGACAAAAATGTTATAGACCCGAGTATCAACCCAGAGCCCAACAGCCCCAGCGTTTTTTTCTATACATTTATACGTATGTATGTATATATATTGCAACAAAGAAAAAAAAGAGTAGAAGTAATATGCGTTCCATAAATACAGATGGTCGACTTTTAAATATTCTAGACGTTAAATAAAAAATGGAAAAGCGAATCACATAAAAGTAATCACTCCCAATTACCTGCATATGGATCAGAAAAACAAATACACATATGCATACATGAATATAAAGCAAGGAGTTGGGTAAATGTTCTCTCTTGTCTATTTGGTTTCAAAAAGTAATTTCAAAAAAGCCCGCTAAAAAGAACAAAAACTATAGATGGCGCCGGTAAATTTATCGGGTTCGGAAAATCGCTGTTAAGCTCCCAGTATTTTAACAGACTGCAAAAACTCGCTGCTATGTACCCAGTATTTTAGTAGATTAAGTAAACTCGCTGTTAAAGCTCCCAGTATTTTAACTGGCCCAAAAACGAGTGGAAAAAAACCATCGATGCCATATCGTTATTACAGACCATCTCTACTGTATTAGCAGCATTGCCACTAGTTGTCAAAAAAAAAAATTGTGGGCACATAGCCGTGGGAAAAAGTACCAAATCTCGCAAAAAAATTAGTGTTGACTATTGCCAGCGAAAAGACACGGCGCGCCAAAAGAAATCCTAAATTTATAAACAAATTAGATTTTCCCGTAGCGCACAAAGAAGACATTGCCAACGACACCAAAACGGTCGTTGTACCGAGGGTAGACGAGAAGGGAGAGACGCCATAGCCGAACGCCACGCTGAGGGAAAACAGCAGGACCGATAAAGGGATTGAAATTCTACCAATTTCAAGTATTCGAGTTGTCAAAATGAACGCTAAGCGCATTAAATACACAACTTTATCCAGTCCTGTGGATGGCGTTGTCAAGGAGGAAATTGTTCCAGTTATCATTCAGCACGATGCCGAAGATGTTGATGGATCAGGCGGCGAAACCCAATATACGTATGCCTATACTACTGCTGACGATGATGATGACCCAGAAGCCACGGCCGTCTCGCTAGCCAATGCCCAGGAAGTAATCATCGATGAGAACGGGCATGCTGTGACTCTGCAACAGCTGGTAGAGAATAGCACCGTTGAGGAAGTGGAGACCATTGAACAGGGCGACGGCACCCACACTATTCTACATATAGTGCCCAATCTGAGTGTTCAGGGTCATCATGGCGAATTGGAAGAGGTAGACGAGGATGACCAACTGGAGGAGCTGGAACAGGAGCATGAAGAAGGCGATGAAATTGAAGATGAAATAGTAACAGTTGAGCAAGGGGATCTTGGCGATGAAGAAGACGACGAGGAGGTTGGCGATGTGATCGAGGGCGTGGAAGAGGGCGATGATGACATGAGTTCATTGGTGTTTGAGGGGACAATCGATCACCAAGATGACTCTAATATGCAATCCGATGCGCATGGCCGCAACAAGACATTTTATTGCCCAAATTGTGGCAATTGCTACAGTGCCGCAGGTTCTCTCAAATTGCACATGCGTGCTTGCTTACGTCAACGCAACGAGGTATCCGCTGAGGAGCGTAAATGTAAGGTTTGCGGCAAAGTCTTTAATTCAGTCGCTTACCTTAAGGAGCACATGATGCGCCATACGGGCGAGCAGCCTTTCCGCTGCACCCGCTGCTATCGCAAATTTGTCGATGAGGCCAAATTCAAGGCACACATGGATGCCCACAAGCATCAGGATAAACTTGAAGCAGAGGCGGTTGCTCTGGCTTCTCAGCACGGCGGCAAAAAGGTCGTTGTTAAAGAATTCAATTGCTCATTCTGTACCCAGAATTTCACTGTGGTTTTCGATGTCGGTCAGGTGAAGCGTCGCTATGCCTGCGACTCCTGTCGCGACAAATACTCCAATGCCGAGGCTCTGCGCCAGCACAAACAACAAATGGAGGAGAAACGTGAATTTAGCTGTGAGCGTTGTGGAAGGAAATTCGTCTTTGAGGGCTTTTTGCAACGTCATTTACCCAACTGTGACGGAAGTATTAAGCGTCGTCGTGATATGAAGTAGGCAAGGTGGCAGCAACGTCATGGCAGGGCAAAGCAGAAAGTTGAGATGGTTGCCCCCAAAGAGGAGGAGGAGGAGGCGGAGTTGGACGATGCGTTGCCGCCCTTGCCTTACGTTGTTTTAAAACGGGAACAAGGAGAGCTAGAGCAGCAGGAAGACGAGGAGGAGGTGCAGTTAGAATAAAAGAAGTTAGAGTAGAAAAAAATGATCTACTTGCACTACTACTGTGACCCCACCCATCGAAAATGGTTTGGGTTATTGGTTACTTATACATATTTACTTTCCAAATTATTTCAATTTTTTTTTGTTTTTCTCAAAAATTTTGTTAATGATAAAAAACGTCAGAAATAGACGATTGGAGGAATTCTCGGTGGACAATGTATAGCTTACATTTAAATAGAACTAACAATTTAATAATACATATATTTAAAACAACAAAAATATAGCTATTATATGTAACACCCCTCATATCCCCACTTCAACTATCGCAATGAATAAACTCGATGTTGACATCCTAAAATAGGAAACAAAATCTTTTCAGAAATCTTTTATTTGTGTATGGATAACGATATTATGTGGGAGGCGCTCATTTAGGAATTTGAATTTATTCGCCAGCATTTGGCAACTCCACCATCATATAACCTTTGCTAATCTGGTAACCTTCGACTCAGCCGTCCATCTCTTCGGGACACGTTCAACACCGTATTTCAAAAACGAAAACTTTGTATATTTTTTTTTAAATGTTGCAAATATTTATGACCAGATATATCTACATATTCTATTTCAATTTTCATAGATTTAATGTTTAATTGTATAAGAGGAGATTGATTATCATTCCCTCTTGTGAAACAATTTTTAGCAAGTCGTGTTGGATACATCAAAGACTAAAAAATTAAAACATTTGTTTTTTTTTTTATCGATGTCGACCAATTTTAGATATAATTGAGTCTGATTTTTAACCCTTACGCCCCTTTAGGCAAATTCTATAGACAACAAAAAAATTAAAGAAAAGTTCACAATATGCATTTAGCTAAGCAGGAGATGCAGAATGTGCCAATGGACGCCTATGACCAGAGCTTAAGGTGGGCACGCTTGGCATACGATTTCCAATCGCTATGGGCGTAGAACTCCTTGAAAATGGGTGTGACTAGTGTGTCAGCAGGCAGAGTTTTGAATACGGGCTCACCATACCAGGTACCCACCTGAAACAGGAAAAACACAAATAAAGTATTATATATTATAACACATCGATAAAAAGCTTTGCTTTACCTCCCAACCGGGCACATTCTTCATCAGTTCAGCCTCCTCATCACGATTCCGACGCAACTGACGGAGGAATTCACGATCCCGTTCAGCTATCAGAATAGGAAAGATGACATTTTGGGCAGAACGCATCTCAATCTCATCCCGCTTAACCTTCTTGGCTGTCAGATAATAGATACCCAGTCCTACAGTAGTAACTACCACATACGTGCCAATCATGGTAAACCCAGTGAAGTAGCTCTTAGGAGGCACACGTAAAAAGGGAATTTTCTTGTAGCCACCAGGAGGAGGCATGTCCTGTTTAGGGGGCACATGTGGCACGGCCGCGGCCATGTTGTACTGCTGAAATTGTTGAGGGGACATATTAAGCTAGCTGAACAGAAGCTTTTTAAAAACTTACTTTGCTTAGGTTGTAAAGGACAAAAAACTGGCCAGTTAAAAAATATTCACTTTTGCATAACAGACCAGGGCTGGCAAAAATAATAATTTCTGAGTAGGGCTACTTTCTTAAATTTTGCCTGTTATCGATAAATATCTTACGAGGGTAAGAAATATATCGAGATTTGAGAACGCGGAAATATTTGACAGTGTATTAAATATGTTTTAACTATCACCTATTTCTTGAAAACATATATGAAAAAATGGTACACTTTGGCGTAAATCTTACTTGTGTTTAATATTGAACAATACACCGATGCATTTGTCTATCCACTTTGTCCTAACCTATCGTTCATTTGAAGAAAATCATACCAAATGGTAAATCAATTAAAAAGCTCCTAAAGCAAACATCATATGATGATTCTACCGCGGGTATCTGCATTATTATCCAGTTTGAATACTGGAAAAGTGTCAATTTAGTATTTTTTATTCTTTACATTTAAGTGTTAACATAATACTCATTCGAGAGTCTGCAAAACAACAGTTATGTGCGCTACCAAGCTAGTGATAGAAAATCGATATGAAGAGCGATCGATAAGTAAGCAATTAACCTTTCCTAAGTTAAGTTGGCAACACTGCTTGGCGGTTCATTCAGTTGCCGCGCAGCTGCCGTTAAAGAAGGGAGTGTGAGAGAGAGAGAGAGAGAAGGAAACATTATTTTTGCGCTCACCCACAAGAAAAGAAAAAGAACCACCAAACGCCACAAAGGAAAAAGAACATTTTCACATCGGAAAATAAAATTTTTTTCTGTGTGTGTTGTGTGTGCAATTTGTTTTAAAAGTGTGACAAAAATTTGAACAACGTTCGTTCGCTTAATAGTGTTTTTTTCTCTCAGCCAAAAAGAAGATTTTAAGTAATAATCATGTCGCTCTATCGCATTTCCGCACGCAAATTGGTCGAGGCACAGGTGAGTTTACAACAAACAACAAATATGAGCTTACCAACAGATTCATTCTAACTGTAAAGTGAGTTGACACTGTTTAATAGAAAGCGCCAACTCTACACGCCACGCCAAAAATTATGCCATGTGCTTGCGATTACGAGAGTCATTCGTATCGTTTGATTTGGGGTTTTTTTTTTACCGTAGTTGTAACTTTTTTTTTTTGCTGATAGTCCTGTTGAGGGTGGTGGAGGGCTTTATCATTATTACTATTTTCAGCATCTCTTATCAACAAATGGTATTTTACTTGTACTTTTGGCAATTAGCCTATTACATAATCTTCTCGCAATGTTGAATTTTTAAATTTGTTCTATTTTGGCAAAGCGAATTTATTTTGGTTATAAATAAAATTCGTATCACTTACGAAAGTTTAATGAACTTTTTTTGGTTGTTCCTTTTACATGAGGAAGATACTTTTAGAAATTTCCATAAAAGAGCGTTCTTCTTAAACTCAGGCCTAAACCATGCGGCCTTAAAATCTTGTAATTCTTACAACAACAAAAACACCATTAACGTTTGGCTCTCTTCCCAGGTAGCCAGCTATATTTTTTTTTTGTTCTGACCCGCTCTCTTTGACTCTCATCTGAAACATTTGGGCAGCGTCGTTGTCCATAAGCGTTCGCGTGGGGGTTGTTTACAAAACGAGAAAATGACCTTGTTTGGATCTTGAAAAATTTATAGTTGTTATTTATTTTTTACACAAGGTGCATTATAAGATTATACATCCATTAGGTCTAAAGATGCTTATTAGTTAACATGTATACAGAATTCTTGACTACGCCTTTGTCGACTCATTACCCCCTATATCACATGTGCTGTTGTGTGCTGCGTTTTCTCTTTTTGGCAAAGAACCGTTTTTGTTTTCTGCTCCCGTTTTTTCTATCTCTCTTTCACTTGAAGAATATTGTCCGTCGAATGACCTTAAAGTAGAGGCACCTTCCCGCTATTCCACCACCCACTGCAGAAATGCAATATACCCCACCGATACATTCACACACACTTCTAAGTGTGTATATGCCAAGATTATGTAACGGCAAATTTTTAATACGCGGAAAATCAATATAATATACCCCCTCGACACCCACAAGCTTACCCACAGGCATATTGATATAGAGACCTAGCCAGGACGAGCCTCCTTTTTATAAAAAAGGTTTTTCGGGGGATGGTTGCTGCTATTTCCTTTACTTTTTCGTATATTTTCCCTATTCCTGTGTTTTTGTTTTCGTAATCTGAAATGCCAGAAGTGATGGCCCCTTACACAAAACTTTTTGGCATTTTGCCAATTTTTCTTTTGGCTGACGTACATACATAAAAAAATTTATGTATTATTTGGGGCGTTGTTTGTATGTGGATTCTCCACCTAAAAATATAATGAAAACTGAGAAAAATTTTACTTTTCAATAGAACTAAAATTTGCATATTTTGTTTTGTTTCTCTCTTTCGCTCCGTATCTCTAACCAAATAACAAACACGCGAATGAGCTTTATTTTTTTTTATCGCCTGTCTGCTAAATGCCTACGTCATTATGATCATACGTGACGTATATTACGTAACAATAACTAACTAAAAGCCCTTTTAACCAAATAAGAGTGAGTGAGTAAGTGTGTGAGATTGATTAATACAGGAAAAGAGTCAGTGAGAATAAGAGAGAGTAGCGGTAAAGAGACGTTGTGAAGCGCCTTCGCCCACCAGCTGATCCAACTGATTGCATAAGTTGAAAAGAGCCACAAAAATTAATATGCATTAAAAAAAATTGACTATTTTGAATACTATACAAATTGAACAAAGCTCAAGTGGGCACTTTTCCAGCAACAATTCTTTCCCACCTGCGTTTAAATTCGGCATTGTTGGCATTGAAATTCTTTTAGTTATGCTCAAGTGGCCAGATAACAATACCTCAATATAAGAGTCAGCTGGAACTTTCATCGACGTCATGGAAAGTTTGTTTGATCGAGCGAGGGGAGATCATGTGATGATAATGTGAAATTTTCCTTTTTGGCATTTTGTCCTTTTCTATACTTTACTACCCAAAACATTTCATATTAGCAATGACTATGTAACCGTAGGTTACGTAATAATATTAGTAAAAATTGTTTTCAATATGTATATACATATTTGTATTTAAAGTATTTGTATATCATCAGCCATTATATATTTTTCAACTAAGATTAATTTGGTAGTTTAATTACATAAATTTACCCATAGGGTATAATAAACGTCAGTGTTAGGGCCACCGACTTTATTAGTTTTCTTGGGGGCCTATCAATCTACATACATACATACATACATACATTTTTTAGTATATACACACAGTACATACATAGTTACATACATAGTTACCTAAACGTGTGTTGATAAGCATAGCAAATTTTGTCAAGGCACATGATCGAAATTATACAAACACAGATTCACAAACGGACAGGCAGACAAGCCGACCCACCAGGTAGAATGCTTTGATACCACAAAAGCTTCCCGTTATAACAAAATATAAAAAGTGTTAATTCAATAAGTTTTTGATAATGAAAACACAAACACATACGCATATACATACATACATATACATATGTAGTATGTACATACATACATATATATAATATTTCGCAATGCGCATTTTCAGTTAATATTTAACAAATTGTCAACAAATGTTTCTATGAATAGAACAAATAACTAATTAGTATTAGGGGTTGAGGTAAAGCTCAGTAGAATACTTTAGAGGAACGACTTAAAATTTTCATTTTGATTGATGACATTGATAGATACATAAATAAAAAAAATTAAATGAGAGAAGGAACCAGTGTATGAAGGGAATTCTGATACTGAGATGATGATTGGAGGAAATTGTTGAATAATGAGTATAATCACTTAATTGTTAGTTGGCAATGAAGGATAATACTTTCAAAGTGACGAAACTTTGATAAGGAAAATGATGGGAATTCGAGCGAATGGTTAAATCGAGTAAAAATCAACACACATTATAATCAATTCCTTTAATCTTAAGTGTATGAAAATCGCATGGATAATAATTTAACAGTTATCGAGTTTTCAGAATGTTTACTTTTTACTGTCTGGTTAACCCATTCTTTTACCTACCAACAAGGTGAACACTCTCGTAACCCTCCAAATTTGCATCTATATATATATATATACACACACACACACATCATTAATATCATTGAACTGTTCAGACAGAGATTAACGATCGCTGGATCAAGTGCTTCCCCAGTCATTTTTTTTTTTTTTTTTTTTGTTACTGAAAATACGACGTGACGATGAGTTGTCTGAACGGCGGATTTAACCACTCAAGATATTGTTTTTATTCCCTCATACGCGAACTTGTTTTTTGTGTAAGTATTGTAAAACTTAAAAAGACGGACTCGGCAACAGAGTAGATTGCGACGGTGACAATGATGAAGCGGGGGCGGGGAGGCTGATATGATATGCTGCCAATTCAAGGGAGGTAGATTACGTCACTCAACGATGTACTGTATTTGCCTTTGGCATCTGTGTTTTATGAAAAAAACAAAAAAAAAAAAAAAAACAAAGTAAACTTAATTAAGGCATTTAATTCTGGAAGAGAATAATGAGTGACAGTCAGAGAACGCGCTGGAGAAACAGCGACTAATGGGGATGTAATTACAAAAGTCTCTATAAATTGAATACAACACGAAACGCTGGTTAACAGTCAAGGCCACGAATGAACGAGATATAAACCTTCATACATACAGATATATAGAGAGCGTTAAAGTTTACGTTTAAATAAATAGTTACAACCATTCTATTAACCCATAAAAAAAAAAAACAAATGATCATGATCATTCGTAATCCGCTAAGTCCGTCACTCATTCCGCTAGATCACCTTGATGTGTCCCAACTCTACGCTGAATTCGCGCAAATAAAACTAAATGATGTACAATAGAAGTTTGTCGCGTGCATTAAAAATGAAAACAAACACACACGAACATTATTTTATTTTGCACATATTCAATATATAGCGAGACAACATATATTAGATGGATTATGTAACATGATCAGATCAGATCAGATCACAGAGATCAGATCATTCGACTCTACGCAGGAACTAGACAGCCAACACACGACTTTGCCCACTTCCTTAATGACCATGTCACATCTCCCCAATATGTATACGTATATATATATATATTTATATATATGTATATAGTCTCATAGAACAAGCGATAATTATTTGCGCGTGAGACCTTCAAAATAAAAAAAAAAAAACCTTTATCAGCGGGACGCGCGCGCGCTTGCCAGAGAGCTGCTCCCCCTACCCAAAGAAAGCTCCTAACTAGGCAGCGACACAACCTACTAATCTGATTATGTTCATGACTTATACTTGTTAATATGTATTGTATACAATTTTCGCTATGCTAAATGAAACAAAGGCAAAGAACAACATTATATATAAATACATATATATATATATATGTATATATATTAGTGTATAAAAGTATTCGTATGTATATATATGTAGATAAGATAAGTACGTGCGTTTTGCATGGTTACGCAAGCCCTTAAAACAAGGAGAGCGTATTATTAGTATTTTATTATCAACATGAGAGGCAATATAATTTATAAACTTAAAATTATGACAATCTTTAATAGAACTGAGTGTTTCATTAGCTATAAAGAGAAACCTGAAGTATTTATGATTGTGCCTTTTTTTTTTTTTGCATATAAGTTATGAGTTTAAAATTGGATAATGAAAAGCAATAAGGTCGACAATCTTATTGACATTGATTTAAGTTGGCTAATTTGAAAACAAATTACCAAACAAATAAAATGAATTTATTTCCGTTTTAACAAAAAATTACATACATATATATAGGAGTAAAATATTCTCTATTTTTTTTATTGTATTATTATTATTTTTTATATTTTGTTTTTTATTATTTCTTTTAGTTTTTGCTAACACGCGTAGTGTATCATAAAAAGATATACATACATATGACAGCTCAATTAGCAAGTTCTCTTTCAGGTTGGTAATTGAAATTTATGGTAATAGTAACTTGGCTTTGCGGTTGGTTTCGCTAGCAACTCAGACGATAAATTATCGTTTTGTTCGGCGTAAGTCAGAGCTGAGAGAGATTGTATTACCACAAATGGATTAACCACATTAACAGTTCAAGTTAGCATAATAGCAAGCATTTTTGGCTACATTGTTTTATTCTTGTCAATATTTTTGTATCGCTCATTATCGATAATTGATATGCATGATAATAATGATGATGACGATGCGCACGTCAAATCTACATATTATATTTTTTATCAATGAAATACGAGTTTTTTTTTTGTTGATCCAACCGGTTAAGTGGTTTGCGAATGTCGAGCAAGCGGAGGAATGGTGGAAGAGTGTGAAGAATCCCCCGCTTTCTGTATATAAATCAATGTGCAGACTCCCAGAGCATGCAATTTAATTTGCACAGCAACCAATGTGAGGCAGCTCTTAACGCATACTTATGTATATACATATGTATGTACATACATATATGTATACATACATGCACACGTAGCAAAGGCGAACGGCGCCGCAAGTTCACTTGGTTAATTGAATTTGTTGACCCACTAGCACAGGCAGCAACAAAATGCGGCGGCGACTGTCAATCAAAATACAAAATACAACAATTTGAAAACCGTACTTTGTGCTACAAACGAACGGAACAATCGGACGGACTGTCTTTATAAACGGACTTGTGTGTGGATTCCATTTCCATTTCGATAGAGATCACCACCTCACACTAGGTGTGTGGTTTTTTTATTCTTATTGGAATTTTCCCCTGTTGTTGTTTTTGCAACAACCAGTCATCACCAGACAGAAGCAAGACAGGTCTGAGCGCCGTTAGGTTTTTATACTCTGTTCTCAATTGAGTCAATGCAAACGACGCGGCGATCTTCTCATTTTTTGTAGTGCGTGGGCAGAATTTAGCAAGTTGTTGTTGTTAGGGAGAAAAGAAAGTTATTTTTGCTAAGTGATATCGTTAAAGTCGATCGCCTGACTTTATTGATAAAATTTCTTTCTTTTTATTGTTGCGGTCAAATTAGCGCTGAACTTTTAGAGACGCGCGCGTGTTGTCTTGGTTCCTATTTTAGAGTTGGCGCATTCATCGTTCTCTCATTCGATTTGTATCTCTGGTTCATTGAACCAGTGTTTTGCGGCAAGGGAACTTTTGCTGTTATCACAAAATATACATATGTATGCATATTTATTTTAATTTTATATTAAATTTTAACATGTGTGTAAACAAATTTCGTTATTTCTTCTGTTTTCCTTTTTCGTCGAAAACTGCACAAGGTTGTTAGCTTTAGATATCTTCAAAGACTTGTGGCACTCTCATCGTTATATTGAAATTCAAGATACACGTTCCACATACATAAACCCTTCCTGTAAACCATTTCTATTATTTACATTAAAATAAGAAATCTTAGTAATGGGGGGGACTTCGAAATGAGATTAGAAAAACGGGCGGAACTGGTTCTTGGCCGGACTAACTTTCTCTCTTTAATATTGAGCCGGAGAGAGAAAGAGTGAATCGCTTTCCTCTCAGCTGAGTCATGGAAATACTGCAAGATCTTTGCCTCCTGCTGCTTATCTTTATCAGCCGTGCCCAGACGAGACCAGATGAGACGAGACGTGACGCTCGTCTTCGTGCAATGTCAAGCGTGAAATATTCTACGTGTATGTACACATATACACATCATTGCAACGCTCAATGACGGGAATTGATGGATTGGGAAAGATTGTTTGTTTTTGTTTTTGTTTTTTTAATGACGGACGCGACGATAACGATGCAATGCTATGGCGTAACGGTAGTTAATCTGTATTTTAATTTCTGTCTGCGTTTCAGAAACTGCCCAATGTGGGATCGTATGTGCGTTTAATTTCTGCCGACGGTCGCAGCCTGCGAGATGTCTTGGCCGCCAAGGTGCCCCAGGAGCAGGAGCGTGTTAAGAATTTCCGCAAACAGCATGGCTCCACTAAAGTCGGTGAGACCACTATTGACATGATGTACGGCGGTATGCGCGGCATCAAGGCCCTTGTCACGGAGACATCTGTGTTGGATGCTGATGAGGGTATTCGTTTCCGTGGCCTCTCCATTCCGGAGTGCCAGAAGGTGCTGCCCGCTGCCGATGGCGGTACCGAGCCACTGCCCGAAGGACTGTTTTGGTTGCTATTGACCGGCGAAGTGCCAACTAAGTCTCAAGTGCAACAACTGTCCCGCGAATGGGCTGAGCGTGCCGCCCTACCCCAGCATGTTGTTACCATGCTGAACAACATGCCAACCACTCTGCATCCAATGTCGCAATTAGCCGCCGCTGTTACGGCCCTCAACCACGACAGCAAGTTCGCCAAGGCCTATTCCGATGGTGTTCACAAGAGCAAGTACTGGGAATATGTCTATGAGGACAGCATGGATCTGATTGCCAAACTGCCAGTGGTGGCTGCCACCATCTATTGCAACACTTATCGCGGCGGCAAGGGCTCTCGCTCCATTGATTCCAGCCTGGATTGGTCTGCTAACTTTGTGAAAATGCTCGGTTACGACAATGCCCAGTTCACCGAACTGATGCGTCTGTATCTGACCATTCACAGTGATCACGAGGGCGGTAATGTGTCAGCCCACACAGTGCATTTGGTTGGTTCCGCTCTCAGTGATCCCTATCTGTCATTTGCCGCTGGCATGAACGGTTTGGCTGGTCCATTGCACGGTCTGGCTAACCAGGAGGTGCTCATCTGGCTGCGTAAGCTCCAGAAGGAGGCTGGCAACAATCCATCAGAGGAGCAATTAAAGGAGTACATCTGGAAGACACTGAAGTCTGGACAGGTAAGTTTTTTGTTAAACCTGACGAGAACATAAGAAACTTAAATTTGTTTTTGTTATGAAAGGTTGTGCCCGGTTACGGTCATGCTGTGCTCCGCAAGACCGATCCCCGTTATACCTGCCAACGCGAGTTTGCGCTCAAACATCTGCCCGACGATGAGCTATTCCAGCTGGTGTCCAAAATCTACAAGGTTGTGCCACCAATCCTAACTGAAACCGGCAAGGTTAAGAACCCCTGGCCCAATGTAGATGCCCACTCTGGTGTCCTCCTGCAATACTATGGCATGAAGGAGATGAACTATTACACCGTGCTGTTTGGTGTTTCCCGTGCTCTTGGTGTGCTCGCTTCTCTGGTGTGGGATCGTGCTCTTGGTCTGCCCATTGAGCGTCCCAAATCGCTGTCCACCGATCTGCTGGTCAAGACGGTGCAAAAGTAATTCAGAAGATGAGTTAGCGGGGAAGATGGCTTATAAGCGTTCAATGACGATGATAATGATGATGGTGGAGAGAGGTTGTCGGTTGTCTGGAGGTGTGCATTAACAGCGGCGGAGGAAGGAAGTTCAAATGCAGACGCAGAAGAGGCAAAAAAATATATGCAAAAAATATTTAGGCAATAGCAAAGTAATAGACGTGAGAGGAGCAAGAGAGGACTAGGACGAGAATAAAGTTCAGGTTGATGTTAATTGATGAATAGCGACGATTATGATGATGATAATGATTGATTGATGATCATTTGATAATATTGATGATATTGATGCGTTTTTCGACGTAGTTGTATATGGAGGAACAGCCAACCAAAAAATATTTATCAAAAATAAACAACAACAATAAGAACAATATACAAAAGCAACATAAAACTGCAACAGCAAAAACAATAAGTTGAAAATAAGGCAAAACTTATTAATTTTTAGTAGTAAATCACTTAATTAATTGTATAAGCAACGCTATATATATGTATACATATTTGTATATATATATATATATATATATATATATATATATATATACTATGGAGACGATATGTTTGCGCCGATTTCTTATGTTTAGCATTTTCCTAACCAATACCACCAAGCCTTCTTTATACTCCTGCTCCCGTCCACACAGCCCACCCTATCCATTTATATACACACGCGTACATTTAATTTAGTTTGTTACTTAATTACACTGTAAGCCTAAATTTTGTATATTATTTAATTTTTATTTTTGGTTTTATCATATATATGAAGAGAAATAATACCCAATTCTACTCCCCCGCGTCTGTAATACAACAACAAGAACAACGGAAGCAAGAAGCTGAAAACTAATCAACACCATTTTTATTTTTAATTTTAACTATAATTTATTATGCAAACAAAAACATAACACAACAACAAAAACCGAGTGTAAAGAAAACGAAACAAAAAAACAGAACAATAAATAATTTAAAATCAATTAGAAGTAGTTTTTCCAAACTGAAATGCGTTGCAAAAACAAAAAATTAAAAAAAAAACGTAAGAACAAGATTTGAAAATAAACTGTAGTAAAATTTCGAAAATTTGCGTTTAAATTGTGGCGCCATGGTAAATTCAAAAAGTCGCTAACTGCTCTTAAAAATTCCCACAACGGCTGATTACGCGGGTAATAATAAGTTTTCGATAACCGATTTGGCGTCAATCGGTAATTTTGTTATTTTTCCATTTTACGTACAAGGTCATACTTCAGTCAAGATAAACCTATTGAGAAGATTCGGTCATACCGCTGCCTCTCTGTTGCAGGTCACACTGGCAAAAACTAAAATGCAAACGCGTGTTATATAAAAACAAAAGAAATTAAACAATATAGGTTTTGTTATATTTGTAGTATTTAACGATCTGCTACTAAAACGTCAGTAAATTGTCAATGTTGATGTTGTTGCACTGAGGGGCAACAGTGTAAAACAAAATATTTCCTTGCAGTACACACATATGCACTGGCTACCCACACAGGCAAAATACGGCTAAGCAAAACTAATAAGAATAAAAAACATTGTATAGAAATAAAATGAGCGAAAGCAATAATCAGGTTAGTTGCAGCAAAGCATAAAACTGGATGAGAGGCAGAGAGTAAGCGAGAGAGAGGGGCTGATAAGTGATTACGCACACCGTAATGATGAAAAATGAAATTAATTTTTGTTTTGGGCAAAAGTACCGTTTGCCTGCCTCACTCACTCTCCGTCTTAATATTTATTTTCGACTATATCCAATTGTTGCAGCGCAATTTTTTTTTTTTTTTTCTGTATTTTGCGTTGTTCATATTGAAATTATGATTATTCAATTTTTGTGTTCACAAACTTGTTAATTTTGTTTTGTTTCATTACAGTTTTTTTGGTCTTGATTTATTAAACACATATAAAAAAACACACAAAAAACAAAAATTAGGAAAAATTGTAATAAAAAGCAACAGCTACAAATCCGGCTCCAGGTGCGAGTGCAAGCAGGGGAGCAGAAAACAAAAAAGAGAGCAAGCATTTTTATTGCATCAGCACATTTTTTTTTTATTTACTTTTGATTTTTCCTACCATTTTATATCCTTCGAAAAAGGAACAAGGGAGCTGCAGTATCAGAAGGTTGAGAAGAAGAGGTTGAACACCTGTAATTAGGCTACATACCTTTTGTTTTGTATGAAAATCTTCTCTTCTTTTCTCAACAATTTCAACTTGACATCTCCTATCAAATGGCGGCCTATTTGAATCGCACCATTTCGCTGGTCACTGGCCAAACGGCACCCAACGGCAACGACGATCGTAACTCCTCATCGACGGATACCGTTGACGATTCACTTGTATCCTTGTCATCATCGCGCCACAATTTAACACTGCAACCATCGTCAAATTTTCAACCAAATCCAACGGTATCCGATTCGCGTCTATATCAATCGAATGACAAATCACCTCTGCAGGTGTTTGTCCGTGCCAAGAAGAAGATCAATGATATCTATGGGGAGATTGAAGAATATGTCAATGAGACCACAACATTTATTAATGGTGAGTGCGCCGATTGGGGAATGTTTTCCATTTTTAACTATTCCTTTCTTTTCGTTTAGCTCTGCATGCTGAAGCCGAGATAGTGGACAAAGCTGAACGAGAATTATTTGAAAGTTATGTGTTTAAAGTTGCTGGCATAAGGGAGGTTTTGCAGCGGGATCACATGAAAGTGGCCTTCTTTGGACGCACTTCGAATGGCAAAAGCTCGGTGATCAATGCCATGTTGAGGGAGAAAGTTTTGCCTAGTGGGATTGGCCATACGACCAATTGCTTCTGTCAGGTGGAAGGTAGCGATGGCGGCGAGGCATATCTAAAAACGGAAGGTTCTGACGAGAAGCTTAACGTTGTGGTAAATTTCAAATTTAGTTTAAAAAGTCTCTTTTGCTAGGGAATGTAAATTATACATTTTTCATCTTGTAGAATATTAAACAATTAGCAAATGCCCTGTCCCAGGAGAAGCTCTCCGAGAGCAGTTTGGTACGCATATTTTGGCCCCGCGAGCGTTGCAGTCTTCTTCGTGATGATGTTGTCTTTGTCGATTCACCCGGTGTGGATGTGTCAGCGAATCTGGATGATTGGATTGATAATCATTGTATTAATGCCGATGTCTTTGTTCTTGTCCTGAATGCCGAGTCCACAATGACCAGAGCGGAGAAACATTTCTTTCACACCGTTTCACAGAAGCTCAGTAAACCGAATATATTCATACTGAACAATCGTTGGGATGCCTCTGCCAATGAACCTGAAAGTCAAGAATCGGTAAGTGTCGCAATTTATTTAGACACTAAGTCTTATTATCCTTTATTACCTTTATTTGTATAAGTCCCGCCCCCTGTATTGTTGTTTCTAAGTTTGATATTTGATTTTTGTGTCTTTCGTTTACTTTATTGATTTTAAAAAAAATCGAAACCATTTAATGCAAATGTAACGTGTGTGTAAACAACATCAGGAACTGGCTAAGGTAATAATGATGAGCTTGTAATCTCCTTTTAAAAAGTACATCTAGATTCATACATTTACTTAAGCTGCTTTTCAATTATAAAGAATTCGAATTTTGATTCGTTATTCTTTCAAAACTTAGAAATAATTGGTAATTTTATTAAAATTACGAATCAAAAGAGAAATCTAACAAATTTGCAAATTCCTCTTTAGATTATGGTAGATTTTAATTATAAGTTTTAAATATATATATATATATATATAGATATATATAGAAGTGTATTCCAATGACTGATTGGCAATTTTGATTTCGGTGTATTGAAAATGCTTTTCACCAAAAAATTTAACAGTTAAATATAAGTTGCTTATTCACTCCCACGATATTCGATATTCCCGCCCCCTTCATCATTTGTTTATTTATTTTTCTCTCTTCATATTGTCATTCATTGGCATCTCTTCTTCATCTGCTTTATTATTTAGGTTAAATCCCAGCATACAGAACGTTGCATCGATTTTTTAACAAAGGAGCTAAAAGTGACCAATGAAAAGGAGGCCGCCGAGCGTGTCTTCTTTGTATCGGCTCGCGAAACCCTACAGGCTCGCATTGAAGAGTCCAAGGGTAATCCCCCACACATGGGTGCCATAGCTGAAGGTTTTCAGATACGTTACTTTGAGTTCCAGGACTTTGAGCGTAAATTTGAGGAATGCATCTCACAAAGTGCCGTGAAAACGAAGTTCCAGCAACATAGTTCGCGTGGTAAAAGCGTTTCCGGCGATATGCGCTCAATGCTGGACAATATATATGAAAGGATAACCATATTTCGTAATTTAAAACAGGATCAGAAGAACCTACTGACAGAACGCATTCAAGGCACTGAAACACAAATGATGCAGGTGACTAGAGAAATGAAAATGAAAATCCATAATATGGTTGAAGAGGTCGAAGAGAAGGTGTCCAAGGCACTAAATGAGGAAATCTGGCGTCTTGGTGTACTCATCGATGAGTTTAACATGCCCTTCCATCCGGAGCGTTTAGTACTGAACATTTACAAAAAGGAATTGAATGCTCATGTGGAAAGCGGCTTGGGTAGCAATTTGCGTGCTCGCCTTTCCATGGCGCTGGCCACGAATGTGGAATCGGCACAATCGGAAATGACCGATCGCATGCATGCCCTGGTTCCCAATGAACAGCTCTTGGCCAGCAGCGCAAAACTGGCAGTGCGGACGCAACCCTTTGAGATGTTGTACTCTTTAAATTGTCAGAACCTTTGTGCTGATTTCCAAGAGGATTTGGAATTCAAGTTCAGTTGGGGTATTACCGCCATGATTCAGCGATTCACCGGCAAGGTCAGGGAGCGTAACAAGAAGAATCAACCGGCTCTAGTCAATCGTCAAAGCAGTATTGGGGTAACTACCAACACAAATATAAAAAAAGGTCATTTAGGATTGTAATATGACTGATTACCTCTCCTTTTTGAGCAGCATAGCGTTGTCACACCAGCTAGTACACCAGTGGAAACCACTCCTGTTTGCCTGATGCCCGGTCCTGGTATGGGTGGCATTACACCAGAACAGTTGTCGATCATTTCTCGTTTTGCCATGTCATCGATCGGATCACAGGGTACTGTTGGAGGTCTCGTCGTTGCTGGCATTGTAAGTATACAAGTAGACAGTTGGTTATGTTACCAGTTAGACTCTCATAACCGTTGATCCCCCAAATCCCACCCCCACAAGTAGTTGATATTGAAAATCTATATGCTGAAAATGCCCCAACATTTTCAGATACTAAAGACCATCGGCTGGCGGGTTCTAGTCGGTGTAGGTGCCCTATATGGCTGCATCTATTTGTACGAGCGTCTCTCGTGGACAAATTCAGCCAAGGAGCGAACTTTCAAAGGTCAATATGTACGCCATGCCACCAAGAAGCTCAAAATGATTGTGGATCTGACATCGGCAAATTGTAGCCATCAAGTTCAACAGTAAGTATGGGGGGGTAAAGACATACAGGAGAAGGTATCTATCATATCATAGGAAAAAAATTGTGGGGAAGAGAAAAGATTAATTTGAAAACACAACAAAGTAAAGAAAAAAAAAAAACAAAAAGCTAAATATTGAATGGGAAAACGCAACAGAAAGAGAAATTAATGAAAAAACAAATCACAGTAGACATTTAAAATTAAGAATTACCAAAGAAAAAGTTAATGTAAAAAAAAAAAGAAATGAGCAAATGCAATTGAAGGATCTTCTACTTACTCGCCTTTCAATTTTATTCTCTTTAATTAGGGAACTGTCTAGCACTTTTGCGCGCCTTTGCCGCACTGTGGATACCGCCACCACCGACATGAACGAAGAATTAAAGAACCTGGAGTCACAGCTCAAGGTCTTTGAGGCCAATCAGAAGCAATTGAAGCTATTGCGCAACAAGGCCAACTATATACAAAACGAATTGGACATCTTTGAGCATAATTATATTGCGCCGCAATAGATGACACTTGTCCCCCAAACGGAATGATGAAAGAAGGTTCTTAAGACGGAGGAAAGGAGCAGGATGAGCAAAACAGACGGATCAACTGGGAAGAGTCCCATCATCGAAGCTTTAACCGACAACAACACCACTAAAAAACTGCAACCAAAAAAAAAAAAAAAAAAAATGAAATAATGAAAGGAAAATCAAGCAAGAACAAAACGTTAAAGCAACAGCAACAATTTTTGAAACGCTTTCACATTTCATCGCATGATATATTCTGTAACGTTTAAATGAATTTTTTTTTTTTTTTTTATAGACAATTCTTTTTTTATTGTTGTTGTTGCCAAATTGTTTTTTTCATTTTTTTTCAAGTCCCAATTTTTTCTAAATATTACACTTTTTCGATTTTTTTTTTCAATTATATTGTTGTTGTTGCTATATACACACACACGCAAACACACTTAAAATAGTATACTGTGAAATTTTGATTAATTGATAATTAAGCCCCTCCTTCTTTCCCTTGCCCAATCCTTCCCCATACACCCTTATATTATCCTAACAAATAGCAACTATATAGCTAAAGTTATTTGTCAAATTGGTTATTTTGTTTTGTTTTAAATAGAATATGCAATTAGTTAAAAGAGGATGAATAAAAGGAGAATGACGATAAAAAGAAAGGATAACGAAAAGAAAATTGTAAAAATAAAACGAAATTATGTAATTTATAAAGATTTTTTTGTATCATTATTACTTTCTATTAATTCCAGAAATATATTTAAAAAGTTTTCAATATACAAACCAGATGACTCGGTTAACGTCTATAATTTATTTTTAAATAAAAGTCCGATTATTCCTTTATACATAAAAATAGAGCTTTAAAATCAAATGGAGATGATCCTCTAGTCTAGACAGCGAAATATTAGAAAAAACTGAGAATATTTTTAGTATCTTAGTTTCCATTTCTGAATCAGAATACACAAAAAAAGCATATCAAAATTGTCTTGTCGCTTTAATCATTTTCATTGAATCGGTTCACGAAACTTAGTTTCGTCATTATATATATATATAATATATATATATATATATATATATATATATAATTGTTACAATATGCAAGTTAAGCTTTTCTCATTTTTAATCGATATGTCATATCGAATTTAACCCATACCTAATTCTATATATCGCGCTGCTGTCCTCTTCGCTTTGCTGTTCGAATGAAACGTATGTCGTGTGTGCGCGTTATATTGGTTTGGACTTCTTTTTTTTTTGGTAAACTATGTACTGCTTTTTTACTACAA
The DNA here is from genome assembly GCA_018903615.1 of Drosophila neocordata. NCBI lineage: Eukaryota > Metazoa > Arthropoda > Insecta > Diptera > Drosophilidae > Drosophila > Drosophila neocordata. The sequence continues at coordinate 602,497 of JAEIGI010000011.1, forward strand.
TGATTATATAAACTTTTAATATTTATTGAGGCTGCCACACAATTTGACTTAAGTTTGATGTTTGCTTTGTTTTTGGTTTTTGCTTATACTTTTTTTTAAAATACGAAAATTTACAAAATAAATAGGTGCTTGGAATACAAAATCGGTTAGTTTGAGAGCGAGATAGATAACATAATTAATTATTTAGTTAAAGGCCTGACGACATGCATATATGTCTAAAGTAAGTTACTATTAGTAAATACAATACGTAAATGTTTTTCGTGTTCCTTTTTTTTACAATTTTTATCTTATGTACAATTTGATGTTTCGTGTATATACATACATATACCGAGCACAGTTACCAAAATTTAACAAACGTTTTGAGCTTACTAATAGTTAAACAAAAATATATATATATATATATAAAAAGAAATTAGGGAAAAAACTAAAGCCAAAAATACAGCAGTGTGTGTGTGTGTTTGTTTTGTGTGTGTGTTGGACTGAATTGATTTAGATTTGGGCTTTGAGGATTTACAGAAAATATGGCGTTGTATTCTGCTTGGGTATAACACGTTCGGAATCCGGAACGGCCAAAAAGATTTTTGTTTGCCTCTGCTGCGCTGTATCGAAACTTAATATTGCGGCAACATTGCCACAACGATAGCAATAATTGGGGGCCGACCAAACGGTTACCAATTTGCCCTCAAACATATATTTGATACCCTCATTAACCAGTTGATGGGCGCGGCATATTAAATCCAGATTGTTAATGGTCATAAAATCCTTGGTCACATTATGACCAAAAAGCCATCCAGCTCCGCGAGGACTTTGACCCCAATATTCCATATCCTCGGGATCGGACCAAACCAAATCACAGAAGGCACCTTTATAGGGTATCTCACCATTTCTCTCTATGGTGCGTATTTGATCCAGGGTAATAATCTCAGGACTAAGGCCACCATGTACGCACAACACTTCTTCGTCTATGATCTGCATTGGAAAAAAGAGAGAAAATATATTTAACTTAATCAAGTTAATTATTGCAAGATCTTCTAATGATCTTCTTACCGCCGCTATGGTTAGCAGATCAAAGACTTTGCAGCAATATTTCCAGCCATTAGCATTGCCATACTTGCTAAAGCACTCATCGAAGAAGCCATAAACCTTGGTTATTTGTCGTGTTTCATGATTGCCGCGCAACAATGTTATCCTACTGGGATAACGCGCCTTAAGGGTTAGAAGTCGCGTGAAAGTCTCCAGACTATAATATCCACGATCGACAAAATCACCCATGAATATATAATTCGTATCGGGGACTTGACCGCCAGTACGGAATAGCTGCTCCAGGTCATAAAACTGTAGGGTAGTTGAAGCAGTTGTTTTTAGTGTTTCGCATGTGGAAAATTGAGTGTAAAGTGACGGCCCCCGACACCCCCGCTATCATTTCGACAGCCATGCTCTTTACTAACCTGACCGTGTATGTCACCGCAAACGGTAACGGGTGTGCTCACTGGCTGAATGTTGGTCTCTTCCAGCAAAATATCGCAGACCATATCACAGAGTTTTTTCAATTCATTTTCGGGCAGGTATTTACACTCCTTGCCAATTTCAATCCATTTGTCCACATCGCCCATGATCTATCTTTTGGTCTTTTGTCTCTTTCTGGTATTGTAGTGATGTTGTTGATGTTGTTGTGTCTGTTTGTTGCTTTTGTCTATAGATATCGGTATCGCCTCGCCGGAACTAGTTATTTTTTTCGATTAATAGTCGAGGTAGTGTGCGCCACAATCGAAACATGTTTAAGAAAGTTAACTATCGAACTGTTAACCGCAAAATGTTAAGATCTGTGCTGGTCAGTCTAAGCGCCCGCGTAATTTAAATTTCTATTTAAATTTTTAAAAATGTGAAGATGTAATTAATTTTATTAAAAAAATATTTTCTCCGTTTGCCTTTACTTTAAACTTTTGGCTCAAATAACTTGCAATTAGCTGATGTTTTCGCATGCAAATCATAATTAGCTGCCGCAATCCCCTAAAAATACTAGCCATTGCCTTCCTTGCCATTTTAACACCCCTTGCTGTGGCTGATGCTGCTGCTTGTTGAATTTTTTGTTCTACTTCTGGTTGGCATAGAGAGGGGGATGCGTCTCGAGAGTTAAACATGCTGCGTCCCTTTAAACTTGCCCCCCACAAACCTCCCTCATCATCATTCGCACCCTAACCCTTTTTACTACCACTGCTGAGTGTTGTTTAGAGTCTCATTAGTGACGCGAAATCTTTTTCTTTTTTTTTACTCTCGTATTATTTCTTGTGTCTGCTCGGAGTTTGTTGAGGTTTTGGAGCAGGAGTTGTGTGGGGTTCCTGGGGTTAGTTGGCATTTTGGCTGACTGCCTGAAATTGAAATTGGATTTATATCATGGCGGGGCAACGGAAAACAAAGAAAAACGAAAAGGGCTACCAACTATTTTGAGTTATACGAGTTGCACTAACTTGGCAAGCAATTAACAATGTTGTACAATTTGAAAGGTTTCAACACTAGGCAAGGTAACAACTGATAAATCAAGTTGATAAAGAACTAAGTTTTATTATTCATTATTTAAATTAAGTAGCTTGGGCTTTATAAAATATATATTTGGTATATATATTTATGTATATGTATGTATATGTAATTGTATGCTTAACTCGTTCTCTGATATCGTATTGTTATCATTAGTGCCGTTACATTATGGTCTTCCGTTTTGGTCTACAGATTCCTCTTTCCCTGCATCTTTTGCTTTTCGTTAGCTTTGCCACTTTCATGAGTCTTTTTAGTGTCCGTTTTGTTTCCGCCAGTTCGTTTGTTTATTTCCCTTACTCTTTTCTTTGAATACTCTATAAAAAAAAATTGGGGAGACGCGTACGATTAATTCCGCTAAGACGTTTGAAATGCAAAAAATAGAATTAGGTTAGTTTTAACAATTCTTGTTTTAGTTTATTAATTTGAAAATATGTTTGCAAAAGAGCCATTGAAACGAGGGTCAATGAAAAATACATGTGTGAAGTGATGAAAAGTGTATTGAAACTTCGTTGTCCTTGACATTTTTTTTTCTTTTTTTTTGGACTTGTATTTTTTTTTTGTGTGTTCATTTCATTGCTTTGGCACAATGTTGACAATTAAGTTAAACTTGTTTTCCTACTTCGTTTCGTTTTTTGCCAATTTTGTTTTGGTGGAACCCATCCACCCACCACCCGCATATTTGCTCATTCCTTGTCCCTAGTCATTTGTGCGTGCGCTTCGCCAAGTTAGCCTCTAAAGATAATGATGATGAAGATAATGATGATTATCAAAGCCATGTTGTCTGTGGCTGATGTGGTTGATAATTATGTGCCCACCACTTGGATAGCAACAAAAAAAAAGAGAGAGCGAAAAAAAAACAAAAACAATTGGGCAAGACGAGGGAAGAACATTGCCATTTTCTGTTCTGCTTGTTTGTTTTTTTTTTTCGGTTCGTTTTCTTTCAATTCGTTTGGCCATTTTGCCGGCTCCTTTTTTTCTTTCTCTTTTTTTTTTTTGTTGGTTTCGCTGCTTTTTCCTTTTGTTGACGTTTGGTTAACTTGTTTTTTCCTGTGTGACACCCAGCATTCCCCGCCAGAATTCCACAGACGCCCCATTGTAGCCATCTCTCAACTTGAGGCATTCCGCCAGTTCAGTTGCCCTTGCTGCTTCTTCTGGTTGGTGCTGTTGTTGCTGCTGTTGCTGTAGTCAGTTTTATTGTTGTCGAAAATTAAATAAAATTAATTACCGCATGTGTTTGTGTTTGCTTTTTCGTGCCCTTTCCCCCACTCTCTCTCTCTCTCTCTCTCTCTATGTTCCTTGTCGTGACAACGCGACAGTCCCAAGTTTTCTTCATCTGCTGCTCCTCTTAGTGTTTCGTTCGCGTGCCATTTCAGTCTGGTTTGGGTTTTGTTGCGCGTGTGCGTAAACTCAAGGATCTTTTACTCCTGTCCGCATCCCATTCTCTTATCCATCTAACGACAGTGGCAACTGCCTTCCTGTATCTTGCAATCGGTAGTCATCTTGTTTTAGTTTTGCTTTCCGTTATTTTTATAGCTATAATTATAGGCAAGCAAACTGAAGCCAATGTTTATTATTTGTAAGTCAGTTTATCATCTTAATTTGCTTTCAATACCGTTAAGCAGAAACAGCTTTTAGTGGGTCGTAAGCTTTAATGTGGTCAAATCATGTGGGGATAATAAAATTTCTATTTTTCTATTAAAAAATGAATTTTGTACATTTTATTTGAATTTAAATTGTTGAAAATCTGTTTTAAAAAAATGATCAAAAAATATATATAGCTCATACGACATGTTGTGCAACAGAAAGCGTATTGAATATAAGTAGGTATAGCTTGAATAACCGAAATAAATTCCATTAAAATAAACTTAAAAATAATTTTTAGGAAAACATGAAAATGAAATTACGGTAAACTATAATTTAGTTTCACTGTGCGTCTTTTTTTGTTATAAGGTGCGTGCGTGTGTGCGTGTGTGTGTGTGTGTGTGTGTGTGTGTGCGTGGGTTTTAGGCGAGAGCGTGTCGATGGCATCTTCATCATCATTATCAACAGTTACCAGTCGACTTCTTGGCGCAATGGGGAAAGAACGAACACCGAACGCCGGCATAGACCTCCTGTTTGGTATCCGAAACCGAAACTGTCGCCAGGATAAAATAATGTTGCTTCAAATTAAACTATGCAACAAATTTTTAGTTATGTATATCTAAACATATATACATATAAAATCATATAATATTTGATATAGGTTATAAAGTTTATACAAAAAATCAACTTATCCTTAACTTTTGTCTCACTTCCTTGAGATTATAATCAAAAGAAAATATATATATATGTTGTACAGTGTTTTAGTATATGTGAATGCTGCTTTTGCTTCTGTTGAGAAGTTGCCGCCAATTTTCATCTTCCGCTTTTGCCACGACCTGGGTCTTTGGCCACGTTTGCTGTCATTTTTAGGCGGGTTTTAATGTCATTTGGCCACGTTTGTTCGCCGTTTTGTTGTTGGCGTGGCTGATGGGCGTGTGGTACACTACTTCCGATGTTTCCCGTGTCGCGACATCCTCACTTTACCTCTTCTTCCCTACTATCAACTACATAATACTTCTCCTTGTGTCTTTCTGTCCTTCTCTCCTGGTTTGGCCCCCCTTTTCTGCCATTCTGTTTGCCATCCATCTCGCTGGTTAGTTGTCTCTTGGCTTGTATCATTTCATGCGTTTTGCGTTTGTTGCCTTTGTTTTATTTATTTATGTGTTGTGCGCTTTTAACTTTTCGCAGAGTCAACCCCATAACCACGCCCATCGCCCATTGCCTCCTGTTTTGTGGGTTGTCATTACTATTACTTGCTATTGTTGTTGTTGTTGCTGCTGTTGTTGTTGTTGTTGTGGCCTTTTGACTTTTTAGTGCCTTTTATTTTTTGTCCCCTTTTTTCGCCAAAAAAGAGCTGTTAGAGCAAATGGGTGCTAGTGGGCGTGGCATATAAATATATAGTTTTTATACCCTATGAAAATAATCAAACAAATCCTAAGACTCTGATCAGCAACATATATATATATAGATGATATGGGATTTGATCTGACCACCGACTTTTTGTATATATTATTTTTAATTTCAAATGGAAATTCGTGTTTATGGAATTGAAATTTAAAAACTAATATGAAATTACTTTTTACAGGGTATATAAATGTCGGTTTATATATGGTATTTTGCGTGAAATTTTTGTTTTGTTTTGTTGCAGCGATAAAAAGGAAAATAAAAGTCAAGGCAAGATAAAATTAAATAGTGGCAAGAGAATACGAAAGAAGAATCGGGAAACAGAAAAGTATAAGCGAGGAAAAGAGATAGAACGAGAGCGAGAAAGCAAGAGAGAGAGATGAAGAGGCAGTACCGAAATTTGAGGGCGGACATTTGTAACCACCTGAACTTGAGCTAAGAGAACGCCATGGGATGAGCATGGAACAAAAACTAATCGTTCAATTAAGTTGGAAAAAGTCTAGAAGTAGTGGAGGAGGATTTTGTATAGGAAACGTCCTGAAGGGAGAAAGAAAGATTGAGGGAGAGAGAGAGAGAGAGTGAGGGGATTAAACGAACATGTCTAAAACAAGCAGCTAAAGCAAAAAAAAAAGTTAATGAAAAAATATACAAAATAAAATAAAAAATGTTCTACTAGAAAACGGTAAGAGAAAGGAGAATGAAAGAGATGGAGATAATTTGAAATAAAGAGTGAGAGTGAGACATACAGAGAGACAAATTGAGTAAGATAGGCAATGGTGTGTGTGTGGGGGGGAAGGGACTGTTGGTTTGGCATTCTCTTTATACATCTACCATGTAATGGGGCGTAATCGTTGCTGAGGGGTTAGGAAGGAGGTGCTATGGCAGTGGTTGCTGCTTCTGCTTCTGTTGCTGTTTAATTTCTTTTGAGCACAAAACAATTATCAATTAATGTACCGTTATGTCTGTGTGTGTGTGTGTGTGTGTGAATGCGTATCTACAAATGAAATTGTATAAGCTTACATTGTTAAGAGACACTTTATGAGTGCAGGGTATGAGTAACATAACGGGTTGCCATGGCAAATGGCAAAATATTTCTCATTTCTCCCTCTCTTTTTTTTTGTTTTTTGCTTTTGCTTAAAATTAACTTTATTTATTTTGCTAACAGTGCAAATATTTATGTTGCAAAATGTCCACCTTTCTGCTTTCCTCATCCTTTCCACTCCTTTTAGTCTCTGCTTTACCTACTTTTGTTTATTTCATTTATATTTTTGACTTATTTGAAAATTATTCACTTTGTAACTCGCTTTTAATTATAATTAATGAAGAAGAAAATAAAAAAGAATTACAAAGAGCTTTATCTCTTACTTTTTATTTCATTTTCAATTATCAACTATTTTAATATCAAAAAACTAAGCAAGACAATTTCCATCTTATTAACTAACAAAAGGAAACGAATACTTTGAAATTCTCCAACCTAAATATATATAATTCCCAATAAACAGGTCTGCTTGACATTGACTGTACTTGTTTGTGGTTATCATTTAAACTGTTTGTCGTCAACTGTACTTGCTTATCCTAAGATGGCGTTTGTCATTTGCAGCATTTCTGCAGTTTCTCTGTCCCGTTGCGTTTATCAATTATTAGCAAATGGATAACTGCTATTGCTAGTGTTGCTGATGTATCTGTTATTGTTGGTGTTGCTGGTGGTACCGTTGTTGTTATTGTTTTTGTTGGTTGCTTGTGCTGTTTGCGTTTGCTGCCCGTATATAATAATTCTTTGGTCGATTTTTTTTTTATCCAATTTCATTCATTTCAATTTTATATGATTTTAATTTCGATATCAGTTCGTTTATATTATTTTTTTTTTGGTTTTTTAATGCTCAAAGCGTTGGCGTTGGCGGTGGCGGGGGGGAGCGTTGCATTGCATTGCATTTGATTTCATTTCCTCTCTTGCTGCACCATCCATTGCCCATTTGTACTGTCTGTCTTTTTCACCCACTCATACAGGCCATCTCTTTCTATCAATCTATGCCTTTTTTGTGTTCTTTTTTTTGCATGTTCTTTGGCCAGCGTGCACACACGTTTCACATTTTGTTTATGTTTTTTAACTATTCATTTTATTTATGTTTGTTTAATTTCATTTTATTTGCAAATATTTTTTTGTGTAAATGAATATTGTTATTCCTGTCAGCCTGGCTCATTGCCCAATTCCTTTTGATGTCATTTGTGCACCATCACTAGCAACAGCAACAGTACTAACACTATGATTAATATGGCTTTACTAATACAGAATAAAACACAATTTTATCATATTTCTTGTTTGGTTCATAATAATTTCTAGTCACATTGAATTTTACTTTGTCATATAATACTGTTATAAAGGCAAATGTTTGTTAATCTGTTTTATAATGTTTATATTGATCGATATTAACATTTATTTCAATAATATATATACTTATATATGCTTCTATGTATGAAGAAATTTAAATTCAATACTTAAACACTTTTAGATTATTAGAAAAGTCTAGTAGAATAAAATTCCCTTTTTTTTTTTTTACTTCATTATTCCGTTTGTTTTCATTTGTCTTCAAATTTAATATATAAAAACAATTTTAAGTTAACAAAATTGTCGAAAATCTATCAAGCATATCAAATAGGCAATTTTGATCAATTTGTGTGTGTGTGTGTGTGTGTTTTTTTTTTTTTTTTTATGCACTAATATAGAGCATTTTGTCCATTGTCATTCCAGTTGTTTGCACTTGCAATTTTATTTTTCTTACAATAATTCGTAGCATACTTCTGGGCTCGAGCTTGAACAAACAGAACACAGACATATAGAAGGAAAAACCACATAAATAGTCGAAAATCCATTTTGTCTACACGCGCAATTATCTGCACTTTAAAATGTACATTGCTCCAGTGTGTGTGTGTGTGTGTGCATGTGAGTGGGTAAACATACACAGAAGCAAATGCTGAACGTGTAAACATAACCTTACCTAGGCTTTAGCCCGCCTCTGCCCGCATTAAATGCCTGTCACTGCCACACACACATACACACAAGCAGAGGAATGAGAATAAGAGAGATAGCAAAAGAAAGAAAACGCATACAAACATCTTGGACACAGACACACACACATACATACATACATAGACACACATAAACAGAGCCACACAGACACAGTTACAGTTACTAAAAGACTAAAGTAAAACTTAGCAAAATGTTAATTAAATTCCAACAACGAATCAAGTAATTTACAACGACCAAGTATAAAACCCCAAAGCATCGTTGGCTACATCTACCCGCCATTCGTCTCCAACGCCATCTCTCCCGCCCTCTTGCCCTTTCTGTCTTGACAGTAAAATACGGGAAATGCTTAAAGCTAACTGTATTTTCGTGTGCGGCCTGATGCCTCTCTAATGCTCTCTCTTTTACTAAGTCTGGAAGGGAGTTAGGTAGAAGGGGGGGGGGATTGAAAAGTCTACCCTAACTCCTCCATCCACTCCACTTCCTTCTTCTTCCATACTTTATGTCTACTTCTACTCGCATTAGTCAGCCGACAAATGATAAAATATAAGTAGCAGAGAGAGCTTTAAAAATAACAGAAAACAGTGGCAAAGGAACATGGGAATAGGAAAAAAAATGAAGGAAGTACGCAAGAAAAATCAATCAAAAATAGCTAAAAATTAACTACATCGATAAGTAATTCAAAAAAGGAATCTAAAGTTTTAACAGAAAGACACTTTATAAAACGATCAACGTTTTTACAGTGGTTAGACAAGTGGTTCAATATCGATAGGATTTCAGCTCTTGAATATTTGGACCTAATTCGGTTTCAATATCCGATATGTGACAATCTTTAAAAGTTTCTTAAACTTTTTATTGAAGTTTATTTTTTTTTTTTTTAAATTCTACAATTTTATTGCATGTATAGCTATATATAATCCTTTGTTAGAATTCGAATCTAATTAATTCCTTTGGTTGAAGAAAAAAATTAGACGCCTGAATTGGTCCAGCTGCTTGTCAGCCCGCTTCTAGCCAGTTTTGTGCGTTCAACCATGGTTTTCGTTCTTGCCTTCATTGTTTGTACGTGCGAAATGAGTGCAAAAAGTCGCCTCAAGTAGTTTTTGGGTTTTAGTTATGACGGCTTTTTTTTTTTTTTTTGTTGGGGTGCAATGAACAGGAGGCTTACTGCCCAGAAAACCAGCAACAACTACAGCTACAGCTTAGACTCCCGCTCCGGCTACGGCTCCAGTTTTAGCTTGCTACAGTTTCTGTTTTTGTAGTAGAGGAAAACTTGGAAAACAAAAAAAAAAAAAGAAAAGAAGAAGTGATTTCCCGCCGGCGGCTACTGTTGCTGCGGCCTAGGATGGATTTTTATGTTGTCGCTAATGACGCAGCAGCAGCAGTGATGGTGGCGGCGGCTGCTCGGCATGGTAAGGGGCAATGTAGCCCTAAAGGGAAAATTGAAAAAGAACCAAAAATAAAAAAAGAAGAGAAAAAGAAACAACTTTACTCCCTGCGTCGTAGTCGCCTGCCCCCTGCCGCCTGTCAAGAGTCCGCGGAGTGTTTTGTCTGAATGCTCGAGGGTTTTCCAAATGGTCGAGAGCTCCATGGAGTAATGTATGGAGTACGGTTGGCGGGGAGAGAAACTGCTGTAATTGCTGGTCTGTTGGCCAAGCTAACAACACAGTTTTTGAACTGGAAAATAAAATACAAGTTAGTTAATCCCACAACGTGTTGAATTTAATCAGTGACCAATTTTTTACTTTTTTCCCTTAAACATTTTTTGCGCTCAGATGAATTGGTCTCCATCTCCAACTTCGACCACTAGTCTGATAAGGGTCATGTGTGGTTGCCAGTCCATTGCCCCATTGATGGTGGAGATGCTGATGTTGTTGTTTTCTTTCCTTTTTTTTTTTTTTTTTGGTCTGGTCTCGTCTGGCTATTGTGTGAGCAGCTTGTGCTGCTCCTCATCCACCCCCTAATCTTCTTCACTTCGATTTTTGCTCTTCCCACTGACTTTGAATGATGCCTCTCGCACATATTTGAAACGAGTTAGCCTTCTGGCTGGGATTTTGGCACTACGCCGAGAGCTTTGTTCTCAATAATTGCATTCATGATGATAATGATGATGAGCAGAAGGGGCAAGTGTATAGGCATGAGATAGGTCGTCCTGCTTAGGGGATTAATTGGGCTTTAAGCTGAGTTTAATTGGTAATTGACAGATGAGTTTTCTTTTTGTTTGACCATTTGCGTTGATTCTGAATGTGGGCAAATGTCTGGGTAAGGAACAATGGAAATTTTAGTGAATTTCACAAAGTGAATAGAGTGCAATAGGCAATTAAAATAAGAGAGTTTAAATTAAGCAAAAGTTCTGAATTTAACTTCTAAATCTATCTACTTAAAGAGAACGATAAGCCTAAGAGTATGCAACACAGAATGCAACTATATATTTAGTTACAGATAATGTGAGTTAAAATTATATGCAGTAAGTTTGAATTTGCATACTACAAATAAGTTAGAGCATCATCAGTGTCAAATCAAATCGGGTGATTAAAAAAAGGAAACACCCACACAAATGCGCGTGCACTCTTTCCCGGGTTTAATCGAGACACATTTGCACCCAACTCAAGTAAAAGCCAGCCATCATCGGATTTCCAGTTAGGTTGTTCATGTTGTTTACGGTTTTACAATTCCGCTGATTGCCAATGACCAAACACATTTCACACACACACAGAGAGACACTCACATACTTAGATGTTCTCTTTCACTCATTCAGTCATCCATTGTGGCTCCGGCTTAGTCTCGTCAGCAGACATATGAAGGTGAGCAGGCGATACTCCCCCAGGTTATGGGAGAGAAATTAGTACAATAATCTGGCGACTAAGACTGACAATTAGATAATGCGGTCTGGCTTAGTCTCGGCTCTTGTGCCATGTACTATGTCTCTGTTTCTGGCTTTGTTGCCTTTGTTACTCTTTTCTTTATTTCACACCCTATATCCATATGTTACAGAAAAAAGGGTATATTGGCACATTTATGTAAAATTAAATAAATTATTAAACAAAATTTAACAAAACGTTTATTCAAATAAAATAAACTAGAATATAAATTTTTACATTTGGTGAAATAAGAGCTAATGGGTAACCTAAAGTCGATCTCCCTATCTTGTGTCTTGGTCGTTATTATTTTTATTTATTTTTTTTTTTTGGGTTTTTTTTTCATTTTGTTTAGGTGGCAATGTCCCGCGGTGAGTGGACTATATCTACTTAGTTATATCCGCTTCCTTCTGCCTGCTCCTCGACGTCATCATATGGCTATTGTTGGTGTTTTGACAGCGCCTAATGAGCCATGGAACTTAATAAGCAAGCACTTCTAATTACTTTGTCATCGTCGCTATAGAGAGTGGTGGTGGCAACGGGCATGGAGAAGCTCATGGGCTACTTGTATTCGCTTGATGTCTGACTGTATATATAGGTAAGGCTATAAAGTCTGAGTGTGCAAATTTAGATGGAGGTGATTGTGAGATTCGGATAAGGGATGGCAGGATGGCGGTATGCTGGTATGAGCAAGGGCAAGGCCAGGATTCGGTCATAAAGCGCGCATAGTAAATTGAATTTTGTAGCCTTTTGCGGCAGTGTGTGTTGCCGCACTTTCAGTTCCTTCCTTCTACTAGGATGGGGCTCTTTGACAAGGACAAGTGACGCACAAGAGCAACAGCTGCTTTACGAGGGCTCTGCTACTTATGTATATACTTTATATGCCCAGGTTAGCTGGCACTTTTCGTTTTCGTTCTTCTTTTTCTTTTTTCCTTTTTTTCAAGTTTATGTGAGGTTATGTTGAGTTTATGGTCGAGCATTTTCGTAAAGATGAGGCGGGATGGGATTTGGTTTTGGGAGAGGTATCGGGGTTGGGGTTACAGCTTAGGGCTTAGAAAGTGGTTGCCATATTTTTCAAGAGCGACGTAGATGAATATTTATAAATATGTATGTATATATATAGAACATATTCCCAAATGATCAATATGATTTCATGACCAGGTACAGTTATGCACAATGCAACTTTTGTGTATTTGGTTGGTTATAAAATGATTATGCAAGAAAATCATTTAATTTAGTTTAAGAGAGAATAGCAAAGAAATATTGATTGACCCAATGAGTAAATTTCTTTTTTCTAGTTCCACAAAAAGTAAATGTGAGGTTATGAAAACGCCTTTTTGGGTAAAAAACCAATAAATCAAAATTGGTTTTGGTTCATTTCATTTGTTATTAAAATGTTCATATTTTGATGAAACTATTGATTAAAACACTTGTTTATTTTTTGACTTTGACTCTCGTTTTCATATCTGAATGTGTCAACATACATATGGCAAAGTAAATTCCAAGAATAACTTTAGAAGTATGTTTGTTTTTTGGTTAGATGCTAGTTTTATATTGCATATTTTTGGGAGAAAGAGAAAGAGAGAGGGTCAGGACGGCGAAAGGAAATTAATGATAGAGTAATATGAGAAAGCAGCATATTGAATTTCTCAATTCTCATTTCATCGGTCATCAGAGAGAGAAACCAAGTTTATTTGCTAATAAAGTCCTTGATTGCCTCCTTTTTGATGATTGCTGCAATTGCACCAATTTGTTGCATACTAAATGACGTCCAGTTCTCTGATATTTTGCTCTTGCTGTTGTCACTGGTTGCTGTCTGACACCCAATTGACACAATACGCTCGACAAATTTCAATAACAACCGAATCAAGCCGTCAATGGCCCATACTTTGCCACTTGCCACTTTGCCACTTGTCCGTTGCTCCGTTGCCTCGTTGCCCCGTTTGCCTCGTTGCCCGTTGCCCTTTGTCAGTTAGCGTCGAGTCAAAGGCATTGCTGATGTTACGGCGACGCGTGGCGAGTTCGAGCCACTTTTGCTCATTGTTTGTCCTACATCGTCAGTTCATTCGTTTTTGCTGTTGTTGGCATTGGCTGTATTACTGACTGCTATTGGCTTTGCCAGTTGTTATGATATCCACCTGTTTGCCAGGCGGCGAAAAGGAGGAATCAAATATTTACTGTGAATTCACACAAAAGTTTCGCGAGAATCAATAAATCAAAATGATTCTATGAAATTTATATTATTATTCATCATTTCTACGTATTGAAGAATTTCTATTTTTGTTATATCGAAAGTTGTTTTAGTCATATACAATTGTAAAACTATTAAAAAACACAGCAATTATAAAGACATAGGTTAAAGTACTGCGATTTCAATAAAAATAATACAATATTTTTCTACTGGAAGATCGATTACTTTCAATCTTTCATTTTTTTATTTATATTCTTCTGGCTAACACAGTATTTCCTTTTAGAATGTTATCTTTGTTAACATTTTTGTCTGGTGCTGGTGTTGGTAAATATCCCACTAGTTCCTGTTATTAAACGCTGTTAGTAAATAACTAAATCGTTAAATTTGAAGTTGAACTAATAAGCTTTCTTCTACATATATAGACGCCAATCTTGGGCAGTTTCTTATCAATAATTTAATTAAATTTAATAAGGGGTATAAAATCCAATTAAATGGAATTTCCTTAAAGTTCAGTTTCTATACATCAATATGTAAATATATAAAACAAAAGTTTAAAAAGGAAAAAAAAATCTTTTTTTTTTCCAAGTGTAACATAACAAGAGCCAATGAACGGCCTTGCCAATTCTCAGGTTGCCTTTTGTAGGGACTTGTGTAAAATTTTTCTGTTCTCAGAAATGCCAATTCTTTCAGAGTTGTTTACGGGGCTACTCAATTGTCCGTGTCCGCATTGCATATGCCAGCCAATTGTTGTTATATCGGTTATGTCTTCCATTCATTCTTGTTCCTCTCTCTCTTCGTATATTCTCTTCTTTCACTCTTATGACGGAAAATATTATTGGCCTTTCACAATTACAATAGTAATTGAGATTTTTTACTGCATACTTTTGGGGGGATGGGGGTATGGTCAAAAGTATGACAAACAAACGAGCAAACAAAAAGAAAAAATGCGCAAAAAAGAACAAAGAAAAAAACCAAAAACAACAAAAAACCTGAAAAGGAGAACGGGAAAAGCAAATGGGCCTTGCCTTTTTGTTGTTATTGTTAGCATCGATGTCGAGTCGTCGACGTGTTATTGTTTCAATCACCCATCTCGTAACGGAACCAGCTCCGTTATTCCCTACTTCTTTCCGTGAATGCTCCTGAACATTCACGTCATTCGCGTCCATATGTCGCCTGGCACTTGTATACACTGAAAGAAATTTGAAATATTAAACTGTTTAATGTTAAAGAGTTAAGAAATCGTTAACTAAGATAAATTAGTCTTCGTTTGATTTGTTTTTTATTAAGTTTAGAGCAGTTATCGGTCTTAATTTATCGATAGTTTGAAAGGGAATCCTGTATATTGTAGGTTATGTTTCCTCCTATCTATTACTCAATATTTCACTGATTTCTAATTGTAATACTGTTTATTTTTGCATACATGTCAATCCAAAAACATTGTTTCTATAGGTAGAATAAGTGAAAAATTATTATTTAGTGTCAAATCTATGAACTAATAAGTATCTTGATTGCAATTTCTAAGGGAAAGAGTGTTATTGAAATTATATATATTCATATGTTAATATGGTTGTATACTTTATATATTTCTCTCAGTGTATTTGATTGTAAAATCGTATAGTTGCAGACGCTTTCTGGGCATCGTTTTGCTGCTGCTGCTGCTGATGTTGTTGGTGGTGTTGCACGTCATTGTCGTTTTGTTTTCTGTCTTTTGGTCAAAATGCAACGGGGCTGAGGTATGGAAATGTGATTCTTTGTGTGTGTGTGTGTGTGTGTGTGTGTGTGTGTGTGTATATCGACGCTTTACGCATTAACTGTATGGGGATTTTTTTTCCTTTTTTTGTCTTTTGGTTGTTTTTTTTTTGTTGCAAAAGTCAGAAGCCAGCAGGTTGCATACCAGCAGCTTGGCGATATCAACGAAACGTTGCGGTAATAAACTGAGCTGACTTTATGAATGCATTTGATTGTTTTAGTCATTGCACATTCCAGAATGTAATGGGTATGCCGTAACAGTAGTGAAATTTGTCTATTTGCTATTGCATACTTTTTGGATACGTACAAAAATGGCAGACAAAAAAAAAGAGATAGCTCAATTTTTATTATTAGAAATTTGGTTCAATTTTACATGTTCCTTTATCTTGTTATTGACATAAAGAAAGTTGCAACATTTTATATCAAACATTAAATTTGAAATTCTGAACTGAAATATTCCTTAGTCATTCCTTAAACTAACAAATATTTATGCTAATATTTTAGCTTTAAAACTTTCGAGTAAAGTTATTCCTAATACTATTTCTTATTTAGCTATTTTATTATGATTTTAGCCTAATTATCATTGTGTGAAATTGAAACTTTTATACTCGCATACAAATGATTTGATTTGAGATATCGCATTCAAAAAGAATAAAAATGTTAATGAAGCCACTTTTCAATCAATTGCCATTTGTCATAATTTCATTTATTCCGAACACCAGCAGCACCATCATCAGGAACAGTAGCAACAGTAGCACAACAGCAGCTTCAATCACAATCAGAATCAAATGAAAATTTATACATTACGTATACGCCATGTATGTATGATATGATATGATGGAATATATGTACGCATGTATATGATAATTCCTAATCAAATTAGAGTCCCATATGCCGCAAAAAAAATTCATATAGAACCACAAAAAAACTATTTATATTATGCTCTCCTCCGGCGTCTTGAAATGAATTGAATTGAAGGCCAATTCCATTGCAAAACTTTCATTAAAGTCGTAAAGCGGTAAATAAAATCCAAGTGAAATGCAAAACAAGCCCAAGCCACGTCAGAAGAAAAAAAAAAGGCAATCTAAAATGAGCAACAGAAATAGCAGCAAGCAGAAGAGTATAAGTAAGACATCGTATATATATGTATATTTGTTTGTATATTTATACATACATATGTACATATTATATACAAAGAGATAGGGGAAAAGGTGGGGTGGCATAACAGCAGGGCAATAATCAGCGGCAGTTTCAGTCTCAGTCTCAGATTCAGACTCAGACTCAGGGCTTGCTACCATTTGCCATCTTCATTTCCATCATCATCATCATCATCATCATCTGCTGAGCATCTCTCGCATCATCATAATCAACATGAAAATCAAATTTGAATTTATGAAGCACCAGTTTCAGTCAGCCAGTCAGACAGTCAGTCAGTCCGTTAGTCCTTTAGTCGAGGGGCAAGGATGTAGCATCAGCCAGGCAAAGCCATCATCATCTGCTTACATTTGCTCATTTTCATTTTCATTTTTTGTGTATGTGTGCGTTTGTACAATTTTTCCGCCTTTCTTGTTGCCAACTTTTGGGCCCATTTCCATTTGTAGATGTTGTTGCTGTAGCAATAAGCGCCATAACATGCATTGCATTCGTCTGACGATAAGAATGACGGCCTTTTTGTGGTTTTAACCCACTTTCCCCCATATGTCTGTTTCATTTATTCATTTCCTTCAATTACATTTGTTACTTTTCCTTTCCTTCATTTACCTCTCAGTGTTTCACCTTTTTGCCATAAGGCGTGTGTGTGTGTGTGTTTTTTTTTTTTTGTTCTCTTTTTATTCTCCTCTTAATCAAAACCAAATTTCAAGTCAATTTTATCAATTTTTCATATAATAATGAAGAAGTTACATAATCAATCATCCAGCTAACAGTCTATTACTACAAATACCATGAATCTTAACTATTCTGTGACTTTTATTACATTCTTAGATTGAAGTTCATTCATCAAAAAAAAAAAAAAAAATCAATGAATTTAGATTACAATATCTTCCTTTAAATTGCATTTGCTATGAAACTAAAAAATTCTTTAGATAAAATAGTAGGCATATTAATTTGGTTTACATTGACTTGATTTATTGGCTACATTGAGAAATGGCATTGTGGCATATTTGCCTCAAGGCAAGTAGTCACAATAAAGACTTACTTGGAAAGTATTCCGCGATGAATGACCCAGATCTTAGACTTTGTTAACAAAGAGCTTAAAATTTGGTTCATGGGGTTCTTTTTGCCCCAGATATTGCATACCTCAGAATGATTCCAATCGATATACTATACCATATAGATAGAGAAACTTTATGTTTAATCAACTGATAATAAAAACATATATAAAAGAATTCTTGGATGGCATTTAACAGTCAATAAGCATGGCTATAAAATGGTAACAAATGGACACAAGTAGCAACAATAACAAAAAAAAAATGAAAACGTTTTAATTGGCCATATAATGGGGTGGGTATGGTAGTGACAAGGTATAACACTTAATCGGCTTTAACATATCAGCACTTTTCATCTTTTGGTAGCCTTACAGTAAACTGTTGTTGTTGTTGCACAAGAAGATATAAGCATTTACTGTTAGCTTTGTAACGTCTCTGATGCAATCAGCTGATGCATTTCCTTAAGTTTTTCTTTATTTTTCTGTTTATGTATGTGTTTGTGTTTGTGTGTGTGGGTTTTGTTTCCATCTAATCTTACTTACTGACTACTAACTTCAGATGCTCGTTGCACGTTAACACAAACATTACGTAAGGATAGCGACGTAAAGACCTCTGTATGTATATGTATGTGCATGTGTATATGTATGTGTATGTGTGGGTGCGGACTCTTTGTGCTGTTTGTTGGGATCAGTTCGTGGGACCAAAGGATAAGTATCAACTAAGCAGTTGGAAAATCTGTAAGCTGGGTAACCCATGACCCCAGTCCTTTACTTACTTTCAATTCGCTCTCTCTTACTTCCTACTCTATCTCTGTCTTTCCTTCATTGTTGCTGTCTCTGTTGTTTAACTCTTGGCTTTATATTCATTGTTCTGGGATACATGTATGTGTATGAATGTCTTGTACATCTGTCTGTCAGTATGTGTGTGTGTCTCTGTTAGGGCTGGCTCCGCCTTTTAGCATTGACTTTGTTTGTTAAGTTTATCTGGCACTGCACTTGTCTGGTTTTGTCTTCATCATCTGCTTCATCTTCCTTCTTTTTTCTGTTTTTTCCTCTTTTCGTCTCTCTCTTTGTCTTCTTTTCATACTCGTGCTGTTGCTCCTTTGGTTGCTTAAGCTTATTGTAGCTGTTGTTGTTGACCCTTTGTTATTATTTATTTTGCTCTTATTTCAATCTCAAGGCCCTTCATACACACAAACACACACACACACGCACACACATACGCATACATTTATTGGCTCGTAAATTTCTTCCTTTCTTTTTTTTTTTCGTTGATTTTATTATCAGTTTAAATTTAATTTATCTGAAACTGAGAGAG
Source organism: Drosophila neocordata (assembly GCA_018903615.1). NCBI lineage: Eukaryota > Metazoa > Arthropoda > Insecta > Diptera > Drosophilidae > Drosophila > Drosophila neocordata. Next base: position 621,361 of record JAEIGI010000011.1, read on the forward strand.
CGAAGGGCGATAGAGCAAAAGAGTAGGGGGGGGGATGAGTGAAGAGCAACGCAAATGACTACATTCAAAATCAGAGAGCCAAAAAAAAAAAAAGAGAATAAACAGAAGAGCGGGAGAGAGCAAGGTTACTGTATGTGTAGTAGAAGAGGTGTGGAAAGGGCGAAATGGTGTGAGAGTGTGTGGGAATGATGTCTGGGAGCTTTTGATGGTTATATATGTATGTATGCATGTATTGTATTTTGGGTTTCCTTTAGTTTTTGTTGGCTACTCATTCCTAAGCATTTTATTGTTAAGATTGCGATTGCGATACCGTTTCCTTTACGTTTCTTTTGGCCTTCAATTTGAATTTGTGCTTTTGCTTTTGCTATTGCTATTGCTATTGGTGTTGCTTTTATGGCCCCATCGACACCTGTAGGTGTGAGTTTCTGTGTGTATGATTGTGCGTGTCCTTAACCACAAAAGGACGGCTCACGTCCAACGCATACTTATTAGACTGTAATCAGTTGCGTTTCAATCCAATAATGGGCAACTGGTGGTCAACTTCAAATTGCTATTGCTTGCCATTTCGATTTCACTTCAATTGCAGCTGTCGTTTAACCAAACGAACCAACAACAAATCGATATTATTTATAGAAATCAATGAAATTCGTAGTTCATTAAGTAATTAACATTTACAATACTTTCATATCGTTGTTATCTTCCTACAATTTCAAATAAAACAACTGAACTATATTGCGGTTACTGTTGCGGTCTTACAACACAAATCTTACATGCATATATATGCGTATATATATATATATATATATATATATATATATATATATATATATATTGCGGTTGGTTGGCAAAATGTTGGTAAAAAGGATTTGAATTCCTCAACTAAGAATTAAACAACAATGCAACGCTGTAGGAATTAAAACAATTTAGCTATTTAACGTTTCAGTAATTCAACCATTCAATTATTAATCAACGCAATGATCCAGAATTTTAATTGAAGGAATAAACAATAAAGGAAATCTTATAATTCCTAGTTGCAATGACTAGTTTAGTTAAGTTGAGTAAAGTTAATGGATTTCAGTTGCTCTGTCTATGTCTTGGACAAATGGGCAGCTCGTCTTCTACAGTTTTAGATTTAGTTGTGATTTTTTACACCTAATAAGAACTTTTAAATTAAATTTAAATAATTTCATGATTAAGAGATTGAAGAGTGAAATTTTTCAATGATCTTACTTGTCTTCCTTTACTTCTTTTAGTCTACTTCTGCTCCGTCGTCTTCTTCTTCTTTGTCTTCTTCTTCGTCTTCTTCTTCGTCTTCTTCTTCGTCTTCTTTTTTGTCTTCTTCTTTGTCTTCTTCTTCGTCTTCTACTTCGGCTTCTTCTTCGCCTTCTTTTTCGTCTTCTTATAAATCTTATAATTTCTAGTTGCAATGACTAGTTTAGTTAAGTTGAGTAAAGTTAATGGATTTCAGTTGCTCTGTCTATGTCTTGGACAAATGGGCAGCTCGTCTTCTACAGTTTTAGATTTAGTTGTGATTTTTTACACCTAATAAGAACTTTTAAATTAAATTTAAATAATTTCATGATTAAGAGATTGAAGAGTGAAATTTTTCAATGATCTTACTTGTCTTCCTTTACTTCTTTTAGTCTACTTCTGCTCCGTCGTCTTCTTCTTCTTTGTCTTCTTCTTTGTCTTCTTCTTCGTCTTCTTCTTCGTCTTCTACTTCGTCTTCTCCTTCGACTTCTTTTTCATCTTATTCTTCGTCTTCTTCTTCGACTTCTTCTTCGTCTTCTTTTTCGTCTTCTTCTTCGACTTCTTCTTCGACTTCTTCTTCGCCTTCTTCTTTGCCTTCTTCTTCGTCTTCTTCCTCGTCTTCTTCCTCGTCTTTTTCATCGTCTTTTTTTTTGTATTTTTCTTCGTTTTTTTCTTCGTTTTTTTCTTCGTCTTTTTCTTCGTCTCTTTCTTCGTCTTTTTTTGCTTCCTCTTCCTCTTTTTCTTCCTCTTTTTCTTTGTCTTCTTCTTCATCTTCTTGTTTGGGCAACTTCTTCGTCTTCGTCATCTTTGTCTTCTTCCTTTTCTTCTTCTTCGTTTTATGTTTTTGTCTTCTTCTACTTCGTCTTCTTCTATTTCATTTTCTTTTTCACCTTCTTCTTAGTTTTGTTCCTCGGCTTCTTCTGCATCTTCTTCCAATACTTCTTCTTGTTTGTCTTCTTCTTCATCATTTTTAAATTAATGATTCTAAATTTAAACAAATTTTAAGCCCATTTTACGAATTATTTATTATTACAATAATTTAATGATTCAATTATTTTAAGATTCAACAATTCTTTTTAGTCATTCAATATTAAATTAAATATATTAAAAAATTCTTCAAGGAATAAAGTAACTGTAAAATTCACAAAATCAATATTCATTATTTTAATGACTTAGCAATGCAATATTTAAGTGATTTAACGATTTAATGTTTTTACTTTTTTTTTTTAAATTTCAATAATATCGATTCGGCATGTTTGCATGTTTCAGAATTATCCGAAATATATATACTTTCATTCATTTACATGTATATGAATGTGAAAAGTCTAGTGCCTGCTGAGAAAAAAAAACCAAAAGAAAAAAAAATGAATTTAATGGAATTTTTAGTGGAATAAGTTTTCTGGGCTCTGTGCAATGTTAGTGTGTGTGTGTGTGTGTGTGTGTGTATATGTGTGTTGTTGCCGGTGGTTTGTTTAACTGTACAACTGCAGCAATTTCCGCACTTGAATTGATTTTGATGTTCCCAAACATACATACAACAAATCCTCTCTGTTCCATTTAAAAGTCATGGCTTTTATTGTTGTCGTCATTGTTTGTTCGTTTGCTGTAGTTACTGGTCTAGTTGTTGTTGCTGTTGCTGCTGTTGTTGTCCATGTGCAATTGAAAGTCAAGCTATTATTATTTTGCAGTTTGCTGTTGTTTTGCACTCGTCGCCAGTCAAAGCTCCGCCAACTGCTTAACAAGCAGAATAATGCAGAAAATGGTGATTCCCATCCAATTCCGACCTGAACCAGCAACAGCAACAACAATAACAACGACACTTGCCTGTTCATTGTTGTTTATAAAATTGGCAAGGAATTTCAGCGATTTCATTGTAAAGCGAAAAATAAAAAAATATAGCAAAAGAGAATGTGAGAGAGAGAGAGAGAGAGACTGAAAAAAGAATGGAGGGATTATAGCAAAGGAGAAAGAAGAAAGCACTCAATGGTGTGGTGCTCTAACTTAAGGCACAATAAACAACGAGTCAAAGCAAAAGCAAAAACCCAAACAAAGCAACAAGCGCTGGCAAGCTTAAAAATGGCGCCCAACGTGGTGGCCCGAATGAATGTAAAGTTGTCGTCGGTCGAACGGAAACACTGCGTCCCCCAATTTGAAAAATAAAAAAAAAAAAAAAACCTTACCACCGCCGTTGTTAGCCAAAGCACAAAGGCGAACCAGTCCAGATTATTAGGTTAATACGCTCTTGGTGGTGTTGTTGCCTAAGGCTGTGGTGCACTTGAAGATGGCTATGGTAGTATGTAGGTGGTGATGCTCCAGAAGCTCATTGTTGTCGCCGTTAAAAAAACAAACCTTAGCAGCCAAACTGTTGGTGTTCTTGTTGAGCTTGTTTTGTCGCGATTGATAAGGAAACGGACAAAAGCATAGAATCGCCAAATGATGCCAGGAAGAGCACAGAATGGAAGAGAGAAAGTCAGCAAACAACAAAAGAATTCAGTTGACTGAACAAAGAAAGCTTTTCTTCCAAAAGAGAGAAAATATAATAAGATTAACTAAGTGTCTATAAGTCTGATCTTTCCGCATAAAAAAACACATACAGCAAAATACCATATTGCTATAAAATATTGATATTAAATTTGATAAGAATAACAATCGTTTAAAGTTGATTAAATGACCACAAAAGAAATTGCAATGATTGCTTTCTTAAAAGTCAATTTTTAAAAATTAAAAATTATTGAAAACTAGATTTAATATAGTTATATTAAAAAGAAAAATTCCCAAACAAAGATCTTATAAGACCTTTCTAGTGAAAAAGTTCTATGAAAATTCCTTTACTTTGTGTTTTTTTTGTTGATTAATATATATTTTGCCTAAGGAGAATATTTTGTAAATAAACAAATTGAATTGTTTAATCTTTAATTGATTTATTTGCAATATTCAAAGAATATTTATTTATATTTCTTAGCTATAGTGACCTTTTATTCGAACAGACCAAATGGAATAAAAATGTATGTACTTATATATAAAATTTTCAAGTTGATTGAAATGAAATGTTTGCCTTTGCTTACATTAAATAAATAATTATTTTGTAAAAAAAAAAATAATTCTGTTGATTCAAATAATTGATTTTTCTTGATAATTTGGTATTTTTTATTTTTTTAATTTGATGTTGGCCAACTTAATTATGAGGCCCAGAGGCGGTTATTGTTTGACCATTTGCATATTGAAAATGCAATGCTATTGCATCTGTTACGCCCACAAACAAGCGTCAAAAGCTCTATATGTATAAACTATTTATATATACTTTATATAGGGATCGAACGATATGAATATATATATATATATATATATTCTATATATATCTTTTTGCATTTCTACACTTAAATGGTGAGAGGTTTACTTATCGCTGTAAAATCTCTTTTGGTTAATACATATGTATTCATATATATATATGTATATATATGTATACATATGTGTGTGTTTGAGTGTTTGGTGTATATATAAATATATATATATGTATATATTGAAAACAAATGTCCCTTAATTAACGCCGCAGTGTCACATGAGTTGCATAGTAACGGCTACAACAACAGAAACCAGTCAAAAGGCTGATACAATGTAAGCTTAACATTTATTATGCACCAATTAAATGATGTGCAACTGTGCGTATGCGTAATATGATAAAAAGCATACACATACATACATATATACAGTTGCGAGCAAAAAAATAGTAGTGCCCAAGACACGTCAATACTTTTTCCTATAATTTGCAAGATAATATTCCGATCTGCATAAAACTGCTAGGAACCGTTACTTAAAATGTCTAAAACATGTCCAATTCATAAAATTCTCACTTGGTGCCTCCACGCCGTTACAAATTCATTTTTACGCAAAAATGCCAAATTTGCCGCGAGCAAAATAATAGTAGTGAAGACTCTATCATGGCAGGAATCCCAAACTTTTGCTAGAAAGTTGGTTTTTTTTACTCGATTTCATGTGCTAGGTGTTCGCAATATAAGATCCATTAAAAATCAGCATTTGCAAGTTATATTGGGCCGGGGTAAACACATTTCCCTTAAGAAGAGGATTCAAATTGAAAACCTCATATCTGGGGGCAAAACATATAGAGAAGTGAAGGATATCCCAACGTTGTCCTTAACAGTGATTCGAAATAGTTTAAAAAATAAAATTATAGCAGAAATACGTGGCCAAAAGCGTAAAATCTCGCCTAAATTAGGAAAAAGTATAGTGCGAACCTCAAGGACTCGTTCGTTTCAAGCTGCCGTGGGCGTCCAGGAAGAGCTTGAGGTGCCTGCCAGTGTTTGTATAGAGAGGCAAGTGTTAAGGGAAAATAATTTAAATGCTTACAGCCATCGGAAAACATCCTTTCTTTCACAAGAGTACGTGTCATAACGGATTGACTACTCGAAATTTTATCTAAATTGGCCTGTCGAGAAATGTCGAACTATACTGTGGTCAGATGAGTCCAAAGTTGTGATGTTTGGATTAAATGGAACTAGTCTGTATGATAGTCGACCGAAAAAAACGGAATATAGTCCGCAGTCAACCACCAAGACGATCAACCACGGTGGATGCAGTGTAATGGTGTTGGGCTGCTTTTCAAAAACCGGTGTAGGGTCCATGTACTGCGGCCCAAATCATCATGGACAAACATGTATTCGTTCGAATTGTATAAAAAGTGATGCTACCATGTTCCGAGAAGGAGATGACACTTTCTTGGGTTTTTCTGAAAGACTTTTACCCCAAATACACAAGCAAATTGGCAAAAATTTGTTTCCAGAAGTCCGGAGTAGTCTCAGAAAAGTGGACTCCACAGTCGCTAGATTTAAACCCGATGAAAAATTTGTGGTGGGATGTTTAGAAGGAAGTAGATGCTGCAAAACCAACTACCAAGAAGGACCCTTGGACTGTTATACATCGTACATGGAAGGCCATAACACCTGATAGGTGCCAAGTACAGGTTGACTCCATGCCGCGATTTTGCGTAGCCGTACTTGCAAACAATGGACATGTTACTAAATTTTAATAAGCTAATATCAAATCAATCTTTAATATAAAATTATTTCCCAGGGAAAAAATTCATTAGTTTAAAATTTTATAAACTCCAAAAAAATGCACTACTATTATTTTGCTCGCCTCAATTTGGTACCATTTTCGAAAATCTTTATTTTCAAAAAACCAAGACGGAGTGGTTATTTTTGTTCATAAAATAAACAATAACACTCCTAATAAATAATTTGCATACCAGAAAATCTCAGTCTAGCCCTAAAAACATAACTTTTGATGCTATAACTAAAATGGTCAAAGGCACTACTATTTTTTTGCTCACAGCTGTATATATATATGTATAAGTGTAAAGATATGAGCCCTGACCATGGAAATCATATCAGAAATCGCTTTAAGTAACCCGCATTAAAGTCGCCAAAAACACAAAAAGGGTTTTCAGCCCATGGATATTGTCCATGTTGTTAGTTCAACAAAAGAAAAAAAACAAAAAAAAAAGAGAAAAAAGAAAAAACCAAAGAAAATTTTTTAATCCCCTTACAGCAAGAACATCAGAATTGTACCAGATAGGGTGATGGCGACACGGAACGGGAAAGGGGTTCTGTTTGAGATGGGGGAGATTCAATAACAAAAGGCAAGCAAAATGTAAAAAGTTGAACAACCAAACGACACGTGTGTCCATTCCAGTCAATGTGTAAGCTTAACCCCATCACATGTGAACCCTTTTTCTCTTCTTTTACTTGGACAGCCTTGGACAAGGATTGCCCACACCTGCTGTTACCGTTGCTGTTGCTCCTTTGGCTTAACTATATAATAGATATATGTATATAGATAGATTTGTATATAAAAAGCATCGATCGAGTCACTCTGATCAAACCAGATTTCAATAATAACAAAAGTGTATTTGACATTCATTATTTAAGAGTATTTATTTCAAAGCCCCAACACACGTTGGCTCTATCTCACTCTCTCTCTCTCTTGGCCCAAAAAAAAAAAATTTGACCGACCACAACCGGAATAAAGTTTTCAGTTTTTGTTTTTCATTTTCGTCTAGACTAAAGTGACATTTATTGTACTGCAAATAAAACAAAAATTCAAAATGAAATTAGAAATAGAAATGGCAATTCAAGCATTGCCAAGCTGTTTGCCTAGAACAAATGGGGGAAAAAAACTACCAAGAAAATGCAAGCAAGTCGACTTGGGTATACCCTGTAAAGGTTGAAGTGTTAATTTTTATATGGTTTCTTTTGAAATTGGTATTTGTTTGCAGTAAATTTTCATTTGTAGCACTCAAATTTCTCTCCCTTAAAAGCTCAATAACTGAAGCTAAGTCTTATCTCGCCTTATCCTGCTATCCCTTAATGTTGAATAAAATGAGCTACCTGTTTATTTTAAGTACAGTCTTAAGAAATTTAGAATTCAAAAATAAAGGAAATATAAAATTATAGTTTCCTGCTGCCTTTAACATAATTATTGGAACTTTAATATACCCTTAAACTTATCATTGTTTAGGGTATAAAAGCAATAGCAAGTTGCAATACGTACATAAAGTTCAAGTGCCAACTTCGAGATACGCTACTCAACTTTGCCATGGCTTTCTCCATGCATACACTTATATATATACATATATGGTATGTAGCTTTGCAGTTTTTATACGGTTTCAAAAAAAAAAAAAAACCAAGAGTTGTGGTCTCAGCTTTTCTAGACTCTAACAACGTTGATGCATTTATGCTAGTCGAATAGCTGTGGCACTTTAATATACTCTTTAGCTCATACGGGTATTGAGTATAGAAAGCTGTATTGAAGCACTTCACTGAAGTTTTTCTTTTATTCTTTTTATATATTTTTGTTTCTTTCGCCGCTATGCAAATTGTATTATGTTTTGCAATAATTTGCTGCATACTTATAGGCAGCAGCTGTTTGGAGTTTTCTTTCATTTCGGATTGGGTTTGGGTTTTGTTTTAAAAGAAGTTTAACTTTTAATTGCAAAACCACCCATAAGCAAAGTGATTGATGAGTAAAAATTGACAAAAGTATAAAGAAAAACGTTGAGGCCATTTTATTGTTTCTCCAAACAAATGTCCTTCGGTTGCCTCTGCATAGGATTTTATAACTTTTTAATGAAAAGGTCTTTATACTGTGGGTTTTTTGTTCTGCCTTTTCGTTGGTTTAGACTGTAGAATTTAGTTTTACTACAGCAACTACACTTATTTAGTTCACACATAATACATAGGAGGAGAACAAATATTTAATTCGACACATTAGATCAAAGCGTTTGTGTTTCAGTTTTCATTCGCAACTGTTCATCAAATAGTCTAAAATTGCCATGAAATAAAATTTTGAAACACTCAGACACACACACACACACTCTCATCCCACTATGGATATTTAAAACACTTTTTGTATACAAAATTTTAACCTAAGCAAATATTTTGATCTTTTGTAAATTTGCTTAGTCATTTTGATTATTTTTTGGTTCTCATAGGTTAAACCGAAGTATCTATATAAAATTATAGAAGAAAATTAATAAAAAATATGAAACCAGAGTCTGGACTCTGGAAAAATTTTATTTCATTGACGATGTATATACAAAAAAACGATTAATACACCCATTGTGCACTGTGGACAAAGAAATATGCAATGCAAAAAATATGTAGAAAAACAACAAAAGCAATACGTAGAGCAATTACAACAACCAAAGGCCAGAGGTACCGCATAACAAACAAAAATAGTTAGAGGAAAAAAAATTGTAAAAAAACTTTGCTGCATTGAGTTTTTTTCTTTTTTTTTTTTTCTTTTCGTTTCCCATTGGCAATTCTTGTTGTTGTTGCTAGTATATACCCTATATTGACTATACACTAAGTAAGTTCATTAATACCGGAAATTTTACGAGTTTTTTATATAATATTTTTTTTACTTTTGCTTTGAAAAACCGCAGGTTGAGGTCAGTTATTTTATACTCGGGCAACACAAGGTGAGCAGGTTGCCTGGATACCTCTATTTAGAGACCCATTTGCTAAAGGTTCTAGGATTTGCAATATCCCTTCAGTACTTTAAGGCTTAAACTAGTTGGGAATTACAACTAAATATAGCAAAAAAAGGGACAAACTTTGCAAAAGCATTCTAGTAGATGAGAACTGATAGGAATAAATGCTTTCCTCTTAATAATATAAACCTAGCAAGCTTGTTTATTTAAAATATATTTATAATAATAAAAGAAACCAATAAAATAAACCCAAGAACTCTTAAGTTTATCATATTTGATGTTAATATTAAAATATCATTGAAAGTATTCAAAGTTTATGCAAGAATTAGAAATTTAATGTTCTATTGAGATCTTTTTATATAAATACTTTAGTTGATCTACTAAAGGGTAGTGTTAAGTCGGTTTCTTTTCAATATGCAAATGCTGTTTTTCTTTTTTTTGAGGGGCTCTCTTTGTTTTTCTTTTTATTGTTGCATTTCGCCGAATTGGGGATTGCAGGCAGCAAACAAATTCTAAAAATGACTGAGCAAACACTTTGATTTATGAACTTATCGGGGAGCATGGGAAGACACAGAGAGGAAGAAAAAAATTGAGTGAAAAAATAGAACGAGGGGCTATGCTATATGCTGCTGGCAAATGCATCCATATCGAGTCATCCTCACATCCTCATATACCCACATTCTCATCGCCTGCTCTGCCTTGCCTTAATTCAATAAAATACAGCTGACTGAATGCTTGAATCATGACCCGCCGATTTGAAATGTTTGCAAATGCAAAAAGCGTGCAAGAGAGAAAGAGTAAAAAGAAAGACAGAAAGAGAATGGCCAATACGGGTGGTTAAGAGAGTTGGGAAGGTGGGTGGTGGTACTCCAACGAGTTGCTGAACACGCTCCATGGGGAAATCTCTTTTGTTTTTTCCTGTTCGCGCGCGTATTTTCCTTTTCCTCGTTTATGTTCGAACTCACAGTTTCTCTTTCTCTTTCGTAATTTTATTTTCTTTTTCCATTTTTTTTTTTTGTTTTTTTTTTTTTTGTATTTTACTGTGCCGCAACAAAGCAACGGACGAAACCAAAACTCAACGCTCAACTCTCAACTCTGAACTCTCAACTCTCTGAACTGGGGCTAGAACTAAGCGCAGAGGGGCGAGGCGAACAAACGATTTTGATTCAATAAACGTCAATAGGTTGGTCGCTCAGTTGGCGGACAGCGGACGACGGGTGGTGCGTCAAAGGTGCTGCTACCGCTGCTCCTGTCGTTGGGTAGGTAGAAGGGAGGGAGGAGCGCTCAAAAGTTGAACTAATAAACCGGCGTGATTTCACCTGCAAAAGTCTTTTGAAGTTGCCTGTGTTTTCTGTTGCTGTTTTTTTTTTTTTCTTTTTTTTTTCTCCTGAAGGCTTCAAGTGTGGCAAGGCAGCAATCCTAAAGGAGCGATAAAATTGGCTCAGACAATCAGCGGATTGCCAAGAGCTGAAGCCAGAGTCAGATATGGGCATAAGTGATGTGTGGGCTGAATGGAATAAACGTTGCAGAAGAAGCACAAAGAATGTGGTTAGCCATGGCAACATTAAGAATTTGCTCCGTATATGTGAAATTGTTGCAGCAATTTAATGGACGCATCCGATAAGTGCAAGAATGTAGTATTTCTTCTTAAAAGAACTATGGACAAACAAATTGAATAACCTAATAGATATTTGCAGACATATGATAACTTGTGGATTTCAAATTTTGTATGCTGCAAATGTCAATGAATATTGAATGTGAATCATGAATCAAATGCAAATAGCCGGAAAATATCAAAAGCTATGTGACAAAAAAGAACTGCTTTTAAATAATCACTTGTGGAGTTAGAAAGTCCATGTATAACTCCTGAAATCCTGAAACATATAGCATATATGAATCTATTTTCATCTCAATTCCTACCTATATCTATATCTTTTTTCATTTCTTTTCCTATCTCTATCCTTATCTCCATTACGATCTCGAATTTTTGCTCTTTCTTAAGTTTCATTTCTATCTCTATTTTATTTTCTGTCTTTATATCTACCTTTGTCTCTTTTTCTATCTCTGTCTCTCTTTTTTCCATCCTTAACTATTTAACTATTTAATTTGCTTTTATTGAATCGTTTTTTTTTCCTTCTGTTTCTTTTTTGTGTACGCAGCAATTAAAAATTAAATTTTGAATAACTTTCAATTGCTTATGCAGCTGTCAATTTCACAGCTCGAATCGAAAACTATGTAGCTAGTTAACATAAACACAACTGTACATTTTTTTTGTACTCTTTGTTAATTTTTTTTTGATTATTTTCATTACAAGTTTTTCTCATATCTACACATTTTGTGGTTATGTTTGCCATTTGCTGGCCAATTGGGCGCAAAAGTTGCGTTGTCGGCCGCAATTAGCTGTGCTAAAAGCTCAACAAACACATACACTCTTACATATATATACATTCATATAAGCACACAGACACGTTCAGTGTTAATGGGCATGCCAAAAAGTATGCAATCAAATTATAAAACTGCAAAAATAATGCCAGCATATGAAAAAGAGGAAAAAACGAAGCCTCACACATAAACGCAGAGTTATAAAGCAAAAGAGACAGACAGAAAAATAGAAAGAGATAGAGAAAGAGAGAGAGAGAGAGAGAGAGAGAAGGAGCAAACTAAGTTAAAAGCTGCAGCCTCATATACTCCTCTGTCGGTCCTCTTACCCTCTTCCTGTACCATGACAAACCCACAGACATTTTATCAAGTTGCATGCGGTGGACTTAAGTTCAAGTTAAAGTTAATGCCATGAATTTTAAATTGAATTTAATGCGTATGTGAGTCCAAGTACATGACTACAGTGAAGACATTAGTAGAATGAACCAGCAATGAAACTAAATGGCATGACACTAAGCATACAAATGAATATATTTATAAAATTGTCCTTGATACTTTTTGTTGTTTTAGAACTTATTTAAATTTTGCATTTCAAAAGGATTGAGAAAAATAGATTTAAGGCATGTAGGATTCACTGTTGCCTTTGGGCAAGGCATGGACATACAGACAGCAATTGTATGTTACAATAACGGCAAGAGCACCAGTTACAACAACAACAACAGTAAGGATACCCACGCACCAAGTTCGTCATGATGAACGGAAAAAGTTTAACTGCGTACAAAAGTATGCTATGGTTTTTGGTCACTTATTTATTATTGGCTTGGCTTGGCACACATACACACACGCACACATACTCACATGCCTACTTTCACATACATACGCACTCGGACACGCACACGCATACACGTGTCTTGCGGTAGCCCCCGCTCTTTAGTACAGAATGTGGACCACGACAACTTGGACTAATAGCAACGGAAACCAACAGCGGCATTGGTTCGGACAGCTCGCTGCCTTCTCCTCGCTTTGTAGAATTCGGACGCTGGCGACGCTGCTTAAATAATTTAGCAATTTGTATGCATGGAAAGCGCTGGCCGTGGTTATGGGGGATAATACCGAAAGTCGAATAAGCGCATCATGGAAATACATAAAATCGCATCAACGCAAAAGGCGGCTACAAACCAAAAAACAGTGGAAAAAAAAGGAAGGAACACCAACGCCTCGTTTTATGCTCCCCCCCAGCGCCCACCACCTCTTACCCTATAAATGCTAAGGGGTACCGGGTGGGGGTAAAGAATGTTGGCAGACAGCAGAAACCAGCAGTAAAAGCGCATTGAAAGCACAGCAAATGAGCATTGCAAGGAATGCAATCGTGCACACATACACACTCACACGCAAACTCACACTAAAACCAATACCAATACCAATACCAATACCAACCAACCAAAAGAGAGTAGCTAAACTGCAAAGAGCGGAAGAGTAGAGAATCTAGTATAGTAGGGAGGTGAGAAAAGGAGGAGATAGCCAAATACCTATCATACACTGAAAGAAAATATGTTTGCGTATGAATATTTGATGTAAAATCATAACTTTCAAATTCAAATAATATTTCAAAAGTTGAGTAACTATTTTGTTGAGAATGTAATTATTGTAATAATTGGTTCTTTTACTTTGAGTATTAAATTTAATGTTTGTAAGAGATTTAAGTGTTCAAAAATGCTCTTTTTTTTTTTGCTCAACATTGATGAAAATAATGAAAATTGAAACAGTTTTAGAATTTGTATTAAATATTTGTTTAGTTTTTGACTAAACTGTATCGAAGAGCGTTGAACAATAACCGCAAATAAAACTATAAGCTTTCTAGCAAAATTGATTTGTCATTTTGAGAAATTAAATGCAATACAAGAATGCATTGATGCAGTGTTGAACAATGCTTAGAAAGAATACCTGAATAACCTAAGATCTTTTTTCTTACTATCAACTTTTCATAATCAGAGTTAACTACAAATGATAAATGATTGAAAATAATATAAATCGCTTATAAATATTTTTACTAATTTTTCTCACTGTGGATCAACAAGCAAAACAGCTGCAGATGCAACTGTCGTTTTTCTGTTTTCTTGTTTGTTGGCAAATGGGGGAGGGTCATTTGCAAGTGGCGCCTGAGAATGGGGAGTGGGGGGAAAAAGAAGGATAACGCTTGCGGTAGAATCAAAAGCTAGTAGCCCAAAAATGTTATCATTTGGCACATTTGTACTTTATGTGCGTACTGGCTCTGTGGCTCTCTGTGTGCATGTGATGACAAAACCTTAATATTGCCATATAAAGTTAAGAAGTAAACCTGGCCTAAAGCCCAGCAAACGGCAAAGTAAAGCCACAACCCTTTTCCCCAAAGATTATCCTTAAGAAACAGCTACAGTTCAGCTTAACTTAAAGCTTGGGTATTTTGGTCCTAAATTATTTCTCTTACTAATTTGTGATTACACGCTTATACATTGCAGATTTTAAATATGAATAATTTAAATTTAAATCATTAATGATCACTGATCACATTCCGCTTCTCTCTCTAATCTCTTTCTTTGGACATTTTGAAGTGGTTTTTGTCTTTTCTATTTTATTTTGTTGCCCAGAGATATCTTGTTGACGATCACAACAAAGACCAAAACATAGAAAAAGAAGGGGGAGTTGGGTTAAGCCTTTTGAGAGCTGACAGCAGCAGCTGAGAAAGGGGGGAAGGGTGGTTATATGGATTATTGTTGAAAGTGGGAAATGTATAGCAGGGGTGGTTAGTGGGGGAAAAACACTTTGTTAGAAAAAAGTCACGTACTCATATTAAAAATAACCGAAAAGGCGTTCGTAAGTGGCAGGAGAACGTGCAGTGAAATATATTTCAAGAGCTGCCACGCACACACACACACACAAACAAGACGAAGGGTGTTGGAATGCCATATGAAGTATAAGGGATGAAGGAGAAAGGGGTTTCTAGTGTGTAGTAGGTGAGAAAGGTGAAACGAGCCAAAAAAGAAAAAGAAGAAAAAAAAGGCAGCGTACAATGAATAGTATAGAAGAGGAGCCAGCAGGATGCCAAAAGTCAAAGTGGAGCAGTCATCTTTTTGGGCTCTTGTTGTTGCTGTTGCTGTCGTTAGCGTCGTCCTCGTCGTCTTCGTCGTCATTGCGAATAGTCCCCAGCGACCATTGACGATGGCTGACAAAGTGAAAATGTCCCATTGAAAGCGACGGGAATGACGGCAACGTTGCCGACAACATCTTGGCGATTCTCATGTTGAAAGCGTCGAATTGGCGCGCATATTTTCTGCTTCTGTTTGATTTTTGCCACAGCTGTCAAAGCGTCAAACATCTTTTTGCCGTTTTCTCTGACAAATGCGTGCTAGCTGTCTTGCGTCTAGCTTTTTGCCTTCTTCGTCCTGTGAGCATCCTGTGTCATGGATTCTGGTTTCAATGGGTCCAATGTACTTTGTCTTGCGTCCTTTGCATTTGGCATAAAAGTTGTTGTAATATATTTAACGTAATGGCGGCCATGTCAAGCAAACTGACTTTAGCATTTATTTATATATTTATTGAAGTCATGTGTGTGTGTGTGCGTTTATGTGTGTGTGTGTGTCTGTGGCATTTGTGTGTGCTTTGCCTGTTTCCTGCCATTCAATCAGCTGATTTACGCTAAAGCCACAACAAAAATAGGGGGAAAAAAAAAGAATTAACAATAAAAAGGGAGACAACAACAACAACAAGAATAACCAAAAATAAAAATGATTTTGTTTTTACATTTTGTTGAAAATGTTTATTTTTGACACATTTCACATTGTCATTTGTCTTTGTTAAGCCCAGGGCAAAAGAGTAGCATTATAGAGCGTATAAGCGGGACGGCACTAGTGTGATATATCCAACATACATAACATAGGTACAGTCTAGCCCAAAAATTGTGCATGTCATTCAATGCAGTTCTTTTTGTTTCGTTTTGCTGTTTCCCTTTCTCTTCCTAGTTTTCCCTTTTTTTACACTTTGTGGTTATTGTCGTTGTCGTCTACTGCATTGTAAATTATGCAAACTTCCCTTCATATTCATTAGAAACTAACAAAAATAATAATGAAAAAACCAAGTGTGTGTGAGACAGAGAAAGCAATCAAGTCAGTGTGACTAAAAGAGAAAGAGAGAGACGTTGACATGCAGCAGCAAAAAAAAAATAAAATGGCAATGGAAATGGTCATCAACGTCAAGCGATGTTGGTTAGTTAGTAAACCTCGGTTCAAAGTGGGTCATGTTGTTGTTGTTGCTGTTTTTTTGATTCCTCCCCCTCCTCTCTTCACTTTTTTTTTGTGAGCCCCCCCATTGAGAATTGCTAAGGACATTAAAAGCAAATTGGTGGAAAGAGAACAACAGATAGAAAGCAAGAAAATGTGCAAGAGAACGACACAAAGAATTAAGGAATTTTTTTTGGGAAAATGAATAGTAAGGATATGTAAAGTTGGCATCCCAGACAAAAGGGAGTTGATTTCCAAAAATAAACTTGAAAACAAATAAATAAGTTGAAATTTATTTCAATTGAAAATAATAATAAAAGAGTGAAAAAAACAACATAACAGAAAAATTACCAAAAAAGGGAGACAAATGCTCACAGTAGGAGATTAAAAATCCACTTAAAGAAAATAAATGAATTCAATTTAAAAATGAATTAAAATATAAGATCATAGAAGGAAACAACTATATATAACCAGAGAGTAGAAAATTCTAAAGTTTTTTATAACTTTGCACATTTTGTCCATTAAATGATCCTTCTATCTTTCGTTTTAAATAAAATGATCTTTCACTGACGATACAAAAACTAGTAGACGGTTTAATCCTTTTTTATTATTCCTATAGAAGCTATCTGACCGAAAAAAATTTCCTTCAAAAGGTACAAAATGGTATAAAGAATAAACATTCCATTTTATATATATCTATACGATGTGACTAATTATAAAATATTATTTTTCAAAACTTTTTATGTTATTTTCATTTGTACTAAGCAATGTTAAAGCCATGTTTTATAGGTTATTTTCTAGAATTAATATTAAAATTGCCTGTTAAAATAAATTTGTATAGATTTTGTATCCTTTAGTGGAATTTAAATGAAGAGGTTAAAACTTTTATTTATTATTTTACAAATAATATAAATTAAATTCAAATTAAGCAATAATTAAACAATAAATATTTGTATATTTTCCAATGATGTTTATGAAAAAAAGTGATTATTAAATTAAATCAAATTTATCTTTTTTACATTCTATTAATTTACATTTTATCTTTATAACTTTTTGTTTATAATTTTTATCTATTTTAATTTTTAAATTCTTAGCAAAGAGGCAGAAAAATAATTAATGACAAATCTTTTACACTTGAAATATGCTAATGAGATTAATAGTATTTAAATTTTTGTAAATTGTTTTGTTGTACTTCATTGATTTTAATTTATATTATAATTAATCAAAATGTATAGAAAATATTTATTATTAAAAGTAGCTTAACTTTAAAGTAAAGCTTAAAGTTTTTAGATTTTCAAAATATAAATATATTACTTTGGTGTAAGTCAAAATCAAAAAGAAAACTTACCTCGAAATTTAACAAACTTTCTCAATATAATTTGGTTATATTCCTTTTTTTTTTCTTTATTTTTTCTTAAATTTAAAACTATAAGCTCTGTATTCAAATATTTTCTAAATTATTTACACTTTGCTTGCTTAAAAGAAAAGCTTTTAAAAAAGTCTGGTGAATCAGGGTTATATCAAAGTCTATATACCACAAGGGTTAGTTATAATTTACCTTAAAAAAATTTACTTTATGTACTGTTAACTAATTAAGTAGTATAAGAATTCGTAAAATATTTTTGTATATATATTTTATATTTTTAAACTATTGTTTTATTTACATCTGAATACACTTTCAATTTGAACAGACTTTTCCTTGGTTATACAAATCAAGCTCTATTGAATGGCATTCGTTTTTATTAGATTCACATTTGATAGAATTCTATTGTATTGCATTTTCAACTTTTCTATTCAACCAAATTTGATTTGATTTGTATTTTTAATTATGTACCTGGTACTGGTCTAGTGACCTCGTGGACAATGATTCTCTTGGATCCCAGGTTTGTCATTCCGGTTGAGTTCACGCTGCTCATTTTATTCACTCATAGTTTTCATTTGTTGAAAGAAAGTTGCTTTGTTCGGTTTTACTCTTGTCCTGTTTGGTCTTGTCCTGTTCTGTTCTCTCTTTAAATGGCAGATTTATATGGTATGCAATGGCAGCAGGAGCATTAGTAGCAACAACGGCAACCAATTCCCTAAACAACTTAGTCGCAGTTTTGCTATTTTGCTGCACTGGCTCCCAAGTTTTGTGAGTGAGTGACATGTCCAGCATTGGACATTGGTATGCAATGGTTGGTCATGATGGGTGAGGTCAAGGAGGAGCAGCTACAACAGGGACAATTGTCGCCCAACACAGTCATAAACCGAGAGTAGAGAAGAGTAGAGGAGTTGAGGTGCTGTGAAGAAGGGAAGGGAATGATGGATAAGGGCATGGCAGGAGGGTTTCATCGTTATCCCAAAACATATACTTTGAAGTGAGCTTAAACCAACAGACAGAAAGGCAGACAGACAGATGGACCGACAGACAGACAGGCAAACAACAATAAACAGGAAGCATAACGGAAAAACACAAAGGCAGTGTAAAGGCAGAGGCAAGAGGTTTTGATGGCTAAGAGGATAGCGAGATGTTGGTTAAAAGAAATGGTAAAAGGGGGAACGGGGTGGTATCAGGCAGTGCCATGCTTGGGTGTTGCACGAATAATAACAACTGTAGCAGAAACTGAATAAAAATAATTAAGCTCCTGTTGACGCACTTTTTCGGCATGCTTAGCACGTGACGGTCATAGGGAAGGGCCGCTAGGGAAGGAGGAGGTCCAGTAGCAAAGATTATAAAAAAGTCAAGGCGAAAGAGTGCGGGAGAAACGGAGTAAGTATGAGAGAGATTTTATACATAGTATGACCATTAAAGTAGTATAAACCAGTCCGAGGCAAAGTTGACACATAAAATGTGCTACATAACCAAAAAACAAAAAAACAGAAAAGGGGGAAAAATGAGAGTCAACAGAATGGTAAAAGAACAGACAGGTAACACCGAATATTGGGGTCACTACAAGGTCAAGCCGATGGAACAGGATCATACAAAAGGTACTTAAAATTAGTGTACGATAAGAGTTAATTTAATCAAATTTTAAACCTTTTCCCTTTTCTTGTGTTATCTATGGGATGTACGTTTAATATTTAACATTTTAATGATATTTCTGGAAAAAAAGGAGTAATATGTGTTTTGTTAAAAGAAAATTAAATAAAGTTCCTTAATTAATAAAGCTCTTACTTAAAAATTATAATCCTTATGATTAATTAAAAGTTTAAAACTTTCAAAGAGATGAAAACGAACTAACATAAATTGAGTTATGTTACTTAACATTAGTCTGTAAAGAGCAAAGCTAAGATAAGCCGTTATGGCGCTAACATTTAACTTTAAAATTTGAGTGTTAAATCGGATTCTGCTCTGAATAACATTAAAATGTTATGTTAAATATCATAAATTCAATTTTTTATTTCAAATTTTTCTCTTATAAACTTTATTTATTTATATTAGTTTTGATTTTATGTCATGTTATCGTAAAATCTAAACCATAATCATTTTATGAAGGCAATTGTCTGCCATATATGTCTTAACTAGTTCCGATCAGATTGCAAATTGCTAACACTTTAACTATTATTCGAGCAGTGTGATTGAATTTCCATTGATGGTCTCTTAATAGAACCTTCACTTTTACTGGCATTCGCCCAGAACAATAGGAAACGAGAGAAAAAACAGGAAAAGTCCAAGCACCTGGCAAATGAAAATTGTGCATTTTCCCTTGTAATCAATTTTATTTTTTTTTTATTTGTTTTAAAATGAAAAGAAAGTAGACGGGGGGTATAAGGCAAAAACAATTATGCATGTAAGGGGGAAAATTGTGAAAATCCCTTTACATCATTTTCCATCGTATACCACAACATTGACCAAATATTCTTTTCTCTTTCACCTCAACGGAAAACAATTATTATTATATGAGGTATGAATGGAGAGGTAAAGTTTTTTGTAAAGAATGTGAAGTAAAAACAAGACACCAATCGAAAAGGGGGGTGGAGATGAAAAGAAAAGTCAGTTAAGAACAAAAGAAAAATGCGAACCAACTCGCAAAACTATGAAAATGAAGAAGAGCATCCACCAGAGAAGCAGCCAGTGAAAAGTGGAGTCAGTGTGACAATGACAACGATGATGATGTTGCACCAGCAGCATCAGCGAAAGCATGTGGATGGAGGCTGGAGGATGTTGGATGCTGCTGATGGAGTTAGTCTTCAGTTTTGTTGCTGATGCTGGCCGACGACAGCATGAAAAATATGGCATGTAATAGTGACAGAAACAAGCTAAAACAAAAAAAGAAAAAAAAAAAAAAAATTGGTAAAGAAGAATGAAAGCTGCTGCAACAGCGAATAAGAGTAGTGGGAGCATCGAAGCTTTGCGAAAAGCGTGACAAAGTGCCAGAGGTTTCTGGCTATGTTGTGGCTCTTCTTTTGGTCGGTTGGTTGGTTGGGTGGATGGTCGTTCGGTTTGGTGGAGTGACTGTGAAAAAATAGGATAGTTGAGAGGGTTGAGAGTAGAAAGTCGCTTGCGTTGATTGTTTGCACTTTGCACACTAAAAACTATGTGACACACGCAACAAAAAAAAACAAAATAAAGCCAAAAAAAAAAAAAAAAACGAAGCCATCATAAATGTGTGTGTATATACATATGTGTGTGTGTGTACATATATGACGGCTGCTGACATATGGTTAGGTTAAGAGTTAGAGGAAAATAAAAAGAAGCAGCAGAAGAAAAAGAAGAAGGAGAAAGGGTAGACTCATCCGTTCACCATGGAAAGAAAAAGCAAATCAAAAATGACAGCAGGAGCAGTGTGAAATAAATATATATAAAAGGAAAAATATTGTCATGCCAAACAAAAGTGATGGACGAACACCACTTATACATACATACAAGCAACAAACATATATACATATATATATATATAGAAAAATATTCAAGATATATATATATGTACTAGTTCTGGGGGATTGCTTGAAGATTGTCCAGCTTTGATGTAATGAATGTAGTGTAATTGTGTTTGCTACATACCACATGTGGATACTTTCAAACCAAACGTAATTTATTCAAGCAAAAGTGATTTTAATTGCATTTGACCGGAATAAAATCTGTGTTTATACCCTGTTAATACAATAGATAAAATTAGTATATATTAGTACTTAAGAATGTGCTATAGGTTATTGTGAAAAAATGAGCAATTTTCATTTCTATATAAGAAAAGCCATGTCTACTGCATTTTGGTTAGATATTTATAGATATTTTTAAAACAGAGAACGTTTTTAGCTTCATTAAATATATAAATTTTTGATCAGCCCTAATAATGAGTGAATATATAGCTTGCTTGTCTGTCTGTCTGTTTCTAAACCTCTCGCATGTCTTAATTTTAAAGCTATGTAAATTAAAGTCGTTATATAAGCTTCTGATGTATATATGTAGACTAAGTTCATGAATCAGATAGATTGTAGCCACCATAGGAATGAAATTTGAATTCTCAAAGAAAGTGAGGTGACTTGATCTCATAACTCATTTGGCGTAGAAGGTTTGGTTGCTTTTTCCTTTTACTTAAGTAAATTAAAGTAATTTAAACATCATTTACATTAAGAAAACTGCAACGGTATAGAAACTTCGGTCAGTTAGATATTTTCAGTTTAATATTTTCCTTTAAATTTTGGCAAGAAAAAAAAAAAATTCTTTATTTTCTACTTTACATGTACACATACATTCATACCAACAAATTTACATACATCTACTTGGACTAAGAAATGTGAGATTTTTATTTCTGAAACGGATCCCATTTCCCACACGTTTCTTTTGGTGTTATCGAAACTTCTAATAGAACAGATGCTTGAAAATTCTTGAAAAACAGTTTCCGATTGCTGTAAGAATCTTTGATCTATTATTTATATGAAAAGAGTATTCGAATTTCTGTTCC
This sequence comes from Drosophila neocordata, assembly GCA_018903615.1. NCBI lineage: Eukaryota > Metazoa > Arthropoda > Insecta > Diptera > Drosophilidae > Drosophila > Drosophila neocordata. The sequence continues at coordinate 643,140 of JAEIGI010000011.1, forward strand.
CGTCATGTGTTGGAGACCCCTAAACACTTTGATGCATAGTTATTTTCACTCAATTTGGTAAAGTTTTCTTCAATTATATTGCAACTTTGTTTGGCAATCCGTCTATCCGTCTAGCGTACCATTCTCACATATACATATGTACATATATATGTATTTCTTTACGTTCTAGGTGAAGTTTGTATAGTGCGTACATAAGTAAATGTAGGATATACGAACTAGGAATGGTTTTGGTATGTACGTGTTTGCGTGTGTCTGTATATATATATATGTATATATGTATGTATGAGCACTTGGTATGTTTTACGACAATAACTTGGATACAATTTGACAGAGCAACGAATAATAAAAACGAAATGCGAGAAAAGAAAAGAACCAAAATGCCTGATGCTGGCAGAGTCAACAACGTAGACGACAGCTTGACGACGGGCCCGGCTGAATAGTGCAAATTAAGTTGTAGCACCGTCGGGGAACGGGGGCATAAGGTTTGTGAACAAAGGGGGTTGGAGATGGGGATAGGGATAGGCAATGGGGTGGCGGACAGATGAGGTTATGTTGATGTTGAACGACTTGTCAACGCTGCAGTTTGCAGCTATACTACGCAGGAGGGGGGCAGCGCTAAGAGAGTAGAGAAATGGAATGGCCTCCCATGGCGACTACTTGATGAGGAATGTATAAAAAAATAGAAAAACGGAAGGGAAAACGAAAATGAAAACGAAAAGATGAAGCAATGAAAGAGAAAATGACGATGAGTCGCCTCAGGCGTGGCGTCTATGATTGAAGAAGGTATTACCAACATGGGGGATGGGGGAAAAAAATGGGGAAATTTCGCTAGTCTTCAGTAATAAGATAAGTAGCAAACTTTTGGAAAGGGGAGCTGGGTGGGGAAGTCTGTTTGATATCCCACATCACCGTGGGGCTAACCAGTAGGGGAGAGGGGTGGCTACAAATTTGTTAGATTGGAAAAACTGTTTATAAAGTGCTCGATTAGTATATGTGAGGATGAAGTTTTCTTTGCAACAATGTAGAAAGAACAAGAGAAAACTTGCGTTCTGCATGAATTTAGCTCGTTAAGTCAAATGGCATTTGCCCCGCCCCTTTAACCACGTGTCTAATGTGCCAAAAAAAAACAGAGCCTTGACTTTTGTCACTAGGATTTTTGACTTACATACGTCTCTTTTCTTTTTTCTTATGACTTTTCACACAGAAAAGTTGACAAAGTTGCTTTAAAGCCATGCACGAAGTGCACGGACAACGTAGGACGACTCAAGCCGAGTCCCCTCGAGTTCCTGAAAATTGCTTTGCCCTTCTGTGCGTCCGTGTGGTATGTGGTGTTACCTTCTTTTGTGCGCTCGAGCATAAAACTTAATAAATTTCCCATGTATATTTATGCGCACACATAATCACCGAAACATGCAAGTCGAAACGAACATGCAAGAGACAGCAACAGCATCCGTAACCAAGGCCCAACAACTACCCGCGACCTAAACTGGCGGCCCACCTTCACCACAATCTTTGGTATCTTTGCCATTCGTGTCTCACCCACTTGACCACAAAACTAACGACACAACTGTACTAGGTTTAGTGCGACAAAATCAAATTACATTGTCCCCACACTGCCCTGTACTAGTGCCTTCAGTTACTAACGGTATAGCACTTAGCCATGGTACTTGCCTCCGTCTGCCTCGTTGCTATCACCGTCTCCGTCTCCGTCTTCGTCTCGGTCTCCGTTTCTGTTTCCATATCCATCTACATCCATGTCACCCATTGTAGTCTCTAGTTTCGGTTGCGCTCTCTGGGTTGGGCGTAGTTTCATAGCCGTGAAAAGTATTCGCACTTGCACAATCTTTCACTTGGCCCAGCCTCAGCTTCAGAGTCCACAGAAATGGCCTAAGTAGCAGTATCCATCAGCGACATACGACTAACAATGTCTCATCCTTATCCTCGTGTTCAGCCATGGTGCGTTGTAAAAAATGTCCATATGCCTTATGCTGAGACTGAAACAGTGGAATCAAATGCAATTGTCCATAATGAAAGAGAAGGTAAATCAGAAGGAATGAAGGAATGCAGCATGACGATAGAGGACAACAAAGAACAGCTGCATAAAACTGAGAGTTGATGAGCAGAACAAAAAAGGACTCCAGAAAACAAAAAAAGAAAGAAAAAGAACCAAGTAGGAATGTAAAAACCAAGAGGTCAATGAAGGTATGCAAAAAAAAAAAAACAAGAATAAAAAAAAGAATTCAACAATAGAAGAATCGAAAATGGCACAACAAAGAAACATAAAAAAGAACAAAACAAAAAAGTAAAAGGCCAACCAAATATTGAGTAAAAGTATATGATGAAAGAATAAAGAAGTCGACTAGATGAAAATGTACATTGGAATGTTGGCAAAAGAGACAAACAATGAAAGTACCGACAAAAGAAAACGACGACACACGTAAGCATAACCAATACAATACGGATTTGTCAGATAGAAAACGGAAGGAAATATTAACGCTTCATTCGATGACTATGATTATGCCACTGTACGGACGTACATATGTAGGTACCTTGCGTGTTGCATGTACATACGTATAGATGTGCTTTGTCGGTGCCGAGTTCGGCGCCTCGTGTGGCGCCATAAACACTCGCGGGCAGGCAGGCAAGCAGACAGGCAGACACCGTTGCAGCAATTTTGATGCACTGTAACTGAAGATGAAGAAGCATCAGTGGCAACAACAAATGCCAGATGAGAAGAATGAGAAGGAGCTCGAAGAAGAGCGAAAGCAACAACAATTACATTTGAGTGCGCCCTAAAGGACATTTTACTGATTTAATATTTGTTGCAAGTTGCAACTTGATATGCGTCGAGTTGCACGTAAGACTGGGCCACAGTGCACGGCACAGAGAGAAAGGGAGAGAGAGAGAGAGAGCAAAAGAAGAAAAGAGTGCTAGAGCCGAGCTCCACTATCTGGCTAAAGGATGCACGCGGATACCGTTGCTTAGCTGTTGGCATTTCCTCTTTAGCCATGCCTTTCCTTCATTTCTTTCTGTTTTATTTTTTTGTTTTTTTGTCACTTAACTCGAAGCGCGCTCAAAGGACGCTAAATATTGCATTACGTATCCTTGCACTTTATGACTGTTGGCTGCTGGCTTCGGTTTCCTTCCGCCGGCCTCCCATTCCATCTTAGGCTGCATCTCCAGATCCAGCTTCGTCTCCGGTACCGGCAGCATCTCGGTCGTGGCTCCTTCTTGCCGTGATGTGTCTTGGGTGTGAATTAACTTGGCAATGATGCGAGGTGTGGCTGCTGGAATTGGCAAAGATACCCGCCAACAATCTTACCTCACCACTTGCTCCTTTTTTTCTTTTTTGATTGTTCACATCACTCATACGTCGCGTGTGACGCAAAAGAATTTGATTTCCTTTTTTTTTTTTTTTGTCTCTCTTTTATTTCATTTTTCATCTGTTCTTTTTTTATTTTTCCTTGTTTTCTAGAAAGCCACATAAACTGCAAGTGCTGTTAGGAGACAGACGGCAGGCGGATGGCATGGGATGAAGGCGTGGCAAGTCGTAAAAACATTTTTATTAGTAAATGCCATAAACATATGCTCAGATGCTCCTTTTCCACTCTCTGCTAGTCAGTCTTTGTGTGTGTGTATGTGTGTCTATCTCAACCGAAGAGGCGTGGCCAAGTGAAACATTAAAAATTCACAAATTTGATATTTTTTTTTTTTTTTTTTTTAGCCAACAGTTGCCCAAAATGTTATGCATATGCTTGTAGGATAAAGGGGTGTTCTGGTGGCAGGGGGAGGACGGGTTAGTATTGTGTCAGGTAGAGCCGGGGTATTGTATTTACCTCCTTCTCAGCTGTTGCTTGTAGTTTGCATTTGTAATTGCTTTTGCTGCTCTTGTGTTGTCTTCCTTTTTTTTCTCTTTATTTTTTGCCTTGTTGTTTCCATTTTTGTTTAGTTTTTTTTCCGTTTTCTTTATATATAGTTTAGCTTTTTGTTTTATAGCCCACCAAGTTGCTGATGTTGTGTCTATCTATGTATGTCTGTGTGTGTGCAGGAGAAAAAGTCGAAACAATAAGCCAAAAGTTTGCCATGTCTTGAAACATGGCAAAATAGAGAGAAAATTGGATTGTTTTAAAAATCAAGACTGGTGTTAAAATCTTTTGGGAAATAGTTTATAAAAGGAGAAATAAATACAATACAAATTCTTTTTTTTTTTTTTTTTTTATATTTGTACAAAAAAATTAACAAACTTTTCGATTCGATTATATTAAACGAGAATCAAGTTAAAGTTCTTAGCAGTTTCAATTGAAACAAATAACTCAATTGTTAAAAAAGAAACAAAAATATATTTGGACAAAAGCTTTATGTAATATTTGAATGCTGGTTTTATTAAACAGAGAGAGAATATCTCTCTTTCTGTTTATAATTGATTGAAAATGCTTTAAATAGTTAAAAATAGAAGCCGATGAATTACTATGTACGCATCTATGTTCAACAAGAAAGATTGTCTGGAATTTCTAATATAGAAATATGAAAATTTACAGTATCACAAATTTTTATCAAATTTAAATCCAATAAAATCTCATTGGATGCATAATAAAATTTATTTTCTATTTTTAAACAAGAAAAACATTTGAACTCCGTGTGGAAACTTATTGTTTTACATGTAGCTAACCTGAAACTATTTTTTGGGGAGTTGTTAAAATGCTCACACTTTTTTTTTAGTTAGTTGTGCTTTCATAAACAACTAACTAACTAACATAACAATAGTATGTTTGTGTATAGTGCTACCTAATTAATGTTTTAATTACATACAACTGTTTATGTAGTAAGAAACGCTGAACCAATTAGTAAATGAAAGTAAAATTCCATGTACAATAATAGTATTAATAAATTTAACCACATAAAATGAAAGACTTTGTCGCCTTTCGTCTGACTCTACCTTATAGTTATCTGATTCTATCAAATCTAGAACTTGTGAAGCGTAAATGCCTTAAAAGCTTACCTGCCAAGTTTTATAAACATAGCTTAAAAATTAATATCTAAAAGCTGCAAAAAAACAAACAGATCGAACGACAAAATTGACTAAATTGATTCGGATAAAATGACAAAAAAGGAAATTTTTGAACATTTTAAGGTATTTTAAAAACTAATTTTTTATGTTCAGCCTCAGGTTGTCTTTTTAAAAACTTCTCATTAAAAATTCCAGTTTTTTTTAAACTGATCTGTTTCCTTTTTTCATTAAAAAATCTGTTGTAATTTGGAAAAATCACATCCTTCATTCAGATAAGATAAACTGCCAGACACTCCATTGAAAATCTTTTGTTGAAATTTTGCAAATTTAAAGATTTAAATGTTATATATTTGTATGATTGTATAAGAGGTATACAATGTTTGAGAAATATTAGACCGCAGACTTTAAGATTTCAATCTCCTTCTAAAGGCTTATGCACATTAGTTTCCCAATAAACTACCAAAGTTTCTTAACTAAATATTTTAAATTAAAATTTAGAGGTCTTTTCAATCGAAACTTAAAATTGATTTGCCTTTCACTCAGTTTAACAATAAATATAAATTGGTTTAAAATAGGTAAGAGGGGAACAAAGTAGGAAAAAATAACAAAACAAAAAAAAAAACTAAGCTCCTATATTTAGTAAGTGCAATTGCACAAAAGCCTCTTTTATGCAAATTCAACTAGAAGGAGTGTCTGCCCATTGCTTGGCTCATGGTAAAGAGGTGGAAGGGGTAAAGAGACGAACATTGGACTGACCTATGGCAAAAGTGAAACAAAGTGCTTTCACTTATTTGCTAACGAAATTTTAGCCTAGCATCTAAAGTGCCCTACGAGTATGAGTATGAGAACGAGACAAGTGAATGAGGGGAAAGAACAAGAGGAGGTGGACAAGTGAGAGGCTGGGTAAGAGTGGGCGGACGCACAACTATTTTAACTTAAATCATGCAACAGTCAACAATAACAAGAGTTTTCTTTAGAGCAGCGGAGGCCATGAGATGATAGTAACCAAACCCATCAGAGCCATCATAAAGTAGTAGAAAACCACTACGAAAACAACACTGCTTAAAGTCAGACAAGGACAGTAAGAGCCCCCATAAAAAGAGAGAGGGGAGAGAATGAGTGTGTATGTGTGTGTGTGTGTGTGTGTGGGTGTGGGCAAAGTTCACTGTCAAAAGTATATAAAAAGTTGTATGCTCTAGTTTAAGCAATGAATGCATTTTACAGCTGTAAAGGAATTCCGTTATATGGATGTGAAACAGAGCTGCCAACTTGTTGTTTAAATTGTTGAAACAAAACATCATGTAAATTATAATCACTTAAATACTTTTTGTACTTACAAATACTTTGTACTTACATACAAATATAAATTAAAGGCAAATATTTTAAGGATATTTAAATGTATTTAATAAGAATTTGAAAAGTTTTTTTTTTTTTTGATTTATGTATATAATAATCCAAAAATGATTGCCTGATCAAGTTTCTCGACACTTAATATATTTTTTTCACTAATAAATTTTAAGAAATTGCCATTTGTCTGCTGTCTTTGGCTAATTTGAAGAATGTGTCAATGGAGAATTTCGATAAACCTTTTAAATATTAAACTTATCATTTTATATTTAAAAACTTTAAATGTAAGCCTTATATATAAGCCTTCTATTCCAATAACCATAACAGATTCAACCGTTTCGATTTGTCTATATACCAAATGAAAGCTAAAGTCAAACTAGCAAACTATTGCCTTGATAAGGTAAGAGCAAAACAATAAAAACTCAAAACACTTTTGGCATTTGCCAGACAACGACAACGATGGCAATGGTGGGAGAAAAAGGACTTTGAAGAGACAGAGAGAGAGAGAGAGTGAGAGAGAGTATGGGTTGAATGTGAATGGGAATGAAAAGGATGCTTGGCTCAGGCTCAACGTTACAACGAAGAGTAATACCAACTGAGTGGAGAGCAGGCAAGCTCTGAATAACTGGATGTCAGGGACTCTGATTTCGACTGCAACTGCAACTTCAACTGCAACTCCAACATCAATTGTGACTACAACTGCGAAAAGACATTTGAGTGTCACTTGTACAGTAGTTTTGAATATTTTTTGAATAGTAAATTATGATCACAAGTCGGAGAACGTGTATGATAATAATCATAATGATGACAATGATGATGACGATGTTGGCATGTGGCATGGATTCTAGGGATTAAATGAAAGGATACGATGTTTGTCTGCTTTTTCGATTTGCACGACACGCATATTCATTTGGAGCAACTTTGGCGTTACCATCATCATAGCAGTTGCCCCAAAGGCAGTTGTCTTCATTTGTGCCAAGTTTCTCATGGATTCCCACAAACACCTCCCTTCTTACTTCACTAGACCCCCCGCTGGTCTATCATGTCGCTTCAGAATTGTGCATATTTGTGGCAGGCGTTTGTCAGCATTGTTCCAGCATTTTGCGTAGCTAAAAGCAAAGCATTGCAATTTTTACAAGCTTCAGTGCCAGGACACGCAAGGTACCACAAGCAACAGGGAATTGTAGGAGAAGTAAGAGATGATGAGTCTTTTGATTGAAGCAACACACTAATTGCAAGACCCAGTACCATAAAGATGAGACCAAAAACTGAAACCGAGATTCAGACTGAGACCCAGACCCAGACCCGGACCCCGAAAGAGACCAAGACCAAGACCGTGATTGGGTATGAGTGTATGAGTGTGTTGTTGTGTCTGACAAAACTGAAATTCTATTGGCAGTTTCCACTTGATTCAGGCTGAAATCCCATGTTTTCCTTCTAATGGATAGAAAGGAAAAAAAACAGACATATTGTGTCCATTGGTCAATGAATACTTACTGAAGGAAAAGCCAACAAAATTTCAACAGGTTTAACAATTTCTTCCTTTTCCTATAGAACATTGCATGTTTTCGCTTTGTTATCCCAAACTATAGAGTTATAGAAATAAAATTTTGAAACAATTTGAAAAATTAAAACATTTTCGAAATTGTGGTTTGCCATATATTAATTTTATTGCCTTTTATTAGACCTTTTCATTTACTATATTGGTTTTATTTTTACTTTTTACTAAGTATTTCTTTTACTTTACATATAACGAAGTTTCTATACCCTTGAAAATTTTCCATTTAACTCAAGCAGTTAGTTATTTGATTTAGGAGGATTTTAGAAGGATTTTAAAACTATATATCTTAAAGTCGACCGATTCAAAGAAATTTCTTTATTTATATTAAACTTTGAATTCGCTTTTAAAAATCTACCAATATATTGATCTCAGATTTTGTTTCTGACTGACCAATCATTATTAATGCTTATGATAAAATTATATAGTTTATAGAATCGGCTAGGCTTGTCTTATCAATTCAAGTATATCCTTTGTAAGGGTATCATATAGACAATAGACGTAAATTATGTCATCAAATTTTATCAACAAAATTTATATAAATTAAATTGAGTTTTTTATTTTGTTTTATTGCTATTTGACTTTTGAACAGTTTTATATGCTTTTATATACTTACTTCATTTATTTTAGTTTCATATTTTATTTGTTTTATTTTTTTTTTTATATTTTTTTCTTTGGTGTTTTTGTGGTAAAGTTAAATTTACATTAAATTTGCCCCACCCTTTTAATCTGTCTTCTGAATGCATTGCAGTTTTTCATGATGTAAGTTAAATATTTTGTTTATAGTTGTGGAGTAATATAATATGGTTTATGTATATTCAATATGCATGACACACACACACACACACACAGACTTCCACACACATGCGTCATATGAATTTAATTTTCAGTTAAATTATTTTTCTCACATGAGAGAAGCGAAATAGAAGACTTTTAAAAATAACTCATAATTTATTTGACTTTATTATGTATGTTGTTGTTTTTATCTTAAAAAATTATTGTATTTTTTTTTTGTTGTATTGGGTAATTTACAAAAGAAAAATGAACAAAAGTCATCAAGTGACTTTGTTTTAATACCCTTAGAAAAAAAACATTAGAATTATATGTAAGAAAATTGATTTAATAAAAACAATTAAAAAAGTGACAATAAAGAAATCTTTTAATTTATATTTTAATTATATTTATTTAGGTATATTTTTCTAATATGTGATATTTTCTTTATTTCTACATTTTTCTTTATTTTTATACCTTTGCAAAAAAGGTATATTAATTTTGGTCAGAAGTTTGCAACGCATAGAAGGAAGCATCTCCGACTATATAAAGTATATATATTCTTGATCAGCACGATGAGCTGAGTTGATGTAGCCATGTCCGTCTGTCCGTCTGTCTGTCTGTCCGTCTGTCTGTCCGTCTGTCTGTCTGGATCAACGCAATCTCCTCCGAGACCCTTAAAGCTACAGAGCTGAAATTTTGCACCTAGGCTTCTTTTTGCTGCAGGCATTGTATATTTTGGAATCATCCCGATCGGATGACTATATCATATAGCTCCCATAGGAACGATCGGTAGTGAATAAGCTTTAACCTCAATAACTTTGTTGTTTTCCAACGAAATATTACGATTCGGCATTTGTGAGTTTTATATACTTCTTAACATATCCACCAAGTTTTATTAAAATCGGTTGACTATATCATATAGCTCCCATAGGAACGATCGGTCATGAATATGGATTTTGAGCAATAACTTTGTTGTTTTGAAAGCGATTATCACTATTTATAAGTTTTTTATACTTTTTAACATATCTGGAAAGTTTTATCAGAATCGGAGCACTATATCATATAGCTCCCATAGGAACGATCGGCCAAAAAATTGGTTTTAGATGAAAATCTTGGTTATTTTAACAGCGATTCACTCGAAATTTGGTATATGTAAGTTTGGTATATATAAAAATGTGTCTGTTGAGTTTTAACAGAATCGGCCGACTATATGATATAGCTCCTATAGGAACAATAGGACCAAAAAAAAAAAAAAATTTTTTTTTACTCGTAAGTTTTTTTTTTTTGGAGCCACGGGCATGATTAGTTTTATATACTTTCTTATAATTCTGGTAATTTATATGTAATTGAAAAAACAGTTTGCAAAGGTATCCGAACTTCGGCGTGGCCGAAGTTAGCCCATCCTTCTAGTTTTATATTAATAAACTAAAAAGTTATACCTTAGAAAAAAAATATAAAAATTTTCTTGATTGCATTTAGTTAATGATAAAGAGGAAATGGAAGATCTTATATTCTTCTTATATAGTAAAAAATAGTTCATGAACACACACATATATATATATATGTTAATATATCATTATAAATATATCATATTGAACATCAGATATATATATGTATATATGTATTACAAAGAAGAAAAAAAGGAAAAAGTGGAAATATTCAAATGTATTCATCATCAATAAGTTGGGAAAATATAATTTTATATATTCCTTACATGGCTTTTTGATATAACAGTTTACCAATTTATAAAACAACATATATATATTCAAAGTAGATCAACTAAGCTATATATATATACATAAGCTAGGTATAAAATATAATTTATATATATATTTGTAGTTAGGAAAGTTTTTCTCCTTTTTTGCATCTTTTGATTGTGAAATTCTGTATTAAATTTATGCAGTTTATTAGCAAGTATATAAATATGCATAGACATTTATTATTATAAAGTATATTATATATTCATATTACTGTTGCTGAATCAAATACGATTTTACAAGGAATATTTGAATTTTTGCAAGAATTTATAGTGTTTTTTTCTCTTTCTCTTTTGGTTTGCTCTTTTCTTTGCTCTTGTCCTTTTTGTTTTTTAATTTCTTTTGGTTTTTTTTTTTTTTTTTTGAATTTTCTCAGCTAGTGCCCTTTAATTTAATGACATTTTCTACTACAAAGGCGAAAAATGAAATGCAAATTACAACAAGCAGCAGCAAAGGCAACAACAATAACTGACATGACATGAAATAACCTCGACTGTTGGCTAAAGACAGTTCAGTTCAGTTCAGCTTGGCTCTAGTTTAGTTAAGTTTAGTTTAGTTTGGTTTTGGTTCAGTTTTGGTTCAGTATTCTGTCTATATTCTGGCTTTGGTGTGGTCCGTTCTTTTCAGTGCTCTCTATGTTTTGTTCTGTACGGTTCTGTTCTGTTCTGGTCTTGTATGTATGTATGTTGCTGGGATGTTGGCCTCTTCATTAAATGCCAGGAGCAACAAGCAACGTGGCATGCAAATATCATACAGAGCTTTGTTGTTGCATAAATAACATCAGCCATGGACGCATGCAACACGCACAGCAACAACAATACAACATTTCACACATTTTGCATACAAAGCATGGCCAAGAAAACCACAGTGGGTCAAAAATGATTCATTAAGGGCAAAGAAATTATAACAAAAAGTACCAAGCACATGCCACATACAAACATACATATATATGATATTTTAATTAACTCGGGACATAATTTCATTTAATTGTTAATTAAGGACACTCGAAAATATATATTTTAAATGTTTTAGAAACTTTTAATGAAATGAGGTGGGAAAGTAAATGATAAATATATAAGAAATATATGTAGAAAAAGAAATAGTTATATATATATAATATAGTATATTATAGCATAATATCTGATTTAGTTAGAATTAATGCTCCTTTCTTACAATAGCTAAGACTAATTAACTCTAATTAATTCTTCTCTCCAGTTAATTACATTGCTGTTGGTAGGAAAATTTGTGTAATTTTTCAATCTTACTTCTGTATTGTTCATTAAATTATATTTAAATGGAATTTTTCATCAGAGTTCCTTTTATAATTTTGCTTCTGTTTTACTTTATCTTTATCTATCTGATTGTGCCACTCTTTCATTTTTTATGCCATGTTTTATTTGAAATTGCATTAAATTGAATTTTTTTATGCCAACATGTAAGGATTTAAATACAATTGTTCGTCGAATTGTTTATTGTTGTTTCTTTTTTTTTTTTTTTTTTTGATTTGTATTCTCTACTCTGTTCCACCTACTTATTGGCAACAAGACAAAATTCGTGAAATGAATTTTAATTTTTTAGTTTTAATTTTCGCAACATAAATGAATAATGAGCTTAAAAGTTTATTCATTTTTCAACCCTGAAATCAACAGGCAACAATACGATTTCTACAAACACAAAAAAAAAAAAAAAAACAAATAAAACTACAGCCACATGAAATATCCTTAGCAACTGTACGAAAATTAAAATTAATGCAAACAGTCAGCGTCATAAACATATGAATAGAACACTTTCATGTTAATCAATTTTTATTGAAATTTTTTTATTTTTATTTTATAATTAATCTGATGAATGTCCTTTTTTCAAGTTCATTTGGAATTTAAAACTATCTAAAGAAGAAAATTCTGTGAGCTTCATAACCTTTTATTCTTCCTCTTACTCCTACTCTTGAATTTAATTTGTGTGATTAAAGTCGCATATGTGTACACATTATAGTCAGGGGAAAGAGACTTACATTAAACTAAACTGCGTTCTCTTTATTTTTTTTTTATTTATTCTCTTTAATCTATGATCTTGAAAATGCCTCACACGAGAGCGAGAGAGTAAGTTTTTAGTTCGCTCTCTTCAAGTTCTCACAGTGAAACTAATGCACTAACATATTACCTATTACAGCAATACATACTTAGTTATCTCAATTTCTTTCTCTTTTTAACTGTAGATGATTAATGCTTGGCGTGCTCTTTGTGCATAAGCTTGGTATAAGATGGTGATATGGATTCACCCAAACAAGTTGATCTTTTTGTCCACTAGAAATTAGATTCTAGTTTCTCTTGTGCCACTAAATTGCTTTGCATGAATCTTTTCGAATTCTACCAGCTGTTTACAAATAACTCTATTAAGGCATCACTTTCTTTTTACTTAAAACTATTGTTCTCTTTTATCTAGCTTTCTGGTTTGTTGCCAGTGCTCTGCACTTTATGGGGCTTGCCTGAGTCGATCGGTTATGAGTGAGGTTATGAGTGAGGTTATGAGTGAGGTTATGAGTACTAAGTGCATCCGTTAGGATCGAATTCCAGAATTTTAGATCGAATTCTTATGGATGTTGTTCCTATATCTACGGAAAAATGTTGAATTCCAGTTTTTATTATAAAATAGAAAACTAAACTAAATTTGTCTTTATAGTTTATTATTTTGTAAATTCTATATAGTTATGACGTTCGCTGTTCTACTATAGGAATATATGTGTGCTCCAGTTTATCCATTATTTTTTGTAGTTTGCATTCCGTTAGTCTGATTGTTGTTGTTTTTGTTGGATTGCCAATGTTTTTTTCGGCAAAAGTCGCACACAAATTGCAAAAACGGCGCCTCGACTCGCATTTTCGACACTTTCCTCTTTAGTTTTGTTGTTCTTTTACCATATATATATATATATATATATATATTTATATATATATTTTTACACATATAGTTTTTATCCTTTTGTGCCAGACTGCTATGTGTTTCTCTTACTTTTTGGTGTGTGTGTGTGTGTGTCTGTGTGCACAAAGTTGTGTCATTTTGGCAAGCTCGAATTGATTTGCCTGAAAGTTGCCATCATTTTCAACCCAGCCCCCTCACAGAATCATCATTTGCATAAAATCAAACCGCACCGCAAAATAAACTCCTCTTCAGATGCCCTTAAAGTGTGTTACCGCAAGCAGTCAAGCAGCCACGCCCACTACTCAAATTTTCTCCGCCAACTACCTCACCTCGCCTTTCACGATCATAGCATACCATGTACAAGTATATATATATATATGTATATATATGTATGTATGTATGTTTACCGAACCCATCGAAATACTTTTGTGCATTGGTTTCGTCTAAGTTTTATGTGAAATAGGCGTAAAGTGAAACAAAGTTATGCAAACTACGTGGACGCCAACGACACTGACGCCATTTTTCCTGCGAGTCGGGGATGTGAAATGAGCTCGTTAAGAAGTCTGTGAACTAGTTAAAGGAACCAGTTATGAGCTGGAATTATTTTTGGTCGTTAGAGTAACTTAACTAATTCTAATTGATTATGGAAAATTTCTATAATCAGATAGATAAATCAATTTAATTCTATTTAAGAGCGTGTTAGTTCAAAAACAGAGTGTTCTTTTTAAGAACTAGTTCAGTTTGAGTTGTCATTTTTAGGCAACACCGCAGAGAATGGTTGCATGAAAGTCGAAAAAAGACATACGATGCGGTAGCTATAAGACACTACGATATGCCGGCATTTTTCGTCGAGCGAACAGGGGCCCGCATTCACCTTCCACTTTTGTGGTGCCTAAACCCTCTCTCATCTCATATGTTCCCACATATGTATATACATACATAAGTATGTAGCCACATGACATGCCTTACCCTCATCCACAGCCATATCTCGTGCCACCTTTGGTGGTGGCAAGTAGTTTATCGCATATTTGCAGGAGAAGTTATAACAACATATGCAACTGTGTGTGGGTTTACATTATAACGAACACACACACACATATAAGAAAGAGAGACACACACAAATACAAACTGACATACCTTCTGGTCGTGTGTCCTGAGTATGTTGCCAACCGTATCCGTCTCTATGTCCGTGTCCGTGTTTGTGTCCATGCCCATTGCCAGTGGCAGCGGCAGCATGAGAAGCCTTCCCTAGCGTCGCATCGTCGTCGTTCGCATCGTCGTTGTCGTCGTCTACAGCTGCGGGCCATGGCCCGTGGCCGAAAACCATTGCGAATGTTAATCGCACGCATTAGTATTGGTGTCAGGCCCCTGGAGGAGCCTCAGCCGGGACGCGCCATGGGAGCAGCGCCTGAGTGTGTAGACATTGGCGCGTCATTTGGCCAACATGAGAGAAAGAAAATTTGTGCGGCCCAACGCCAACAATTTTTCTTTCTTCTCCTTTTTGTCAAACCAGGCAAAACCCAAGTCACAGCCAGAACAGTCAGCCTAACAGCCTGACATGCTGTTTATGGGGCTCGGTTTTGCGCTTAGGTTTGTGTCTGGGCTTGGATTTGGGTCTGGGTCTGGTCTTGGGCTTGGGCATGGGCTCGGGCTCGGGTTGTTTTTTTTTTTTTTTCTTTTTTGGCCAGTAGTAGCAGTAGCTCTCCTCATGGATTTGTCGGAAAGTGGCCTCGTTTACGTAGCCGCCTGTCTGAATAGGCGTGGGTGGTTAGAGCCGGTGTGAGCCGGGCCATAGGCGTGAACGTGGGCGTATATTTTGCGGTGTGTGACTAAGAAAACTTGAGGTGCTTAACAATAATTGAATGAAACTTGAGTCAAGTGTGCGAGCTGTGCCAGCAGCCTGGCCCAAAAGCAAACCATACCTAAGCCTAGACTATTTCCCCTTCCCTCACATTTATTCCTGTCCCATGGACAAAACTGACTCACTCACTCAAGCGGCATAAGGGAATATTGTTGGGGGTGTGTTAGTACAATTTTCCTCAATGTGCGTACATATGAGATTGGGTATATTAAAACACAAGTTGTCCGAAACGGTGTTGAAACAATTATGACAAAGGAAATAAATGCTAGATGAATAAATGTATCAAAGTCAACGACAGTTGAAAGGATTGAAGTATCAACAACAGAAGTTGCAACTATCTATAAATAAGTTGCATTAAGCTGCATATGCACATTTATGAAGGACGTTCTATTAAATTAATTTAATTGTTTTACATACACTAATGGCCACGTAATTGGGAACACCTTAATATAGATGTAAAAACCCATATAAATATTTAGCAAATTACATTTAAAAATACTTTATTTTATTGACTGAAAACGAGTTAAATAAAAAATGAGATTTCCCATGTTCTTTTAAAGGTGTACAATATTCTTGGCCACCACTGTATATGTATATATATCTACGTCCATCAAATCAGTAAATAAATGTCTTAAACAGATATTTAATTAGTTTGCCGTGTAACGCTTAATATTAATTATTTATTTGACTCACAAGTTATTTATATACATTTTATCAAGCAAAGAGATTAAAGGAAAAGTAATTATATCACTTATACGACATATTGTTGAGACTAATGTCAAAATTGGTTTATTATCATAAATGTGTCAACGGACTAAAAAAAAGTCAACATATTCAACATACATATGTATATCCTGTTTATCGGGAATTAGCCAGTTTTTGAACTTAAAGTCTAAAAGTTTTACTTGGCTAATCAATCTAATCTTTTGTGAACAAAAACATTTTTTATCCTTTGTCATCGGCGCCAAGATAATGAATGCTAACTGCCATCCATCATGGAATCTGAAAAATTGAAAATGTATATAACTAGTCTAATTAATGGTACATAGGAACATATGTGCCAAAACTACTTGTTGGTCCAAATCCATAGAATTGTAACACTATGACTATTGACTGCAATGGGTCCTTTGTTTATTCATCAGGCTGCCCAATGCAGACTGTACACAGTGTACACATTCACCGTTGCATTTCATAAATGTGAAAATTTCGATGACCAGGCAACCCTACATAACCGCAACCCAAATGCCTAATGACACTGAGCCTCTGAGAGCTAGAGCTGATTTGGGGCTTCATCTGCTAGCCCCAAAACACCGAATATATCCAACGTGCAACATTCATTCAGAGTTTCGATTGTTGTTGTTGCCGCTGCCGTTGTTATTGAATGGCATGCAAATACATTTCGTATTTGTGCGGCTTTCGTTGAGGTGTGGTAAATGGTGAAAAGTTGAAATGATGGCACAACGAATCACTTGATGCACAGGGGGTGGTGGAGTTCGGGTCGAGGATATTCTATGCTGCCTGTTTTGTGGTCTCACATCGTTAGGCGTTGTGATTTGGTGGCCATCATTTCAAGTGCGTTCCATGAGGGGTTCTTCAACTTTTTTTTTTTTTTTTTTTTTTTTTTTTTTTTTGCACCCAACGAACACAACAAAATTACCAATAAACTAAAATGTTTGCACAATGATGGATGAGTGTCCATGACCGTGTACAAGACACAGCCATGCAGACAATGGGGCTTTGGTCCAGTGACCACAATGCGGGGAAAAAACATGCCATTCTACACTCCAATCCTATACTCCATGCCTGCCAACCGATCCACTTCGAAATGAAACCACAGCATAATTGTTGTACACTTTATTTTAGTATAGACTGTTTGCTTCTTTTTTTCTTTTTGGCGAGAGTAAATTGAATGACTGGCACAAAATGTGCCCACCTATAAGCCTGGAAGCATCAGTGTTTGCATATATATATATATATATATATATATATATATATATATTATCCAGAGTATAGTACATTACGACCTCAAAACGATGGCATTTACCCAACATGCAACATTCAACATCATCCTCGGCTCATTACAAAAGCCGCATTTCATGCCCACCAACTCAACAACAACAACAAAGAGAGAAAAAAAAAAAAAAAAAAATGAAATAATATAATGATAAACGCAGATTTTGGACAGGTGATGTAAACGTTTTTTTTTTTTTTTTGGGTCGATGGTATAATATTATGATTACTGATGATTGGGGGAAACTGAAGCTTAGATTATATTATATGAAAGTCGAATGGAAAGATGACTTTACTTATAGCGTATAAAATATGTAAAGAATTCAAACATTTAAAAATGACTCGAAATTTTTGATTTAAATATGGATTTAACCGAGTCATTTGACTGATTGATTGTTTACAAAAAAACAAAAAAGAGAGTAAATTTCAATGCAATGATAACATTTACAAGGGTTAAGTGGTAATGAAAGCAATTCTATATAGATATTTGATTTCATCGAAAAATGTGTTTAGGTTAGCGAAGAGATTTTTTAACTTTTTACTGAATATAATTGAACTTTCCTATATGGAGGTTTTCTGATATAGAAATACATACAGATGCATATGTACATATATAGATACTTCCTTAACAATAAACTTCCTTACATGGACACTTTATTATATAGAAACTTTATTTTATAGAGACTTTCTTAATAAGGATATCAATTAATACTGAAAATATAATGAGAAAGCTGTATCTTTGTATATGATTTTTAACACAAGGAACTTTACAACAAAAAAGTTAACTTTAGGGAAGTATGACTGTAAATTTATAATAAAATAAGCTATATATAAAATACTGTTTACTAATATAAGTTTACCTTATTCTATGATCAAAACAGAAGACTATTTAATTGAACTGTGTTAGCATGTATTTAAAGTATCTCTTATATGAGAATTGAGTAACTTTGATCGTTCTTCAAGGTTAAACAAGATTGCAATGTTAGTTGAAATGCCACATAATCTGCTTAAGAGGTAGCGAACTAAACTTACAACTCAATGTAAGCTTCTCATACACACATATACATACAAACAAGTATATATATACTGAAACTGTATATGGAATAGAGGTGTTGGCTAACATAACCTTACTTACTTATTTTACCGCAATGTTGATCGTCAGAATACAGAGACAAAGCAGTTGCTATACTCCGATTTCTCGTGTAGGCATCTCAAAAGCGGGCGACCGCAACCACCGACAGCAACAACAACAACAATAACAACAACAACAGCAAGAGCAACAAGAACTAGGTGACAGCCGCTCGGTGGCTTTTCATCACAATCAGAAAACATGCGAGGATGCCCATGCCCCTGTCCATGACACGCCTACATGAAAGCACAAAAGCAACGGCAACAACGCCACGTTGAGGAGGAGTTTATTTTCATTTTCCGCGAACCAACAAACAATTTAATTTCACACGCGAGCGCCAGTGTTGTCGTGCGGCATGTGAAACCAGCCAGCCGATGCACACGCACACAGACTCATATAAACATATACATGTGTATACAAATATATATATATTCATATATGTTTGTACGCTGACACATACACATGCAAATAGTAATGATGCTTAAGATTCTCTCAGGTGACACATAACTTGGGACACAGACTGATATCCAGAGACGTTGCCTGTTAAGTCAATGACTTTTATGTACATTTTGATGGACTTTTAATCCATTCACTCAGCCAACGAGCACACCCACACATATACATCCATATATATATATATATATATATATATATATATATAAAGTTGTATGTATGTATATTTGTGATTGTGTGTGTGTGTTTATGTGAGAGGTAACCGCAAGTGCTGTACTTTTGCGACCACCGAAGCCTTCAGGTCTTGGGCCCAATGTGCTTAATGTGCTTAAGATGAGTTACATTATATGTGGATGTTAAGCCAGGAGCGCAGAACAAAACTTTTCTCAAAGGGATACACGACGACACAATGTCAGGAGACTGTTGATGAAGGACAGGGCGTGGATGGAGTAGACTCCTTTAAATCCTTGTCTATGCATTAGACAAGTAAGACACAGTGGTTTAGTTCTACTTCTTATTACAAACTAGTCTTTAATCGTTCTACAATGAATGAATGTCAAAAATAAACTAATAGCTATTGGGTATTTTATCCTTTTCGACTTAAAATTTTGACAGGAAGTAGATGAGCTTAAAGTTTGCTTTTGTTGATTTATATTATTTTAAAAAGAGTTATTTATGTTGATTTTTGTTTCATATTAATAAAGTTTTTATATAGTTTTCTTGTAGTGTAAATATAAACAATGTAACTTTCAGATTAGAAGAATAAAACATTCACCTAAGATAGAAAAAACTAACTTTAGATTACTTATACGATCGACTGACTCTCTTGTATTAAATTCTTCACTGCTGTCAAGGGTTGCCACTAAGTTGCTATCGCTCAGCTACTGTTGCTCAGGTTGCCACATTCCTTGTTAAATTTGTAAAGAAAGTATTCAAAGCTTAAGTCAAATTTGATAGATTTTTAATAAACTGAATAGTAGAATATAAAAAAGTGACTGCTCATTTAAAAATGCATAAAAATTCATTCACTATATTGATCATGTTGAATAATTGATGAATTATATATCTACATAATGCCCCTGTAATGTATTTCAAATTATAATGTAATGCCACTGGATTTTGGCAGTTTGTATCTTTATCTTTGTCTGTCTCTCTCTTGCACTTCCGCTTTGGTTATATGGCTAAAGGGGGTGGTGCTGCTGGTGGTGGTAGTGGGGGGTGTTGAAGGGAAATTCCATTTTGTAATGTGGCAAAAGTATAAAGTGTACGAAGGAATATTGTGCTTTTGATTTCGTTCGTCGTTTTGCTCTCTGGTTTCCCTTTTTGACCATTAATAGGTGTACTTATATGTTTAATGGAGTGCCACTCGACCGACTGCCTTGGCATTAAGTGTCTCTATCTGTGTGTGTGCATATCTGTATTTGGGTGTATGTGTGTGTGTGTTCAAATTGCATACACTATGGGTGGTCGTTCGATATCGTTGAACTCTTCTTTGAGATTCTTCTCGAACTCGAATTGCTATTTGCAGCAATGTTTCATTATGCAACTGTTGTTGTTTGAATGTGTGGCAAATACTCGCAGTTTGCATTTGACTATTTGCCACAAACATACACACACACACATAGAAATACATGTATACTAAGGCAGGTAAGCTTGAGTGGCTCTTCACCATAGGGCATTGTACACATATCCTGGCCTTTAAATTACCTGAGTAAATTGCTTCTTACACACACACACACACACAAGAGTACAGTGAAGCCAACTGAATTAAACTAAATGGAAAGCTACCATTTTCATTGGTCAATGCATAAGGTTAAGCGACTTAAATGTATACATATATATATTAGCTTCTCAAAGAATACTTTACCATACTTAACCCTTTCCCATGTCCAGGAGACTTCGTTGTATCTCATGTATATACAGACAGATTAGAAATATTTGGTCTTCGATAGACTCAACTTTTTTCTTAGAAACAAATCACTTTTCCCTGTGTCTGTCATTAATTGGATAGTCATTAGTCCTCAGACTGACTTAACCTTCCGAAAGCTGTTTGTGAAAGTTGAATGATTTATTTGATTATATTAAAGTTTGAAAAGTCTTTTGATGTCTTTGCTTTTTACTTAATAATACATTTCATTTCCTTGTTGTTTGATGATGAATTAACCTTTCAATTTGCATTCCATTTGCTACAATAATCGATTCAAATTGAGTTTGATTATGTGAATCTTAACCCTCACCCACACACCCAAAGGTATGCAACAGAATGCCATGTTGTTTGGCTTCCTAGCACAACTAAATTCCAAAGGACACCAAATATTATTAATTAAATTTGGCTAGTTACACACACATACACTCACAGAGAGAGAGAGAGAGAGAGAGCGAGAGAGAGACATTCACACACACACTTACAGAAATTAACAGCTGACTTCTATGTTTGAAGCAATGCATCTTGTCCAAGTTTATCAATCTATTGCACTGTTGGCCAGAATATTATTGCTGTTGCTGCCACACAGTGATGCCTACCAAATCGTCACTAAATACCGGCCAAGTGTGCACAACTTTGATTTAACATTTATGAAAGTAATCCAAATGATAAGATAGTCGCCTGTCAGAAGACATGCAACAATGAAACAAGATGATTGGACAATTGAAAAGCAATTTTCTTTTGTTTTGTTTTTTGATATACGAATAATAATAATGTTTGATTTCTATTCTGATTTTACATTTCATTTTGCTCGATGCGCCTGTGCAACATACACCACCTATCTCCTCCTATTTCTGCTTGCCTGTACATATTGTTTTCCTGTTTCTCTTCAAGTTGTCTTTGCCTTGGCCAGGCAGAAAGTTTTGTGGACAGAACACTTTGACTTTAATACATACACACACACACACGCAACACCCTGGCAAGATAGCTTAGACTGTTTGAATAAATGTATGTGTATATATATACATATGGTACGTATAGTAGATAGATGACCAAACTGAGTCCCAGTTGCTGTTGCTGTTTGTAATCTGGAAAAGAAAGCTCAAAAACAAAAGAAAAAAAAATACTAAAAAGGCGTGCCGAAGTTTGTATACCCTTGCACAAAAAGAAAAGAAATGATGTGCCTAAGTTTATAAAATCTTGCAAATAGGCTTAATAACCCTTTTCTATAATTAAACAGATTCATTGTCAAATATATAAAACTAAACACATTGAAATTTAAGTGAAAAAAGTTTTTTTGAACAGACCGTGTCTATGGAAAAAATATGATAAAGTTATCCGATTTTGATGAAACTTAGTGGATATATTAAAAAGTACATAATGCTAGCATGTACCAAGTTTTGTAATAATACATTTTAAAACAAGGAAATTATTGATGTTTAGAACTATTTTCCATCGATTGTTTCCATAAAACCCATATGATATAGTCATTTGTTTGGGATGTTATGAAGATACAAGGATCTTATATGCAAAATCTGTAGCTTGACGGATTTTGGAGAAAATCATGTTGATTTAGACTAGAATATATATGCCGAAAAAACAATTTAAGCAAGGGCATTCAAATATTTATAATATAAAAATGATATAGAATGGCAAAATGTATCATAACTATTTTATAGAATTTTTTTAAATATTACATTTTAAATCTTGCTAAGTCAAAGGGCAATTAAATTCTAAGCCAAATGTTTAATCGTTAGATTTTTCAGATTTATAATAAAGTTGAATCTCCATCTGAAATCTGTCATGGTCATTTCTCTTGAACTTATAGAACAAAGTGAAAAAGCTTTTTAGCAATACCAACAAATGGCATATTGACAATATCTATGTCGCTCTTCCTCTCATTCTCTTTAACTATCACTCTATCTCTCTTACTCTCACTGTGCTGTGTTTCTGGAATATCTTTGTCTGTCTATCTATGTCTAGGATGTTTTATGTTTGCATATTGTCTACGGGAATGCCATATGAATCCCCAAGCTTTGTCTGCTTGTTGTCCTTGGTTAAAGCTCTTTGGTATTCCGATACCGATTTCTATTCCTATTCCTATTCCTACTCCTTTATTTTATACGACTCATGTCTGCATATGAGAATTCACAATATACTATATACATACATATATATATATACTTGGGCGATTTGTTCCACTTTGGCATAGACTGACTCACCCCCCCACCCCATTATTATTGGCATTCAGTTTGATTTATATATTTGTTTCTATTGGAACACATTTCAATATATCATATATTTTGCTCCCAAGGCAGGAAAATGTGGTGAAAGCTAGAAAATTCATTCTTATATTAACAAGAAAATATGTTTTTAAAATAAAAGCTATATATTCTTGATTATCAAGAGGATTTTTTAGGTTATGTTAATCTTAGAGAGAGAAATTGCATTAAAAATATTTAATTGATATTTAATTAATTGCATATTTATGAAATTATAAAAAATTTAAAAATAGTTAGGAAAATTAGTTTTTAGTTAATCCTTTTTAGTTTGAACGATTTATTTTAAGTTGTTGTTGTTGTTGCTGTTGTGATTCCCAAAGCTAATCAATTATAATGATAATTTAATTAATATAAATAAACAGTCAACTGATTAAATTGCAACACCAAAAAAGTTGAAAACGGCAGATGGTAAAAAGAGAAGGGCGAAAGGGCAGAGGGAGAGAAAGAGAAAGAGAGGGAAGCAGAGTTTGAGTTACTTTAAAATTTATGCATTTTATTTATGGCCTGATGTTTTTTGCAAATTCGCGCACAATTTTTTCATTATTATTTGCCTTGTTGCTGAATTTTTTGGCAAGCACATAAAATAAAAAATTAATTGTTTATGTCGCTTGTCCAACAACAACAGTAACAGCAACAGCAACAGGAAAAAGAACAACCAAAAATGAAAATGCTGACAAAACTTTTTTTTCTTCTTGTTGCTGTACCTTTATTAGATACTTTATGTACACTCTCGCACACAAATGCAGCTCATCCTCCATTTAAAGGATAAAAGAAGAAAAAGTTCAAGGCCTTCCCCCTAGAAAAATGAGAAAAAAAAAGAACAACAAAAAAGCGACTTATAAACTTTGGTCTAAACTTGAAAATTTCACAATTAGAAAATGAATATAGGATGGAAAAAAACACAAGTAGTCGAATTCAGAATACCCTCTATGCAAATCTCTAGGAAAATTTTTAGAAAATCTAAAATCTGGCTTTGTATATGAACATTAGATATAGGCAGAAGGAAACCATTAAAAGTCTAAATAAATTTCATAATTGAGAGTATAAAATATCTTTAAATACTTTCTCTAGGGTATAACTGTTTCCATCATTTTGTTGTTAACTGTACCATTATATATATTGTTTTATATTTTATGGAAGCAAAACCAACTTTAAGTTCTAAATTGCAGTTAATGAAAAGTTTTTTAAATATTCTCCTAGGGAATAGATATAATAATTTTAAATTCAGTATTAGATTTTTTTAGGCAATTTGTTTAAATATTGATAAGTTAATGTCCAAAAGAAAAATCGTTTCAATTTTCTGTTAAACATTTACATTTGTATATAAATAGAAACATATTATTTTATTCTTGGATTCTTCTCAAATAGTTCGATATGAGACCTATATAGATTTATAGAAGATTTAACTTTTTGTTGAGATTTCCTTATATAAAGTCTCATTGTTTGTTTACATATATTTGGAATTCCTTGAATCAGAAGCTTATACCTAGCCTAAAACATTAGGCACGTGCTAACGGGGGGGGACGAGGAGTTTTCTTTTTGTTTCGTTCTTTTTTTTTTGTGTGGAAGGTCTTCGGTTCTATCCAACCGCTCCCGTTTTCCCTTTGAGTCGGTCAATCATAAATTGCCTTAGCAAAAGCCTCGACACAAAAGCGTAAACAAGTCGACGACGAAACCTGACATTATTATATTTGCAGGAAAAACGATTCAGGCTCTCAGCCATGCTAAGAGTGTAAGACAGAGAGAGAGAGAGAGAGAAGCGAGGCATAAGGTAAATGCAATGAAAAACATTTTTGGAAGGCCGCAACAAGAGCAGAAGTAGCAGCGACAGCAGCAATGGAGGCGCACCAACGTAGTCGTCTACTTAGCGCGTCCTGGCGAAAACACAAATATTAAATGCCACAAGGTGTACCAGGAGAAGTTCTGCATGGGGCTCAAGCGAAAAAAGGGGGCATAAATTGTATGTGCGTATAGGTGTGTGTGCTTGTGTGTATGTATATGTTTGCTGTGGCAACGTTTTAGCTGATTTTGTGCTTACATGCAAGAGTGTAGCGTCTGCCCCAAAAAGCAGGCTATACTTTTTGCCAAACAGCTGCTAAATCAGATTGTACGGTGCAAGCATCTCTCTTTCGTTCTCTCTTCCTCTCTCTGTGTCTGTGTGTGTGTGTGTGTGTGTGTGTTAGGTAGGAAAACTAACATATGCCAGTCGAGCGTGAAAGATGGTCACGATAATTAAAGAGCAGGAGAACGATAGATAGAGTGAGCGAGAAGAGACGTGAAAACGACCTAACAGCATATAAAACAATTGCAAAAAGGAGGGAAAGCCAAGCCAAAAAAAAAAAATAAAGAGAAATAACGTGAAAAACCAACAACAACATGCTAATCATTATCAACATAAACAAATCAGAAACTGAAGGCACCGGAAACAAGGCCCAAAACAAGCCGCAAGAGAGCCAAAAACTGCCACTTATCCCCGGCCCCGTTAAGCGATAAGGAAAACAAGCCTTTGCCAGTATCCAGTTCACTTTGTTTAACTTCAAGTTCAGGTTTAGGTTTGGGTTTTAGGTTCGTTAGGTTTTTCATTTTTTTCAGTTTTCCCTTTTGCTTCCTTTTTGTTTTTTTTTTTTTCTTTTAGTTTAATCAAGATGAACTTATATGGAAGCCCACCACCTGTTGTTGCTGCTGCTTTCAGTTGTTAGCTGTCGGCTGTCAGTTGCTCGACTCCCTTTTATCCATTTGCCACATTATCAGTTATGCGCTTTGATATCTGATAAGCCCACATCAAAAGGCAGTACTGAAAATCAAACAGAGAACACGAAACAAAAATGAAAATGGAACAAGAAAAGGTTGCCAGAGATGAGCAGCGGAGCGAAGAAAACAAAACATAAGGGAAAGAAAAGTAAAAGGCCCAAGAAAAACTAGCAACATAATATAAATAAAAGCAGGTAAGGCAGGTAGAAAGAGATGTTAGAGATGACTGATAGAAAGATGGCAGTAGAAACGAAGGAAGGAAGGAAGGAAGCAAGCAAGAAAGACTAGCAGACAAACTGACTACCTGGCGGGCAGTTGAAAAACCATTGGCCCACATTGATTCCACCTACTCTCTCTCTTTCTATTCCATCTCGCTTCGCATTTTGACATTTGCTTGGAACCGATTTGATACAATTTTTATGCGTAACGCGGTCTTAGCCTTATGAACTTGCCACAAACCCAACAACTAGCTGGACAATAGCCAGTTGCCGCTTCGTAGTGTTAAGCATTTTATACCGAAAGACTTATGCTTGTTTCTCAGTTTTTTTTTTGCTTTAATTTTTCTTTGTTTTTTTTTTTCTTGTTTTTGCAATGGACTTTTCTCTCTGACATGCACACGCGGGTGTTTTAAATAATTTCTTTAGCAACAACACCTAAAAAACATCTAACCTAACAAATACAAAAAAAAAACCTTAAAAGAAAATCTCCCAGATGATATCGACCAACATAATACACTGCCAAAAATAACAAAAAAGGAGATAAGTCTATGAATATGAACACTAAACATTTCATAACTTCTAAGAACGATTTCGAATTCAGAAATTGCCGAAACTAACTCAAAGATATAGAAATGTCTTTTTTATATTTAAATTTTTACGAAATTGTGATTTCAGGAATGCAAATCAAGACTTTGTTTAACAAATAGTGAAACCTAATGATGTACCCGTGGCTAACATGTCGTATGGGTAATATATTGTTTAATAATGCATTGGTGAATGTTTTAAGAATACTTCTTAAACTATAAATTAAGAAAAATTGAATTGTCAAGAATGCAAATTCAGACTTTAATGAACATAAATTTAACGTGGCTAACATGACGTATGGGTAATATTTTCAGTTTAAGAATGCTGTGATAAATGTTGTCCCTTATTTATCTCCTCATTGTTTCTCACTTATATACGAGTTTTCTATTATTATTAACAATTGTTAGGTTTAGTAAAAAATCAATTATTTTTACATATGCAATTATTTTTTTTTTTGTTGCTTAAAAGACCAAAACTCATACTTGTACTGCTGTCTTACCGTAAAAACCAGGCAAAAATGGTTAAAAAATTCTGTATTTGTGTGCAGGTTGTTTCTCCTTTTCTCTTTCTTAACACCTTTGGCAGAAAAGTATATTTATGTGGGCAAGAGGTTGGCAACTCTTACAAAAAAGCAACTACCAAAATTTAAGCAAAAATGTAAGCAAACTTACTTCCTTTTTCTAGCCTTCAAATATTGTAAATACTTAGAAAACATTGAAAGAAATAACTTTTTTTCATAAAATTGAATCCTTCGATTTAACTTTTGGTCAAATGATAAATTTGAAAGAGTATATATGTTGCGGTTTGGTTAAAGTTGGTCTTACCATCTAGTTTTTGGCTGATGTTGCTCTCAAAGTGCGTATGTTGTTGGTGTTCATGTTGCTGTTGTTATTGTTGTTGTTGCTATTGTTTTTAGGTGTGCGCCAGCTGTGCGGCCACTCAAATAACAACAGCAACACTAACAACGGCAACACAAAGGCACTTTGCCATGACCATGCCCACCTGCCCAGGCAATTCTTCATTTCACTCCCCTCTATTACTCTACCTTTTCCTCTCTCTCTCTCTCTCTCTCTGTCTATTTGTCTCTCACTCTTCTCTGTCTCTGCTGGTTGTCCCTACTGCTGTTTCTAATCCCATTTTAGCTTAAGCATTTTTTACGCTGCCTTTCACACAACGCACTGAAATATATTCAACATCCTTGCCAACCCACCGCTCTACCATACATCCCACTCACCCACCAACTGTCCACCTTTGCGTTTTGCACCCACCTTCACCACCACTACATTTCCTACGGCAGAGAGGATTTTGTGCTGTTGTTGTTTGTATATTTTTTCCGTTGGTTTCTTTTACGTGAAAAGTAACTCAATGTGTTTTTTTTTTTTTTTTTTGTTGTTTTGGATATTTTAGGTGGACCAAACTGGAGAACCATGCCCACACAACACCCGGGCAAAGCAATTTGATAGCCTTTCCAAACAAAGTAAAAGCATTTTTGTAATTCTCAAATTTACAGGGAAATTTTCGGTTCCTTTTTTTTTTGTTTTTTGGTTCCTGTCCAGCCCACTGACCAATCGATTCAGTTAAGGTACTTGGATTAGACACAAAACAATTATAGAATAAAATTATATACATTAAAGAATAAACAAAACCATAAATAATATAAACAACTATTAGATTTAATCGAGACATGCAAAGGATTCGAATATGTGTTTATTTTTGGAGTAAAAAAAACTCCTTTAACTTAATAATACTTTAAGCCAATATCAGACATTGTCATATAGAACATTTTAGTGTAATAATTTCATTTGACTGCATTTCAACCACAAGGCTAAAAACGACATTTGGCTAACTAATGAAGCAGCAATTTTCTATTGTGAAACACCTCAGATTCATAATTGTGAAATGAATATGCAATACACAAATGACCACAAAGTCATAATCAAAGGAGTTGCGGTTATCTGACATTATCTTTCGTCCTGGCACACTTTTGTGCCATTGCAACTATAATCATTCGTCCGATTAATTGACTTTGTCAACTATAAGTTTAGCATTGATGTGTATGTGACTATATATGTATATATATATTTCCCTTTGACTACTCATTGAAACGTTTTCAAATTTATAAATCAGAAATTGTGGCAGTCAACTGCGAAATTTGTTTAAAAATATCTACGATATTATTTTGATAACTTGAAAGTTTTTTTTTTTTCAAAGTAAATTGGTTTAATTAACAGATTGAACTATGTGAATGTAACTTTATATATATATATATATATTTGTAAATTGGTAAATCATTTTAATTATATATATATTATCAATGCATAGCAAAAAAAAAAAGATACTGAATATATATATCTATATATATAATTATGATCCACTATGATTTATCTTGTTTTAACTCTACTTTTCTAGTTTTTCCAAACATTTTACCAAACAGTTTATTTTTTTTATATTATCTTTTAAAATATAAAGATGTTTTAACAATTTTTGTTAATTATCAATTAAATATAAAAAAGATTTTTTAAAAGTAATTTTTAAATTGAGACATCTCTATAAAGAATCGAATTATATATAAGATCAACTCGTTTAAATTAGATAAAATTTTACAATTTCAACAAATTTCAAACAAAAAATGCAATGTTGAAATAAATCTTAGAAAAAATTGTATATAATAAGTTTTCTTTATATAGAACCAAGTACTCCTAAAATATCCTATATTTGTCCAATTGACCCCCAAAATATCCTTGTAGATGCAAAAACCAATTAGTGAAAAAATGTGAACTTGTTTTTTTTCTCTTTTTAAAATTGTTTTTTTTTGCTTGAAGGAGAAGAAATTCCCATTTTCTATAGTATAATGTTTATATTCAGAAGTTTTTAAGAAAAAATTATATAAAAAATGAAACAAAAATCAGAAATATTTCATTTGTTAGTTTATTGATTTTTAAGCCATTTATCAACCCTAAATATTTATAAACTTTATATTTATTTTTAAAACAAATTCAATGGTTTTTTATGATTTTTATTATTGGAAATTGGAAAAAATTGATTAAAATTTTATCAAATTATCTGCATAGAATCTTTTAAAAATCTTCCGAAATTACGCTACAAATAAAAAATCCTAGTGAATCGAGAAACTATATAAATTTAAATTTAAAGAGAATCTTATATCCTTAATTGCATAATTTACCCACCCATTAAAGGGTATTATTATAAGTAATAACTTATTTAGAGCACATTCAAGTTCAATCTTTTAATTGATTCGTTTGTTTTCCTTTCAATATGTAGGGTATCAGTTGGTCGATTCTGTCTATACTTATATATAGTTGCCCTGTTTACTGACTGCTTTCAATTTTCATATTTTCATTTTCTTCTCGTTTTTTTTTTTTTTGCTTTTGTTTTTGTTGCTGTTTCTGTTGTTGGTCCTTAGGGGTTTACCTTGACTCGACACTGACCAGCCTGTGACCAATGTCTGTAAGCTATAGGCGTGACGAGGGCGTTTAGGGGGAGATGGGGGATGGGCAACGGTGGCATCATCTGGGAACTGTTGCCTTGGTTGACTGTACGCCTAGAGGGCGTCTCCATTCATTTTTCTCTCTCTCTCTCTCTCTTCGTTTTTTTTTCCTGTTTACTCTTCTGCCCTTTGTCACCTGTAGACTAATTGGTGGCCGAGACCAAGATGAATTTCTGCCCTATGATAAAGCATTGGCAATTTGACTCAGACTCTCAATTTGCTTACCCTCCGCCTCCACATCTCGTCTCTAGCCACATGACCCTCCCTCTCTCTCTCTCTCATATATGTCTGAGCAATCAATTTAACACCATAAAAAGCAACAAAAAAAAAAAGTCAAAAGTTGTGAAAAGTTTTTATTTTGGTTATATATATACGTTTGTGTGTGTATGTATGTGTGTGTGTGTGTGTATGTTTTGTTGTGCAAATCTCTTGTCAAATTTAATGAGCCTCAAAAACATTCGCCCATTCTCGCGCTTCCTTTGGTGTTGCCCGAAACTGTGATCTGAACTGAACCAAAACTGACTGACTGACTGACTGACTTACTGAGTGACTGACTAACTGAGTGACTGACAATCAGCCTCAAAGCTCAAAATAGGCAACAGACTGTGAAATGTTTGCAAGTGGCAATAGCATCACAAATGGAATAAAATGAAATGAAATCCGAAATGGGGAAATAAAAATGGGAAAATTGAATACGCGACAAGGTGAAAGTTGTGTGTTCTTTTTCGGTGTCTACATGGAAATTACAGGCAAACTCTCTCCCCAAATTCACACCCCTCCCAGTCCCCACTCAATCACATATAAAATGCATGGATTGTTAAAAATAAATGCCAAGCGCAATATTTTTGTATGAAAAAAAAAAAACAGAAAAACAACAACAAAAAAAAAAAAAGTTTCAGTTTCATTTTTGTTGCTGGTTTTCTTTTTACCATTTTATTCTTTGTCCTTTTTATTATATTTTGTTTTTAATTTGTGCGATGTTGGGCGAAAAAGAGCGGTCGAAGGGCAAATGGACAGAACTGGAATGATGGTTGGGAGGGGAGGAAAGAGGGTGAGAATATGCCTATCAGTGAAAGCAATAAATTTTTTAACTTTATATACTTACATACACATATATGCATGTGTATGTATGTGTGCCTTGGTATTCATAGGCGACATTTATAATACCCTGTAGCTCAAAGAAGAGCATAAAGGGTCACCTTAAAAAAATAAAAGTGCCTAACTTTTGCGACAATACATATATATAATTATTTTTATTTGCATATATATAAATATACAATAGCAAATTTTTAGTAGAGTATTTGATAGTCGGCTATCTTGCTTGGTTAAAAAATATTTTCATTAATTTTTTAGTGGCCAGTGGATGAGAACTCTATGAGAGGGGCTACTTGATGTGGCCAAAACAACTGGACATGGTTGAGGAAAGTGAATAGGGAAGTCAGGGTATGCTGCTGCTAAAGCATTGGGTATATCAATAAATTTATTACGCTTAACTGACCTAACTTAATTATAAGCAAAAAGGCATAAAGCAAAAAAAATACCAAACAGAATTATTCATTCAAAAGACAAGTACACATAAAAGCCCTGAGAACAAAGTTCAAAGTCTTCAGATATGGAAAGAACAATATATATATCTATATATATGGATATTTTTGAATTAAAAATTAACTTAGTATATTTATTTTTTAAGAAAGTGGAACGATTGGCAACTGTAAATTTAGTTCCAAAGTATTATAAACTTCCTTTTTTGCTACTATATAAAGAAATTATAAGAAACATTTCTTATCAAAGATATATCAGATAATTTATATACAAACTGAACTATATTCATGTAGATCTGTTAGTTATAAATGCAAATAAGGCATTAATTAGAGTTAATTTAACACTTTATAAATCAAAAGACTTCCTTTTGTTTTGTTCCTCTCTCTGCAGTGTCCTTTTGATCCTTACATTACTTTATTTGCCATCATTATGTATATTTTGCATGTTGCAGCTATTAATTTTTCGATGTGGTAAATCATACAATATACATTTTGTCCATGTGCGTTGCCTAACACTGTCAACCAGTGTTACCATATAATTTTCAACAATAATCTGTCACAATTAGACAATGGCTGTAAATTGTGCTAAAGGACAACTGACTATGGCATGAAGAGAGCATTATTATGCTCCCCCTCCCTCTTCTCTTCAATAAATGCCTCAGTTTCCCTACCGCTGCCCCCCTTATGAGCAACTCTATACATTGAATTCTACGACAAGCTTGTTTATTTGTTTCATTTTGAAATGTTGTACATTATTTTGCTTTCGCTTGTTTTTACGCGCCTTTGGGTTTTGTGCCCCATACCCCATACCCCATCGATCCCCTTCTCCAAACAACCATTGCCCATCTGAATCTACCAACATCCAATCCACCGTCTCTCTCTCTCTCTCTCTCTCTCTCATTTTGTTGTACATTCTTTTTTGTGGCAAATGAAAAAATAAAATTGCGTTTTACGCAAATCATTTTTAATGAATTTTAATATTGCCATCGTTGTTGTTGTTGATGCTGTTGCTCCTACTACAACATGCAAACAAACACACACGCACACTCACACACATACACTCATACAAACAAACAATATACATATATACATATAACATTAACAGCTACAAGAGCCACCGTTAGGTCATTAAATTTTAAATGAATTCAACGCTGGTAACTCGCGTTCTGGGCCCGCGGTATGCGGTATATGAAAGAGAGGGAGGGGGGTAAAAGAGCGGCAGGCATCAGGTGGTAGGTGGGTTGCCAGTGCTCATAGGTAAAAATCGTAGACCACCAGCGAACATATCCATGGATGGGATAAGGCAGAGGGAGCAGTAGATGTAGCAGCTACCATATACTTGCCTATGTACATACATATGTATATATTTATATATAAACCGAGGACTATATATTCATTTATATATATATATATATTCATGTATAGGTAGCTATGGGCCATAAATGCGGTTTCAGCTTCCGCCCAAGAAGCAGTAAGAAACAAAAAACGCCAAAAAACAAGACGAAACAAAAAAAAAAAAAACTGAAGAACACAGAAAAACAGGAAAAAATGTAACTAAGAGCAGCAACAACAACAACAATAGCAACAGCAAACACACCTAGGCCGACGGTCGAGCTACTTCTCATTTTATTACATTTTTGTTGATATTTTATTTTATATTTATTTTTCTTTCCTCTCCCCCGCATAGCTACCCTGTGAAAAAGAATCTAACAGGGCGATCATTCACACTAATCAAGCAAATTGTTTTCAAATTCAAATTTATTGGCAATTATAACAAATCAGAGCACATAAATAGAGATTAGAGTAAATCTAACAATTCATTAACAAATTGATAACGAATTGAAATGAATTACGATTTAAATAATAAACAAAAAAATTTCGATAAAATTATATTTAAACTCAAAATAAAGTTCAAAATGTAGGCATTTAATTGGAAAATCGTATATAATTGAATAGTCTAGTTAAATGCTTTTAAATTTTTCTAACATTTACATTGATTTGTGTTCAATATATTGAAATTTTATCATTGATTTAATTCCTATTTAATTTAGTTAATTCTTTTCAAATCTATTACTTGTCAATGAATTCATTTTATTTTCCATTCAAGTCAATTCCATTTATTTTGTTTCCCTTTGATTCATTTATACTCTTGAAATCTATTCAATTCTATGTAACTAGATTCTATTTTATTCAATTCAATTGAAATGGAATTCCCCGTCTTTGATTCAATTCCATTCAACTATTTTCAATTTAATGATTTCAATCGTTTTCTTTCATTGATTAATATTGACTTTGATTCAATTTCATTCAATTCATTTCAACTGAATGCTCTTCAATCGTTTTCTTTAATGGATTACTCTTTCATTTAGCGCTTTTCAACTTAATGTTCTTCAATCTTCGTCTTTCAAATTTGTTTCAATTTTATTAATTTCTATTCCATTTTAGTTCAGTTGGTTCAACTCTATGCTATTTCATTCAACCTTCTGTTTCTATTTCAATTTTTCTATGCTGTTTCATTCCATTCAAGTCTGTTCCATTTCATAACATGCTATTCTATCTTCTATAATTAAGTTCTTTTTTATTGAATTTTGTTTAGTTTAATTCAATTAGTTGCCTAGCTCTTTAATCATTCTTCCATTCTCCTTTAATTCGCATATATTGAAACAAATTGATGTTAGTGCAACTTAAATCAAATGGAATTGAAACAAATTAAATCAAATCAAATCATAGCTAAATGATATTAAAACAAATCTGAATTAATTAAAATAAATCAACAATTATTTGAATCGTTATTTTTCTTCTTTCTGTCTCTCTGTGTCCCTCTATTTCTCCATTCTCTTTATCTTTATTCTAATGTAAGCAAATTCAAATAGTCCTGGATAAACCATAGTCGATGACTTTTACCCACGGTTATTCTCTCGTTTGTGGGGGTGTGTGTGTATGTTTGAGTGAGTGAGTGTGGGGTAAGGTGTGGGTGTGCGAATGTTTCGTTTTTTTTTCTGCTGACTTGCAGCTGTTAAACAAATAGCTTACTTCTGCTCTCATTGTTGCTGTTGCTTATTTGTTAGCCAGTCTCCAATTTGAAATTGGCAGTTTATTTTTCACTTTTTGGTCAAGGTGGAGGCAGCAGCAGCAACAACAATAACGGCAACATAAACGAAAGAAAGGGAAAAAGTAAAAGTAAGAAGAAAATGGAGGAAAAAAAACAACACAATTATATTTTATGATGGCCAAAACGAAAATTGAAATGGGAGCAGTAATGAAAACACAGAGGAAAAAGATGAAAAGTAACCAAGTGACCTGTGTTAGGTCAATGAGTGTGGGGTAAAGTGTTTAGAGAAGGGGATCCCAAACAACTTCCCGCATCCTTAAACGATGCCATATTATTAGCACTTCACATTTTACCTGGTAAGCTACTTAGTAATGACTCAATTCTCGCTATCAGTGAGAATGCAGGCCAATTCAATGATTAGAAAGAAAGTAGAAAACGAAAATCAGCAAGTTTTTCTCTTTGTAATAAAGCCACAATATAAATGTCACACATACAAACGCATGCATACACACACACAGATACACCCACGCAAAAGTAGAAAAATAAGGAAAACGAAATTCCTTAAGCGAGAAAATTGTCTGCCTTAGTCAATTGGCAATGTCCGACACATACTTTGGCCACATTAATCAATATCAAATCAGGCAATTCATTCAGAGATTGGCTATGAAAACAAAATACCTACACATACACACACACACACATACATACAAAAGCTAGACAAAGCCAACGATTTCAAAAAGGACGTGGGAGTACCAGCGGAAGCTATTTGGGTTCGAGTCAGGGTCTGGGTCTGGATGCGGGTGGGGACGCAAGTGGAATGCGTTGTGGCAGGTGAAGCAAAACAAAATGAACGGCAGACATAGCGAAATGCCATAGCGAAATTTCTCAAATATACTTACCACTCTACAGAATGCAGAAGAATAACCAATAGCAAAAAAAAAAATAGAGTGTAAAAACAAAGTAAACAATAAAATAAGCAATGAAACGAAACGGAAGTTGGTCATGGCAAAGGTGAAACTCCACTGAGTATTGGTCCACAATCGTATGATTGCTTTCGTATTGAACACTTCTATGTAAATCTTATTCGTAAATTTATTATAACAACCAATAAGGATAAAGTCAGTTTATAGTCTTCTAAGCAAATCAAATTTTACAAAATAATGTTAATATTTTTACAAATGTTTATTTTATTT
Source organism: Drosophila neocordata (assembly GCA_018903615.1). Classification (NCBI taxonomy): domain Eukaryota; kingdom Metazoa; phylum Arthropoda; class Insecta; order Diptera; family Drosophilidae; genus Drosophila; species Drosophila neocordata. Next base: position 679,007 of record JAEIGI010000011.1, read on the forward strand.
TAGATTTTTGAAAATTTTTACCAAGAATAACTCGGAATAAGTATTTTTCATGGAATCAGATCACTAAGACATTTATTTCATATACATAATTGCCATTTAATGCACTGAGGTCCTAAGATAAATCCTTTAAAGGAACCTCAACTTTACAAGTCCTCAATTTAGACAAACTTTGAATACCTTTAGTTGCTTCTTGGAATCGAATCTTTGACATAAAAAAATATGCAGGATATAGAATAATTTTTATAGACCAATGCCATACGATCTGATTTGACATATAAAGTGAGAACGATTTAAAGTACTTTATATATAAAAAAGGATAATGCATATATGATTGATTATAATAAATTTGTTTGAATATCTGAATCAGACTTGGCTATTTGTTTTATTGATAAACGTAACAGTAAAACATTTTAATGTCATTTTCTAGTAAGTAATTTTCACAATTGCCTTGATCCTTTGGCTTAGCTAATGGCATTGCTTCACTCTGGTATGTGTATGTATATATGTATATGTGTAAGAGTATGTGTACACATCATCCATCATCATCTATCAGCTGCTGGTTTCGGTTTTTGGGTTCTCAGTTTTGTCTCCATACATTTCATTTCGTTTCGTTCCATTTTGTTACATTACGTTTTGTAGCAGCTGCTGCTGTCCAATCGTTTCACATATTTAGAGCAGCAGCGGTAGCAGCAGCAGAAGCAATTGCAGTTGTCGATGACGCAGCTGAAAAGTATGCAATGTTATTTTGCCTCTTCTTTTACCTCTCCTTCCTGCGTGTGTGTGTGGCAGCCATTTTGTAAACTTAACAGCTCTAACAACCGGAAATCGTGCAAGTATTTAAATACAGCCAAAGTGGTAAGTGCTGCGGATTCTCAGCTCAAACTATGAACGAAGGACCCATAACCCAAAAACTAAAATAGATGAAAATTTATTTCAATTGCACTTGGCTTCTCCTACTCTCCTCTCAATCTCTTTCCCTCTATCCTTGAGTGTGTGTGTGTGTGTTTGTGTATGTGGGTGTTGTGTGTGGCATGTCGTTCATTTCATTTAGTTGTTTGTTTTCTCTTTCTTACACTCTTCCCGCTGGCTTGCATTTACATGCACTTACCGTTGTCATTGAAAATTTACATTTGCTTTGGTGTCCTTCCGCTCACCACTACCACATCTCTTGCCTCAATTTGTATATCTCCTCCAAATAGCAAAAAAAAAAAAAAAAAATATATATATATACATATATATAAACTGAATCTTCGCTGCGAGTCGAGTCATCTCCGTTTTTCTGGCATTATCGTTACCCCTTCACATTTCCACGTTATGAATTATTGATTTGATTGCTCGTCAGACCTTATAAACCTTCTCATTCCTATTTTCCTTCCCCATCCTCTTTTGCTTTTCCCGTTCTACTAGATTCCTCTGTCTGTCATTCCGTATGTCCCCGCCCTTGTGCCACAGCCATAAGAGCGATTATACATTTTTAATTTGATTCCTTGAGCTTCCCCTTCTTTTTTTCTCTGTTTCCTTTTTTTTTTTCAATGTTTGTGTCTGTGTGTGAGTGTGTGCTTATGTTTGTGTTTGTGTTTGTGTGTGAGTGGAATGAGAAGCCTGAGGGCAGGTCACATTTATGACAAATTAACATTGTTAAAATGCCATGGTCCGTGCAATTAATCATCAATTTGATGAAGGCATGGCCAGAGGGTAAAGAGAATGAAATGTTTATTGAAAGTATTTTCAACTTATTGACGTTGAGAGGTGACTCCGTTTATGAGATATTGAATGCAAATAAACAGAAAGCCATTTCTCGGTTATTGAACCACATTGAATGCAATCTCATGGTGAATATGCATCATTTATCCAATGATCACCACAGGTAAGCAGCATATAATATTCATATTTATAGACCTCCCGTTGAATCTAAGTCATATTGCTGCAAGGAACTCAAATAGTAATATACACACACAGACATACACACACAAGTAGAATATGAAGTCCTCACGCAAATCAAACAAACTATTTCAGAGAGCTCTGCTGGTGACTTCACATACCAAATACTGTGTGAATACTTCAACCAAATTGTGGTAATCAGCCAGTCATAGTCAATTCATCGATTCATTATAATGCCAAAATTTGAATATGGTATTCAAATATGGTTAACAGTCCACCAAATACAAGTCAAGTGTATTCAGGTTATGTAAATTACTCTTTCACAGTGTGTGTGTCTGTGTATTAGCATTATGTGCCCTTACCATGACCTTAGAATGAGAACAATTAAACCACAGAAAGGCGTTTATCCCGATAATCCTTAAGCATGCAGTAACATAATAAAGGAAATGTCTTCAGTGTTGTGTAAATCATATAAAAAAAGGTTTTAATAACAATATTAATAGAAATAAGTAACTAGATTTGGTTGTAAGTAATATGTTCTCATGATTCTTAAAAGAATAAGGAATATTTTTTTTTGCCCTTCACAGTTTCTCTTTTTGTTTCTATGCAGCTTTAAAACTTTGGTTTCATTGAACTGCGTTGAGTCCTTTTTTGGTATCTCTTTTTTTAAAAGTGATCTTAAGTAATCTAATGGCTAATACTGAATTAAAGGAAAACATAAACGGGTATCATCAATTCCAAGTTTCAATTATTTTCAATTTTCTATTTGCAGGCTATTCTTTATCTAAATATATACATATACATATATATATTTCTATATCTCTATCTGTCTCCTTTACACATTTGATTTCAGCCTGCTTGGTCGGTCATAAGTCTTCTTTGGCTCTGCCATCGACTTTATCAACTGCTGCTACTGCTGCTGCTGCTGCTGGTTCTGCTTCTGATACAATTGCTTAGTTATTAATGTTAAGTCATCTGTTTCTGCTGACCAACTTGTCATTGAACATCTTCTCCTTCTTTCCTCTGTTGGTTTCCTCCCACTGCCTTCTTTTTTTTGGATGATAGCACAGGATTGCTTACTGTCTGGGCATGTGTTGGTTTTGCTGTATGTTGACCTAGTTAAATCTAATCTAAGACTCACAGGCAGAAGGTCTAAGCTAATACTACTTGTAGGAGTTTTCTACTTATTTCTTTCTCTCTTTTCCTTTTAGGTGGTTGTATGCAAAAATCAGTTTGGCAGCAATATTTTATAGATTGCTATGGCCGGCGGGGTTAAGGTGAAGTTAAAAAGGGAAGAGGGAATAGTGGCACACCTAGAGATTCGTCCGCTCGTGTGTGACCAAAGAACGCATGACTGGATATGGTTAACACTGCAAGAAATAAATTAGTTATTTAAATATCTCGAATTTGAATATAAAAAGAAGAAATATATCGATAGCACACACACATGAATTGAGAGATATCCTTTCTATATAGTAAAAAGGAATTGGAATATGAAAAGTTATCCAAAGATGATTTTGGAATGGAAATTTTTACATTAACCACAAAGGACTTTAATTCAAGTATAAAAAATATTCTATTAGCTTTTGCTCATTCTTTCTTTGCTTTTATAAGGTCAGATATCCATTAAAGAGTCCATCAAGTCCCAAACACTGCTATGATACCTTCAAGTTTGTTTCCCGCTTTAAACAGTCGATTCCCTCCTCTGTCAAGCTTTATATATGTATATATCATATATTCCTAGTTATAAAAATATAAAACATTCAAGTGATTACAAGATCTCTTTTCTATATGTTATAGATTTAAAATTTTGTATTGTACTCCAATTTTGTTCAGTGTATGGGTATTTTCACTTTATGCTAGCTTAGATTCTAGCTCGCCCACATGCCCACTATCATTCTCGTTGCCTTTAGGGGCTAGGGATGAGGCGGGGCATGTGTCAAGAATCATTGACGGAAATCAATGTCGCACTTAAGCGGATTCGTAAAATTGGCTATATGTTACTTGTTTTTTTTTTTCTCTCTCCCCCTTTCTCAATACCTATCTACCTCTATCTCTCTTTTTTTTTACTCTTGCTCTTACATGTTGTTGTTGTTGTTTCTTTTGCTTTTGGCACTGGTAACTATTAAGCCAAGTAAACAAACAAATACACAGACACAAGCATACAACAAACACACACACACACACACACACACACGGAGACTCAACACAACAACAACAGCTACTGTACCAGGACCAAAGCATGTGTCAGCCAGCTGTCGTCACTTGACATGTGTATAGGTAAGTGTTAACACCCACACACACACACACACACACTAAACATACATGGATATACAGAGAAAAAGGAAAAGTAACAAATGCCCGACGGAAATCAAGTTGAAATTTCATTGAGTCCAGAAAGGAAATTCAAACGGAAAACCAAATGAGCGAACCAAACATACAATTCCAGGCAATAGAAATTCGAAATAGAAACAGAAATTGCAATTGAAAGAGAAATAGAAACAGAAATAGATACAAATAGAAATACAAAATACAACCAGCAGCAACAAATGGCAAATGGCAAAAATTACGAGGTAAATAAATAGAAAATTTATGCCCCAGATTTTTGCAAACAACAAATTTGCCACATCATTTGCAAAACTTTGAAAACTTTTCTATATATATTTTATATATGGTGGCGGAGGCGGTATTTAAACTCCAACGTCTCCCCCCAACCCGCTTCCCTTTACCTACATAAATTTTATCTAAAAGAAGAAATTTCACAATTTATAGAAATAAACGAATAATTTAGCCTAGTAATTGACTATTTCGTGGTTCACCAATTGCCAACACCGTTTCCCTCACAACACTTTGATATTGACATCTCATTTTATATGAAAAATACCTTTACAAATACAGATATATACATATATATATACGTTTATTATATATATATGCATTGATACCACAAATAAAAACTAGTTTTATGCGGCATTTAACCAAATTGTGCATTGAAAATCACATTGATTTTTGTCTAATATATTGTAAAAACTCCTTCTTTAACTTGTTTTACATGAACAAAAACTAAAATTTCTTTACAAATTTGTTTATTTTGTGTTTTTACAGTAAATTAGTAAATGAACTGCACTAAAAGGGAAATCATTTCAATTGATTTGTTTTTAAAAGGATTCTTTTGTTCCACTGATACCTGATATAGTGAGAATTAAAAGCCTTGCAATGTTCATACATTGCTCTTTAAGTTTAGTTAAGATAAAACCATAACGGATCTACTGGCACTAATGAAAATGTTAAAGAGTATACAAATTTAGTTTCTCTTAAAGTTCATTCATTATTGTTTTGATATAGTTGAAAGTTTATTCTATTATTCAATTCGCCGATTCTCTTTCTCTCTCTGTCGTCTCTCACTGCTTTCATGTATTACTCACTCCATTAATTATGCTCTGCTACAAGGAAAATTTGGTACTGGCCCCCAAAAGTGAAATCCGCCCACACACACATACACAAACACGTGCATACATATTTGTGTATATACATATGTATATGTGTGTATATGTAGTATAAATCCATAACCATATCCATACATATAGGAATAGTGTGTATATATGTATTTAAGGTCACTTGGTGTCAAAATAAATAAATCAAAATGTCGCTGATTTGTTGTGCGGGCAGTTCTTGATTTCAGTTTCAGATTTGGCTACCAATACGCCTCCCCACTATGGCTCCACCTACTACAACTAAAGTGTTTTCCATTCATATACGAGGGTTGTCTAAATAGTAATGTTTTATATGACAAACAGTTTTATTTATTTGTATTTTAAAATAAGCCATCAAGTAACACCAAATTTAGCTTATTGTTAATAATATAAAATCAATTTAATTACTTACTTTCCAATCACCCCTCGTATTGTTCTTGCATTGTCAATAAGCAAGCTCCAGATTGAGGCAGGGCAGGGTAGTAGAGGTATTGAAGTGGTACGGCTTTTGCTTTAGTCCCTTTAGTTTTTTTTTCTGATTCTTTTTTTCTGGTTAGTGAGAGTTGCCTTTCGGTTGAGCTTTGCAAAAAACTTTTCTCTTGCGTTTGAATTTTATGCGAGTTTTTTCGGTTTTTTTCTTCCCCCTTTTCTTCATTTTTTTTTTTTTTTCGGCATGTCGCATAAATTTAAGTTAGCAGCACATTTTCGCATTGCCTTCCAAACGACAACGGCAAAGACAAAGAAAAAAGAAACGACGAAATAAAAAAAAAAGAGCAGGAAAGGAGAAATCTGGCTGCCCTTTCCAGCCTCAAGGACAACCGCAGAGTCACAGTTTCTCTCGGTTTACTTAATGCGCCGCTAAAAGTTTTTCTATTTTATTATTTCTGCTTTCTTTTTACTTGTTCCTCTCCCTCTCTCTCTCTCTCTCTCTGTGTCATTTATCCACCTTCCTCTGCTTGTAGTCCTCGTCTACCATTTCTTTCTGTATTCGCATTTCTTTTTCCTTTTTTGGGCTCGCTTTGGTTTTTCAATTTTCGCTACTCAAGCCAAACTATTTATAAGTTGTATTTGTTTTGTTTTTCGATGTGGTTCGACTGAGAGTTGCAGAGAGAAAGAGGGTTATGGGGATAGCAAGGAGTAAATGTTGGCATTCCTGCTCTTTTACTAGAGGAGTTGGCGGAGGGTAAAGGCATGCTCGTAATGAGCAACTCGAAAATAGTTGAGCAAGCTGCGAAATGCAAAAATAAGAAAAAAAAACAAAAATAGAGAAACGAAATGAGAGTCAATGAAAAATGCCTGCCAACAACTTCAACTCACGCGTGACTCACGGTGTGTCGCTGCACCACCAAAAGTAAATAACAAAATCAATTTCTTTAGCTATTCACTACGTAAATATCATTTCCATTGTTCAACCGTTTGAATGATGTCGAAATGCACTTGCAAAAGCCATTATGGCTATAATATGGAACAGGAATAACAAGTCAAAGTTAAAGTGTATATTAAACAATATAAATAAATTATTATTAAACAAGTCTCTTCCTATTTAAGTTATATGTTTATAAATCACAAGATCATTATTTATATAAAGAAACATTAACGTTTGACCGATTAGTCCTACTATCTTATATTTTTTATAAATGAGATTTATGCATATAAATTTATATATCGCATCGAATTGGTAAATAAAATTTAATATTAGAAATGCAGTCCCTTGATCCTTAATTCTTTATTTTTCTAACAGATCTGTCATACTTTATATATACATATGCATATCATATAAATCTATTTCATTTTTATACCTTATCATATAATTGATTTCACATTTATTAGTATCTCCCACACTCTTTCTCTCTCTCTCTCTCTCTTTCATAAAGACACGCATTTCACTATAGGAAAAAACGTTAGGAAAAGGGATAATAAAAAGGGGAAAGGAATGGAAAAAAAAATTGAAGCAATTACCCCATCAATTGGCTATGTTGCATAAAAATTAATAACCATAAATGTGCAAGCGGTAACATATGCATCGGGTATGGAACCCAATGGGACCAGAATTCCATGGAGCCACAACCACACACACACACATACATAGATCAACCCACAAAAAAAAAAGAGAGAGAACACACACACACGGACACATTAAAAAATAAAAATAACAATCATCCAGAAACTAACTAACTAATAAAACCCAATTTGTAATACTCTGGCGGGGGTTTATCTAATCGTTTTAGGAGAAGACGCATGTCATCTATAAATATTTATTTGGAAAGTTTTAAGAATATTGAATTGAATTTGTTTAAATAAAAGATAATAATAAAACATGTATAAATTAAATAAATTATCAACCCACAAAAAAGATATTGAATTCTGATAAAGATATTTATTTTATTATTGAATGTTAATAAAATTCAATTTCTAACAATTAATAATATTATATTTAGAAATCGATGATCCAAACCTAAAGTTTATCTATATTTAAGAAGTTTTATTAGTGATTCATACAATTCAAATTTGTGTAGTTGATAATACCGGAAATACTTTACCTTTTGTATAGGGTATATACACTATAAAATTGCATTTTTATACCCTTGCAAAAAGAGCATATTAATTGTGATAAAAAGTTTGCAATTCATATAAAAAGAAAGCATCTTTAAATATATAAAGTATAAGTTTTTTAATTAACATGAGAAGTTGTGACTATATAGCTTTATCTGTCTAGATCAGTGCAAACTAATACCTCAGTTTTAAAGCTATAATGATCAAAACAGTCTTTATTCTCCTGCAGGGGACTATACCTTTTAGGTCCCATAGAAAATATCCCAAGAGCATAGAGTTTTAGATTATTAACTTTATTAGATTTTAGAATATTGTAACAAAATAAAGTATTTAATAGTTTGATATATAGTTTAATCAAATAAGTTTTACTTTATAACATTGCTGACATAGGATTAATGCTCTTAAAAAAATATTAAATGATAAGAAAAATTGTTTGTTTGTCAAGTTACTATAACTAAATTATTATACTAATATTATTTGTTGATAATATATATATATTAATGATTTCGCCAAGTTTCATTAGAATCGGTTGACTATATTATAAACATACCACAAAAAGATGAGATAAAAAAGAGTGGCGAAACCTTTAAATTCAAAGACCTTAACTTTACCTTAACCTAAATTGTCAAATTGAGTGTCTTGCAAGGGTAGAAAAACTTCGGCATTGTCAAAGTTAGCTGGGCCTTCTAGTTTTTTATTGCTCTCACTCTCCCTTTTACTCTTTGTTTTTTTTTTCGTTTTTGAATTTGTTATATTATTTAAAACGTGTGGCCAAGCGGCATTTGCGTGTTATAGTTGTTACAATTGTTGGACATTTTTCATGCGTTTGACATTTGAGGAGATGACAAAAAACGAAATAAAAATTAACAAAACAAGAACAAAAATAAAATTAAAACCTAAAAACAGCAAACAAAAAAAAAAGAAAACACATACATATGTACATCTCATCCCATTTTGCCACTGTGTAACCGCGTAACTTCGTCGTCGTCGTCGTCGTCGTCGTCATCATCATCATTAAAGAGAAGACCTTCATATGGCAGAAATTTCACTCTAGGCTAATCTATTTGTCATGTTAACGGAAAAACTAAAGCGACAAACGCCAGCGTAATTTGCTGCGATACTTTTCCGGTTATTCTCATTCTGCCCCTGCCCTTTTTTTTTTTGGTACTCATACCCCTGTGTAGCCCAAAACCAAAAGCGGAAAAGACATTTCAGAAATTCAAAAGCGTTGGCTTTGATAAACGAGCAATGCGCCGCAACTTGGACAAATCGAAAAGCGAAGAAGCAGAGAAACAGAAGAAGAAACAAAGTAACAGAACAAGAACAAAAAAAAAACTATGAAATAGAGAGACATAGAGAGAGAGAGAGAGAGAGAGAGAGGGGATGACAAACTGAACTAAACTAAGCTGGACTGGACTAGGAATTGCTTGTGTCCTTGGTTCGCAACCAATTGCAATTCAAATTTTCGCCACCACAAATGGAATTTCTATAGGAATTTAACTTGTTTACTAGGCTTATACCCTATAAATTGTATATAGCACACACATACATACATAAAGGTAACATAAATATGTAATATACATACATGGAAATTCACTTACTTAACACTATCCCTTATCAAATATGTGTCTTTCATTAGAAATAAATTGAATAAGGCAAGTCTGTCTGGCTGGCAATCCAGTTTTAGGATATTAACCCTATATGTATGTATGTATGTATATCTATAAATATCGTGAAATCGCATTAATAGTTTGATTGATAAACTATATAAATTCCTATTGAACTTGAGATTAGCATAGAATGCTCAGGAATCCTCAAGGAATCTTTGAAGAACATTCTATTCAGTAATTTCTAGAAAATAATAAATAAATCTTATATTAAGATGACTGTCAGAAGAAGATATATATATATTTCTAAAACTCTTAGAAAATGTCAAGGAATTATTTCTTTACAAATTTTTAGTACTAAAGGAAAGCATTTATATATCTATATCATAGTCTGTAGGGTACATAAAAGTCGGCATTTCCGGAATTTCATCAATTTGGCAAAAACAATTCATTTAACGTCTACCATTTGCTTTCTGGTAGTTTTTTTTTTTTTTTTGAAGACTTCTTTTTGGTCGTGTAAAGGGATCTGTTTTGCTTCGATTTCATGGACAAAATTTTCATTTTACTGGCGTTGGATGAAAAGGAAAAGAAGGAAAAGTAAAGGCAAAATCGCATCGCGTAGTTTCAATTCGAGTTGAGTGTAAGCAAAGTTGCGTTGCCAAGGACAAAGATATTCCGCTGCCAACTATCCATCTGATGTGGCGAATATGACTAAGGCGCAGAATACACACAGACACACACACGCATACACAACAATCTTATGTGTGTGCCGCTGAAAAAGTTCTTTTCTGGTTGCATTTCAACTTTTGTCGCTTTTGGGAGACTGAAAACAAACCAAAAAGAGAAAAAAAGAAGAAAACACGCAAAAATTGAAGAAAGTGGCACAAAAGTAACACATATACATACATGCATATATCTATATAGATATATACATATATGTACATAGTTGCCTCTTGAGAAATTTAGCGACAGATTGAGAAAACACCAAGTAACCAAGAGAGACAGGGAGAAAGAGAAAGCGTGAGTGGGTGTCGATGTGTAAAGGAAAAAGATGTCAAATGAAAATCTGCGAGTGGGAAACATAAAATTGTTGAAAAACAAAAACGATTTAAAAAGCGATTTCAAAGTCAGATCTAAAAATCGAATCAAAATCGATTAAAGATGCAAAACTTTCACCCAAACACATTCAAAAAAAAAAAAAAAAAAAAAAAAGTTTGCCAAACAGATTTATTATTGGGGCAAACCCTTAGAACTAGAAGCTGATTCGATGGGATTCGATTTTGGAAATCTTTTTGGTGTGTTGCCAAAATGAAATAGAACAAGGTTTTCTATTTCTTTTTCTTTTCCAAACAAAAAAACAAACTAGTTCCACCTTTGAAAAAGTCAAACAAATGAGAGTTTGTAGATACAGTGCACTGTATTATCTACATATAGGTATATGTATATGTATCTACATATGTACATATGTACATATTTATCAGCTGAAGGTCTGTCACCAATGCACTTTCTTACCACCGTGCCACAATCGGCCCTAATGTTAAAGTCTCTGAGTCTCAATGCAATCTCAACCAGTTGCATATCAAGTTCATCTTCTTGTTCCTTGTGCTTCTCCTTCTTCTCACCTCCTCCCCTATTTATTCTGCAGCCGCAATTTCAAGTTGGGTAAATAAACGCATATATCGTCATCTTCTTGGCGCTTTGGCGGCTTCGCGTTCATAATACTCGCATTTCCCATGCAATTGTCAAATGCCAGAGTAAAAATTTATGCATAGCAACCGTCTCCGGCGTCTCCTTCAACGTTTTAGAAAAAGATATGGAGGGAGGGAGGGAAAGAGAGAGAGAGAGAGCACGTGGCGGCGCGGCATACTATATGTATGTATGTATGTATATTTGTAGGGAAAGCAGCCGGAACCAGCCCGTATCCAGAGCCAAATCACATTTTGTTTGCATACAATTTTTGATAGATTATTACAGAATGCGGCAGGCAGTGCGGCTGTGTGGCAAGAAAACCCACTCTGACAGTATCTAAGAGTCGCACAGCCAACTTGACACTGACTGAAGAGGGTATAGGGTGGTATTGGGTGGTATAGGGGGTAGGGGTATTGATATGAAAGATGGGTAGAGGCTATGGTAGAGTGGGAAGTAAATCAAGTCAAAGTTGCCTTTTTACATATGAAAAATATGTGAGGCATAGGGGTAGGTGGTAGGGAGGTAGGTAAGAGTATGGAAAATGAAGGAGAAGAAAGATGAACGTAAAGCGTATTGCGCTTGTTTGGTCTGCCTGGTGCTGCTGCTGTTGCTGCTCTGGATCATCTCCAGTATCTATAGAATATATGGATATGTGTGGATGTGGCTGACTTCTGGGTCCAGGCACCTTGTCATATAATCACCCACATATGTGTGTGTGTGTGTATATGCACACACCCACGTAGTCACACACACATATACACACACACAGAAGGCATATATAGATAGATAGCTAGCGATACCCTTGACAGTACTTAAAGAAACAACACCAACAACAAGAATAAAAAAAGTTGACTTTTGTTTGCTTCTGCCATTGCTTCTTCTACTACATCCTTCTTCTACTTTCTTCCTATTTTTCTACTACTTCGTTCGTTTCTCGTCTCATCTTTTGGCTCAGCGATTTCTCCCCTTCTTCCCCTCTCTTCCACTCTTTCTATGTTTGCTTAGCTGCGTTTTAAATTTTGCTGCTACCGTCGATGCGCCACAAAAAAAAAGAAGAAAAACCAAAGCGAACAAAAAATAAACCAAAACTTTTCCTGGTTTGCCTTTTGCTGTTCGCCTCTGCCTTTGCCAAATTGTCTTAATAGATTTATGGGCGTACGCAAAATGGCTGCACTTTGCTATCCGAAACGGATGTTGGTAGTGGAAACTCTGCTAGTAGAGGAAAGTGGTGGTTAAAGGGGGTGAGAGGGGATGGGTATACTTTTAATTTGCTTGCGCAATTGGCAATTGCTGTAAAGGACTTGGTCCTAAACCGAACTAGCTCTAAACATGGCTAACTCTTCATTAGTTTGGTTTGCTCTAATAGCCATAGGACCAATTGGATTTTGTTAACCCTCTTTCAAATTTCATTCAATTCAATTCAAAATCTTTACTCTTCCATGAACTTTTAGAATATATATATATATGAATATCAACTATAAAAATTAATATATACAGTGAAAACTCTAATGGATGAATGAGTACGAGAAATCTGTTTGATGACTTGCATATGAATTGTGTTTGACTTAGCCTTTATCTACTACAGATGAATTATGATTTCAAATTCTTTAAAATTAGAACAGCTAGAACAGCGAATCAAAATCATCTCGCTTAAAATGAAACGAGAGAAATGTAGCGAGAATGAACAAACTTTTCAAGGGAACATTCAACATATGTTTTTGTTTCGAAAGGGTCGCCATTCTTATTATTTTTTTTTGGGGGGGAATACAGAAATTGTCCATACAAAAGGTTTGTCCATTGAGCAAGTTTTTACTGTATATATATATATATATATATATATATATATATAAGCATATATGTGTATGCAAATTATGCTTGAAAAATAAACCAATATAGAGTGGAAACCCCTTCATTTCCTTTAGAAACTCTATAAAGAGTTTTGCCTTAGTTTTTTCCCAAACGCCTTTAGCCCCTTTCTAACCGCAAAGCTCCAACTACAGAATCAGACTAAATATATATATATATATATGTATATATATACGTATATATGCAGCACCCAAATCTTTGAGAAAACCCCAAAGAATCCATGGCCCAAGGTCTTTGGTCCCTTCTAACTTCTTCACTTTGGTCCATATGCCGTGTGTTGTCTGACGTTTTCCTAACGACTTTTCAATGGTTGCTGCTGCTGCTGCGTCAAGGCATAAGTTTTCTGCTTGTGTGTGTATGTGTGTGCGTAAATGTGTGTGTGTATGTGTAAGGATTGCTTGTTTCGAGTAAACAGTTTACTTCTTTTCCTCTTTGCCTCTTCGTTATATTGGCTGTTCTTGGGCAAAAGGCGGCTGTTCTATAGCTATGCAAACAAACAAACATGTGTGTGTGTGTATGTGTGTTTGTATGTGTTTGTTTGGGGTACGTGTATGTGTGTGTGTGTGCCTTCTTATAAACCTAAAACTGAAGAACAGCCACAGTTGTAAAAAGAAATTAGTTGCTACTGCTGCTTGGCTATATGTTGATGATGAGAGTTTCCTTACTGTTGCCCTAGCGACGTCATCGTGATTTTAAATTATCTCCATTTAGGGTGCTGATATTTCATTTTGATACCTTTTGTAGGTTAAAAAAACCAGTAGAACACAAGGACCATAGATAGGAAAACGATGGCTTGCCTTAGTCAGTACAAATGTCCTATAAAATACTTCGATTGCAGTTTTTTTCAATTATCGAGTTATAATTCTCAAGGGGTTCAAGCAATGGTTTAATGACCTCAAGCCGGATAATATTACTCTATTTTTTGTTAATACGCTTTCCATTTCTATATTCTAATTTCTTTTTAAAAATTGATTGAAAAGGGTAAAGCAAAAAACCATTGTCCATGGATTAACATTCTTAATATTTGTGGACTTTGCCCATCTCTAGTTTTTCATTGTTTAAGGCGATACAAGCTGGGACTGGCAACCTTCAGGGATACTCGAAAGAAGAACCGCACACACACACACACGCACTCATACACATACAGATATATACACCCACACACAAATACACAGACAAACAAGGCACAATGTAACCGTTAATATGAAGCACCCAAACCAATCTCTCTCAGTAGAAGCTCGCGAGTAAGTATATCATATAAACATCAAGTGGATGATAGGGGTGATGGGTAAGAGGAGTGCCTGAACAGTGAGGTCGGTCTGTGCTCGCTCACATGCTGAAAATGAGTTAATAAAATGCGTATGCGTAATCAAATTATATGTCAAGTGTGTTGACAACAGCAACAACGACATTGAATGTTGCCAGCAGTATCATCCACATCCTTGTTCTCGTTCTCGTCAGCCTCACCCTCGTCATCAGTATCATCAGCATCATAACCATCATCATCATCATCGTTGTCATCATAATGATGGAGCAAGTCAAGTCAAGTCAGTCTCCTTTAGCAAATGCGATTTTAATGACTCGAACAAAAGAACATTTAAGCGATATTTATTACATTGATGAGTTGAGTTTCCTTTTCCTTTTTGGCCCCATCATTTGCTGCTCCGTTTTTTCCCTTTAACCAACTGCAGCAGCCTTGATAAGGCCGAAGCCCAGAGGCCAAATTGTTGCGGCTAAAACATAGAACTAAAGCTGTCACTACCTGTCATCATCAACATCACCTACAACATCATCATCCTCGTCCTCATCCTCATCCTCATCAAAGCTTAGCAAGAAAATGCTAATCAATTTCGAATGACAGATAAGTGCCTACAAATTAATTGCAACTAAAATGTTTTCCAGGAAATATAATATAAATAATAATAAGTATATAAATATATAGTATATATAGTTGAATTTATATATATAAACAGTTATTTATATATACAAATGTGTCTGTGTATAAATGAAATTGAGTATCAATAAACATTTCCAAATTAGAGCAAATAATATTTAATTTGCCCGTCTGCCTCTGTCTGATTATTTGAAATGATTTAATTCATAGGACATAACCACATTGCTTCTGCTACTGCTTCAGTTCCTTAGCCTTGTCCATGTGAATCCAAGGACTTTACAGAATTTGTGGCTATTATTATTTCAGTTCAACAAAATGATGTAAAGGAAACTCTTGGTGTCAAATAATTAGAATAGAATCATTTATTTAAACGAATGTAAATTATTTTTTATTTTTACTTACTTGCATTTGAAAATATCCTTGTGATTGTGGTAACTGAAATACAATACGCTATCCTTAAAACTGAAAATAAGACAAATATATAAGAAAACTCTTTTCAAAATTGCCATGGAAGCTGTATAAACTTTCCATTCTTTTCCAGATCTGTTTTTATCATTAGTTTTCTAATTTGATCCTTCTGTTTCCTCTACCAAAAACAATTGGTGGCTTAGTGACAGCTGAAACCGCAATTTATAATGTTGTTATAAAATTATTAACCATAATTAAATGATTAAATAATAAAAACAAAAAAAGAGAGAAGAGAAATGCAAAGGGAGTAGGTAAAAACAAATAAACAAATGAAAAACAGCAGCGAGTTAATCATGGAAGAAAAAAAGAAAAAAAAAGCGTTTCTTCTTTATTTGCGGTTATCAATTAATCGCACACAAATTGATTTTGTGGAAATTTATTGTACAATATATTGTACCAATATACAGATACTATATATAAATATATATGTAGGTATATATAATATGTATATATGTATGTATATAAATTTAAAATGCAATTAAAAGTGAAATATAAGGTAGAAACACAGGGACAGCTTAAGTCACATTAAAGTGAAAGATATCGAAAGAAAAGAGTGCAAAAAAGCAAGAAAAAAGTTATCGAAAAACAATATCTAGTGATCGATAACTCGCCAACTTTATCAACATTTATTTTAGCTATTTGTATATATTTAAGTAAAGCTTAAATTTATTTTTGAAAGTAAACAAAAAAGAAGAACAATTAATTGGAAAATATTTTAAAATATTCCTAAAGCTTTCTTGAATATTCTTTTTAAAAAAAAAGTTTGAATGAATTGAGTTATAAAAGGATAACAAAAGATAAAAAACTCTATAAAAAAACCCCATATATCTATAAATCTTTAATCTCAATGACTAAAGAAATTTTGATGTTTAATTTTTTGTTTGTTTAGAAATCGTTGCTAAGGCTGAAAAATATTTAATTCCAGTTACATAGATGAACCGCTCCTGATCCTATTTTAGATATAAATATTTTGTAGCTAAAATTCATCTGTGGAAAAACAAGTAAAAATCAAATATATACACACGCACACACAAAAATGTGTGTCAATTGATGTTTGACTAAATTTTTCATGATGTATTTATTCTTCATTTTGTTTTTTGCTTTTGGTTGGTTTTTGTTTATATATATATATATATATATATATATTTATTTAAATATATATATACATATATTTGTTGGTATATATAATGCGAACTGCGGTATGTTCTTATTTGCTTAACTTGTTTGATGTTTAATATTAAATTTAGTTTCATTTGTTTATGGTTCTCATACATTTAGTTGTGTGAGTGTGTGTGTGGGGGAGATTTGGGTGTTTGTGTATTAGTGTAAGTGTCGTAAGTGTGAGGTGTTATTGTATGTGTGTTGTTGTTGTTGTTATATATATTCATATTAACATACATAGTTTGACTAAAAGTACATTAATTAAATGTAGTTTATGCTCAAGTATCAATTATATTCATCCACTTAATTTGCCACGCCCATCTAAAGCCCTAATTACATTTATATATATGTATATATATATATATATAGTATATATGTTTAATTATATAGAGTTTTAGGCTAAAGTTCATCTTATGTTCCTAGGACGACACACAAAAAAAAATACAAAAAAAAATGTTTTATTATTATTATTTTTGTTGTATTTTGTCTAACATTTATTTTGGCTTAAATGCTAATATTTGGTTTTTGTATACCGATTTCATTTTCGATTTTCCTATTACATTTAAGGTGAGAGAGATGAAGTAGTTGGATCTTACATCAATTACACCGACATTAACTATAATATATTTATATATATATTTATATATATATCTATATATATATCATATACATCAAAGATTTCGTATTTGGCATTTTGCCATTTGTTTGTTTATTTGGTTAATTAGTTAATTACTACATACAATTAGATATACATTCATACATTTAGCATACCTATACCTAGATATATATATATATATACTTTTATAATATCCTTGGAATGTATGTATGTGTGTGTGTGTGTGTGTAAGTGAGTGTTTGGCAATTAAATGCACAGCTGCACATAATTTACTATAGTATCGAGCATTATCCATTGATTTCCCCAATATTGGTTTCGTTAGTTTTTTTCTGCCACAACCCATTTATTTATTTTATTTTTTTTTTTTTTAAGCAACGTTTTTTCTTTTTGTTTGCTTTTTATTTTTTTTACCTATTCCCAACCCTTTTTTCCGGTTTTTTTTCCATACTTTTGTTTCTGGTTTTCTTGTGTGCCATTTGTTTTACATTACATTTTAGCCATCTTGTTTAATTTGGTGTATGCCACAAATTGCGAATGGCAACAACAAAAAATCAAATTAACGAAAGGTTTTGACCTGACACTAAAATTTAATTTATTTTCAATTAAAAAAGATTAAAAAAAAATGAGTACAAAAAAAAAGGAAATGAGAGGAACGTTAAAGCTTGGCTTTCTCTCTCTGTGCCGCCCTTTTTTATATTCAGTTGACAGGCCATGGCCAATGTGCAAAACGAGTTGGCAGCTCGTGACAAACAGTAAAAAATTAAATAAACCGCGTACAACAACAGCAACAAGAATAAGAAGAGGAAAAAAATAACAACAAATAACAGTTCACGCGCTCAATTACCCACAATCAAAATGCATTTAAAAAACATTTAAACCTAATTGCCCCTCGTGCAACAGGAGCTTGCGGCACCAAAACTGTACCAAATCACAAAAACAAAAAAAAAAGGAAGCAATGAAATGGCAGCAAAAGAGCAAACAAGAGAAATGAAGGGAACAAAGTAATGAGGAGCCGAACTTGAGCAGCTTTGCAGACAGGCAACATGACTTTCAATGGCTGTAATTAGATAGCTTTGCCTGAAGGCGCGTATAACAGTTGAGTGCCGGTTTTGTAGCAGTGCTGGAAAGGGCTAACAGACCGAAACGTGATTTCTTCAACTGTTTGTCTATCAAGTTTCAATAGCCAGAGACTTATTTTTTTAAAACTATCGACCACCAAGTAGCAATATCTATTAGATAATCGTTTTATATAGAAATATATATATGTATATATAAAGTTAAATCATTAGTGAGCACTTTTAATCAATTTAAAAACTTAAATTTTTCAATGTGTTGAGTTAAGGCTTTAAAATCATAATTATTTATATATTTTATATGTAATTTGTGCCTGAAGATACTTATTTTCATCGCTAATGAAGTATGTCTGTTTATAAATAAGGTTGGCAGCACTATGTATAACAGTTATGGAACAAGTAGGAGAAATTGGAAGACTTTAACTTAACTTTCAAGTAATGAAACTTTTAAATAAAAAACGTATAATCTTAAAAGGATATATCCCGATTAATTTGGCTCAAGTTTCTGAATTCTTTTATATAGCTAATTCATAATACACTGAAGAAAATAACTTGAAAACAGAAACACACACAAATGTTTAACAAATAATACTAAATAAATACTAAATACAATTAAATAAACTACGATTTATGGACATTTTATTTCACAAACTTATTAAAATTGCCCTGTATAAGTAATATAAATAATATAACAGTTTTGTATAACAGTGGACAAAACAAATTGCTTTTGTTTAACCAAAGGCAACAAATTGCAAATGCATTTCAATGTTCCACATTTGGGCCAAACTGATTAACAAACACATTAACATTTTGCCTCAAGTGTCTGGTCAATAATGCATAAATAACTGTAAATAATGCCTTTATGCAATCGATTAAAGCAACACCAACACAATACAATAAAACAATAAACAAATAACAAATGCATTTTCCTTCAACTATCATACATATATTTAGCTAAAAGAAAAATCGGTAACAAAACGGTAAAAAAAGAAGAAAAATCAATCATTGAGAATTCACATTTCCTTGCACGTTTCGCTTACTCGATTGCCACTTGGCATTAAGGATGCCGCAAGAATACAATTAGAGAGTACCAAATTGAATGGCGGATGGTGAGGGGAAGGGAGGTAGGGGATTGAGGTGGAGTGCGGTGGTAAACTAAATCGCACGTAAAAACAACTAACTAACAAATCGCTTAAATAAACTTTGTCCTTTGGTTTTGTACAATTTGTCATTTTCATTTGCATTTTGTTTGTTCTTCTTCCCTCTATCCTAAATTTCTCTCCCTCTCTCTCTCACTTGCTAGCTCCTTCTCTATCTCTTTCTCTTGGGGCATTTATTATTCATAGTTTGTTATGTATTTATTAATTTCTGTTTTCATTTGTTTGGCATTAACCGGAGGCGGGGCCCATGATGGGGCGTGGCGACACTTTTTCAATTATTTATGCAGCTTTTTTGATCTTTCTTTTTTTTGTTGTTGTTTTTGTTGTTGTTGGTATTTAAATATAGTTTCTATTAGTCAGTTAGCTTAGTTCATATTTACACATAGATTTAATATTAATTATCATTAAAATTATTTTTTTTTGCTTTAAATTCAATAAATAACACGATGAAGTTTTAGTTAGATAGGAAAATGTGTGATTGAGAGTTAAAATTTCTCTCAGTGTATTCTCAGTGTGAGTGTGTGCATAGAATTTTGTTTGTTTGGTTTTTACAGTGTATTTTAATTTAAACACGTATCACCTCACCTGGTGTTGGCTTGGGACACATTGCAATGCTATCCCGAAGACGCAATGCAGCATTGAGCTCAGCTCCCTCCTCTACTAACACCTGCTGATGTCCTACATCAGCATCATTGTCATCATCATCATCTTCAACATCATCATCATCATCAGCAGCATTGTCATTGTCATCGTTGTTGTCAACAATGATCATATCGCTGTTGTCCCGTCCATCTTTATCCTTTTCCTTCATTGCCGATCAAGTGACTGGTCACATGAACATATCACCACCGCCTGGCACCGACACAGATGATTTGCGCGGCGTTGTGGGCACACCATGGGGACAGGTGACAGTTGATGTTCCACTGCCCACTTGCTTGGACTCATCCTCAAAGGTGACCATTTTCTCACTACGCGGTTTTAGTTGCACAATTTGTAATTGAGCTGGCGGTGGTGGTGGTGCTGCACTGGTATTGGAACAGAGCAATGTTTGCGGTGGACCCAATTGTAGGCCATGTGGCAGACCCATTCCCATTCCACTGCCCACACCCATGCCACCCATTCCTCCCATTCCACCCATGCCGCCCATACCACCCATTCCACTCATTCCACCCATACCACCCATTCCACTCATGCCGCCCATTCCCATGCCGTGATTCATAGTATTGATGTTGGGTGAGAAGCGTCTTGGTGGTGGCAAGGCCAGATCACCCACACCCGATAAATTGAATTCGCTTATGCTCCGTGGCACAAAGTACTCCATATGATGTTCGGGTATCCCTGTGGAGCGCCTTATGGGTGTGTTCCGTTGAAAGGCAGAACCGGATAGCGGGCCAGCTCCAGTTGCTCCGCCCATGGCGGCATGCAGATGACTACGCCGTGGAAGCGAACTGTATTGGGTCAATGAATGGGCCGGGCCAAAGAACATGGTCTGATGCTGGGCCAGACTATTCGTCGGCTGGACGCCCACAACGTCCGCGGCACTAGGTCGCTGTCAGGAGGGCTTCGGTGTAACAGCCACCGTAACGAGAGCCAATTCCTCTGCCTTGGGCATAACATGATCTTGGACACTGAATTTGCGCAACCACATAACAATTTCCGTTTGAATCAAACTGAAGCACATGGCCACCACCGCCATGCCCACCAATATATAAGCCGATGCCGTATAAAGGGTCACAGGTCCACTAGGTGCCAACTCGCCGAATCCAATGGTGCCCAATGATGTGAAGCAGAAGTATAACGATTCGAGGACACTCCAATTCTGCAGCTTATGGAACAGAATGGCTCCACTGGTCACATAGCAGAGCAATACGCATACACAAACCGAGATGGGAACACTGGAAGAGGAGCTGCCTTTTGATTTCTTGCCCTGTTGCTGCTGCTGTTGCTGTTGTTGCTGCTGTTGCTGCTGCTGCTGTTGCTGCTGGTAGACGGAAGGTGGTAGTCCATATTGATGCATTTTGTTGCCACCACCATGATGGCCATAATGCTTGCTATTCTTGTCCGATTTGCGTCCGTTACCAGTGCCGCTGGCACCAGCTGATCCAGATACGCCGCTGCCAACACCGCTGCCGCCTCCCCCCTTAATGTTGCCACGCTTTCGACGAAAGAGACAACGCATGCCTGCGGACAGTGCCTCACCCATGGCCGATAAGTAGAGCAGGACAATGGGTATACCAAACAGAGCATAAACCAGAGCAGCCACACGTCCCCATTGGGTGCGGGGAGAGATGCCGCCATAGCCTGAAAACAAGAAAAAATAGAGAGATGGCATAAATAGAGAATCTACAAATAATGGTAAAAACTATAAAAACTGTTTTTATATAAAAAGCTAAAAGCAGGAACTAATTCTGGTCGCACCGAATTGCAAATACCCTGGAAAGTTGTGTTTTTTTCTTTGGCAGTAATTTAAAATTTATCAGAAATATAAGAAAGTTTATACAACTAGTTCAATCTCCAAGGTTTTTAACCTATCTCAAGGTTTTCCCTTGGTATCTATAGCATATAGTTGACCGATATATTGCATAGGTATAACAGTTGTCCTCGGGGTGTTTGCAAAACGACAGCATTATGTATAACAGAATATACCAGCTATTTCTCCATTAAGTGCTTTAATACTTCAATTAAACATATTAAATTTTTTACATATTTTAAAAAGAAAACGCAACAGATGAAAGTTATGTTTTACCAAAACCGATTCTGAATACCCTTAGATGGGTAAATAGGTAATCCCCCACCCCATTGCCATTGTAGTAAATTTGTAAGCTTTATTTTTGAAAAGTTCTGCAAATATTATCTTGTTAGTGCAAAATTATTCTCGCGTTTGCATTAGAGAAACTTTTCGGTTGTGGCTTGTTATGAGTATAACAGTTTGTAGTGAACTAACCACAGGTATATAAAATGAACCAGCTTTTTAACTATTTGTATAACAGCATAGGAAAAATTTTGCTGTAACTAAAATAGTCCAAACCACAACTACCCTGCAATCTCATTAGAAGAGTTGACTATTTGGATTAGCAGCAGATAAACTGATTTGCAGGACAAACTCAACTTCATTCTAGCTACAAACATATATATCGGCCATATAACCTTTTTTAATATATCCCATGGCTAGCCGTACGGGCAAACAAGAATACAAATTTAACAGTAACAAGAAAAAATTAAAAAAAAAAACATTAAAAACATTAAAAATAAAAATGCGACGACTTTTTCCATCAAGACGACTTGGCTTTGATGTTGTGTCGACGGGAACGTAGACTAGGTACTGGCAAAAGGAGAAACGAAGAGCGGTGGTGAGGGTGGTCGGGATGGAGGTGGAATTGGAGTTGGAGGAGTTGTGGCAAACGGATGATGGTGCCGCCTATGGGCACGACCTGACCCAACATGGTCACTTGTGTGTTCCATCGTTCCTTTGCAAGGATCCAAACGTTGTTGGCTCGTTCATTCGTTCGTTTGTTCGTTTCTGGCCTCAGCAATGAACTTTTAATGTGGAAACTTTTATAATTGAGTAAAAATGTGCGTCTATATATATGTATGGTATGTATGTGTGTGTCTGTCTGTCTGTGTGTATTAAATTTTATTACTTAAAAAAAAGTAAGTAAAAAGCAAGCGACAACAGTAGAGACAAAAAATATGTACCTTCATATGTATATATATATATATATATATATATGTGTGTGCGTGTGTGTGTGTGTATGCTCACATAACAGAATGAAAAACACAAAATGCTTTTGGCCCTGCCCTTAATGTACAAAATGCCTTAAAACCCCAAGCACGTTTAAGTGCATACATATGGAAGAGGGACATAAAGATAGATGAAGGAACAGTTAGACTAAGGAGGGGGAAGATAGGTAGGAAACTGGCAAGCGGCAGACGGTACGACCGAAATGCGGAAAAGGGGATGAATAAAAAAGTAAAACGATGCATGTGTAGGCCGGCTGGCAGTTTCCATCTTCCCCTTCCTTCCCCATCATACATTGCCCACTTCCACCTCCATCTCCGTCACCATTTCTACATCTGTTCATCCAGTTACCCTCTTAGGGCTATACACGAAAAAGTTGTTGAAAATTATCATCATCATGCTTATACTCCCCCCCTCCCCCATACGCTCCCTCTATCAACCACCCACTACTGCTCATGGCATCCTCTCTTGACCAAAAAAAAAAAAAATGTAGAAAATTGTTAGTGAAAATTATAACATTTACAATATGGGGGGGGACTTCCATAAAATTGTATGTAGTTATAACTAACTAACTAACTAACACACACACCCACACACATACACATGAGAACCGGATCCGGACTCGAACTTGGGAGTCCTTGTACATGGTCCTGAACCCGGACTTGGACCTTTCTCAAAACACGAAACACATGAAGATTTCTAATGAGACAAAGGATAGGGGGGAGAAAGGAAAAGAGAAATAGACCATTGGGCATGACCAAGCTAAGGCTAAGCCATAAAGAATTGAATGGAAGTTCAAGCATAAAATGGACCTTAGGATATACTGCAAAAACAGGCAATTATGCGTGGTAATTTTAAAGTTTTCTTCTTACATGTAGCAAAAACTAAATATTTTCAATGCTGTTGTTGTTGTTGGTCTTAGCAATGTTGCTGATGTTGCAGCTGGTGTTGATTTTATTTTTCAACCAAGAAATATACTCATAAACCGAATTTGTGCAAATTGATTATCGATGTTTTACCGCATGCTAAACAAATGAGCCATAAAATGAAAGTTTTCATTAAAAACTTTGAAACTCTTTCAATAAAGCCCAATAAAGTATGCTATTAAATTGCATTAAATACAGGAACAAATCAGTTAAGACCAGAAATCACTTGCTAATGCAGATGTAATTTTAATACATTAATTAAAACTTTGTTTTGAGCCCCCCCCACAAAAAAAAGAAGAAGAAGAAGAGTTTTAGAGTTTTGGGTATGAGAAGAAAGGATGTATAACGGTGTTGCATATATGCTGTTATAGAATAATGTAACTCTTATCCATTATACAAATAATTTGGCCATTTTTTCATGTCAAGTCATATACCAACTTTCTATATTTGTTTCATCTAATAGTTTTTATAAAAGGTTTATCTTTTTTAAATAAAGTTGTATAACAGTTTTGTGTACATATAACATTTATAACAGTATTGACTATCTATTATACAAAAATTTTCATAAGTTTCCATGTTTAATAACCTGCATTACTATATTTTTCCATATAACTGTTTTCATATAACATTCTCAGTCTTACAGTTGTCAAATTTCAACTGTCTAAAAATTGAATGCTGTAGCAGATATATATATATATATATATATATATATATATATATATATATATATATATATATATATATATATATATATATATATATATATCTGAGTGGGATGACAAATTGGGGTATTTTCCTTAAGTTTTCAATATGTTTTGAGTCTTTGTCCACTTTCACATTGCCAAACAAGGACATTTTTCGCTTGCCCTTTTTTGCCATCACCCTGAAGTCTCTTCCTGGGGCACAATTTTAGCTTTTTGCTGCTTTTGCCAGCTTAGCAAGTCGTTTGATTTGATTAGTGGCCATTGATTACAAAGTCACACAATTCCTGCCCCACCGCAACTTGCCGCACTCGCTTGCCGCTACTTGCCCTTTGCTATACAATGGCAACAACACCAGCAAAAGGGCAAGTGGCAGCAATGAGCAGACGCCCAGCCTCTGGCCACAACCCCAAAACAGAAAGGAATGAGAGAATAAAAGATCTTTTTAGTTACAGCATTCACTTTTAGATACCCTACATTAAAAAGGCAACATTTACTTATTTTAAACATTTCCAACTTGTAGGAATTTGTATTCTCTTAAACTAAGAAGAACGAAGGGACACAAAGATTCAATTTGATTCAATCACTTATTTGTTGGAATCATTAATATGACCTTTATAGCTTTTAATTACAGGGTATTTAAGCAGAGCAAAACCCCAAATAAAAGAAGAAAAAAAAAAGAAGAGAAATATTTTACTATGGCAATTTTCGGGGGCATAAAGTAATTACAAAATACTCGCTCGAGTCTTTCAAATGGCGGCGGCAATGCAGACGAATGGTTGGTGTGGGCAAGGGTGGTTAGTGGAGGGGGTCTTTCCCTTTCTTTTTTTTGTGAGGTCAGAAGGTCGCAAAGGGTAGGTGGGGTGAAAAGTGGGGGGGGGGGATAGGGAATCTGTACAAGAGTCTCGCTGTAATAGCTAAGAAATTAATTTTCACAAAAAGCTATTAAGAGAGTCACAAAAATTTTCAAATATAAAACCAAACAATGCTCATAAGTGAGGGTGTGGGAGGGAGTTGGCAGGGAAGGGGGGAAGGGTGGTAGAAGGATGAATTTTATACTGTTACTCCTACTGCCTACCTACAAAGTAACCCACCACCCATGGCCTCGGGGTCAAGTAGCAATGGTTGACTCAGTGACCTCCTTGCCTAACCACCATCAGGCCACTAAATTTTTTCTTCTTCTCCCTCTCCCCCCTTGCAATCTCTCGCTTAACGTTTTAATTGCAGATTCTAATAAAATGTGTGGGTGTGTGTGTGTGTATGTGTATCTCTCTCTCTCTCTCTTTCTTTTCCGTATTGTGTTGTTTAAGATATTTGAGTAATGAAATTGCGACACAATCACGCGCCTCATCGCCTCATAAATAGACAAATCTTCAATAAACAATGGAAAAATGAAACGAATGGAAAATATTATCATAAGTAATAATAAGAATCATAATAATGATATGCAAAGGGCGTTGGATGGCAATGGGAGGATGATAAAAAGAACCAAAACAGCAAAGAAAAAAAAATATAAAAATAAATAAAATATAAATAAAACAAAACATGTCATTAAACACCCCAAACAACAACAGCAGGAACAACAACAGCAACAGTGAGAGCAACAACATCATCAACATGACAGCAAACATTTTTTATGACATGGCAACTGGCGCTTGAGGAATTAATTAAAAATTAAATGGCCTATTAAAATTGTTATCGAGACGCGGCGACGCCAGCGCCAACGTCAACAGCAACAGCGACAGCAACGCCAACGCCAACGCTAAAGGCAACAGCTATGACAAACATCGACGCTAGCCATTTAACTGTCAGAGAAATGCGAAATGGAAACTAAAGTCAGCAGTTGGCAGGGACAATCGGAGTGAGAGAAACAGAGGAACACTGAAACAGAAACAAAAACAAAGACAATGCCAAGTGTGCAAACGCTCAACGGACCAGGACCAGCCCAGCCCGACTCGGCATAGCCAATCACACTGTATCTCTCTCTCTCTCTCTCTCTCCTCTCTCTCTCTGTGTTTGTGTGTGTGTGTGAGTGTGCTAGTCATAAAACGTTGTGAATGCGCTTGGAGACACTGTGAAGTGACGCCAAACGATGCTTAAATATGTCAAAACATGCGTAAAGTGCGGTTGACTACGGTGCGATGCAGTGAAGTGTGTCAGCCAAGGGAGCCACCAAAAGTATATACAAACAAACAAAAAAACAAACAAACATACACATACACATACAGATTCATATTGTATATACAAATATGATGAATATATTTTGTTAATGGCTTTCTTAACTGCATTCTATAACAGTCTGTGTGACAATATTGATATGCTCAAAAAGTTTGTGCACACAATTCACGATAAACATTTATATAAATGATTTTTATGCCAAAAGAAAAAAAAAACCAACAACGGAAATATATGGCAGTATTAAAATATGGATTACTCAGTGTATAACAGTATGTATAACTGTTATAAAACAAATATACTTTAAGTGCTGTACGTAGCAATATACTATTCTATATATAGGTACAAAATATTATATCACTCATACGACCTGTGATTCGAGAAATCAAATTGTGGACACTTTTAAGTGTAAGATTGTATATATGAAAGCATGTATAACAGTGTATATAATGCTATTTAAGAATTTTGTAAGAAATAAATCTCCCTACAGCTACTTATATATATTTAAAAACAAAGTGTACAAATTTATATAACTTATACAACCTGTGAATTTAGAGACTATATTGTGTTGACTCATACGTATAACAGTATAGTCATCAGCATTTATAACAAATATACCAAAAGTATTTACAGAAGAGCAATAATATATATATATAATAAATACAGGTATATATTTATATTAGAAAAAAAATAGCGCATACGACCTGTGTTAAAGTTGTGTTCACTAATGTTGAAATATAAGGAATTCAACACAAGTTCCTTAAAAACTTTACGATTTCGTTACACAAACGAAACAGCACAGTAATATTACTCATACGACACGTTACTTAAATAATAATATATAATAACGCTCATACGACTTGTGGTTTAAAATGAAACCAACAAATTGCTCATACGACTTGTGGTTTAAACTAAAAACAAAACATTGCCCCGATATACATATTCTATTAAGTAATTAATAAATCAAGCATACATGGATTAAATTTATCAGGTTCAACAATTGATCAAAGTTTATCCTACGTAATAACAGTTTAAATAATATATAATTTGCAACAGTATTTGGTCATATTAATAAATATCTGTTGACTTATTTGGATTGATCGATAAAAACTTTCCATACAATTGTCTGTATAGCAAGTTTGCGTTTAATGATTATCAAACACTTGGCCAAAATTCAGCTGGGTCAAGATTCATATCCTTTCCTTTCGTTTGTAGAACACTAGAAATGAAATATGCATAGCATGGGATGTATGCACAAAAAATTGCAAGTTCATATTTGTGGAGAATAACGCACTACAGTGCTCCCACTCCCCGCCCACACACACACACACGCACATACATACACATCTTGTTTCTACAGCAGTCAGTCAAGTCAGTATGATGGCTGCAAGGTTAAGGAGACTGAGTGGCCACTCGAATGGCAAATGGCGTCGGGTGGAGGCAGGCTACAGCTTTCCATAAAGTATGCTATGCAAAAGGGCACACACATACACACACACACATATATATATATATATATATATATATATATATATATATATATATATATATGTAGTATATATATAAATATGTATTTTATATGCACGCACACAGCCATACACATTAATACGAGTAACATATGACACAAAATGCCAAAAGCCAAAGCCATTGACGTTGTTGTTACTGTCTTATTGCCGGGTCTGAGGTTTTTTTTCGATTTTGATTTTATGACATTATTAAGCATTGATATACGAACAATAAGGAATGGTGGAATGGGTATGGGCATGGGCAAGGAATGTAAGCAGGATAGCAGAACAAAAGAGAATTGAAGAGTAGCAGGAGATACACCCAATTGAAGGCACACACACACAAAGGCAGTGGGACAAAGACATGGAACAGTCATCTGCTTTTGCCTTTCCAAATCGTAATTTTGTAATCTTTGAAAATTGGTTAACTGTAAAATCTTAGACAACATTTTCACTTGTCAATAGTTATCGTTTAAGTAGATGTAGAGAATGTTTTAAGTTAACTTATTTTAACCCTCCATTTCTCTCTTCTTGCCTTCTCAATTACGCTTTGAAGGCAAAAGTCCAACTTGACGAAAGTCTGCTTTTACGCTTTCTTGTCACCATTTTCTTCGTCTTGCCTTTGAAACTTTTGTGAGATTGATTGCCTGCAGTAAACCGTTGCATGAAATAAAAAAAAAACCTCCCCAAGTGGCATGAGAAGAGAGAAACGGATGCCAGAGAGAAGAGGCTTTGGATGCCATGGAGTGGAGAGTGGATAAGGGGATGGACGGATGGAGGGTTTGTGACACACATATCTCAGGCCTCTCATGATCATCGTCAACCGTCGACATTAAAAAATGTATGCTGCATGCTTGTCAAGGGGCCTGCCAGTGGGCGTGCCCAACCTATTATGAGAATTTGTGTGTGTACATAATAGACATGGCCTAGGCGGCATAGGGCACTCATTCAGTCATTCAGTCATTCATTCGTTCATTCAGGCATTCATCCTCGTCAGCGGAATGTTGACTTATCTGTGATTACCATTATTGTTGTTGTTGTTGTTTTTGTTGTTTGTCCCATTGCTTTTGGCATTATTTGTTTTATATATTTGACACTGAATACCCTGTTCAGTGCTATTCCCCATCCGACCCATACCCATACAAGCATCAACACTCCAATACCAAACACAACCTCAGCCCACATAGTTGCCATAAAAATCAGTGTGAATTGCAATAAAATAAAATAAACTGCCACACACACACAGGAGATGAGAGAAAGGAGGAGAAAAGCCAAGCGGAGCGATAGGAGAGAAAAGTATGAGTTGCAAAATCCCATTAAGTGCTTATTGTAAAAACTTGACACTGAACCAGTTCAAAATCATGAACCATAAACCAAACAAACTAGAAAAATTTAACTTATATATGCCCTATTAAAGTCGGGCCAACTAACAAATGAATGATATTTTTGTCAAAGTTAAAGGCAATCAAGAGATTAAACAAATAATTGGACTTTACTTTACTTGGATTGCAGAGGATTGCAGCAGTTACTGTTATAATGCTGTCCAAATGAGTTTTAATTTTGATTTTAGTTAGCAGGATTCTGTTGTCTGGAATTACCTAAGAGATCTATAAAAAAAATTTCTATAAATATTGACCCGATAATTAAAAACAAGACCATTATAATAATTTCCATTAATTTTTAAAATCGATAACAAAACTTTTCCTACTTTGACTTTTCCCTATTTCATTCACTTCAGTGTTGGGCAATTCTCTCTTGCAAAATGATTAACACTGGCAGGAACTAATGGTTCAGTATATCAGCTCTGATCAAATCGTAAATTGTAATTGCCAAAAATGAACAAAAGCAACTGCGGCCAGAAGGACATTAACAACTTTTCAAACAAATAGCATCATAATAATAATAAAACAACAAAATGATTGTTTATCATGGGTTACATGGGGCACACACATATACATATATATATATATATTCATAGGTCGCGAGGGTAAATCAGTTAGTAATGATGAGAGCCTGCCAAGAGCAGCAGCATCAGAGGTCAATATATTTAATAAAGTTATCAATAATCAGAGACAAAAGGGTTCAATTGACATTGCATGTGCGGTCAGAAAAGAGGGTGTAAAAGTGGAAGGACAATGACAATGCAGTCCATAAAACTAGGTAAAACCATAAACAATGCAAACACACTCACACACACATGCACTCATGGCATGACTGTGCAAGAAGTAGTGGGTGAAAAAGGAATGCAGTTGACAACTTTTGCGCAGTTGAAGACAATTTTTGCAATATATGTTTTATTTGCGTTGCTTTTGTTTTCAGTATTTGTTTGCTGTGCAATTTGTAATTCAAAATGGCAACCGGAAATGGCTGACAAAAACAAATGGCCGAAAAGGAGCACACAATACAGACCATTACATATGAGTAGGATCACAGATACTTTATAACACTTACGCAACTAACTGTTGGATAAAGCAAGGGAATAAAAAAAAAGAAAATTTAACTAGAAATTGTCGTTTAGTCCGACGAATCGTTACCAATATAAGATTAAGATGATTGATTAATGTTTAAAACATCCTTAAAAACAATTTGATTGAACTTATATTCTACCGGATCCAATTAGGTTTATAAATATAGAGATAGAATGCTAATACTAAAAATCTAGGAAAGAAACATTTTTCTGGCAAATTAGTTACTTGTAAGTAGTAAATTAGTATAAAATTGCTTCACATATCTAAAATTTCATTTCAATATGCTTTTTATACGCAAACAGAATTCTATATGAATTGAAAAGGTGTTTAATTGTCTGTAGATTAGTTATTTGAGCCTTATTGAATAATCGTATGTACGTAGTTCACTCACTTTTATTCAACATATTTGAAGTGGGAAATTCTGTGGCTATGGATTCCATAATCCATTGCCACAATGGAGGATAATAGGAGCAACACATGGCTGGTATTTATGGGTACTACAAAACGAACCAATTCAACTAAACTTGACATAAATCACAAAACGACGACAAGCGACTATAAAGTATGTTGTTGAACAAATAGATTTGTATGCATATATATATTATATATATTATATATATATATATATATATATGTATGTGTGTGTGTATGTACATATATGGAAGGCAAAATGGTTTCAATGTGTTAATTTTATTGCTTTTACGTAAAATACCATACGTAATTTGCCATAATCTGGCAAACATTGAAATTGAAATACAGTCAATGGCTAATGATATCAAAATATATAACAGAAAGCCTAAAAGTCTGCAATGGATATTTTCACTATATATGGCTGCTCTTGGGTGCCATCAATTAGATTGTTAGGGATAAAATATTGAATTGAAAAGAGCGACAAAAAGAGGAAAAAAAGAAACTCATCAAATGAATATAAAGCCATGAAAGCAAGAAACAGTAAATGCAATTCATTATCGGATTGGAATTTCGGATTACCTTAAATGGTAGACTCTATACTATAATTTATAAAAATTTACTTTAAGCCGGAAATAAAAACCTGTAAAATATATGTTCTGGCGTACTTTTTGTCCTTTTGCATAATTCCAAAACTTTTTGTTTCTGCATGGTTTATAATGTGCAAATTTAAAATGCGGAAATGTAAAAAAAAAAACTTTACGCATTGCCAACAAATTCGCTAAAAGCTTTTCCTTTTTTTATATATATTTATATAATGACATTGAAGTTGTAATGTTTTTTGGGCTATCATTACAATATTAATTTCTTTTCTTTTGATTTTTTTTGTTAAGAGGTATTTTACGTACACATATGTGTGTTGAGCTGTATTGGTATTGAGATATTGGTAAAAGCAGTGCGGTTTCCACGAACTTACCAATTGAATGGTAAATGGAGATGTTCACCCTATTAAGTGATTGTTGCCCTTGGCAGCCAATCAAAAATAGCTTTTCCTTTGCCTTTTATCTTTGGCTCTTGCCTTCTTTTGTATGATTTTAGTTAAATATGTTCATTACTTCATAATGAGCTTATACAGGCATACAGAGGAGTAGCCAGCTAAAGGCAACCGCAGTTAAGCCGCTAAAGATCCTCTCTCCCTTAAGCTCCATTAGAGAGGAATACAAGAGAAATAGAGAGAGAGAAAAAAAAACAATTTAGCTGCAATTGGGGGAAAAGTTTTTATTTTCTTACAGCATTTAACTTTACTGTACTGTTTTTTTCCTCTCTCTTTCAATCATAAATGTCTTTTCATTCAGTGTTTGTGTTTGTGCTTGTGTGAGGTCATTTATTATATTGTATTTATAGAAAACACATTAACTGGTATACAAGAAAGAAAAAACCAAAAGCGTATTTTGTACAAATTGTTCCATAATTGATTGATGTGCAGGACAAAATTCCAAGTTCTGCGGCAGACAACAAACCAAGTTCGAAGTAAAATGGCAACAAGAGCTTAGAAATGCTTCACTGACTCTCTCTTTTACCCTCTCTTTCTCACTCTTTTTGTCTCCCTCCCTTGTCTATACATTCTTTACAGCTGACTCAAATGTGTTATTTTGGTTTTGGCCTGGCAACCAGCTGCCATTGGCAGCCGGTCCACTGTCTCTCCTTCACCTTGTCCAGAAATTTGAAGCCCAAACCCCAGTTTAACTACATTTTCCAGACTGATGTCAAAATAATTTCAATGACGCCCACAAAATACACAAAACACTCAAAGACACAGTGACACAATAAGAGAATGAGGTATACATACATACATCAACGATGGCAGATAGTAGGGAGCGGGAGGGCGAGCGTCGGTGAGGCGAATAATTTTGGGAAGCAAAGTGTTTCAGTGTGACAGAAGGGGCTGGGAGGGAAACACATCGAGTTATTTAGACAGATTTTTGATAGCCACCCCACAAAATTGAGTTTTGATTTGAAACTCAATTCCCCATCACATATACATACATACATACATACATACATACATACATATACATAGATGTTTGATTCTATGGCTAAAAAGGGGATAGCGGAGAGAATGAGGAATGGGCGGGGGAGAGTGGATGTATGATGAGTGGTAATCGTAGGGAATAAGAGTAAAGAGGGTAGAGGAGATGGAATTGGGGCTACACTGTCGCTGATTGCTACAAATTCAATTGATTTGACAGGCGCGTTTATTGTGGGCGAATTCTTTTCTCTCACTCACTCATCATCTCTTCTCTCTCTTTCTCTCTCTCTCTGTGTGTGTGTGTACGTGCTTCTATATATGTGTGTGTGTGTGCTGCCTGCTCTTGATATGTTCCATTTTGCGTTTCGATGTGTCGCCCCAGGAAGGAGTATATGAGAGAGGAAATCATCAATTGGTCATAGTTCACTGAACTACAACAATTTTCTTTTTATACACTACCCTGAAAGCTAAATCACTTGAACTTACACAAATTTTACACTATTCTACAAGTCTGCAAACTAAGAACTTTAAATTTGCATTTTTAAATATCTTTTTTTTTAATATAAGTCTTTAAAAAAGTAAGATTTTTGTTTTGCGTAATTAAGATTTTTGTTTTGCGTAATTCAATATTAAGTTTTTTTTGTTTAATTCTCACTGTTTCTAGAGATTCATGTTTCACATGTCAAATATTTCAGATTCTTGTTTTCAAACAATTCAATGGCTAAATTCAAGAATTGCTCAAGATCGAACTATATGTATAGGTTGTGTACTCATCCTATACTTAACCTTTAAGTAATTAATTTACATAATCAATAAGGATATTTATATAAATTTCCGATCTGTTCTATACTTTTGAGTGGCAAAGTGTGTTAAAACATCGCTTAAATCTGTTTTTCTTTTTATTTTTTGGTTTGGTTTTGGTTTCGTTTTCTTTTGTAATTCATTTATGCTGTGATCAATTTTCGGACCCACAATTCAATTTTATAATGAGGGGCAAGTGGGGAAAAAGTGAAGAAAGTTAATTACATTTTGCCTGCATCTTAACTGCGTGATTTTGCCTATATACATACATATTTATATATATATATATATATATATATATATATATATGTGTACAATGTACATATTCCATTTTATATTTCATTTGTGATATCTTCCAACCACAGAATGATACTTTCCCTCTCACTCTTATGTACTTTTATTCAATCTCACTTTCTCTCTCAGTATCTTTGGCATGGACTTTCTGCTCTTGTCAGGACAAATTGTGTTTAGCCCTGAGGATATTTATAATTTATTGAAATCTGGGCAAAAATTGCCATTAACATCAGAGAGTCAAAGTGAATGTGGCAGTGAGACAGTGTAGCACTGAGTGCTGGTGCTGGTTGGCAAGGTAGGGTGGTAAAGAGGGAAAGGGGGGTGTTACAAGAAGAAGCCAAAGGAGATGTAGATGAGAAAGATGGCCACGCGTTTCGCAAATTGAAAAATGTTTTCAAGTGGTTGTTGCCCATCGATACGACGACAACAACAAAACCAACACCAACAAAAAAGAAAAAAGCGTTGAGAAGATTGTGAAGCTGTTGCAATACCCCCCGCCCCCCTTTAACTTCCAGTAATGCCCTCATACCTCCATTGGGTTGACAGTTTGTTAATTAAAAACAGCAGCCGGTCAGGCGGTCGGTCATCTCTCTGGTCAGCAGGCAGCTCACTCAGGCGGTCACTCAACGTCTCCTCACATACACACACACACCCTTATTCAAAGGGAGAAAGATGGAGAGGGTGTGAGAGAGAGAGAGGGAGAGAAAGAGAGACAATGACATACACGTGCCCAATGCAGACACTATGGCAAATGTCAGACAGGGCTAATAAATAGCCAAGAGAATCGAACCGGGAGAACAACAGACAGCAACGGAGAGAAAAAGTAAGAGAGAGACAAACACAGCAAGAATAAAAAGAAATGAAAGGAATGGAAAAAAAGGGGTCATTTCAACTCACCTATCGTTGTAATTAATGTCAGGGAGTAAAGAAAGGCTGAAGCGTAAGTCCATTTGTGAGCTGGTGCATTCATTTGAACGCCTCCTGGCTGATAGACCTTTGACTGCCTCACAGCACGCAACAGAGTGTCCTGTGAAATTGATTTAAAGGAAACGAATGAGATAAGAAAAGCATTGCCTCTATCTTGAGATTGATGGCAGAATAACGAGTAAATGGACAATTGGTCCAAATGATGATCATCTTACCTGAAACAATTGAACTTCCTGTGCAGCCAAACGTGTCCAGTTCTCCTTATAGAGTATATTCAGATCCTCGGTAATAGACCACAAACGATCAACAGTTCTATCAATATGTATATTCCAAAACAAAGGAAACAAATTAGAATAAAAAAACAAAGTGAATAAGATAATTTATTCACCTAGAGCGTATTTCAGCATTAGCCAATTCGGTGCGTGGATAGGGTTTTGAAGCTGCCACTGCTGTCTCCAACGCCGTTGCATCCTCTAGTTCACCCTCAAGTGTAACGAAAATGATTGAGCCCATGGCTGTATAGAGTAGAACCAATAGGAGGACACCTGCAGCAACAAGAATAAATATTATATGTAGAAATTTGAACATGTTTGCCATGTGGCGCCCAACGTGAGCACCAGTTTAAATTTGATAGAAACGGCAAATTCGCGTACTCACCTGTCGCTGATATGCAATGGGATTTGGGGGCCTTTTGGCAACCGCACAAACTGCTCCCGATGCCACCTGCACCCGAACCAGTGTCCCGATTTGTTTGCTTCTCCGTTTTACCAGTTGCTGTGGCCGATGCGGATGTGGCTGACGATGATGAGTTTGTGCCACCGCCACCTTGGGCGCCATTTGCTGAACCGCTGGCAAAGCA
The DNA here is from genome assembly GCA_018903615.1 of Drosophila neocordata. Lineage (NCBI taxonomy): Eukaryota > Metazoa > Arthropoda > Insecta > Diptera > Drosophilidae > Drosophila > Drosophila neocordata. The sequence goes on from JAEIGI010000011.1 coordinate 715,280, forward strand.
TAAAGAAGAGCCACCGCCACTTTGTCGTCCCGATCCAGGAATACGTACCCCGCTACCGACAGCACTACTACCTCCTCCATTTGCCCCATTCGAGGTTGTTGCAATATTGTTGCTGCCATTGCCATCGTTGCCGCCACCTAGAAAGGCCGCCAGCGGCAATGGCGGCTTTTTGTTCATTGTTTTGCCGACTTCTCTGATCTCGGTTTGGGTTCTGGTACTGAGTCTTGGTTCTAGTTCTGGCCCTCCGGCTGATTTCACTTGCGGTGGCTGGTCAATCAATCAGTTGATGTGTGTCAGTGTGTGACTCTCCGACTGTTGTATTTTCAACCTGCTCCTGCTCCAACTGGCGTTGGCAATCAAATCAAAAGCTTTGACGCTTCATATAGCACGTAATTTGCATCGTTCGTTCCCGGTTGCCGTTCCCGTTTACCGTTTGGTTGCTTGTTTGTTATTATGCGACCGTCATAAAATGTTGTGTGACTACAGCAACAACAACTACGATACTGTGTGCTGATAATGATGATTATGATGATGATGTTAACGCCTACGTTGCCGCCTCTCACGTTGTTGCCTTTTATGATGGTCGGAAATGTTTTTGTCGCTCGTCCACCACCGCCTCCTGTGCAAAATTTTTGCCGGATGCTGCAAATGCAAAATATTTGTGTGAAAAACTCACAAAAATGAAACTGAAAATTGCGATTCTACACAAACACACGTATATATACATATTTACATCCACATAAACCCATAAATGTGTGTATATATATGAGTGTGTGCAGACAAATTGCATGGCAAATGCCATGTAATTGAGTCAACAACATTAAGACGAAATGGAAAAGGGAGTGGGAGTGAGTAAGACCGAGTTTATTTCAGTTTACTTCAAACAAACATCACGAAAATTGATATACCCTGTAATAGATCTTTTGGTTTAGCCACAGACTCGCCCTATTTGTGTATCAATTCAAGGATAACAAATTACTTCAATAGTAGCTAACCTAATCGTAATGTCTCACTAAACTCATTACGCACATCTTTATTTTTTGACCACATTTTGTCTAACATATACACACAGAGAAAAGGTAACATAGATGAAAAATTAGTATAAGATTTTTACATCGGTCTATATAAGCCTCATTATATGTTTAAATATAAGTTCAGACTCCTCTCTACCATTCCACATAGAGAGATTATGAGAACTAGTTGGGAATTACAAGTACAGAGTGTAAGAAAGAAGCGAAAATAACATCAACAGATACAGTTATTAGATGGGACTTGAATTAATGTTCGTTTTACTATAAATTTCATTAATAAATCAAATCATTTGTGCGCTGAAAATGAATTTATCCACTATTCCATATATGAAAACCGTAAGAACTAGTTAAGAATTACAAAAAAGACAAGATATTCTTTAGTAAACCAAAGCACTTTTGTAACATTTTAGAAACAACAAAAAGTATTTGGTATTTCATTTGTAGAACTATTTGGGAACTAGTTAGGAATTATAAGTGCAAAGGGTAAGAAAAAAAGGAAGCTACATATGAACCCTTCTACAGCTACTTATCACATAATTAACTCGATGCGTTTCATTGAAATCATACTTATCCAATTAGAGAGTATTAGATTCGGTTTATAGTACTTGTAGCTGATGTAAGAATAGAAAAATGTAGTCCATTCTTTTGCTATTCCTGATGAGTATTTCTTCAAGTGTAGGTAATTTGAATGGAGGCTAAAGAAACAATGCTGCGTGTGTGAATTTTGTTTGTTGTCGCGTAATCTGATAAACGTGAAGATGGCCAAGCATTTAAATTAAAGATTGCCCCATACCCAACACCACACGCACAGATATTTGGCAAATTTTGCTACTGATTGTGAGTGGAGGATGTGCACGTGCCATTTATATATATATATATATATACATATATGTAGTATACCAGCAAGTTCTGTGCCTAAACAATGCCACTTCAATTAGCAGGAAGACCAGGCTTTCGTTTTGTTCGTATTTCTCGGTCTTGTTGTCTATTTTGTGGTTTTTGCTTATTACTTGCATTTTTGCTGTCTCGGCTTTCAATACTAATTATGTGTAGAGTTCCGACTTTGGTGTTCTATGTAGCCCGCACGTTTGCCATTCCCTTTTGTCCCCCGCCCCTCTTTGTCTTTACCACTTACTCTAACAAACAAATCCAAAAACTGTGAGATCTCTGCTTTAAGATAATTGGTAGAGGCAAAACTGTTGTAACCATTGCAAATCAGACAAATCATCCAAGTTAATTGGTAATTGGATCTGCACAGACTTTTGCTCTCTGTATATCGACAAAAATGGTTTTGTCTGGGCTAAAATTATAATTTATATGGGTTTTTTTCTCTCTTTTTTTCTTTGTTTGGCAAAAGTCCAAAAGAAAATTTTTCTCTTAATGCAAAATTCATAAACGACCAAAAATGTTGCCACAAAATTCGAATTTCTCTACTTTTCTATTTTTTTGATAAATTTAAGGCAATTTGTAGTTATAATTGGGATAAGTGATGGAAAAAAAATATAAGAAAATTCAGACAGACAAATATATATTGAGAGAAAAAAAGCCAAACAGACAGCATATGGATTTGAATTGTTTTAATCAAACAATTTAGGAAACCAACAAATAAGAAATATATTAAAAAAGAAACCAAAAAAATTGTTTAATAAATTTCTTTAAAGAAAAATACAAATAATTGCAGTACAATAAATATTTTGAAAGGTTAGGCAAAATATACATTTCTAATAAAGCTGCAAAAATTGATTGATTGCATAGATTAAAAAAAATAATATATATATTTTAAATACTCTATTTAATATCAAAATCAGCGTTCAATAAATCATTTAGCTAAACTACTAACAGTCCTCTTTTTATTTAGCCACAAAACAGTTTTTTTTTTTTTGTGTTTTTCCGCGAACCAAGTTGAAATTTAACGGAATCAAATATGTTGCACAGAGTTCATGTCCAATGGATGACTGGCAGATTTCCTGCCAATCGACCTTGAATAAATTGGTTTGTTATCCACTTTGACAGCAGCAATTTAGCATTGAGTCCGTTTTGTTTTTTTTTCAAACTCTTGCAAAGTTTCAATCAATGGAGAATCGGACACAATATAATTGTAGGCTTTGGTCTGATAAGTCTTTGGTTTTGTAGTAGGTATATGAAATATTTATATCCTGATTAGGAATACTTATACGACCAGAAATGCTTTATTATGTTTAAGTATAAAATTGTTAAAGTTTCTCATTAAAATTGAAGTAAATTCATGTTAATAAGAGTGAGCAAGATAGCAAGTTTTTGCGGTGTTGTAATAAGAACCGTTTAAGCTTTGTTCTTAAGCCGCTGGTGCGCTGTTGTCTTGCTGTGCTGTTAAGAGTGAGTTTGCTGTAAGTTGAAAGGGTTTCACTTAAAATTAAGGATAATTAAGATAAGATTGAATTGATGGTATTAACCATAACTGGTTAGATGAGATAGAAGCAACGTACTGTGGATTCCAAACCCAAGTTAGCTACTCTAGTGTTAGCTTGAAGCATAGAAAAAGGTAGAAAGGTATTTGGTTTTATGAAATTAAAGTTGCGCTTCCAATTGATTGCTTACATTAATCAATATAAATTTCAACATTAAACAAAACTAAAATTATTTATTTTGTTAGATAGTTAATATCTTAACATAAATAACTCAATATCGCTTCTCTGAAAAACTAAAACTGAAATGCTGAAACTGAAAGCTCTGTCATACATATACAAAATTCTTTTTTGGTATACTTAAAAAGTTAATTTTTCAGAAAAAAAAGAATATATATATATATATATATATATATATATATATAAATACATATTTTTCTTCAATAAGTAGCAGATCAAAAGCCAGCTTAAAGCAACAGGCCAGCTGCTTAATCATGCACACGTACATAATATACACATATTCACACACATACATTCACAGGTATGCACACCCACACACACATATCTGACAAGGACGATGGAGGGATGTCGATACAACATTCATTGCACCTTTTTAATTGCTGACATTTATTGAACGCCTCGCCGTGTGTTAAATCTACCATGAGAGAAGAGGAGAAACAGCAAAAGCCATATGCTTGATGAGTTAATGGCAGGGACGAAGACGGAGACGTAGGTGGAGATGGAGATGAAGACGGAGATGGCAATGGCGATGGAAACTGAAACTGAGGATGTATGGTACAGGTATGCGGCTCTGTATATGTGTGTGTGTGAGCCGCCTTTGACTTAAGTGCAAACTTATGCCAATTATGCGCAGCTTTTGCCTGCCAATCCTTCCCTTGTAACTTTTGCTACAGCAGGAGTGGTGTGGATAGGAGCAGAGTGGAGACCAATAAAAGTGAAGGGGGAAATACTACTAGCATTAGCAGAGGGAGCGTTGAGGATTGTGAGAACCTCAAGCAGATTACACGGATCATTAGCTCAAATGAGAAAGTTCACATATTGTGTATATATATATATATATATATATATATATATATATATATATATATGTGTATATACTTACTTTCTTTGCACTAAACACGACACGACTAAGTCCAGCACTTAATCAAAATGCAAAAGGAAGGAGTAGTAAGAAAGCCAAAGAATCGGGGTATAGAAAAGATGACGGGAGAATGGTGGAGAAATGGATGGAAGATGGCATGACAACCAGACGAAGCTTTTAAAAAATATTCCATTTGATTGAAACCAAGTAACTTTCTTGCAACATGACAAACACACATACACCCCCCCCACACACACACACATACACACACACATGACACGTGCAGTTATTTGCGGAATTTTGATAGATTTTCGCAAACTGATTTGCGCACGTACGTCCAGGAGTAGGAAATGAAAGAGCAGGAGGTAGACACTAACAGCCAGCCGGATGAGTTCCAAGTATAAGACGAAGCAAATGGAGCGTTGTACTAGGTCTTCCTTATTTCTACTTTACCATATCTACCACTAGCTCTTTGCTTCTACCACATATTCCTTGTATGTATCAACTGCCAGTTTGTGTATATGTGGCAAGAAAATGTCTGTCCTTTTGGTTTCAAGTTTATCGAATTTATCATGGGCGTCAGTTTCTAACAATTTTTGCATAAAAGGGGATAACATATTTAAATGATAATACTTAAATAAAGATCTTATAAGAATAGTTATAGAAACTTGTTTTCCTTTATACTAAAATGATGTTTGTTTATTGTTAAGTTTACCCTTTTCTTTTGGACCACTGCCATGACAATTTCATTTTGTTAGTTTGTTGGCTTATTGATGGCTGGAAACTAAGTGAGCGAGAGAAAGGGTGATAAAAGGATATGGGGAAATGGCACATCGCGTATGCCGGCAAAAACGTTTGCGACACATACTTCTATATAACTGCACTGCCTTTTCCCTTTGATGAGCCAAGCCAAAAAAAAGAAAAGGAAAAAAAACTGGGTTTAGAATTTCCACAGCAGATAAAATCCATGAATAAAAGAGCCAAGAGGAGGAAGGTAAAGAGGAAGAAAGAGAGAGAGAGGAAGAGTACACGTAGCCAAATATCCATTTCTCACCCATTGCGTTTTTGGCAACTTGCTGCACAATTAAACGGCAAATCATGCCTAGGATTTGGTAAAAGCATTCAACATGCAACAGGAACAACTACGAATGAAAACCACACAGAGAAAGCAATTGCGAAATGGACACAGCAATACAACTATACACACACACATACAAACACCACAAAACTAAAACTCTATAAGAAGAAGAAAGAAAGCATAGCCAAAGGGAAAAGCAGAATAAGAATAGAGAACAGCAAACCAAAAGAAGCAAAAAAAAAAAATCCCTAAAGAAAAACAACGCATTAGAAACGAACGGAACGGCGAACGACTATTTTGAAACCTGACAATGGAACACAGCGGCAACTGAAAATGATTTCAACAGAATCAATAGAAGACAAATTGAAAGACCAATAATCCAGAGATCGGTAAAGGAGATTTTTTGATAAATTTAATAAATGGATAAATCACTTTGGCAAATGAAGCGAAAGATGAAGAAGGAATGAAAGAAATAAGGAAAGCATACATACACAACTAGATGCTTACCATCGGTTATATCCAATAAGGCAAACTAAATTATAAATCAACAATAAAAAGATACATCTTAGCAAAGGACGAATCCAAACAATTATAAGAATATTCAATTAAATTAAGATCAACAATTAACGAGTAAAAAAAAACTAACAAATACTTTCACCTAACGACTTATATGTAGCCTACCATTTATATGCAAATAACTCTACTGGTAAACAAATCTCAAATATGTTCCATTGCATACTTTTCAGTGCTAATTTCATGTATATAGTTATTTGCAGGCAAATTTTAGATTTATTTTGCTGTAAATCAGATTAACTATCTCAATGAATTGAAAGTACACTCTAAATTCTACGTATCACTTAAGCCGCACACTGGACAGAAATCGGGATTAGCAATCTAAACAATAATTCAGAAAATTCTATCGTAAATTTGCTTGGAGCAATACCGTGCACTATAATCGCATCTCTCACCGCACTTCATGTTGAACTTGAGCCTTGAGCTTGAGCAACCAAATGCTTAGGCTTAACCCACTTTAGCGGCCCTTAGGTTAGATTGTAACAAACTCAAGTTAACCCATTAGATTGTAGTAAGAAGAGAAGCCGCCGGGACTCAAGACGCAGAGCATAGAACATGAAAAACAGGACGCAGGACACAGGACAACGGTTACAGATGGGGGAAGGAAACACAGCAAAAATTGCATACAAATAGAAGCTATAAAGTGGAAGAATGGCGGAGAAATGGAAATAAGCGAGAAAAAATAAAAAACGAGAGAAGAAAAACAATTTCATTGCAAAGTGAAACGTTGAGGCACGTCTGCCAAAACGTGGGAAGCTGGATGGTAACAGAGGGATGCGGTGGAATTGAATTGGTTAGGGGGCATAGGGTAAGTCTTGTTACTTGTTGTTATTGCTTAGCTGGTGATTTTGTAGGGCAAGCAAATAAATTGAAAAACAAGAAAGCAAAAAAAAAAAAAAAACGAGAAGAAAATACAAGAAAAATCAGTCAGAGTGAGCGACGTTTTCCTTCTTGCCAACCCCAACCCCAACCCTAAGGCATGTTGAGTTTGAGTCTTGCAATGATTGAATGCCCAGACTCACACATACACACACGCGGATAAGCACACACTTACATACACATATGCAGAAGACTATATCCCTCTCTCTTTCTCTCTTCTCTATGGGCCTGGTCTAAATTCAATTGAAACTCTCAGCTGTAAAGCAAATGAAGAATTTTTCTCTGCATTTTTCCAAAGCAACCATCACACGTACAAAATGATATCCACTCACGGATGACGGGGTGGGGATGGGATACTAGACGAAAGAATGAAGAAGGTCGAGTTGGTGGTATAGGAGACATTCAACAAAACCAACATAAAATTTGTTGTTCAAAACATAAAAACCAAACAGAAAACGACATGAAAATGTGGCAAAGCGAAAGAAAAATAGACGCCAGGCCAGTCATGTAAAATGTAATAGGTAAAGGTAAAAAGAATGTAACAAAAAAAAAAAAAAAAAAAAAACAAGTAGATGGAATAGCAAAATGATAAAGAACGAAACAGATAGAGATAGAGAAAGGGAAAGAGATAGAGATAGAGAGAGAAAACATATAGAACAAATGAAAGAAAAAACAAAACAAGATACAAGATACAAGTCCAAACGTCGTTCTGTTCTTGGAATTTTGATGCACTTACAGATATGTATGTAGTCCAAGTCCTGCGTCAATGTCGTCCACCCACATACACACGCACATCCATATGTATATATGTACAAACACAATAAAGATGCCAAGCACAACAAGACAGCGGCTAAGGCAATGTCTGTGGGTGGGTCCAACTGCCACAAGTGGCGCTGAGGCTGATTGGCACAAGGCCAGACACGACGACGACGACGACATGGACGACCATGATGACGACTAGTAGAAAAAAAAAACATACATATATATAGCTTTGGCAAACCAGAGCAAATTTCTTCTCCGTTTCTCTAACAAACTCACAAGTTTCAAGTGTTGTTCAGAGAATGAATGCGAATGCCAATGCGAATGGGAATGGGAAACTGAGAACTGAGAGAAGCATCAAAGATAATGACCAAGGGCTTTCAATTAGGGAAAAGGCAAATGTCCAAATGTTGGCCATCATCATCAGAAGTGCATTGGTGAAATGTCTGAAGTAGAGTGAAGTTGAGTTTGCTAGTTACTCGTTGAAAAGGCACCAAACTTGTATACAACTTTTTTCCTTTTATATCTTTTCTTTTTTTAATTTTTTGGCAACACATGAAAAGAATAAATCACAAAAAGCCACATTTTTAATGCATGAACAGCAAAGTAATAACATGGCAATCATAAAGAATGAATGATAAAGATCTTAGCAAGCAGTAAAGCATTTAAGGCAAATAAACATTGACGAGTAGCCATTAACGAGATCATTACAATGGCGAGTGCCTTCGAAATTGTGCCAATGAATATTTCCAAAAAATGTAACAATAAAACAAATAGCAAAGAAAAATGTGATTCTTAGGCACAACAAGGACTTATTTTTAAAATAAAGTAAATTTTTATATGACAATTAATTATATTTACTCGCTACTCGTTGTTATTCAAGAGAAACACGCTACTTTTCTTTACTTTGAATCGTGATCTCAGTATTATCCGCCACTCACAACGATATCTCCCATTAGCACTTAGCGCCCTCAATTACTGATTGACGGCTAAAAAGCATTGGGCCAAATTTGATGCCCAATCACCCAAATCTCAAAAAAGAAGCGAGCCAAAAATAAAAAAAGCATAAATAAACAAAAAAAAAAAAAAAAAAATAAACCAGCAACAAAATGAAATGGAATCCAAATTTAAAAACCGCAATAAATAAATGTTTTCTTTTCCCCAAGTCATGGATACGAGAGCAAACACCGAGAGCCATCAGACTTGGCCATGGCCAACAGGCATAACTGTGCCTGACTGGACTTGGGCTGTGGCCACGGACGCGGATGCGGATACGGATAAGGATGTGGATGTGAATGCGGCGCTGGGGGGCTTGAGCCTGCATAATGACCCACAAGCGTACACAAAACTTTTTTTCTTTTTTTTTTTTGCTCGTTTTCGTTCCTTTTCTCCCTCAACCACATGCCAGCAACTTGGTAATCTTTTGCATCATCGAGAGCGAATGAAGTACGTGGCCAGGCGAGAAATGAGGATCGGGATGAAGAGGGGGGCGAATGGCTTATGTTAGCAATGGTATTGCGACTGTTGCTTTTTTTTGTGATTTTTTTTCTTTCTTTCTTTTTTTTATTTTGCTTTGGTGCTAGAAATGCATAAACAAACAACATGGCCTTAGCCGTGTCTCTCAGTCTGCGCCTGCCACTGGCAGACGTCATTTGAAATAACAGAGCGAAAAGGCGAGGAAACCGAAAACTCAAACCCAAACCCAAACCCAGACCCAAATTCAAACCGAACCCAAGACTGATGGCCAACAGAAGGGTGGATTTTGGCCCGGCCGGTTAACTAGAGCAGGGGAAAAATCCAATGCTGGCACGGACAGTTTTTGGTTGCCGAACGCGTACAATTTCTACAGAGCATTCGCATATGCCGGCACGTTCTTCATTCATGCCCATGAAACATGTTAAGGAGCCTGTCGAGTGCCAGATGAAAATGCGGAGTGAGGGTTGTCATTTCCAATGCAAGTCCTGTCGGGATCCCTCTAACCCTCTCTCCCTGTTCCCGTCAACATGTGTGTATGTGTGTGAACAAATTTAATCAGTATAGCATTTCGACAAGCAACCTGAATTTAGATAACAAATTATGGTCCTTCACAATTGTTGCACACACTGATAGAGCAGGGACTTGGCGGGGGACCTTCGATTTTGTGGAAAAAGAACGATTGGAGTGTAGACTTACGCAATGTAAGCATCGCCTTTTAGCCTTTTGTGGGCGCTTGCTTTTAGGCTCGTTTTCTATTTTCTTTTTCTCGTCGTTTATTTTTACCCATTTTCTTTCGTTTTGGCAGAGGTCAGCAATTCTCATTTTGACTTCATGTTACCGACCCAGTGGTAAATTTAGTAGGTCGCCAGCAAATGACAGTTATTGCCCCACATCCTTTACCCCATCGTCTGCCTGCCATTGCTCCCGTTTTTGCCTAACACACACACATATACACAGAGATGCCGAAAAAGTTCGTTTTTACACCACAATTACGAGCGATGAATGAAAATGCAATGGGGAAAATGCCTTTTTAAATGGGCTGCTGGCCAGACTTGTCTCCCCACTTTTTCTTCTTACTCCTTTTACACCCCTCTCGGCAGTTCCACTATAACGTTTTGTCCTCTGAAAGTATGCTGCGGATTTTGCACAAAGCAAACGTTCAAAAGTATGCTATGTTTTGTATTATTTTTCACTCTTGTGTATGTATGTATGTTTGTATGCATGTATGTATGTTGCCCACTGGCCTCCTGTCTGTCAGTCAGTCAGTCAGTAGTCACGTGTTGACGTAGTTTTCCGTTGGTTGTGTATGTCTCTGTATATGTATGTACATACATACATAGGCATGTGTGTGTGTGTGTGTCTATGTGTGTGAGGTTTGATTTCACTTTGCTTGAGTTTGTTGTTTAAGCTGAAATTGAGTTATATGGGCAAAAAGCCTTTTAAAAAGGATGAGGCATCAGAATGGGGGAAAAACGAGCGAATGGGGAATGGAACCAAAATCAAGTCAAGTCATCTGGAAGGTAGCCTAAAAATTGAGAGAACGTAATTGGACGTACACAGAGATTGGTGCAAAACAACAGCAAACACAAAAACAAAAACAAAACCAAAAAAAAGAGCAGCAACTGCAGGCAAAAGTCGAGCTGAGTGAAGTGAAGTGTTGTGATCTGATGTTAAATCAAAGCACAACTGTACCTTTAAATGATACGACAAATTTTAGCAGATTAGCTAAATCCTTTGCCAACAGAAAAAGAGATAAATTAAAACATTTGGTAAAAGAACTTAAAAGTCTTAACAATTTTTTGGTCTCTAGGGCAATGGTTCGCTTTAAATTGAATCCCTGGCTTAGAAGCTGAACCTAATCTTAATCAAATTAAAGAGATTTATGGGCAAATACACATTGGGAGTCCATTAAAAGGGAAAATATTTCTTGCAGGAAATTTCTAAAAACTTTTAGCAATTAAATTTTAAATGAAAACTTAGTTTAACCAAGTACAACTTTCTTTTTAAGACATCAACCGCAAAATTGGAAATACAAAAGAAATATACTTTTCTTGAATATCCTTTTCAATGGATTATTTTGGGTTTCTACCCTTTTTTTTTATTATTAATTTTGACACTATTTCTTTATGTAAGCCCAAGTAGTGTTTATGGCCATCAAATCGGCTTGGTTTTTTTTATTTATTTTATTCCCCTTCTTTTTTTTCTGTCACCCACACCAAACTGAGGGAAACCAAATTTTTGTCATAATCCAAAGCCAAAAAACCAATAGACCCAACCACACACATACACACACACACACACATGTTTGTCTCCCCTTTAGCCACAGACCGATCGGCAAAAACTCTTTCTCTATACTCTATCCCTTTTCGCTAACAAAAAACCACAGCTGGAAACGACCAACAACAACAATACATACATTGTATTGGTGTTGTTGTTGTTTTCGTTTTTTGTTTTTTTTTTTGCATGGATTTCTGTTTTTCGACCAAATAAATGAAATGAAACTTTTTAACAATAAATGCAAATTTAGCTAAGCTGCCTATTGGCGGCAGCAGAGGCCAGAGCGAACCCAACAACAACAACAAAATGGACAAATACTAACACACACACACACACACACATATAGAAAGAGAAATCGAAAAGTCTATAAAGCAATGGGAACTAAACGCAAAAACGTCATGGGTTCAAATTGCATATATATACGACTTGAATATATCCATTATCGATGGAAAAGAAAACACTCATAGTGTATCCTTATATTAGGAGGACTATCTCGACAATGTTGAGAATGTTTCAATTGTCAAAATAACAATAATAAATTTATGTTAAATATATTGTATTCAATTCTAACTTTTCTTCATTAAATTTGGATTACTGTTAAAATACTTTTTAATGAATTTAATATGACCATTATTGTCATATTTAAAGGGTATATACATACGAAAAAGAAGAAAAATAAAAATTGAAAAAAGGCATACAAATTGTTCGCTTTATTTTCACGCGCAGCTGATACAAAGCTTCAATTCTCCCGCTCCCGCTCCCGCTCCCACTCGTCCTCTCTCTTTCTCACTCTTTGCACCCCTTTCTCACTATGTGTCTCTTTTTGGCTTTCCTTCTCTGTTTCTCTTGTTTGGTGTGCGTGAAAAGTGAATGGTAAAATGTGTCAGCATGCGGCAAAGCATGCCAAAATGAGGGAGGGATGGAGGGGACAAAGAGTAAAAGAAGTGGATTTTGTGAACCGCTTTGGTTTACGGTTTCCAAAAATTTGTTTCGCCCGCTTTTTTCGGGATGCTGACCAATTGTATGATTTAATATGACAATGTTTGTCCGTATATATGCCAAGTTGGTATGAGTGTATATGTGTGAAAGTGTGTGTGTGTGTGTATGTGTGTACAATGGACTGACTAAGCTGTTATTCAATAACAAACTCAACACATACGGGCGACTGCCCCTAGGCATAAACTCATAAAAAAAAACCCTCACAAAATTAAATAACAAAAGAAAAAAAAAGAAATACCAACCAACTAAAACTGTTGTAGATTCAAGAATCATTTTATTACCCTCAAGGTTTGAAAAGGTTTACATGGGGAAGGGTTCAAAATTCATTCAAATCGAACATATTTCGATCATATCTTAATGATCGTACCATAAATCTTTAAACCATGAAACCATCAATTCATCACTTTAAATTAAACCTAAATCTATTAGCAATTTATTTATTTTTTTGCCTTTTGCCCTTTTACTATGTCAAATTTCATTTCCATCAGAACTCTATCTATGTATATATAGAAACGTCAATCCCCTTTCTTAACTAACCCATATATCCCCTCCCTCTTTTATATCCCCTGAAAACAAATTGGAATGAAACCATTTTGCGGAAAAATATAGAAAACAAAAAAAAAAAAAAAAACGAACTTGAAATTTGAAAAGTAAACGAAATGACGATAAACTAATACAAACAAACATTCTTCATATGCACACACATACACACAGTTATACACACTAAACTATATATGTGTATATAGAGTTGAACATTTTGTATGTATAGGTAGGTCGCTGGTTAGTGGACAAAAGAAGCATGGGGAGGGGTGAATTCGGTTTTGGTTATAGATGGCTGCATATAAACTGAAAATCGAAAACCATATTTCAATTTGCGGCATTTAGCACACACATACACACACCCGCACACACGTGTACACATTGAGAAACGTGGAGTGGGAAAGGACACGCATGATCAAATTGATACGCTTGCCGTAACGAGTAGCAGAGTAAATGTAAAGAGTAGTGCTAAAGGCGGGGAATGGGGTGGACTTGAGTGTACGGGTCCATGAGTATGGGATTCAATAGTGAATTGGCGAAAAGGTGAGCTCTTTTCGGTTACGTTTTGGCAAACTAATTGAGGCAAATTACATCTCTCTCTTTCTAACGTACGTTCACTCAATGTATGTCTGTTTTTCTCACCATTTCGCGTTTTGTATTTGAAAGTGTACCGTGGTTAGGCACTTGAAACGTTACCAAAAGTTAACATTTTATCTTATAATTGATAGGATTAAACAAACATAAAAAGAAAAACGAAATCATTGAATCGGCATTGAATCCACTTTAGGTCGTTAATAACATATATAGTTATGATACTATTTATAAATATGAATTCAACTATTTTCAGAAGAGCTGAAGCAAACATAAAATTCTACTCTATAAAAAGATAAAGATATCCTTTTTTATATATTTTTGAGATTCAACATTTATATCAATTTGTTATTTCTTTACAAGTTTTATATAAATAAATAAAATTTTATCAAAATGATTTTAAATAACTGCTTCAAAGCTGCAAACACACACATTGATCCTTTTTGGCGCCCAACGTGGGAGCACTTTGTATTAACTTTGTATTTCTAAAAAACAAGAGTGGAAAATTTAACTTTTATGTCAAGATTACATATACAAGACATTCTAAGCAGATGTTCTATTGATCCTACATACATATATATATATATATACTTTTGTACATAAATCCAATCCGTATAATCTATCTCTCCACTGTGGCTATAGCTTGTATATAGCAATGTATTGTTGAGTCGAGCACAAACTTTCAAACAGGCGCATACATATTAACATCTTGATTGATTTCAACTGTAAGTAGGTTTATTTGTATGTTTTGTATGTATGTATGTTTGCTGGACCTTTTGTTGGCACGATTTTACACCTCGTCCGCAGTCCGCACATTGCGGTATTTGCGTGCTTGCTTCTCTGCTTTGCTATTCCTTCCTCTCTCTCTCTCTCTCTCTGTCTATCGTTGTTTCTCTTTCTTTTTTGCTTTCTCTTTCGCTTTCCTTCTGTTATTCGGTTCGGAGTTTGGAAATGGCAGGTCCGCATGGCGCCCCAGCTTTCATACATCATTCAACAATGAACGGTCCCGGATAGGTCTTAGCATCATATGTGTGTGTATGTGTGGGTATATGTGTGTGTGCACCGGATGTCATTTGTATAAGTTTATATGGTGGGATTTTCGACTGACTTGGCTAAATCTCAGTCCATCTCTCTCACACGCCCACACACTCTTGCCATCACTCTTTCTTTTTGTATGTGTGAAATGTACGGTCAACGAAGTGGAAAAGTGAAATAAGCGCATCCTTTTGTATATATGTATGTATGTATGTATATATGTATATATGTATATTTGTTATATGTACATATCTATATATCAGTCATACCATCTAGCAAAGTCAATTCCTGTTGCGGATAAACCATAGAGAAATTCGACACGGAACTTCAATCCGAGGTAAGCAATTAATGGAAATGAGTTTATTATACATACGATTAAGATATGGTCAAATGGACAGGTGAAAGTAATTGGAAAATTAAAATGAAGAAGACCATAAAAATCATTGCAATGGAACAAGTTTTGAGGTCATAATAATCATTAAAGGATTCGGTTTTACCCATACTAAATGCAATCCTTTTTTTTTTTCATTTTATACAATTCTATGATTTTTTTACCTTGTAGTTATGTTAAAGAAAATGTTCTTTGAAATCTTGACCCTGGCTTAAAACATTTAATAACATTTTTGTAGCTTCCTTTAACATTTTGCCATCTATGTTTCTCTGTTCTCTCTGTTCCTTCCTCTCTTTTTGTCCGTCTCTCATGGGTGTCTGGTTGGGGTATTATTGACCACAATTATGAGGTACTTTTAATCATATTACCTTTATCCTCTTTCCCCATCAAATAAAAAAAAAAGAAGTAAAGTCCATCAACCATCACCAATTCCTTTGCCTCCTTCTAGTCCTCCTACTTTACTTTCTGCTTGGCGAAGCGTTGCCTCCTTTCCCCTTATTTTTTTTACAATGTTTTTCTTGTTGCTTGTGTTTTTTTTTTTTTTTGTAACGTATTTTTAGCCGATTTCTTTGGCTTGTGTGAGGGGGCTACCCTTGACCTTCAGTTAGCAAACTCTCAGCTCAGCCACCAAATCCCATGATGGTGGTTTGCCTAGGTGACCTTTTTGAATGGCTCTCAATGGAATAAACGCGCACAATATAGTTGAATGCTGCTGAATCCTGAACACAATGCTTATCGCTTTTCTAAATATTAGACACGCGCCTCGACCCCCTCGCTTCTGCTCCTCTCTCTATCTCTCTCTTTCTTACTTGCCGTCAACCGCTTGCCGCAGCGCACCGTGCCACGCCCCGTATAAAAACCCTGCTTATCGGAGCACCAAAGCTATATAGTTTCACCGACAAAAACAACGAAAAAATAAGGAACTTGAACTTTTACTCTGCAATTTGAGGAGCAGCCACAAACAAAACAATTCACCAAAATGCCAACTGCTGACCACGATGAGATCTTTGTTTTCCTTAGCTATAGCTTTCCCTGTCACTCTTTGTCTCGCTCTCTCTCTCTCTCTCTCTCTCCCAATTGGTCTGTCTGTGTCTCTAACTGTAAGTAATTCATTTGTGCTTAAGAAACAAAATGATTTTGTTAAATTCACATTCAACGTTCTTAAGTAAATAAGTCTCTGGCTCAAGAAGTTTTGAATTCCGAAACCGCAAAAATGTAAATGTAAAGTGCGCATAATTTTACGAGACATTTGCGGCAAATGGAAAGGATAGGCAAGGACTTCTTAAGAACTGAAATACAGGTGGTGATGGTCTGTAGAGTGGAATGGCATGGAGTAAAGTGGAATGGGATGGGATGTGATGTGATGGGGTAAGGCGTGTTGGAAACCGGCGGCAAGGTAAAAACAGCTAACTAAAAACAGGACAGTGACAGAAAAGTCGCTGCTGTGCCTAATTGACTGCCGTTTGAAGTGGGGCACGGGTTATATTGTGAGGCCTTTAGACGGTTTTTTTTTTTTTTATTTTTAGTTGGAAACTTGTTTTCGACTTTGCGTCCAGTTTTTTTATGCCAAACACACGCCACTTTCAGGGACCAGTGGAGGGAACGGTAGCTAAGGTACAGGTAACTGACACTGAGTATAATATAATTTATAATGCAGTGCGCACACAGAGGAGGGCGAATATATATATATATATATATATATATATATATCTGTATTTTCGAAAAACTTCTCATCAAAACACAATGGGAATGAGAATTACAAAGATTTTCTAATGAGCAAACTTGAAAGCGGAGCAACAGCTCGGACAAAGTTTTTCATACCCAACCCCTAAGATTCTATGTGTGTGTGTTTGTGTATTAAGCTCATTATTACATTAAGCTTTCGCATTAAAAAGCTGCCCGGATTGGCAGGCAAACTGGTCAGTCAACAAGAAAAGGCTAAGAGCAAAATTAAAGCGAAACTTCAAGGTGGGTTAAGATAAACTTATACCTTGCCCTATCTTCAAGTAATGTGCAAATTATTGAAGCGATAAATACATTAATTAAAGTCAAGTTGCTCATAAATAAATTATAAATAAAAATCAACAACAAAACAAACAAAAATGTGCTGAAACAGCAACGCCCCAAAATAAAAAAAGAAAAACTGAAAAAAAAAACGAAACCAAAGGGAAAAAAGCCGACAACAAGAACAGCAACCAAAAACCATGAAACTGAAAGCTGAACCCATTTAATGAGTGCCCAGGGAGTAGAAGCCCAAAAGACGACATTTGTGTGTAAGAGGGGAGAAATTTGAGGTGTAATGGGGTGTTGTGCTATGGGTAAGGTAAAGTGAGTTCAGATGAAATGTGGTGCGTGTATTTATGCCTCACTGAAGCTGAAGTTGTGGTTGGGTTTGTGGCTTAAAACCAAATTGATTAAAGCGAATCCACATACAAAATGCCAAAGAGTCAAATATAAAAAAAAAAGCAAAGAATAATATCAAATAAAATAAAAAAAGGGTAATGAAGAGTGTACAAAAAAATTTAAGAATGAGCCAAAAAGTCACACTTAACAATATAAGCAAAGCAAAAAAACCCGTTAAAAGAAACTTACAGTAAAGATAAAAGAAAAATAAGAAAAAAATAGGAAACACAGTGACTTTAAAACTGTTAAAAGTAATGATCAAGTAAAGATATATATTTAAAGAGAAATATATCAAAATACAACATTAAATATATATTAATAAAAGAAATAAAAGTATTAAAAAACTCAGAGAAACTTTAAGAACTAATAAGAGAATAATATACATTCAACTCTTTATAAATATATATATAAATATATATATCTTAGTATGGTATATAAAGGATATGCAGACAATTATGAGATTTAGCACGCGCCCACAATCAGCAATTCATGATGTGAATTGCAATAAAACTTACAACTTGACAGTGCGCCAAAACATCAATTAAAGTGCCACAAAATCTAATATGGCCCCACTTAACCCATCAGCCCTTTCATACAGACAAAGACCCACCTTTCCTCCTCCCCTCTTTTTCACATTGTCTACTATATAATCCCGCCCCTATCTAGGTATATATACACCATACAAACCATGAACCGAAAAATCTGTAGAAAACTTCTTCTTCATCGTCTTAAGCTTTGCTTGCTCATTTCGCTTTTGCAGTTTTCTTCTGTTTTCAAGTTTCCATCCAGCCCAAATGAAAATGAAAGTTTTCTTCTTAATTTTTTTTTTTTTTTTTTTTTTTTTTTTTGTGTTGTAGCTCCAACGCAGACGTGCAAGTCATAAACAGAGTGACTTGAGTGAGGTAAGAAAGAGAGAGACAGAGTATATATAGTAAACACCCGCACCTGTCTTGATAATTATGAAAACGCGAGCCGACACCGACACCGACCCCGCCACCGGCGGCAATGCCGTTGCCTCCATATTTCTTGACAGCCAAACAAAGGCGCTGAGAGACATCTGTCTCCAACCCACGATGAATCCTCGCGGGATATTATAGCCGGAGTCAAACTGAATAAAAGAAAAGTTAGTGGGTGAATGACAAAGAGAGAGACACAGTGTGTGAAAGATGGAGAGAGGGGTGGGAGAAGAGTAAGAAAATGTAGATGGATAACCACCTTACCCCTTAGGAACGTATTACAGCCACGTAAATGTAATTAAACCATACATCAACGTGAAATATGCCGACAACGAGAGCAACGACGAGTCCTGTTTAGCTTGTGTATGTGTGTATGTGTGTCTGATGTGATGACGAGGATAACGACAATGATGATGATGATGCCCTTTAAAAAAGGGGTAAATACAGTTACCAGTTATAGTAGACCAAGTACATTACTTTCAATAAAGTTTACTACAAAAACAAAATACGAAAAAAAAAAAAAAACAGTAACTTTTAGAAACTTTAGATTCCTTATTATGTTTGCCTATCAGTGTCCTGTTGAAAGTTTCTCATATTATAAGAGAGAGTATTTCAACTTTCATCATAGGACACATCCCACACGTTTGCTCTTTGCTGCTTATAGGCCAAGCTTAGTGATGTTGCGATGTCGTCGTAACAAGAAAAGGTAATATAAATACACGTAAATATAAAGCAGAATTGTAATTATGTGCTTAAGGTGAACGATGCCTTTGCCCAGCTGTAGACCTAGTCTCAGCTTCAGACTCACACACACAAACACATAGTCCCAGTTGCGATATATAACCAGAGAGTTGTAGTCAAGAGTTTGGGGGAT
This sequence comes from Drosophila neocordata, assembly GCA_018903615.1. Lineage (NCBI taxonomy): Eukaryota > Metazoa > Arthropoda > Insecta > Diptera > Drosophilidae > Drosophila > Drosophila neocordata. The sequence goes on from JAEIGI010000011.1 coordinate 734,628, forward strand.
TTGGTTTGGCTTTTATTCAGCTACCAGTCAACAGCAGGCAGTTGAATGGCATCAAGACAAGTTGCCTCTAATTTAATTCTTTCGCTGACTTTTGGTGTTCGTGTTGCTCTTGATGTTGCTTTTGTTGCTGTTCTTGTTGTTACTCTTGTTAATGTTTCTTGGAATAGAAGTAAATGGGTATAAGTCGGTGTAGAGTAAGTGAATGGTTCGTTGGTAAATCCGTACCCACCCAGGTAACCCAAAAATAAGAGTGGGCAAACAGAAAATGTGTTAAAGTGTTGTTAAATAGTAGCACACTTAATAAGTGGTAAGGCTTAGTGTCAGTAGTAGCAGTTCTCATTAAGTTTTTAATATCTAATTTTGCTATACATTTATGATTAATTATGAGTATATACAAGCAAATTTGATTGTCCAATTAGTTGACTTAGTTAGGATAATCAGAATTGATGTATTATGATACTTGAAATAAATTTTAAGACATGAACTGTAGAAATATACAAAGGGGAAAAAGGATTTCACTGTTGAACTCTCCAATGTAAGCATTTTAAAGGTAAATTTTCTTAGTTGGATTAAAAATTTAGTTTCAATCTAGTTTTAGGTTAAAGAAAGAAAGGTATAAAGAAACTATTTGTTTTTGAATACTTTAAAAAAATTTTAGGGGATCTCTTTAACAAATACATATTAGGAATGATTAAATAAACATTATACATAGTTCTTTCTAAATGATCTTTGTGGAATCTTAGACGGTGATCAAAGCTGGAAACACTTTCTGTATTAAAAATCAAAGTCTTTTTCGCTTTCTTAAATTTTGCATTATTCGAATTCTTATATTAAAAATTGTTATTTATGAATTGACTTTGAATCACGTCAACTCTTCAGCCTGTAGATAAAGTCCAAACAGCTGATCAAGTAAACAAATGAACTGGTGTAAGAAAAGCGCTGATAAGTATGCTATGTTTAATGAGGTCGTTTAGTTTTTCATATAATTTTATAAGGACATTTTATATTTAATATAAAGGTTATGACTTCAGTTTGAGTTTTTAAAGAGTTATACTACAAATGAAACATATATATACAATATAGTAGTTAATCAGGTAAGAACAGACATTCCAAAGCGATCCGGTTTTAAGATCGATTTACTTTCTTAAACAGTTTAAAAACGGAAACAGTACTGAAAATGTTTATTGCCTTTAGTATAAGTTTTTTTTCCAACAAGCGTTTTATTATTCACTTTTTCGAGATATAGACAATATGAAGATTATAGCTTTCGATTTATCTTAGTTTTTTGAACAGAATGTAGAAAAGATATTAGTAGTTAAGTGTCCATGACTTGTATGTAGTTATTAACTAATAAGACCAAGACCTACTTATTAGATTTATGTATTTGACCCAATTGCATAATCCCACAAACATATTAAGCTCGTAACTTTCAATAGATATGATCATAATTTAGTTAATTTAACCAGATAAATTTAATGGCAGTTAACCAAAAACAGTTTGGTGTGGATTCAGTGGGTCATTATTATAACATTTAAGTTCTTTGAAATGTATTCATACAAATAGATGAAACTATTCGAAATACATTCCTTTTATTTGACTAACTTTAAAGAACATTTTCAACTACATGGAAAAAAAAAATTTCCCAGTCACAAATTGAGCAAACTAACTGCCATGGCAATTCTAGTCACAACAACAATAACAAAATGCAAGATGATGATACCCTTTGTGATAACCACATCAATTTCATTTGGAAAAACAACTTAAAGCAGGAATCCTCGATGAATGAATGCATGAATGCCAACTACCAACTATTTTTACGTGCACACTCCAACACAAACGCCACCTGCAGCAATGCCACCAGCACCACCACCACCATGCAGCATCATGCACTAGCGGCACTCAGTGCCATAGTTTATAATCCTGGTTATTGGGAGAAAAGAAAAAAAAAATAATGAGCTACTTAAAAGAAATATGTATGCGTGTGAGTTCTGGTCGCAATGCCAATGTGTGCTTGCATGGAGAAAAAAAAAATGAAAAAAATTGAAAAGGAGATGGAAAAAAATGCATCAATTTGAACTAGAACTAGTGGAGGACTCACACCCTGTCTCCCTGTCTCTTTCTTTCACAACTTCTATCCCTTTCTATAGTAAGCACTGCTAATGCGCAATTTACCTATGGTCCCGTCTCAAGACTATAAATTTCCGGCTAGGGCAAGAGCAATTGCATGAAGGCTAACTGTAGGATGGAATGAGATGGTACGGTACGGTATGGTATGGTATTTTACGGAATACTAGTGGCATACGGGTATGAGATGGTACTATAGAGAACTGAGTAGTCTAATGATGCTGCGCCGCCGGATTTGAACAACGGGAATTGAGTAGGGGGGAATCCTAGGAACTAAGACAAACTAAAGGAAGACATGAAAATTTTCGATATCCGTGCCTAACGACTGCCGGGAATCGTGTGTGTGTGTTGCCTGTGTGTGTGTGTGTGTGTGTAAAGTGGGTGACGATGGGGCGGCAATGAGATTTTAAGAGCTTCCACTTCCGTTTAAGCAAAATTTGTTATCGCCATTGGCAGGCGGCAGCAGCACCGGTTGAAAAATGGTCGCTAGTGGCTGGGCCGCCTACTCCACTAACGAGCCAAGGGAGTAGAGCAGGTAGCAAATGCTACCCATACCTCTGCACCCTTCTTCTGCCGCTGTACCCAACCCGAGAAGCGATACCCTTGAGGGCCGTTGCCCGATTTGCTGCTTGTCTTGCATTTAATGTCACACGCTTCATTATTTCTAATTGGCAAATTTTCAATCAGCAGCGCCAGCGACAAAGATGAAAATGAAGATGAAGGGCAATAGCGGAGATCGGAGGTTGGAGAGGCGGTTGTAGTAGTCTATTCCCTGCGCGTAAATTTGGCTGCGCTGTGACTTAACAACTTCAGAATTCAATTATGCGACACACAGAGTGAAATCAACATTATTGATAAGCCGCAAGGACAACGGCAAAAAATAAAAAAAAAACGTAGAAAAAGAAAAAAAAAACAGCCAACGAACAAAAAATAAAGGACGAAGACGATGATGATTATGATGCCGGAGGGCGGTACAGGAGATGACTGCCGCGAGGGTAGAGGTACATAAGTAAGATATAGTAGTTGTTGTAGTAGTAGGTTCATACTAGGAATGGGCCAAGTCCTGCCTGAGCTGAGCTGTGCTGCTGTCGTCACCAAACTGAACACCAAGAGACGCGCAATCAGCCTCGCGGCGACATCGGAACTAAGTCAGCTTTTTCAACTAACCAACAAAAGTTTTGTTCCACCCGCAGCCCAATCCCCAACACCCATTCGCTCACACCCTTCAGCATTTCTTTCTCTCTGGTTTCTACATCTCTGCTGGACCAAGACGGACCCAGGGCCAACAAAAGAAAACGTAACGCGCAAATTATCGTAATTATAAATTAAGTCGACGTCGGCCAGGCGAGAAGTGGATGCTAGAGAGGAATGACTGCTATTGGGGTACAATAGAGGTACTGCTAAGGGAGGGCAGCAGGCAGGCGGGACATGGTTTCTTTTCGTTGAAATGTGGGGTAAATGTAATGAAAAATACTTTTTGTATGTGTGTGTGTCTGGATGAAAAGCGACGAAGGGAATTGTGCGAAGCCTGACTGGCATTCGAAAATAGATTTTCACTATAGAAGGAACCAAAAGATGGGGGGAACTTCCTTGAGTCTTATAAAGTGGAAAAGTTTTTACTTCGTTTTTCCTTTTTTTTTTTTTTGTTTTTAATTTTTTATTTTGGGTAGGCGGAGGAGTTTAACAAAAAACAACAACAAAAAGAAAAACAAAAAATGAAAAACCAGTCACTAAGATAGAGCTGTGAACCAAGAGTGATGGGAAAGGAGGTGATAAAGGGGATTGGAGTGCGGTAGGATGAGAAAACTGGCAAGTTTTCTACAGTTTACTGAAGCTATAAATGAAGCCATTTTGCGGCAGATGAACGGAATACAAGAGCGTTATGAGCTGAGCTAGGCATTATTATTCGGAGAGAGTGGTTGTTCCATGGAGAAGTGCAAGATTAAGATGGAGATGGAGTAGTAGGAGACGAACCGCCTAATTGTTCGAGATTTAAACAAAAGTGTTGCCTCCTGTCAGACGAAAAATTCTTAGCCCATAAACCAAAAGCGTTAATTGGGCGCTGGGCGCAAAAACTTTTCCCATCCGCCATTCAGTATTGCAGACAAACAGTTACATTAAATAGATACAAAGTGGGCTGAAGAAGTTCAAAGAAGTCTAAAAGGGCTGGTTGGTCCAAGAAACTGGAAATGAATGTAAATGCCGCAAGGAATATGCCGGGTTGGGTGGAGGGAGGGAAGCGCGTAAGAAAAATTTACAACTTCCATGTCCATCGACAGACAAGGCAGCGACAAGAACGACGACGAGAATAGAAACAAAATGGCGGCTATTAAAAATGTCGCCGGAAAACAAAATGGTGGGAGAGGCAAACAAGAGAGAATGAATTATATATATATATATAAAGAAAATGTGGAAAAAAAACATGAAAAGATGAACAAGACGAAGCCATAATGTCCTTTCCTTGAAGATACAAATCTTGAAAGTTATTCAAGGACCCAGTAAGTCGTTGTCGGTTATCTAATCCTTTGACCCAAGATCAAAAACAATTCAGAAAAACACATTCTCGAAATGTTTTGCACTTGTTTTGAAATGAAAATAAATGCCGCTTAAACTCTATGAAATTTTACACACACACACATACACATGAAACGGTTTCCATTCATAGAGATTTCCCTATAGAAATTAGTTAAAACGAACCGTACTGATATTGGATTTAGTTTCAGTAAACTTTTCATTCTTGAAATTCAATTATCAAAGCTCTCCTGCACTCGAATAGGACATTTGAAAAAGGGAATGAATAATCCCATCCCTTCTGTTAGACTGATAGATATTTCAAGCCAAACCATTTAGAAAGAAAAAAAAACGAAACTCTTTCCACCAGCCTAATCTGCGCCACCCGACGCCAACTGTCCCTTCCACTTGCTGGTCTTTCTCGCCGCATAAGTAGCTGCAAAATTAACGCAAAGAGAAAAAGTTTTAGTTCAGATCCTGGAACAGGAAGATGGGAGGGAAGTCAAGGCAAGTCAATTGCTTTAGCCTTGGCGGGCGAAAAAAATAATAATAATAAAGAGAAAAGGGAAATTAAATTTAATGGTTATAAATTGAAAATGATCAAATGAAATGCGTAAATATTGACTGATTGACTCAAGTTGACTCTCCACTTGAAGTTTGACAGCGCTAATTTGTTGATTTGCTTTAATTTGATTTTTTTTTTTCCTCCACTTATCTATGGCAGATCTGATCCCCCGGACATTCCTGCACTGGCAAAAGTTTTCTTTTCCTTCTCATTTTTCTTTTTGGGTGGACCAGCTAATGAGCTTAGGACCAGACCCATTCCCAAAACAAAAAATGCCCGGAAGTAATTATGATTGTTTTCGACATGATTTTTGCCATTCTAATTGAATTGCGTGACGGGAGGTGAAGGGAAAGAGACAAAAATGTCAAGTGGAAAGGCACAAGTGCGCAGGACACTAGCACGTGCAGGATTTTATATTCTTGTTGGACAGAGAGAGAGTAAGGGAGAGAGGTTGGGTCATATATTTTATGACAAATGCCAGACAAGTCATAACTTGTGACATTTTGCAAAGGGCAATTAAAGTTTACTTCACGCTTCATTCATTCTTGGCGTCTCGACATTATTTTCCAAACGATCAACTACAAAATTACCAAAATTACCAAGAACCAGACCAACCATAATTAATACGAACCCCAGAACAATGAAACTAAAAAGACACAAGTGCATTGTTTAACCAACATTCCATCAACAAATATTTAGCCTTATCAAATCTAATATGTAAAGAGGAAAACCGCAATAGAAATTCCAACAATGCCAAGACAGAATTCCCCATTTTTGTTGCCAATGGGTAAATAAATGTAGCTATTTAATATGAAAATGATATCCACTAAACCAAGGTCAGACACACACAGAAACAAAAGAAAGAAAGAAGAATGCCGCATATATTAAAAAAAGAAATAAGAAAAACTAAAGGGAATACCCTAGATAGAAAGATGACAACAATAAAACTCACTCATAAACGAAAGAAGCACACACATACTCACACTCACACTCACACACACACAAATACATATGCCTTGTGTCTCAGTCAGACAGTCACTTCTGGTGACTAAAAGGATGAGTTTATCTTTGGGCACATATCTAACTACAGTCATATAATAAATCGAAGTCACGACAAATATAAATAATAAAATTTATTTTATTTTATTTCTATATACAGTTTCTCTTCCATTCACCCCTCGCTCCCTGATACACTTCTCTTTGCATTTCAACGTGCTTTTAGTACATAAATCTCGAGCTTAGCAGCGGACAGGCGAACGAGGCCCTAAACGCAGCCTAAAAAAAGGCATAGAGGGAAACCAACATAAAAACAAATAAACAAACCTCGACTTGCTGTTACTCTGTAAACACAACATAATCTAGTTTATAAACAAAAAATATCATGAAAGAAGCAAAATAGTTGTAGTTTTAACTACAGTAATATGGAATAGGAAACTTTGTGTTCTTTTTTTCTTTATTTATCAAAAGTCCTTAAACTCAAAACAAGTTTAGAAAGCGTTTTGAAAACTTTTGATGATTCAAATTCTAAAAGAAATTTTTATTTACTTTTGATATTATATAGATTATTAATACCTAAACTTATAAAGTGAAGAAAAGACTACTCCCAGTTTTAAGTACTCTTTCTACTTTACTACTAATTTACTTAAATTAAGATTTTACATGCTTTTCCATGTTTATATACTGTTATATTTAATAATATCTCATTTTTATATACTCTATTTTTAAATTCTAGGCTATAGGGTATATACAAAAATGCTAAAAAAGAAAAAAAAAAAAAAATAAAACAAAATTATATCTATGTTGGGCGCCTAAAACAACCGACACGAGCCATAGAACCGTGGGCGTAGTTGCCTAAACCCAAGTACCAATCGCATATCCCCGCTCCCCTCACTTTCTCTGACACACACACACACTCCTTCATACACATGCCCAATCCCAACTGGTATATGAATATTGTTTGTGCATATATAAAACAAAAAAAAAATGGAGGAAAAAAACGTAAAGGAAGAATATACAGAAAGAGGAAGAAGAAGTAACAATAACAAATCCAATATTAGATGGCTATAACAACAATGGAAAGAAGTGAAAAGAAGGGATGGGAGGGGAAGGAACAGTGTCTGGACGAGTAGCGTAAAGGCAGCTGATGCCGGGCATTGGCAAAGACAGACGCACGGCAGAGAATGAGAGACTGAGTTTTTCAGCACACACACACACACACACACACAGCCATACATATAAATATAAGCACATAGAAGCATAAAGGAATTGAAAACGAAATAAAAAAAAGGGAAAGAACAACACAAAAATTAAATAAAAACAGAGAAAGAGAAATAACACTTCAAAAGTTTTCCTTCTAAGCAAGCAAATTAAAGAATTAGACAAAAATAATTGTCAAATTTCCAAATGTATATATATATATATATATATATGTATATATATATATATATATATATGTATATATATATATATATATATATATATATATATAACTTTTAAACGATTCCATTAACTAGAGTTAGGAGTGAAAATTTAAAAGATTTCTATTTCTCATATTTAAGTAAAATCATTTTAAAAATATTTTTTAATAAAAACATTTTTATTTATATATAATATATTTTCTCATATTGCCGAAAGTTATTATAAAATAATTTACAGTTTTTCATAAATTTCAGTTCAACATGCTAAAATCACATTCTATATTTATGTTATAAATTTTGATTATTTCCTTTTGGTTAGTTAAATTTGTATTTTATTTTTTTGTAAGCTTTTAAATGACTATTTGTGGGATGAATTATGGTAGCATCTTGAAAATTTCATTTCTTTTAATCATTTCCTCTTACACAGTTGGCCTGGCTAATACGTAGCAATCGATGCGTACAAACTAGTTTTACCCAGGTTACCCACAAATAAGCCTGACAAGTGGATGATATTATGTTGGGTGGGATGATTGATAAAAAGGGACCTTCGCCCCCAATTGAAACCCATTACAGGCGAGAGAACCGACAGCCACAGGCCACACCCACACTCACAGTCAGTTACCCGCCCCATTCATCTATCCACATCCCGCATCTGTCCTCTCTCCTCTCTCTCTCTCTCTCTCTCTCTCTCTCTTTCTCTCTTACAATTTAGGCTCAGACTAGACCATTAACTATATGCCAAGTGTTGCCAAGTGTATCTAAATTTTCTGCACTAACACCCAAAATCTAATTTATATCACGTTAATGAGCTTTTACGTCAAATTTTTCGGGCACCAAAGTTTTACCAACCAAAATGCTCTCTCCCTCTCTCTCTCTCTTTCTTTCACTCTATGTGCAGGATGGAATAAAAAGGGGGGGGGGGGTATATGTGTGTAAATGCGGGCTAGTCGAAAAAGGTTGAATAGCAAACGAGTGTGTAGGGGAAAGGAGGTAACAACAAGGATAAGTGCAGGCGAGAAAGAGTAAGAGAGGAGAAGGAAAAAAAAAAAAACTGTCAACTGTAAAAAGTGTGGCCAGGGTTATCAAATGAAATTTGTGGCAATAAAACGAAACGGAATGGCATAGCGAATTCGAAATGCGACAGGGAACACAAGGCAGACGATGGTAGAAAAGGGATTTCCATTGGGTTAGAAAGAGAGATTCAAGAGAGAGAGGAAGAAAGAAAGTAAAAGGAAGTGTAAAGATGGGAATGGGGAATATTCGAAGTAGAACGAGAGATGTAGACTAAGCCAATAAACGAAAGGTTATTTAATATTTGGCTACAGTTGTTGGCCTACACTCAGTGAGTGAGTGTTTCAGTCAGTCAGTCAGTAACTCTGTCAGTTTCGTCATCCTCAACTCATCCTTTTTATCCTTATCCCCACACACAGTTGTTCCCAGTTGGCTTCAGATTCTTTCTTTTTTTCTTCATAACAAACATCAAACAGCTTTATGGGTGTGGAGGGGGGCGTGGTCCCTTTTTTTTATTCTTGTCCTCTTCTTCTTCCTTTTTTTGGTTTTTTTTTTTTTGAGTTGGGTGCTTCGACATTCGGCGCCCTGCGGCCAAATATTAAACAAATCTAAGCGAAACGCATTGCAAAGTTGTCAACTTGCTCTGATAACACGCCCCCACCTCCACCTCCGCTCAATTTCTCACCACCCTTCCCCCACTAACCCGGTTCCCAGATTCCACATTTGCCATTGTATGGCACCATCGACTACTACTCTATACACACCTTCTTCTCTTGCTTCCATCTCCGTCTCCGTCTTCTCCTTTTCCATCTTATTTTTCTACCCTCCATCCATCCCCCTTTGCTTTTACTCTAAAAACCATTGGCAAACTCACGCGCCTTTCGTTTTGTTTCCTCTTTGTTGTTGCAGAAAAACGAGAAAAAGGCAAAACATTGGCAAATTTAAATGCAAATTACTAAGCACAGACATTGGGCAAAACAAGCTGGTTAGAGAGGGGGAGTGTTGGGAGAGCGGACAAGAGTGTCCTAGATGGCAATGCCAAAGGATAGGGGGGGTGTCGTATTATAGACAGCATTTGAAATTATGGCTTAAACTAAAGCAGCAGGCAGTAAGGCAAAATCAGGTACGAAAACTGAGGGGAAAGGAATTGAAATAATGGCCATTAAGGGCGAAGCGAAGGGAAGATGACAAAAACAAAGGGCGGGAATACGAGAAATGAAAAATAAAAAAAAGGAAAATGCTGAGCGCGAGTTAAACTACAGCATGTGTTACGCATTTAAGCAAATGCCACGCCCATTCAAACGCCCACTCATTGCAAAACACACAATGACAATCATCGAGATGAGATTTTGGCGTCTATGCAGGAATTTACGAAACTAAAATTGTAATTGTAAGCCCAAATGGAATGCTCAAATACCACAAAACCGTACGGACGAAATATGATACGAACACCAAATTGGAAACTGCAACAAAAGATAATGCAAATTTAACAGAAATTCAACTCATACTACTGATTAACTCAAAACAATCCATTTGAAGATAATTTCTGATGCCTGATTAACTAAAAAACTGCCTAAAGGGTTAAATACGTTTAGAATTGTGAAGAACTGAACACGATCTCCCATCAGCAACGCCTTTTTACTCCATTATGGCTAGAACTAGTTGAGAATTACAACTAAATGCACCAAGAAGAGAAATATTAAATCAAATTTAAACATTTAAAACAATAAAAAGAACAAAAACCAAAATCCAACTATATTTAACTGAAATCCAAACCAATTATTGAAAAACTTTAAACCGAAAACCGGATATTGACTACCCCTTGGATATATTGATTGCTTGTGCAATCGGCACGAAAAGCTGTATTGAAGCAGCAAACACAAAATTGCTGAATTGAAACAGTGTAAACATGAAAAAACTGAAGGCTCCTCTTTTCAATTTCAATTCATTTGGCAATTTCTTGACCAAATTATCGCCAGTGGCTGGCTCAGTTATATGTATATGCATTGTATATATGTATGGACATCATTGTGGGGGCTTTCATACGGATCCAGTGTAGCTGCCATACAGTTTGCACAATTAATCATAAGCAGTAGCAGTGGCACGAACAGTGGCAGCAGATAAAACCTTGAAGGCTTTCCCAATGCATTCCTGTAAAGTGAGCAAGACACATGACCAGCACCAAGACAACGAGGACTATAACTACCGACAACAACCAGGACCATAGCCAGTTGGAATAGTAAAAGCAAGACCAAGAACAGGATCAGAGCCATTGAAGGGGACACCTGAAAGAAAGACACCAGTCCAACATTGGTCTTAGGCTAAGGGACTCTGACTCTGTCATGTTGTCATCTGGCAACAAAATCCCAGCTCATGCTGGTGATAAGTTAGCGCAGGAGTTGAGGCATGAGTATGGGGCAACACCAGCAAAGGGGGCCCACATAGAGAATAAGCAAACAACAACAAATATAGCAGCGAAATCATTTGGCGAGCCACAAACTTGCAGCAAAATATGGCATATGTGCGTGCCCAGCCGTAACAAGAGACCGACCTTTAAATGTGTATATGTGCGGGTGTACGCGTATGTGTATGAATATGGATCTAAGTAAGTATAAGAGCAGGCTTTTGTGGGTGTGGCAATGTAATACAAACATGGATAACGGCATAGTTTCATTAGGCTTAAAATGATTTTCCTTTTACACAAAGTACTTTTTTCTTTGTTTTTTAATCTATATATATAAAAGAAAGTCGTGTTAGTTACACCACTTATAACTCAAGAACGGCAGAACAGATTCGGCTGAAAATTGGTAGGGAGGTAGCTTAGAGCCAGGAGATGGACATAGGATACTTTTTATCCCGTTCGACAGCGTTCCCGTGTGACTTGACATGAAACGTCAGTCACTATATATTTTTTGATAGTGTTACCGTTCTTATCGAATAATAAGCACGCCATGTTTTTCACAAGGACAATAATGCGTAGCATGCTCTCGAGTGGGTAAACTATCAAGTTTGTTTGTGTTAGCTAAAGATGGGCTAACAAAAAATATTGTTCACGCTGTAGCATTAAGAGACCGATATTTTTTGATAGTGTTACCGTTCTTATCGAATAATAATATGTATATACTAGAAAGTACATAGAAATTATTTATATGGCAAAACAGCGTTTGCCGGGTAAACTAGTTTAAAATAAAACGGATAAACCGATATAAGTAATCCTTATCGTTTTGAAGCCAAAATTTTTTATATTGTATTATTAACACAACTGCTGTTGAAATCACAACGAAATTTCGATATCGAAAGAATTTTACTAGAATAACCGATTGAAAAACCTTTTAAAAAAACTAATGTGTCGTTTGTATGATAAAAGCAAACTATTAAAAGAACTTTTTGTAGTAGATCCACAGTAAATCTCTTAATAATCAGTTTTAACGAATTATATCTCATGATTAACGGTATTACGATATTTAAACCGTTTTACTAGAACAACCGATTGAAAACATGTTTGAAAAAAACTAATATGTGGTTTGTATGAAATATTCATAGAATTTTTTAAACATTTTGTAGTAAACTTATAGTAAACCCTTCAAAAACGAGTTTTAAGGAGTCATATCTTATGAGTAACGGTAAAAAAAAAACAACGAAAAACCGTAACAAGAAGCACATAACCTTTATACTTTATGATGCGGGCATTATTTTTTTTTATTGTTCAGACATTTATGTTACGGTTGAACTCAAGACAAGTCGAAGTGATTCAAAATGTGCTAAATAAAGTTCTTTTGTAACCATTTATAACGTTTTTCCTTAGCGGTTAATGAATTCGGTCAATGGTTATGCTACCAAGGCCGTAACAAATGAGTTAATGAAAATGACAAATGTGAGCGAAAGTCAGTTAAACATGGACCATAAAAAGGAAGAAAATTAATGATAAAATGAATAGTTGCAACAGTAAAGAAAGAGACAGACACAGAGAAAGAGAGGGGGAGAAAAGAGATATAGGTATATACACACAATAGGCAAAAGAGAAAAAGCCGAGAATACAGAATGATGAATTGAATGATTGCACAATTTATGCATATTTGGAGAAATGAAATGAACTCATATACATACACACATACATACATATGAGTGAATGAATAAATAAATATTAACATACACTCACTTTATTTGCCCCATACATTCATTCATTGAAAAATTTCATTATGCTACACTTTTCTTCCCCTTTTCGCCCGTTTTCTTCTCTCGTGTTGTTTTTATGGGGGCGTGAGTAAAAAAAAAAAAAAACTAGAGAGAAAAAAGAATACTCATAACTCAGGCACTCAGACTTTGTCTTTCATTCCTACTCCTTCTCGTCCTCCTTGTATCTATGTCGCTGTATCCTCTTTTGCTGCCCTTTCGTCACCCTTTGCAGTTGTCGTGGTCCCGCCTCTCCTAGTCTGTCCGTTTTCTTTCTGTTGGTCTGTCCAAATTTATGCACTCCTCCACTTACGTACATATATATATGGATACATATGGCACAGTTATTACATTTACACAGCTTCACATTTTTGGCCAAATTCCCTTGAAGCAAACCAAAGTTCCACTCCCTTTTGGCCAAAACCAAACCCACACTACTGGACCAAAGATCCAACCAAGCGACAAACTTCATGAGCAGGAGCAAAGCAAACCAAAACCTTTTGCCAGCTATTTATTTATGGGTAAAACAAATAACCAAACAAAAGAGACACAAAAAATATTAAAAAAAAAATAAAAAAAACAAAGAACGAAAAACGAACCAAAAACATTGGAAATAGAAAAAACAAAATAAAATGAAACAAAACCAAACCAAAAACCAAAAACGAAACAAAAAAAAAAAAAAAAAACTTGCTGAAAATCGGAAAAGAGACACTGCGCTGAAAATAAAAAGGAAATTTATTATTTATTTATTTCGTTATCACTTTGTATGCGACACAAAAACCGCAGCGGCTACCGTTAGCTCGGACCTAGCAAACATTTATGAACTTAGCCAAACGGGACTTAACCGCAAAGTGACTGAGAGCAAAACAAAAAAAAAAACTAGAAGGATGGGCTAACTTCGGCCATGCCGAAGTTCGGATACCTTTGCAAACTGTCTTTTTCAGTTACATATAAATTACCATCATAAGAAAGTATATAAAACTAATCATGATACTTTTGAATAAAAAAAATTTTTTTGGTCCGATTGTTCCTATAGAAGCTATATCATATAGTCGGCCGATTCTGTTGAAACTCAACAGACACATTTTTATATATACCAAACTTACATATACCAAATTTCGAGAGAATCGCTGTTAAAATAATCAAGATTTTCATCTGAAACAAATTTTTTGCCGATTGTTCCTATGGGAGCTATATGATATAGTGAACCGATTCTAATAAAACTTGCCAGTTATGTTAGAAAATATATAAAACTTATAAATATCAAATTTTGTGATAATCGCTTTGAAAACAACCAAGTTATTGCTCGAAATCCGTATTTATGACTTATCGTTCCTATGACAGCTATATGATATAGTCAACCGATTTTGATGAAACTTAGTGGATATGTTAGGAAGTATATAAAACTTACAAATACCATACTTTTGAGATATTTCATTGGAAAACAACAAAGTTATTGAGGTTAAAGCTTACTCACAACTGATCGTTTCTATGGGAGCTAAATGATATAGTCATCCAATCGGAATGATTCCGAGATATACAATGCTTGCAGGGTTTTGGGGGAGATTGCGTTGATCCAGACAGCTCATCGTCCTGATGAAGAATATATATACTTTATATATTCCTTCTATGCGTTGCAAACTTCTGACCAAAATTATTATACCTTTTTTGCAAAGGTATAAAAAGAAAATACTTCTAATAAAATTCCATATGAAATATAATATACACTATAAAAAAATATAAAATATTCATCTAAGCTTACATAAGTAAAGCTTAAGAATAGAAAAACAACAACTGATCTGATCTCATTTAAATAATGTTTCAGTTTTACCTAGTTTTTGTAGTCAGAAATTAATATTCGAAACGATATTCGTATTTAAAAATAAGATAATTTCGAAATGTGATTGTTATTAATTTTCCTTTCATTGGATGCATTTATTATTAGTTTTTGGCGGTACTCAAAAAATATCTATAGATTATTAAAGGATATTTTACATAAATTAAACCTTTTTATTACACTTGGGAAATGCAACATTTTGTAACAAATTTTTCAACTTATTTTGAATAGATTTTCGGTTTATGGTCTAAACAATGATTCTGCTGATGATTGTCAAATTGTCATAAGTTTATGGAAAGGGTAACAGAAATGCCACCCGCACATATTGCAAACCACAAAGGAAATAAAAGTAATAGTTCGTTTCGACGGCGGCGGCGAATCATCATGCCACCATGCCCCATGCCACATGCCCATTTGGATTCTCATTCCCAATTGTCAGAGAGTGGGTGGGTGTGTGTGTGTGTTCTCTATCCCATGTCCTATGTGCTGTGTCCTGTGTCCTGGCCGCACACGCATTTGTGATTAGAAAAAGGATACACGTAATTTTTATCCAACATGCCCTTTTATGAGTTTCTTCTTCTGGGCCATAATAAAGGTTAACTCTAACAGTGGCAAGGTGACAAGTTGGCGGTTATTATTATGCCACGCAGTGCGCCGACCCATCGACCCATTAAGCCCTCCCCTCATCTACCACCCTTTGCTATCTTCTTTTATTCTTTCTTCCACCTTTGTCTCGGTCTCGGTCTCTGTCTCTGTCTCTGGCATTTACAATGGATTTGCTTTTGAATTGGAATTGGTTTCGCTTCCCCTAGCTAGGGGGTTTGGGGGATGAGTAGGAAAGGTTTTTTTCTTCTTCCATCTTTTATTTTTTTGGGTTCGATTTTGGTTTTGGCATTGGTCGCTGTTGTTGTGGCTGGTTTAACATTGATAGCGTTTTTAATGGCCTTTCTGTCTGTGTGCAAATTCGATGAGGTTAGAGGTTAGAGGTTGGAGGTTTGGGAATCACATTTTAGATGAGCAGGAAGCAAGTTTGGAGGAAGTGTGGACTTGCTAAAAGTGATGCTAAAACGACCATACACACACACACAAACACTCACGTATACACATACAAAATGGACATCACTGACAAAGTGTGTCCATAAATCAATGTAAAGTTATTATCGATAACGATTATTGAATGATAATAATAATAATAATAATGTCAAAAGTTTCTTTTTTGGCCTCTGCTTGGAACTTGAGATTTGTTATTTCATGTTTTCGTTTTCGTTTTTGTTTCTGTATCTGATTTCAGTTTTTTTTTTTTTTTTTTGGTTTTTTGGTTTTAGAGAAATGTCGAAATCACAATAATTGACAATGGAAATTTATGTATGATTTTCCACAAGCAACAAATTTATGACCCAATTAAAAGCAGATAAACAACAACACTTAATAGACAATTATAATTATCGATCAAATGTATGTATATATATCATACACAATTTAGTTATCGAATGTGAAAGGAAATCTTTTTCAATATATTTATATAAAGTTTGTTAAATAATTTAATATCTTTAACATTTTATAAGGATTTTTAGTCAATATTTACTGATTTATTAATAATTTTGCTTAAAATTTTATCGTTTTTATATACAATTAATATTAGTCGAAAATTTTAAAATAATTTACCACTGAACTGAAATGATAGTATATATTATATTATATTATACTGAAATTAATCTTAAGTTGTTTTGTTCTTTCTTTGAAACAAATAACTATTAAACTTTTTAATTTTTTTTATTGAAAACTTTGAGTATTACTTTTGAATAGATTTCCCTTGATTAGTGAAATGTGCGTCAAGTAGAAAACTTTTTTTTTTTTTGTTGTTTATCGCAAAATTTCATGGCTTATTTTGAGCCATTGAAATTTTTGTGTATATTGAAAAAGTTTATAATCAAGTGCAAATAAGCACTTTTGAATTCAATTCCATTCAATTCGATGAATTGTTGTCACGCCTTTAAAACGTTTTAGCCGTTTCAGTTTTCTATTTTTTTATACGGTCTTTAGAAACTATTTGAAGGAACAGCAAAGTTTGTCTCAAATTACCGTTGCGCTACATAATTCAGACGAACTTTTGATGTCTGAACTGAACTAAAGCTGCATATCTACATACATACATACATACATTCAAACATATAGACATAGGTAACTATCCAAGTACAACGAAGGTTGTGTAGAACCATTTGGATCGGCTGTAGCAGCTGGTGGCATTCGTTGCCTGATTAGCACGACAGCCGCCAGTTAAGTTCCTTCGAGTTTAAGTTCACTTTGTCATTTTGCTTGGGAAAGATGGAGAAACTTGGGGTAGGATAGGGGATTGAATAAGTGGGTTGATGGTACAACAAGATGAAGATGAAGAAGTACACATTGAGCAAGAAGAAGTTGAAGAAAAAGTAGTAAAAGGGCCGCCTGACATTTTGCCTGCTGCAAGTTTACGCTAAACGTGAGCGCAACGCCAAATGAAAACTTTTCAATAAGCTAAACACTTCACCAGACAGACTGACTCTCTGACTAACTGGCTGAGTGACTGACTGACTGACTAACTAACCGACTGACTGACTAACTGAGTGGCAACTTAACTCTCTCGCTCTTTCCCTATCTCACTTTCTGTCCGTCTGTCATTCTGTTGCTCTCTCGCTCATCTCTTGGTTTTTGGCGTTCCTAATGAATTCGAGCATGGTACATAAAAATGTTGTTTGCCAGCTAAAGAATAAAAAATAAAAAAAATAAAAAAAAAAGTCTTTTTCAGCAACTTGAAACTATGCATTTAATTGATTTCGAGTGCTTTAAGCAAATAAACTGGGTGAAAAGAGGCAGAACTTGGTGATGGTAGATCCCTTCAACTCGGTGGAGAGTCAGTATACGCTTCAAGAAGCAAACACATTAAGAAAAAGATGTAGAGAAAGAGAGCGAGAGAGAGAGAGAGAGAGAGAGAGAGAGAGAGTGAGAAAGAGTGCAAGTCTAAGTTGTCTTCCTCTGTCTATGGGCTTTATGCAAATACTTGGCATTGCATTTAAATTAATCATACGCACTGTGTGATGCTCGTGGCATAAGAGGAGACTGAAGGCATTGAGAAAGAGTTGCCGAGGCAACTAGGTAAACAGTTAACATTTGGAGAAATTGGTGTGAGTATGTATGTATGTATATGTGATATATGTGTGTGTGTGCGTGTATTTGTGCAATTTACAAAATTGCTTTGCGCATCAGCTTCCGTTTTATTTTTATATTTTTTTTTTGATACCCTATTCTAAAAGAAAAAGAAGCATTCCAATGTCGTGTGATGATACAGAAGAAAATAACATATATTTTCTTGATTCTAGCTGTTGTTATATCATTAAGATCATAGTTGATCATTATAAATGTACAATCATTAACAAGATCGAAATGGGAATAAGATATAAATCATTTAATCAATCGATTGAAAGAAAGATTCTGGTTGATATCCTTGAAAATATCCATATAAACGTGCTTAACTATGATTCTTATTTTGTTTAAAACACTTTTAATGAGAATCTCGTTAACTAAAGAGTTGAAAGTGTATAAAAATATCGGTTTTGATGTCATCTTAGAATATGATTCCCGTATATTCTTTTGCTTGCTTTCGGCTTTAGTTTTATTGCATACCCTGTAGGGCAGCAAAGGGCAAACTTCTGCAAAGATGCCTGCCTGTCTGTATGTGTATGTGTGTGTGTGTAACTATGTCCTTAAGTAGTGCCTACCACTAAAAAAAGGGTTAGGAAAGCTCATAGTTCAAACAAGCACACCCACAGACACACACGCACACTCAGACAAGTGTGGATGTAAGAAATACAATAGAGTTGAGTAAAAGCAAGTTGATTTACCTTAATTTATGTTCTTACAGTTTGAGAATCATTGAAAACTGTGTTTAGGGTCTATGTGCGTGTATTAGAATGTATTTGTTTATTTATGTGTCTCTGTGTGTGTGTGTGTGTGTCTGAGTATATGTAGTGTATATGCATCATCATCATCATCATATAAATCAGCCTGGGAAACGGGAAGCGCTTAGCTAAGCAAGCAAACAAGCAGCAGTTATGGGACAACAACAATAATAATAGCAACAACAACATACAACAATAAGAATAACAAACAAATAAACAGTAGAAGTAAGTCTGTAAACACAGTTAACGAACTTGTTTGTACCCTTTAAGGGAATTAAGTTAACATCTCCATATCTATTAGAAAGAGAGAAACTTTTTTTTTTACCTTTTTACCTATTGAAGATCCATGAAATTGAATACTGAAGATAAAAAAGATTTATATATTGCAAAAAGAAAACATTTGAAAACACATATATCGATATAATGAAATGTAAGTTCTA
Source organism: Drosophila neocordata (assembly GCA_018903615.1). Classification (NCBI taxonomy): domain Eukaryota; kingdom Metazoa; phylum Arthropoda; class Insecta; order Diptera; family Drosophilidae; genus Drosophila; species Drosophila neocordata. Next base: position 753,641 of record JAEIGI010000011.1, read on the forward strand.
TTTGAAATCTTCTAAATATAAAAAAAGGTTTACTGATCATTTAGAACTGTTCTATTTCGAACCTTGCAAGACTTCTCTTATTAATCAATTTCTTTTATATAAATTTGAAACATTAATGAAACATAATTTTGTATGTTTAAAAAGAAATAAAAATATATGTATATAAACTATACAAATTGGTTATTAGCATACTTATTAACTGATATTTCAGTATGTCATATTCATTATGAATCACTTGATATACCCTTGTTCCAGGTTCCTTCTTCATATTTTACTTTGTCTTCTTCTTATGGTTCTTGGTCTGTGTCTGACAAGTGTAAGTATGTACAGAGATATATGTATGTACATATCTGTATATATATATATATATGTTCATATTTATATATATATATGTGTGTATGGCATGTATCTATGTAGTTATTTTGGCTGTTTTGCTGTTGCTGGCATAATATGCCAGCAGTTTGTCGTGTCCTGTGCAGCTATTACCGTTAGTTGCTGCTGTTACTGTTAGTGTAACTGTTCTTGTTGCTGTTGTTATTCTTGTTGTTGTTGTTGTTGCTGTTGGTACCCACTTGACACTAAACGAAAATGAAACGAAAAATTGTTGGTCTAGCCGCAGGCGGCGACGAAAATAGAACAAAAACAACAACAACACTACCAACAACAAGTACATACGTTATGAAAAGCCGTTGAGTTTTTACAGTTTCACAGGCACTCAAAAAACATATCTAACAAAAAAAAAAAAAATAAATAAAATAAAATAAAATAAAATGCGAAAAATGAAAGGCAAAGGCTCGGGCTAACTCAAGCGGTAACATAGTTGCCATATCCTTGCAAATTTGCAATCTCCTACGGCAGCAATGTTGTTAAATACAGTGAAATCTGTTAACAACAACCAGTTGCCATGGTAAAGGATTAGTTAGTGTGCGAATAGTTTACTTAAAAAGAAAATTTTTATACCACAATCTGGATAACATTTTAAATCTGATATAATAACATGAGAGGATATAGTCCAACAAGTGAAAACTTAAGCCCACATTAAGAAAGATAACTATATAAATTGTAACTAAATCATTTCTAATTCACTTGAATAATAATAATAATAATAATAATTTTTCAATTTGAAAGACTGTGTATTTAATGACTCTTAATCAGCCTTTACATTACGATCGTCGCTATTTAAACTTGGCTAAAAGTAGTTCTACATTTATTAAAGTGTATAAAAAGTTCATAGAGCTTTCGGTTTAAGCTGGTTGGTTGGTTGGTTGGTTGGTTGGTTGGACGGTTATTTATAGTTGTCGCTTGTTTGTTGGAGCTGTTGTTGTTGTTGTATGTTATTTTTTTTTTAATAAGTTGTTGTTACAATATTTTGTGCATAAATTATGCAGCGGTCCCGCTGTCATTTGTCTGCCACGACGACGACAACAACACTTTAAAGTTTGAACAGGAGTGCCAGAGTTGCCATCTCTCTTCGGTTTGCTTCATCACTCCCTCTCTCTCGATGTTGTTCTGTTGTTTTATTAATGAGCTGCGCCAAATTAAGTTTAATATATGTATGTAAGTTTAAATGTTTCAGTCTATCCCTTTGCCCTTACCCCCTACCAACAATCATCCCTTTTTTTTGTCTCTTTCTCACTCTCACGACCTCCCTTCTTTTTGTTGCTGTGACATTTATCATTTATAATTGTTTGACCGTGTGGTCAAAATGTAAAGAGGGGGGCGTTGGGGCGTGGCCTGGCATTTTCTTTGTGCATGCATATTTTGACATTTTGACATGCATTAAATCAGTCAAGTGTAGGCCACTTTGAGCTCCCTTTTAGTCACTTTGTGGTGCGTAGCTCCCCCCACTTAACTGTCTATCTTTTTTCTAATGTTTCTCTCTTTCTCTATCTTTCTCTATCTATCTTTCAGTGTCTTTGTGACTTTTGGTTTCCCTTTTGTATACATTTGTGTGGTTGGAGGCTAACTTTTAAGCTAACCGCATCTATTTTAATACGAAACTGCATCAACCTTTTGGAGTAGTGGCAAAAGTTAAGACTGGAATCCCTTGTCCGCCAAGGACCACCCAATCGGCCAGGCATCGCCAACCCTTATCCTTCCCTTTTGTCACCCGCTCATCTGTTTAGGTTGGACGACTTGGGACTTGGCTAAAATAAGGCAGTAACTAAAGTGCTGATTAATTGCATTCAAAAACAAAATGTAAGATAAAAAATGCAAAAACCAGATATAATACTTAATCTTTTTTTAAATTCCTCTTCACCTTTTAATGTTAAATAGTAATTAATGCTTTTACAGTAATGGATCAACAGTGATCAACGTGGTTGATCCAGCAAAATGTTTTATCCTTTAAGCTGTGATTTATGATAACGGTTAGTGATCGCTCAGTATCTCAATTATAAGAACTAGTGCTTTTTCTATTCTTATTGAGACTTTTTATTAAGCTTCTTTAGTTTATTAGCTTTTTGTTACCCTTTCAAAAGGATTAATTAATTAAGAGTCAAATTTAAATGCCGGAAGAATCATTTAGATCATTCTAAATAGATACATACTTTGTTCATTTGACCGATCTTCTCAGAGTCTGGTTGAAGTCGGTTCATTTAATTTTTTTTTGGTTGATCCTTACTTCTTTAATTAGGATCGTTCATTACCTTAGGAAACTTGACATTTTCTAACAAAATTTAAGTATCAATTAAATCCTTTTGGAAAGAATGAAATGCTTTCATATTTCCGCTGTGTGATATAATTTATTACAGTTTATGCTTTTTTTTATTGCTCACTGTTTGTTATTTAGTTGTTTTCCAACACTTCGCCAACTCTCTATTCAGTGTGAGGAAATTTATGAGTTGTAATGTGATTTATGCGGTGAGAAATTTGCTTATGTTAATTGCTACAAGGCGCATTATAGCGGGACTAACGGTATGCACAAAGCTTTAACGGTCCAACGACGGAGGTTCAAAATATGCGCAAGCTTAATTTATGGATAAAATATTGAATTTTACTTCCATTTTTCAATGTTTGCTTTATTTTTGTTTTTTATTTTTTTTTTTTGCTTTTATGTATTTTTATTTTGAATTTCAGCTTGTAACAATTTTTCATAATCTTTTGCCGTTGGCATAAATCAAACAACAAAAGAGGAAGAGAGAGTCAGAGAGAACGCAAAGGGGAAAGTAAGAGAGAGAAAAGCATTCTTTCCTAGTTAGCTTTGTTTTGGCAACAGTTTTGCAGTCACCGCTGCGACATAGTTTCACATTTTGTATCTGTGTGTGTGTGTATCTACGTGTGTAAAAATAAAAAAACGCAAAGCATAAAAGTCGCAAACAACAAAAAAGCTAAAGGGGCAGCGAACACCGGAAGAATGGGAAAGGGAAACCATGAGAAAGGAGCCTTCGCGACGATGTCTGGCACATTTAGCAGGCGCCCAAAGCGAAGCCCCAACCGACGACAAACAATATGCAACGCCTTGGACGTCGTTCCCAGAGTATTACCCACCCGCCTGTTCCCTGTCTCCTTTACCGGTTGCAGCTGCTGTTCGCTCCTATTGGTGTTGGTGTTGCCGCCTGCTCCTGTTGTTGGTTATTAACATTACTCTTTGGCGTCTTTAATTAAAGTGCGTTGCTCGGATGAGATGCGAGAGTTTAATTTGTTGTAATTAATATGCGGAGCCCCCTGCTGAGGTTATGCATTTTTTTTTTTTGCTTATCGTTGCTGACACACACACACGTACATTCCCATTCACACGCACAGCTAAATATGTTCACATACATATAGAAAAATGGGTTAAGATGGTGGGCGGAAGTACGCCCCATTTGAAAGCTGGGGGCATGCTGAAATCATTATTTTCCAATATTACCAGTACAGCAAATGGCTACGAGAGGAATACAAATTATATTTCCTTTTTGGCCGTCACGTTATATATATATATAAATACATTCCTTATTTAAACTTTTAATTACGTATACATACAGATATCGAAGACATCAGATCATGTCCTAAGGTGTTTATTTACAGGACTACACTAATGAAAAGATCATATTAAAGTAAGCTGTTTCAAATAAGCATTCATATGGCATATGTTGAAGCACAAAATCTGACTATTACCTATATACTATCCTATATGACTATCCTATATACATAAATGCATATACACTTTGAGATCCATGTAAAAGTAAATAGGATGATTTTCGGTAGATATATATATATATATTAAACTATTAGTATCTTATTTAAAATAACTTGTTCAAGGTCTTTTCTAATAAAACATTTAGAGCCATTAAGCTCTTGGGGGGATTCCCCCTACCTTAGCCACTGTTTGAGCCTTAATAACTTTAATACTGCCAATTTCTGTTATTTTTAAAACTGCAGTACAAGATCCTTGGTAATTATATATCCCAAAGATGTTTCCTTAAAGCTTTTTATATCTGGTCACACTAATTACTTGTCCTTAAGGATCACGTTTAAAATTACTATGCATAATGGAAGGGGACTCACCTTTAAGACACACTAGCCATGAGATTTTAATACGAATGGATGGAGCCAACTGTTGGCCAAGATGTGTACGTAATGTATGGGCGTAAGGATAAAAGACACAAAGACATTCACACGCACACGGACACCGAGCGACGCTTGCAAATGAGTTTTTCTTTTTTTTTTTTTTTTTTGATTTTGTTTTGTGTTACAGCTTCTTCGCTTCTATGTGCTGCTGTTTCTCTTTAGCTTTCGCTTTTCGTTTATGTCATTACTTGATTTATGTGGGGGCACAAGTTTCAGCGACGCCAGTTGCAGCTAATGGAATGCGGCAATTTGTTAACACTGTTATTGTTGGTGGTGGTGATGTTGTTATCGTTGTTGTTGTGATTGGGGTTGACGGCCAAGCCGCATGCACGTGGCTTTGGCCTGCATTTTGGCCTCGATTTTGGGCGGCTTCTTGTTATGTTATTTTTTTTTTTTTATTTTCGTAGAATTTTTTAAACACTTGTGGCTCTCTCTTTATCTCGCTCGCACTGACAACACTTAACAAAAATAAACGAATTCCCACAATATTAATAACATTTGTCTTTGGCCTCTTATCAATCAATTCTCCATAAACTCTTTGGCTGAATATTAAATTAAGGAATTGCAAGCGCGCAGGACAACCTTTGGGTTAGGAAATTGGTAAACAACTAAACTTCGTCGACGACTTTACCGAAATTCTTGCGCGAGGAACGACCAGCGCAAGCGCTCTTTAAAAAAATACAGTTAAGATTTTAATTTTTGAAAAATCATTTTAATGTTTATGTTAACTAACAGAAAACTTATCGATATATTTTCGATTTATTTGATGGCAGAACTAGTTCTCCATTACAGTAACATACTCATGAGTGGTCTGGTAACCCTCGCTAAACTGACAACGATAACTACGTGGCCGCAGCTGGGATTGTTAATTTTTTATTAAATTTCTGTAGGAAAAGTAAAGAAACGCCAACCATGCTTGGTAAACTAATACTGACAGTGACCAGCCTAGTGCTACTGACATCTCAAATTGGTGAAGCCTTCATAGTCAGCGTGGATGCCCACAACGAAGAATGCTTTTTTGAGAATGTTGAAGGTGGCACTAAATTCGGTATGTAAAATCCACAACTTGGCATAACTTTGAAATTATCTAATATGTTGGGTTGCAGGTGTAACATTTGAGGTGATTGATGGCGGCTTTCTAGATGTGGACATTAAAGTCAGTGGACCAGATCAGGTAGTGCTCCACGAAAGTGAAAAGGAGTCTTCCGGCAAATATACATTTGCTGCTCATGCCAAGGGAATTTACACTGTTTGCTTTAACAATGAGCGAAGCAGCATGACACCTAAGCTAGTTATGTTCTCCATAGATGTCGGCGAGTCACCACAACGGGCACCTGGCGCTCCCGGTGAAGAGGAAGCTGGTCATACAAAACTGGAAGACATGATCCGTGAGCTATCGGGGACACTGACCAGTGTCAAGCATGAGCAAGAATATATGCATGTAAGTTAAAATTTATTCTCACAAAGGCAATTTCCAATTTTTAATGTTATTCATTTTCTTAGGTTCGCGACAAGATTCATCGATCGGTGAACGAAAGCACCAATTCCCGTGTGGTTCTCTGGTCCACATTCGAGGCTTTGGTTTTGGTTCTAATGACTGTCGGTCAGGTGTACTATCTGAAACGTTTCTTTGAGGTCAAGCGGGTGGTGTAATGAACCGATTGTGTAAATTGTGTGTAGAGAAGTAGAAGTGGATGTTAGAAGACGGATAGAACGAGTAAACTATAAACTGCAGTCTCAGCCTAATTTAAATAATAACCTAAATGCCCTCTTTTTGTAATAAATTTAAAAAAAAAAAAAATCAAAATGTGTAAAAATACTTTTATTAGTTGACAAGTTAATGTTCTCATTTTCGAATATATGAACTATGATAATGTCATTTGGAATAACATAAGTTCGCCTTAAGTTTTAAAAAATATATGGCAATACAAGATCGTCAAGAATATTACTTATGATCTTATTTATCGAGAGTATAAAAAATATATCCCACAACCCTTTTTCCACACATCGTTTTCACGAAAATCTCTGTGGCCTTGCTAAAAGGTTTTCTGTATTTGTATAACCAACATATCCTAAATTTTAATTTCAAATATAAATAATTTTTGTACATTTGGCCAATAGAGTTTTTGAAGACTTGCATCTGAAATTATTTGGGTTATTTGTTCATTAAATGTAATCCCAAATGTAATTAGTTAAATTTACGAACATCAGGTTAAGTTAATAAACATGACGAAAACAAATATTTTAAACTGTAAAATTCGTTTACTTTCAAAATGCATGAACAAACAGTAGTGCTGCCATATATTCGCAAATAAAAAATATGGTAGCGCAGACTGTTTAAGAAATGAAACGACAAAGTTCAGCAGCTCAGAACATTATGACTATCAAAGGAATTAAGCGTTAAAAATAAAAGATAAGACTAATGCTGTGTAAAGTGAACGCCCGACTTCAACTCACGCCAAACTATCTCAAAACTTGCGTTGCACTTTTTTATTTGGGGACTATGTCTGCGACCACGCCTCCATGGCCCCCGGTTAATTTGCCGACTCTCAGCGATTCTGCTTATAAGTTGCTAGAGGAATGCAAGAATGTCGTCAAGCCACAGATTAGGGTTAACCTGCTTGACTTTCAAAAGACATCTGAACGGTTTCCAATTAGGGTATTTATGAGTGTTTTCCCAGTTATGTACATGCATATGTATTTATGTAAACTATTGCTGTGTAATTCGTTTTCCAGTTTGGTATTGATACCTGTCGTGTGAAATCACAACCAAGCAATCGCCATGAAGTCATTGAGGAGCAGATCGCGTCCGCCTATCCAGTCATACACGAACGTACATTGATATTATATTTAAACTTTTTGGAGCATAAAAAAAAATTTGGTGAGTGTACTCATAATACAGATCGGCTGTTTGTTGAACTATTTATATTATACTAATCTTTATTTTAGGCAATTCCAAGGAACTGAGTGTTTATGGGAATCTAACCCTAATTGATTTCGTTCAACGCTTACTAAGCAAACGTTGCGTGTACTTTTTTGGTGACGGTGATGCATTTCTTCTACTTGATGGAGCAAAGGGAGCTAGTGGCTTTGAGGAAATTGGAAGTGAGTCTGAAACTCCACCCCTGATTCTTCAGAATGTCCTTAGCTATGATGAGGTTAAGCTGGCAGCGTTGCTTTATGCCTCCACACATTCGGAGTTTATTAATAGCGGGAGTCGCAACAATGCCGGTATCGTTGAGGCGAATAAGAGTTTAATTGAAACGGAAGGTGTTATAATTGGTATGATCGGGGCACGCTTTGAGCGCCCTGAAGTAATGGAATATGAGGATATTATTATTACACCAATGCAAAACACAGCTGCAAATGGATATGGGTCAATAAAACATGGTACACGTGCATCGGACTATCGTTTGATGTGGCGTAATTTTTACGGAGAACCTACAGACTTTCTTTACGATCAAGTTAAGGAAAATGATGAGCGTTTTATTCAATTGAATGAACACGAAAAATTTGATAGTCTGGTTATGCAAAAGCGATATGCTATTAGTTTTGACACTTTGTTGCTGGAGGCTCAGGCCAGAGCGAAGAAGTTAGGTAAACCTGCCTACATACATATTGTTGGGTATGGCTTGGGTGTTTGGAAGATCACAGAAGAGCAGGAGGAGATCTTTTTTAAGGCGTTTGAGGAACGCTTGTTGGCGCTAATCGAAGAGAAGCTTCTCTCGCATATTGGTGTCGTTCATTTTTCATGGTTTCACTTAAAGAAAGTCGGCAGACTTTATGATGGCGCAGTGATTCCTTTAAAGCCGCCTTCCCATGGCAGCATTAAAATTCAAATTTCAGTTCGTAATCCTGCGGACAAATTAACGGAAAATATGCTTCCAGTGGTAACTTATGCATGGGATGGTAATGCCCTCCCAGGCAACGAATTTTGGGCTGTAAGTATTTGATCTTGATTTATCTTAATTTTTCAAGTTTATAAAATGAATCTTTATTTGCAGAACATGCTTGTCGGGACTGGGGATCCGGCTGCCGCATGTTCCACCCTCATCTCGGAGCTGCAAAATCCACACATAAATGTCAACTTTATGAGTGGCTCCAATTTGCATATTGCCTCGCTGAGGCATGGACTGCTACACATAGGAGAATTTGCGCAAATAGTTACCCAAAAAACTGATAGTTGAAATGCATTTACAAATTTATGCACATTAATGTAAACTTTTAAGAAAAGTCTTAAGCGTGCTAATTTGTATAATTGTAATGATGTTATTATTGGGAAATAAAAAACATTTTTAAATATTTTAAATAAATTTTGCGGATTCAATAACCATTTGGATGGTGGGGGTCTAATGAAATACCAACTCATTTAAATTAACGAACCTTCCTTACAGCATATATTTCTGTTAATAAGCGCTATCGCTGTGAGTCATTATGTTAATTAACAGTTGATTGATACTATCGATATTACTGTCGAATTTTCACCAGCCTCAGTTTTTTTTTGTTGGGACGGGCGCAAAGGCGATTTTACATATTAGCAGCTGTGCGAATTTAATTAAAAAATAAATAAAATTATTTACAGATGCGGAACAAGACAACAAAGACGGCCCGATTAGCTTTCGTCTCGTGCGAAATTGATAAAATTTAAATAGTGGATAACATTCGATCAGTGGCAAGCATTCCGATTCGGTTTATTGGGCAATTACGAAGTATAAAATTTCAAAATTTCGTGAAATCAAAATACAAAATTTGTGGTGTTTAAAGTTTTAATCGTATTTGAAGCCAGCCTTAAACACACACGCGCAAAATTACACACACGTAAGAACAGTTTTTACATTCGGTTCAAAGCGGATGGTGATAAGCCAACAGCAGCAACAGGCAGTAGCAAGAAATCTGTGAAATGCAATTGCAATATGAATGACGAGGAGAGCACCACAACTCAGCTGATTAGAGGCAATGCAATGTCGCCGTCTTCCGTACGTCTGCCAATTGTGGGCATGACATGTCAGTCCTGTGTCCGCACCATTGAGGATCATATTGGCCAGAAAGTTGGCATACTTCAGGTCCGTGTCCAATTGGATGAACATGCCGGCTACTTTGACTACGATTCAAATCAAACCAATCCCGCTCAGATAGCAAATGACATCGATGATATGGGGTTCACCTGTAGCTATTCAAATGAATCGGAGTCATCATCCACCAGTACCACAAATATACGGGTATTGGGCATGACATGTCAATCCTGTGTAAAGAATATCGAAGGAAATATAGGCACTAAACCTGGTATCTTACACATAGAGGTGGACTTGGCCAAGAAAAATGCTCACGTCCAATATGATGCCAGCCAGCTGAATCCCGCCCAGATAGCCGAGCTAATCGATGACATGGGGTTTGTGGCAAGCGTGGCCAGTAGGCCAACCAGTCCGTCACCCTCAAAATCCAAATCAACATCGCCCGTCCCAACGCCCAAAAAGCAGACTCAGGCTACATCGAATGGTGCAGCTGTGTTGGTGCCCATTGAACAGGAGCTTTTGACTAAATGTTTCCTTCGCATACGCGGCATGACGTGTGCCAGTTGTGTGGCCACCATTGAGAAGCATTGCCGTAAAATTTATGGACTGGATAGCATATTAGTGGCTCTGCTGGCCGCCAAAGCGGAGGTTAAATATAATGCCAATGTTCTGACTGCCGAGAATATTGCTAAATCCATTACAGAATTGGGTTTCCCTACCGAAATCATCGATGAGCCAGATAATGGTGAGGCCGAGGTGGAATTGGAAATAATAGGAATGACCTGTGCATCCTGTGTAAATAAAATTGAAAATCATGTGCTCAAAATACGTGGTGTTACATTTGCCTCTGTGACATTGCTGACCAAACGCGGTAAGTTACGGATATATCCAACATTAAGTATTATGCATATCGAACCATAGTTCTTAAAACGAGTCTATCATACCAAACCTATTCAAAAATCAGTTCTCGAAGAAATTTAACTATTCCTAATTGGAATATATCCCCAAATGGGGATTTATATAAAGCCATTGCTCATTTCTAGATTATTTTAAAATATCAGTTGTAATCTGATTAATAATAAGATCATCTAACATCTGTCTGAAATTGATTTTAAAATTTAAGAATGTTGAGAATATCAAGAAACGCGTCACGTAAACTATTTGATACCCTAATTAAAATTTCTAAGAACATTGAAATTGGAAACCTCACGTACCTGCATTGAGTGTTATTTGAAATTGTTTCAAAATCACAACTTAAATTATGCAATATAAAAACATTTATTTAAAGAATTATAAATATTATAAAAGCAAGACAAGCCAGAGCAAGCATCTGGTTTTTGGATTAATGTCGTAACGCTTATCATTGAACAGCTGTCGGTCTGCTGCTAGTGGTCTTCCCATTTCTGTCTGTCTCGTTTTCTGTTAACAAGTACAGCAGCTGGGGCTAGACCTTACCTATAGGTAGGTCGGTAACCTGATTTTATAGCAATTTTTTCCCTGTTTTAGATACTTTCAGTTACAATATCTTTCTTTTGTGTGTTTCACTTTTAATCAGGGTGCCTATTTAGATCGGAAATCGGGAGTTTATGTTACAGTTTGAGCGATAAGCTTAGAACTATGCATATACATATATGTTTTTTTAAACAAAAACAAGATTAAATATATTAGCTATATAGACAAATAAAATGTTATCTGGGTTACTATATGTACGTATGTATATTGTGAGTGGGTGCCCCCTTCTCTCGCAATCTCCCTTTAAAGACAAAGGCAGAGAGTGAAATGTACAGAAATTCATTGAATACTGAGTGCAAAATGTTTCAGAAATCTCAATCCAAGTTTAATAAACAAATATATACATATATCTCTCTCTTTCTCTTTTTTCTTTTTGTAAATTGTAAATTCAATACAAAAGTAAAAATGAATCACTGAGTGTTAAAGGAGAATTAATTGAACGTAATTAAATATGCAATTAGCATGAAAATATTAATATATAATAGAAAACTTTCATTATTCGATTATATTATTATTATTAGAAAATATTATATAAATGCCCTTTGTAAATCATTCAATTACATATGTACATATAAATGCCCAGTATATATAACCATCGATCTGTGCAGTAGTAATTGTAATTAGATGAAAATCAGTTTAAAGGAAAACATAACCATTTAATTTAAATACTTTTTCGCTGGTGTAACAAAGTCCATTTAAATATCTATCAAAGAGAACTAAGATTATGGCATCGAACAGCCTTGAAAACTCCAAAGGTCTGACTTGGAGTTACTCACTTTGGGAATGGTTTATAAATAAAAAAAAACTTTGCGAACAATGAGCCCGCAAGAGGCGGCACAATGGAAAGTGAAAGACCCTACCTAACCGAACACAGGCACACACTTACAAAATTGTTTTCTCTATATGCATACATATTTTGAAGTATGTACATATATATATATAAACATAATCTGACTATTGTTTGAATTTTATATTGTTGCTGCTTGTGCTCCAATTTGATTTTAATTCTCAGCTTCGGAAATCCGCCTCTAACGGGCCATTCTCTTCCACCAAAAGCAACAAATATCAAAACTTGTTGGCTTACGTGCGAATGTTATATATATATGTATATATATACATGTACAACTAAAATAGAGTTTGATGTATGTATGTATATATAATTATTGCAATAGAAACTGGTTTTCCTTTCATTGAAATGGCGAAGTTAACAGCTCTGGCGCACTTTCCATTTGACTTGAAAGATAAATATATATATATGGAAACAATATTGAACTGAATCGCATGTAAATATGTATAAGAATGGAAGTAAAATGTACTATTTAATGTTGATAGAGTAGGATGGAGATTGGGCACTCAAAAAGTTTGTAAAATATTTAGAAAAACATATGTTTTACCCAATTTGGTTTCTTTGAAGCGGCAAACTGGCGATGCTTATCAGCACTGATAAGCAACCTACAACTAACTACAAATATAACAAAAAAAGAAAAAAGTACTAGTTAGTAGCAACAACAACTACTACTAGAAATGAGAATGTTCTAAAATTGTAACACAGAATTGGGACAACAAGAAAACTAAATGAATCGACTATATAGTTAATGGGAAAAGATCGATCGATGCGATTGATCGTTGTTTTGCCAACGATGCTATCATGTTACGATTTCAATGATAATTAACATTAATTGTCACACTCAGTGACCAGTGACCGGTGACCGGTATATAATCCCCTACATTACTTTTGCATTCTTTTGCACACGGCATGCGAATTCTCTTGGATTGAGTAATAATTGATCGATGGGATGGATGGGATCGATCGTTTGGTTGTCGATTATCAGTTGCCGATCTTAGGCAGCTGTGACACGCATCATTGCCAAGATCTTCTGCAATTACACAAGTTGTTGAAATGAATATAGATATACAAACACACACACACGTACACATTATTATCTGATTCTAGAATAGTAAAGCTGTTGTTTATCTATTAAAGTAAATAGTTGGTTGTAGATACCAACTAGAATATATATATCCTATATAGGTATATGTATGTATTTCGAAATGGGGAATCTTTTAACCAACTATTTTGATCACAAGATCGTTGAGTTTTTGGCATACAACCTTCATTTTGTTACTGAAGAATTGATTGGTAATTCTTTGCATGGCAAACATGTTATAGCCATCGACAACGATAGCAACAGTTAACAAATTTGAAAATTATCTTATCGTAACGAACAACCAACAAATTGCGCTATGTCAATTCCAAGCTTCTGGGCTTAAATAGCAAAATAAAAGCAAAGAAAGAAGAACATAAAATTTAGGAAAAATGTTAAATACATTCCATATGTGATTAAATACAAGTTCAATAGCCGCATTGTCATAGTCACAGTAAATATATATACATATGTATTTATATCAACTAAGATTATGCACTATATGCATACATACTTATATCTATATACATAGTATTTGCATGTATCTCAAAGTGGGACATTAAATATTTTTTGCAACTCGATCTACCAATCGAACCGGTTATCATTTAACCTCCACTTGTCCATGTCCATGTCTATGCAAAAGAAAACCCAAAATAAACATGAGAAATTTGCTGATATTCAACTATAACTTTATGCACACGCGCTGCTTCAATTTCAATTTGAACAGCAATCAGATACATATATATCTGTACATATGTCCATATATATGAGTTCCTTTCTTAAAACTAGATATATCCGATTGAAACTCTTGTTATTGATCTCATTGTAATCAATGGCAATATTATCTTAGTGTATTTGAGATGTCTTGATTTTATTTTTAACATTGCAACTTATATCTAGACTATATAGTAATCGGTGAATTGATATTATTTGAACAACTGGTTGAAGGGTGTGGCAAAAGAATCGACTTTATTTACAAATAGATTATAGTTACTCAATTGTGATGAAATCCAAAGCAAAAGTTGGCAAATTCTGTATAAGTCTGGAAAACATTTGTCATTATATAGTTTAGATAAACATTATTTTAAAGAAATTCTTTCTAATAAATAGTTTATGTATGTATATATATTATCAAGAATTCATTTATCCGTGATTCAATCTATAGATATAAAGTTACGTTATTTGAAACTGATCAGCAACAGATCTGTTTATAGTTAGCAATAATATTTTTTAAACTATTTTTAACTTAAACTTTAAAAGTGATTTTTATATTTGTACTTTGGATTACTTAGATGCTGAAAACTGAAAAAGACTTCATGCGCTATTCGGTACATCCCCCAATATTTTTTGTCTATTTTGAAATCCACTTAGGAAAAGTACCTTAAAATTATGTATTGTCCCATAACATGATGTCATATGCATAATTATAAAAAAAAAGTCACACAAGAGTTTTTAAAAATTTTTCTGACATGATTCGATTTCTTACAATAATAATTCCCCTTTCTCTGATGAACTACAAAGAACAGTCATTCGTCACGCCCACAAAATCTATTTGCTCTTACACCCCTTACAAACTTTGACAAGCAACTTCTGATTGTGGATGACATCAGGAATTATTATTGCAATCAACAAATTGCAAAAAAAATAGTTTCTGAAAGAAAAACTTTTTTTTTTCCTAAGATAACTCTACGATGTACTGATCCGATACAACCAATTTAGGAACATAACTAAATATATATAGCTTAGATCCATTTAACAACTATTGATGCTCAATGTTGATCCTATATCTTATCCAAACTCTTAATCTTGCAGGCAAATTTCGTTATAGTACGGAGGATACGGGACCACGAAGCATTTGTGAGGCAATCGAATCGCTGGGCTTTGAGGCAAAACTTCTAACTGGACGCGATAAAATGGCCCATAACTATTTGGAGCACAAGGAGGAGATACGAAAGTGGCGTAACGCATTTCTCATATCACTGATTTTTGGTGGACCTTGCATGGTAGCCATGATCTATTTCATGCTAGAAATGAGCGACAAGGGGCATGCGAATATGTGTTGCATAGTTCCCGGACTGTCGATGGAGAATCTGGTAATGTTTGTGCTTTCGACACCGGTGCAGTTCTTTGGCGGCTTTCACTTCTATGTACAATCTTATCGGGCAATTAAACACGGTACAACCAATATGGATGTCCTAATCTCAATGGTGACGACCATATCGTATGTTTACTCGGTGGCTGTTGTTATAGCAGCCATTCTAATGGAACAGAATAGTTCACCGCTAACCTTCTTCGATACACCGCCGATGCTATTGATATTCATTTCGCTTGGTCGGTGGTTGGAGCACATAGCCAAGGGCAAGACATCGGAGGCCCTATCCAAGCTGCTGTCATTGAAAGCAGCGGACGCATTACTTGTTGAAATCTCATCGGACTTTGACATCATTAGCGAGAAGGTCATATCTGTGGATTATGTGCAACGTGGTGATATACTTAAGGTTATACCGGGTGCCAAAGTGCCAGTGGATGGAAAAGTACTTTATGGTCATTCCAGTTGTGATGAATCGCTCATAACAGGCGAATCTATGCCGGTGGCTAAGCGGAAGGGTGCTGTTGTAATTGGTGGTTCCATCAATCAGAATGGTGTACTCCTTGTGGAAGCTACTCACACGGGAGAAAATACAACATTGGCACAGATTGTACGGCTGGTGGAGGAGGCGCAGACATCAAAAGCTCCTATACAACAATTGGCCGATCGCATAGCCGGCTATTTTGTACCCTTTGTTGTGGCCATTTCGAGTATAACTCTTATCGGCTGGATTATCGCTGGCTTTGTGAATCCAGACCTGGTACCAGTGGCCATGGAGCATAAAATGCACATGGATAGAAATACCATTATCATTAGCTATGCATTTAAATGTGCTCTCAGTGTGTTAGCCATTGCCTGTCCGTGTGCCCTTGGACTGGCCACTCCTACTGCTGTTATGGTGGCCACTGGCACTGGAGCCATCAATGGAGTGTTGGTCAAGGGTGCTACTGCCTTAGAAAATGCCCATAAGGTAAGATAACGGCAGACAGAAAGATTATAAATTATATAAATTAAATTCTTTTCTCTCCATCTCTTTCTTTTTCACTTTTTTTTAGGTGAAAACTGTCGTGTTTGACAAAACGGGAACGATTACTCATGGCACACCAATGACCAGCAAGGTCACGCTTTTCGTCTCACCACAAATTTGCAGTCTCGCTCGCGCTCTGACCATTATTGGAGCCGCCGAACAAAACAGCGAACATCCTATTGCCTCAGCAATTGTGATTTTCGCCAAAGATATGCTTAATCTAAGCACATCTAATGGCAGCTTTGGCAAATGCTCCAATTTTCAATCGGTGCCTGGTTGTGGCATCCGTGTCACTGTGTCCAATTATGAACAAACATTGCGGCAGGCCTGTAATGCTGAACGAATCATAAACTATGAAAATCTTTGCCGCACTCATCCTCACGGTGCTGTCCATGTGGATAATGGAGCCAGCATCGATGAGTTGATACCTCAACGAGATGTTGAAAAATCCATGGAATTAGCTCAACAACAATTGCTGGCTCTCGAATCGAAGACGCCTGAAGAGGATAGTCAGCCACAACAGCAGCTTATCGATGGTCCCGAAATTCGTGTCCTTATTGGTAATCGGGAGTGGATGCAGCGCAATGGCATTGATGTGCCACTGGAAATCAGCGATTGTATGACACGAGAGGAACAAAAAGGACATACAGCAGTCTTATGCGCCCTAAATGGTCAATTGGTGTGCATGTTTGCTGTCTCCGACATGGTCAAACCGGAAGCACATCTTGCCGTCTACACGCTCAAGCGCATGGGCATTGATGTGGTGCTCCTTACTGGTGACAATAAGAATACAGCGGCCAGCATAGCCCGTGAGGTGAGTGGTTGAAACGTTTCTTAGTCTTTTCATCAACTTAAAGAGAATCTTACTAATTATATTCCTCAGGTTGGAATACGGCACGTTTATGCCGAAGTGTTGCCCTCCCATAAAGTGGCAAAAATTCAACATATTCAGAAGAGTGGAATTCGTGTGGCAATGGTTGGCGACGGTGTTAACGATAGCCCGGCCTTAGCACAAGCCGATGTGGGCATTACGATAGCTGCTGGCACTGATGTGGCTGCCGAGGCCTCGGATATTGTCCTTATGAGGAATGACCTATTGGATGTGGTTGCATGTTTGGATCTCTCACGCTGTACAGTGCGGCGTATACGTTATAATTTCTTGTTCGCCAGCATGTACAATCTGCTGGGGATACCATTGGCCAGTGGTCTATTTGCTCCTTACGGTTTCACTTTACAGCCTTGGATGGCCTCTGTGGCCATGGCAGCCAGTTCGGTTAGTGTGGTCTGCTCATCTTTGCTACTGAAAATGTATCGGAAGCCAACAGCGAAAACACTACGAACTCCCGAATACGAGGCTCAGTTGGCCACTGAGCGAGCGAGACTAAGTAGTTCCGATTCGGATTATGACAATCTATCGCTGCATCGCGGACTGGATGATCTGCCCGATAAGAGGCAGCAGATGGCATTTAAGCGTTCCAATACATCGCTTATATCACGCATATTTATGAGCGGACATGTTACAAAGTCACAGCATGAGGAGGGACTCCTTGACTCCAGTGATAATCTCGATGGGCGAGCCAAGATAGTCAAGTCGAGATATTTGACTGATAGTACAGAGCTCCAAAAGCTCTAACAGATCGACTTACGAAAATTTTCAGTGAAATTGTAAAATCTAGCAACAAATCAAAATCATTTGATATATAACACATGCATATAATACATACATATTTATATATAAGTTTATAATAAATTCATTAACAAAAGCAGCAGCTAAAATTATTTGCTAAATTTTTGCAAATTTTTCCTAACAGTTTTTCCTCTAAGCAATATTATTTTTCTCGCACAAGAACTTTATCTCTCATCCCCCATTTTTTTACAGTTATCCTTCTGTCCTTTTTTTTTTTGTCTTTTTTATCTTTATTTTTTATTAATATATGTTATGTATATGTGTATGGAGTAATATTTATCAAAGTGTACACATAATCCATATTGTATTATTCATTATTTTGATATATATCTTTATTATTTTTTTTTATTGTTATCGTTAGTTATAGTAAGTTAAATTTGAACAAAGGCATCAACTATTGTTACTTATTGTTAAAGCGTACATATATACACACACCTAATTATAAAAATAAACAACAAAGACACACATACACACATGCGATGTGAATTCACAATAACCGAACTGATCATTAAGGATATAAGTGCGATCCCAATTCACAAACAACATGAATGAAAAAAATATTTTTAACAGTCATTGTAAAATATAATAATGCCTTGAAGCGCAGTTTTTTTTCCCGTTTTTATAAATGTTTACAAATGTTTATATACCAAATGGACATGTATATATATTTATACAATGTATGTATGTGTGCTTGCATATATAAGTGTTAGTAATGTATATGAATAAATAAAGCAAGAGAGAACCCATACCAGCAAATTAATAAGTATTATTTTTGTATACAGGGATTAATTAAAAGAATCGACGATGAACCATTATGTACCCAGTAATTGCTCCATTTAATGAAAACTGTGGTCCAAACAATGCAGAATTTATGACTTTTTGTTATAACCCAAATTTGGACTTACACAACATTTTAGATTCATCTTTTCATTTATTAAAATATAATGCCACGTGTTATTAATTTTAGTATGACATACATATATAAATCTGGCATTTCACTTAGCAGAACGCTTGTCATTGCAAATTTGTTTATGGTTGCTATTAATAACGAAAAAAAAAAGAATACTTACAAAATTTGTTACTCAGATTTGGTTAGCAAAAGGTGAGAAAAGATATATATAGAAGAATGATGGGTTTCGGAAAAGATTCTACACAATTTTGACATTCTGATTTGGTTATATGAAATGACGTAAGAATTTGAATAAGAAAGGCGAGACTGAGGCGGGAAGAGCACCTCACGCATTGCTTAAGGCATCCTCGATGAGTGCGGTTCGTGTTGTGTTGTCGAGATTCGTCTTGACTTTCGGATAGACATCGAGTTGTCCTTTAAACTCCTCAATGTTTACAATGGTGGCAGCATTGCCCTCTTTCGGCAGAAATACCACATTCAACGTATTCGATAAGGCCAAGAAAACATCATCGTCTTCTTTCTCAGATGACAAAGCAGAGTCTTCGTCTGTTTCCGATTCGTCCTCAGATAAGGCAACTTGATGTCCAATCACCTGCACCGAAAGTTTCCGCATATTGGATGCCTCGTTCTCCATGAGGAAATCAATAATATCACCCTTGGCTAATGTACGCAGCACTTCGATCTGTTTGCGTCGACGATCAAAGAGATATTCCTCATCGGCAATCTCATCCCAATTTCGGTAAAATTCAGTTAATAGTGCCGTATCAGCGACCAATTTCAGTTTGATCAATGAATCCCTAGTATGGTCATAATCTTCATTTGACAAACGCTTTAAAATCTGTAACATTTTGTTACGGAACACTTCAATGCGTTCCTCGACATATTCAGCAGACGTTTTCGTCTCCTGCGAATTAACCATTATCGAATAACCAGCAACGCCATAATTATTGCGCACCGCTGCGGCAACATGATAGCCCAACTGTTCTTTTGTTCTCAGATGATCAAACAACGGTTCCTCCACAAACATCATTAACATATCCAAAATACTCCTTACCCTTACAGTGTTTGGCCCAATTTGGTAGTAATTTGTAACTATAGTATTGTTATCCTCTTCGTTTAAAACGTGACAGCGAATATAATGGGCACCCTGTGGCAATTGGACTGTACGGTCTTCGATTAAATGACGATCCTTGACCACCTTACAGTTTAGACAAGAGAGAACAGCATTGAGAACATTGTGAGCCGACTCTTCCGTGTAATTGCCTTGAATGAGAGCCTGAATGTATAGGTGTTCAGGGAACTTTTCGGCAAACTGCCTAAGATCTTCAAGGGTTATTTCGTTGAGGCACTTGTATTTGTCAACCATTGGCCAGCGGATCTGCTCTAAGACACAAAGACGGACATCCCTTAACGACACAAACAAGAATATTAAAAGAATACTTTACAAATTAAACTGTCTTACTTACCTATTGAGTGCCTTTGGCTTGATGAGTGTGTTGAACAAGTGCTTACGTAGATTCTTTTTGAACGTATTTAATTTTTCCTCATCTAATGTGGATGAAACCGTCATCATGCCTTGGGTAATGGCCTCCACAATCAAATGAAGCTTTTCATTATACCCATTGATCCTCAAAAGGATACCCTTTTCAGTGGCAGACAATTCGTAAACGAGTCCAGCAATTGTAGCCGCATACAGCTCTTCACAAACATGAAATTTGACCAGCTCCTCGTACAAGGCGCACATAGCATCACTAAATTCAAGATGTAAATTAGATGGAGTTATATAAAAATTGAAATACTTACTTTTTCACACTTTGACGTGGTAATGGAGACATGAAATGGAATGTCATATACGCCTCAGGCAGCTCATATTTATCATCCTGCCGGAACCAGAGCTCACATGTATCTGTTTTTAGCAGTCTCTTGGGACTTGCCGGTATTTCTGGTTTACCCTGCTTATGCCAGAATAATGTAAAATCATGGGTAACAAATCGATTCGGTTCCGGTAGATATAGTTCAGGGAAGGGTTTTGAATCGTTCCATAATTGTTTCCACTTGTTTGGCATATCCATGCTGCAATATTCAGTGCCAAACCATTTTTCTTGTTTATCATAAACAATACCTTCGTATTTCTTGCGCGAGGTGATCATAAGATTGAATTTAAATTGATTCAAGTGCTGAATAAAGTCATTTAACTGACTCTCGTTATACTCATAGTAGAGCACATTTCCCGTTAGAATATCCTTGGGTGGATAATATTTGCAGTTAAATACTAGCTCCTGAACATTATCAAAGGCAGGGCGCTGCGGCTGAAATCGAAAACCAGTAGCTTCAATACTTTGCTGCTCCTCGAAGATCTGCTTTAGAGTTGGGCAAATTTCAAAGAGCTTCACATAGGCAAATGTGGCTGCCAGCACTTCGTCTAAATGCTCGAAACCCTCATCGGTTAGATAAATACATATGTTGAACAGACTGTACATGCTGTTCGAGTCGAAGCCATTCTCCTCGATGCCCGCAATTAATCGGAGGGACCACAAACGTTGCCTTAAGTAAGCGCAAAGAGAACCCTTTCCTTCATACCCTAGTAAATAGGAGAGAAAGCTATCCGGTTTGCTGCGATAGAACTGACGCACTGGCGGCAGCACCCAAGTTAACTCTAATTTGCATTCGTTCTCCACTGGCTTCACGAAAAAGATTTGCTCATAAAACTCCTTACGGAACGCTTGACGGTAATCAAGCTTTGTAAGATCAGGAGCCTGTATATTATTGCTTGGGATATCAGCAAAATAATTTAAAACAAGAGTCTCGAGATCTTCGATGGGGAGACGTGCCTGAAGGCACAAGTACATCCGATTAGCACCATAATGTTCTCGACGAATCTCGTGTAGAACTTTATACAAGACATCGTCATCTACATTTTCCTTAAGCGACTTCATGTTCCCCCAAGTAAAGGTGCCATGTGGATAGTCTTCATTGGCCAAGCTGGCCAGCAGCTGGTCGCGACGCGTCTCATCGTCTTGGGCTATTTGCTGGAATTCAGAGTCTACCGCACAGCGTTCACGCTGCATGGCTTCCTGTTTCATTAACGGATTCTTTAATAGAGCAGTGAAATAATCCAAACTTGACTCCAAGTGTTTTTCAGCCACCTCGAAATAGAAGTAGGTATCTTCGCAGTCCGTATTAGCATTGTTGAATCCGCCACACTTTTTAATGTGCGCATCAAAGATGTTCTCTTCCGGATATTTCTCCGAACCCATATAGATCATATGTTCTAGAAAATGGGCCAATCCTTGATACTTACGCGGCTCGGCAAATGAACCATAGTCAATCATGACGGCGCAAGCTGCCAATTTCTCATCACCCTCCTCACTATCGCTGGATTCCGAATCGTTGGCCGAACTGTATGACGGGGTTTCTTCACTGCTCGATTCCGATGTATTACAAGCGGTGCCACCTGATTTACCTGAAGCAGCATCATCCGTTGATGAATCCGATGTGGTAAATCCATCATGCGGCACTGGACTGGGATCAGAGACGATCAAAGCTTTCACACCATTAGCTAAGAGAAGCGTCCTGCATTCGAGAAGAGTTGTGATAAATAAAAAAACAAAAAAATTAGTGAATAACACCGAAATAACAGGGCATGGCTTATCGACACTCACTTGTATATCTTTTTGTCTGTTTCCGATTTATCGGGTATATCCAAATACTTAACCTGATCGGACATCTTTTGGCAAGTGCTATTGAACACAGCCAAATTTTTTCCCGGCACTGTTTGGTACTGAATATATCTTTTTGAAAATTGTGGATGCTGTTCGGTGAACAAAAAAGATTTTTTAAATGGGATCCTGAATCTCCGAATGTTGCTGGTTTAATTTTAATATGATTTGCTGGTTTGATTCTTATATACTTGTCGTTGTAGCAAACGTGAAGTAAATGCCCCAGGCCTACTTCGGTTGACAGTTTTAAAAAACAAATAAATCTGTCTCCTTAATGTTCCTACTGCGAATATTTCGCTTTTTTTTTTAACCGATGTTAGTTGCTGCCCATACGTGGACTTTAGACCAGTGTGACCGAAAGTAACCAAGTTAAGTAGTGGTCAGAATCACCAGTCACTTTGTTGGTGAACGTGAATTCAAAGCGATGTAATAACAAGTTAACTGTCTCCCAAAATTGAATTCCAAATAAAATATAGATGGAAGATAAAAAGGAATTGGAATTAAAAATATATCAAAAATATTTAATTATAATTTTAAAAAATGCTTTAAATACTGGCGCTTTAGAAGAAAACAAATACATTTGAATGAACTAAATAACAACACTATGGTAAAAGAATATCTTTTAATCTGGTCTCTTTAAATATCGCACGAATGAGTTCAATGTGTGTGTGTGTGTGAGTGAAAGAGTGAGTGAGTGTGCATGTGCTTCGGTGTGTGTGTGCATGTTAGTTAGCATATAATTTAATAATTTTTAAACAAAAAGACAAATGCACAAATATGTGTGGGTGTGTATGTGTGCAATTATATTGATATTTACGCATAGATGATGCACACGGATGACAAGCTTAATCAAACGGTGAAAAATCGAGACCAAAAGCAATAAAAGAAGAACAAACACACACTCTATTTGGTGGGTGACATAGTCGGTTAACGCAGAAGGTGCAGGTGCGGGCAGGTGATAAACCGTGAAACGGTAAGTAACTGATAAAGGTTTTTAATTATTATCAAGCCCAAAACGATAATTCGAATGCTTTCTACATACATACATATATGTATTTATAAACGTCTATTCATATGTACATACTTGTGTGTGTGTCTCTTCTCCTCCCTCTATTTCTCTGTATGTGGGTTTTTGTGTCTGTGGC
The DNA here is from genome assembly GCA_018903615.1 of Drosophila neocordata. NCBI lineage: Eukaryota > Metazoa > Arthropoda > Insecta > Diptera > Drosophilidae > Drosophila > Drosophila neocordata. The sequence goes on from JAEIGI010000011.1 coordinate 777,218, forward strand.
TGTGGTACGGTGTAGACAGGAAATCAAGTCGAAAAAAACAATAAATAAATTAAATATTCCGAAGACGTACCTGAAGAGATGGCCACTGGCAGCGGCAGTGGCAACGGAAGCAGCGGCAGCAGTGGAACTGGCAGCACCAATCATCAACATCATAACCATCACCACAGCATCGATATGCCAGATCATCGTAAACGGAATACCTTTACCAGTTATGTGGCCCCATTACCGGGAGATTTACGTTTGAACGAATGGAGCTTGCCCAGCGATCAGCGGGATGTGCATTTGGCCAAGCCTCGTTTACTGTTGGGCGAGCAGATTGTGGCTTCAGCACCAGCCTATATGTATTCACCTATTGATCCCATGGAGAATGCGACAAGTTCGAGCTATCCGCTCCATAAAGAGGCCACATTTGGCTTGCTAAGTGTGACCAATTTTAAATTGGCCTTTGTGCCACTACAAATGGCCCGTCAGGCAGCACCTAATGCAGCTACAGCTGCCCCACTTTGCGATCTTTATCAGGAGAATACGTATTTGGGTCGAAATGAAATTACCCTCAACAATATTGATCAAATTTATACGGTGGCCGAATTGGGCAGAGCAGCCAGTGCCCTACAAGCGGCCCGCATGACCAGTAGTCGACGCAAGAAACTTGAACCATTCAAGCAACAGACTATAAATGGACGCATTGCTGCACTCCATATTGTGTGTAAAAATTTCCGATTACTGAAGTTTGCCTTCCAGCAGCAGGACTCCAAGTTGAGCGGTGCCAGTGACTATGGCAAACTGATTGCATCGGCTCTCAATCGGTTTGCCTATCCCACGCGTCATGACTTGAGCTTTGCCTATGCACATCGTGAGGCCTACTATTCGACTATGGGAGTGAGCGGTGTTAGCATGTATCAAACGAAAAATGACTGGGCCCGGGAGCTAATACGTTGTGGAGCCAGCGAGTGGCAAGTGGTAAGCAGTGCGAATGTCCCACTGTTGCAGAATCCCCTTCAAGCGAGCAAGTATACTGTACCGCCACATTTTGTTATACCTAAGTGCTGCACCATTGAACGATATTTGGACTTGTCACGGGCATTTTGCGATTCACGTGCAGCCTTTTGGGTCTATAGCTATGGGAGTAGTGGAGCCGCCTCTTTGGTACGGTTGGCTGAATTGCAGCCAGCTGCACAGCAGGATACCAAAGTGGAGAACATTATGCTGGAATTAGTGCGCAAATGTGATGAACGGAAGCAATTGAAATTGCTACAATTAACGGATCGTTTACCTAGTATTCAAGATGTCCAGCGTGCCTATCAGAAGCTGAGGCGTCTGTGTACACCGGAGACGCCAGAAAAATTTATGCTGCAGGATGACAAATACCTCGGATTATTGGAGAAGACCAATTGGTTATTTTATGTCTCGTTATGTTTGCGCTTCTCAAGCGAAGCAGCTGCCACTTTGAGGTCTTCAACAACGTGTGTCCTTCAGGAGTCTAATGGAAGGGATCTGTGCTGTGTAATTAGCAGTCTGACTCAGCTGCAATTGGATCCGCATTTCCGTAGTATCGATGGATTCCAATCTTTAATTCAAAAGGAATGGATTGCTCTTGAGCATCCGTTTCAGCGACGTTTGGGCCATGTCTACCCATTGAGTGCTGGCGCCAATGAGCAGTTCCATGATAGCGAACAAAGTCCAGTTTTCCTACTATTCCTTGATTGTGTGTGGCAACTGCTGCAACAGTTTCCCGATGAATTTGAATTCACTCAGACATATTTAACCACACTTTGGGATTCCTGTTTCATGCCCATTTTTGATACCTTTCAATTTGATAATCAGGCTCAACGTGCCAGAGCTATAAAGGATGGGCAATTGGTCCAGCGTCCAGTTTGGGATTGGAGTGAACAATTCTCTGATAAGGACAAAATGTTCTTTAGTAATCCTTTATATCAGAGACATAGAGCAGGCGATAACGGAGGCCCAGGCGCTGGAGGCAATTACAATAACTCCGGCCTGCGACGCTCCTTGGCTGTCGGTCATAAACAAGGACCACCAGTTGCGACATCAACACCATCGCGTTATACGATTAATCCTCAACTGTTTGCCACACAATCAACAGTTCCGCAGGATCGTTTCCTTATGCCAGCTCATCGCATTTTCGATTTAGCCGTATGGGATCAGTGCTATTATCGTTGGTTGCCAGTGCTTGACATACGTGGTGGTGGACAGCCTCAGGTAAGAAAAAAAACCAATAACATAGAATAAAATTAGCTACAAATTGCTTCTTACCTAACACGACATACGAATAGATACCAAAATCAGCCTACCAATTTAGAAATATATGATGTATATACGATAGTTTTACTCAATTCTTGAGTGGTTTAGGAGGACCAAAAGGAAACATCTATGCGAAAATGCCATTAATAAATCATAGCTAGTGTTTTAGATACACATTATTTAGACTAGAAAAATTTATCAGACACTTGTTTACTATTATTTGTTCTTTATTAAAGGTTGATCTATTCCATCGCTTACTGTTGAGCAACATTGCCAAGGTTCAACGTTGCCTTGATCTTCAAAACTTTGATGAGCTGCCTGATGCCTACTACGAGGCCATAGGAGAGGCAAAGCCAAAAAAATTACCCATAGGAGGTACAGACGAAGCTGCTGCCGAACAGGAACCAATCGAGTATGTAGATGGTGTAGAGCGTCGTCGAAAGTCCATGCCGCCAGCACCACCAACAAGCGCCAATGGCCTGCATACGGCTGTTAATAGTCAATTGCAGCTATCATCGCTTTCATCATTCTTTCCGTTTGGCAATCCCATTGCTGGTGATGCTCCGCATCAGTTATATGACATTCTAAGTAGCAGCAGTGAGCTGCTTCTCGAAACCTCTTCCATACTGGACAAGTCATCGATTGTGTGAGCTTAGTTTGCTGCTCGCCAATATTTACTCGTTATTAGTTACAAGCGAGGAAGTGGACTGGCGAGTGGAAATTGTGAAGCGCACAAACACGCTTGTTTTATTTAAAAAAAGGAAAAAACTAAAAATTATATGCTGAACTTTAGATGTATTATACATAATCAAGCCTTTTTTAATATACACAAGTATATATATGTCACGTTTAACACATTATATTATTATTTACTAATAAGCAAAGTTTATATAGCATAAGTATTTTTTTGTCCTGTTTATTTACCTACTTATATTAAATACATATATACATATGAAAATTGTTTACATGGTTAATGTGCAAAAACGCTAAGCAATTAATGTTAAACAAAGAAAACACCAACTAAACTAAATTATAGAAACGAAAACATGTATTATATTGTATCTAACTATAAATGTATCTATATAAATATATATACATGTGTGTGTGTATGTTTGTACATGCATATGTGCATTTAAAAATAAATCAAAATTGAAAATCAAAATCGCAGTTGTACAAAAGGTCAACGTTCTGGCAACTGATTGATCTTTTTGTTCTGGAAAAGTTTTGTCTATATTTTCAATACCTATCAGCTGTTTCGCAGTCAAGTTCCGTTAAACATTTGGTTAAAAAACACAGTAACAAAATATTGATCAAAAATGTCGTCAGAGCAGGAACAACCACAAGAACAGGAATCAACTCCTTTAATTCGACGTAGGCGTGGCCCGCCCATGCCATCAGAAGATGTGATGCGTAACTCCATTGCCCGTAATCTTACTCAGATATTAGTGAATATGAAAAATGCAAATTATCAGCAACAATGCCGCGAGATTTTACAGGTTGATAACTTGGCGCATGAAGCTCACATTAAGATTTTGACATTTCTGGAGCACATTGATGAAAAACGCTTACGTTCGCGCACACGTGAAACTTAATGAAAAGGAGCATACAATTTCTATATGTACATACATATATGTTATGTTTAATTTATCATAATAAAACAATTAATATTTATAATAGTAACGGTTATTTCCGTTTAAAGGTATTACTTCGTTTTCTTTTGCTGCTCCTCCTTCGCCTGTTCCGCCTGCAGCAACTCAGAGATGATGCCGACTTTCTTGAGCTCTTCGATGAGATCACCGCTTTGATGCATTTGGAGGAGTATATCGCAGCCGCCAACAAATTCACCATTGATGAAGACCTGGGGAATTGTGGGCCAGTCCGTGTAATCTTTAACGCCTGCGAAAAGGGAAATGGTAGTGGGATTAGCAGTTATCATTCTAACTGTCATTCACTATTGGATTTACCCTGACGCAAAGCTTCATTTTGTAGCACATCGTGGGCATCGTATTGCACACCATGCATACGCATTATCTGTACCACAGCATTGCTGAAGCCACAACGTGGTTGCTCCGGATTGCCCTTCATGAAGACGACCACCTTATTAGTCCGAACCAGCTTATCCAGCGTTGTCTTGTCCACAGCGGCAGCCGTGTTGTCCGCGCTGTACAAGCGAGTTGTCGTTGCACCAGCAGCGAGATTGTATCCATTATAACTGTAGCCTGTGGACCGGGCTTTGTAACTTTGTCGCAATATATTTACCCAAATTCTGTTCATTTTGCTAGAGGTTTTCTCTGTATTTGGGAAGTCTTATCTAATTTCCAATTACAATTTGAAATGTCAAATTAGAGATGTGCAATATACTTACAGTCACTAAAAGCGGAGCGAATTCAGGTTTCAAATCCAGAGCGAATAAAACTGAGACAAATTTAGGTTTCAAACCCTAAGCAAATATATGCGAAGCGAATTTAAGTTGCAAATTCAACTAGAGGCAAGGCGAGTTTCAGTTTAAAAATTTTTTTTTAAGAAATCTTAATTTATATATATTTACTTTTATAATGAAGGCAATTTCAAATTTAGATCCCAATAACTTTTGTATACTGAAAATACTGTGTTCCATTATCTATATCTGTATCTGTATTAAATTTAAACGAAATTTTCTTTCCTGCTTCTTGTGTTGCTTTCGTTTTGCAAAAAGTTTCCCACCCACGTCTTAAGCCAAAACATAAGATCTGCTTGTCAGCTACCCATGCGCAAGTAAATTAAATATTTTTTATTCAGTCTCAATTCAACTGTGTGACAGTGTGGACTTGTATTAAACTACAAAACATGAATTTATTGGCATTGATCATTAATGGGCTATTACTTGCCTTAATATGCGTCAGTGTCAAAGCCAAGCCGTCACCCATGTTGTATAAACTTAATCCAGATGAGAAATATGAAGCCGGTTAGTAATAGACAGTTAGATCATTCATTCAACTCTTAATGTGTATATATATTATAAATATGTATATCAATATATATCTCTCGTACTCCCTCCCACACATGGTTTTTGTTTTTAGATTTGGTGGCTGTCTCCTCAACAGTCATACCACTTACTGTGCTGGAGGTTAGCTATGGTGTGGGCGGAAAACCTAGTGAAGCCTATAAGGCGGCTTATTTACGTAAGTTGCGTAAACAGGTGCTCCAACGAGCCAATCACCAAGACGAAGACGATCAAGCTTTGCCCGTTGTGGTATCAGCTGATGCTCCAGCTTCAGCTCCAAGTGATGCCGATGCCCTCATAACTGGTAATAAGAGAGAAATTTAAGAAATTGCAAAATATTTTATTTAAATTAATTTATTTGCCTTATTTACAGTGAAATCGCAACAATTGAAGGCCCAAGTCAAGGCTGTTTAGTGCAAGGTGAGGTGAGGTGAAGTGAGGTGAAGTGAGTAAATGATGTCATGATGAAATTTAAACAAAATAAAATAATAAACAACAGAAACTCAAACTCTATATAAGTATATATTGGTCTCTGGTCTAAACGAGAAGGCGTGGCAATGCTGCAAGCTGGTCAAGATTTGTGCCATCATTTCCTGACAGGAAGTACAAGACTCTCTCTATCTCTCTCTCTCACTCACTATACAAGTCTCTTTCCCCCCGAGAGATACGTGTATGTGTTTCTTGTGTGTCTTGTCAATAAAATCAAATCAAATCGTTTTGCCAATACAATTTAATGAGACTACAACAGGCTAAATATAATTCCTGCCAAGGATTCTTTTGTTATTGCTATTATTATAACTGAATGTGTTTGCGTGTGTGTAAGGCAGAGAAGAAGGCGTGGCTTTCCATGAAATTATGATTAAATCAAACAATAGTGACAACAATAACAACAAGGGTAATCACTTCAACAGATTCAACAGATTCAACAGACAAAGTCTTCAGATGTTGCCCAAAAGAAGAGAAAAAAAAATGAACGAGAAAAAGGTACCTCTCTCTCTCTCTCTCTCATTCCCAAGTTCGCCCACTCATTTTTGTCCTTTTACTCTTAAGCCATTTGATTTATTGTTGAGGAGTCTAGTAAACGAATTTGAAGTCTTTGTTATTAGATTTTCGTTAAAAATTTTACAACCATGTTTTTTTTCTTTTCTTTTTTTACAATGCACCTTGAATGTGTGTAAAAGCTGTAAGTGGTAAATCGAGTGGTTTTTAAAGCATGCGATTTAAATCACTCTTAGCGGATCTCTCATTCATTTTTATACTCTTGCAAAGAAGATTACTTTAGTTAATAAGAAAAAAAGCATTAACATTTGTAGAGAGTATATAAGTGTGCCCCAAAATGTGTGCCCCAAAAATGATATATATTCTTGATCATCATCAATAGACGATCTAGCCAAAGACGTCCGTATGTTTGTTTGTTTTTTTTTGCAGCTTTTGGAACTAAACGAGTTTTAACATAAGAAAATGTTACCCACTGCATAAATTATAAATATATTTAGAGATGATCTGGTAACTGTTAAAAGTTCTAAGTTCTAAACCAAAAGAAATGTTCTTCAATCTGGCAACTTCTTTTACGAAATAACTATTTTCTTGCTTGAAACCGTTACTTCCTTAAATAACTTCTATTGAAAACTTACTTTTCATAGATTAAATTACACTTTTAGAGTTTAAATATTATAAAAACTTTAAACAAATAAAATAAGTTGCTAATTTAATTTATCTATACAATAAATGATGTTAATTTGTTATGGCATTCTTACGAAAACTTACAATTTTAAGTATTTATCTCCATCATCATCATTATCAGTTATGCAAATAACTATGGACTATGGCTCAATGTCCTTTTTATCACACTGCTCTTTTCTCTCTTTTTGGCCAGGTTTTGTGTATTTAAATTAAATACGTGCCTTTGGGAAATGCATAAATAGCACAAATAGTTAGCCTGTCATGCACATTTCAGCCCGGTTAATCAGAATAGAAAAACTACCTGTGTATATACATATGTGTGTGTGTGTATGTGTGTGTCTATGCATAAACAAAGTGTGTGGTTGGGAGAGGGAAAACGAAGGCAAGTGGCGAATAGTCTGAGCGCATAGCAAGTTTTGCAACTGACAACCTTGTCCTTGTCGTCATCGAATGAGAGCAAAACAAAAAAACAAAGAAATGCCAGTCAAAAGACTTTCCAACATTGACAGAAGCAGAAGGCGCCTATGACGAGGACTATGACTATGACGATGATGATGATGATGCTGGTGCCCAAGAAGGCGAAGAGAAGAGAAGATACATGGAACTATTTTCAATCAGCAATCACGCAAACAAAGAGAAAAAACATAAAGACTGAGCCTTAACTCACGTGAATTTTGAAATGATAAACTGACTGGCGGACTGACTGACTGGCTGACTGACTAGATGACTTGCTGGCCATTTGGCTAGCGCCTAAATGGCTGCTAGCCATGTTATGTTTGCCTGGCACGCACATGTTGTAACCAAAGGCCAGAGGGATCATAAGTCTTTCTCAGGTCCTGGACAATCAGTTTTTGTTTGCTTTTCTCCATATCTATTTTCACATTCTTACATTTGGCATCTTCTTTCCTACCTCTCTCTCTTTGGTTTTTCACATTTCTGTTTAAGTTTTCTTTTTGTGAATTTCATATTTATTATTTTTGGCAATTACAAATTATTTATTAAATTTATTTCGTAATTATTTTTTAATGGTATTTGGTTCCATAGAAAATTCCATAAATTAATCTTGAATCTAAATAAATTTCCATAAATTGTATATGAAACAACTGAGGCAAAAGCAGCCTAAGGACAATGGCTGGAAAATTATTCCAATGAAATAAAAACAATGGGAAACTTATTCTAAACTATTCAGCGATTGGTATAAGAAAATATAAGCCAGTTGAAGCCTAGAGAATATGTATATATAATCCTGTAAGGTCCTGTTGTTTAGATATTTGCAATTTACTGCATTGCAATAGCTGTGTGTGTGTGTGCGTGTGTGTGTGTGTGTGTTGTGGAAGTGTAAACTGCATGTAAATGATGTTGTCATTGCTCTCACTTCATCGCTTGTTTCCCCCTTTGTCTATTGATTCCATCTATTGGCCTTAACACGAATCAACTGCTCCCTCAAACTCCTGTCAGGACCCACTTCATTTGGCATGCCAATGTTTTTGCTTGCCTTTTAAATTTGATTTCTGTTGTTGCTGTTGCCTGCAGCAGCAAAAATGTTTGATCTGTACACACACACACACACACACACACAGAAACCAGAAATGTCTATAAATAAATTGAAAATGTTAAAAGATTTCATTTATTTCTCAGAACGAATAAGAGAAATTTCATTTCAAACATTTCACATTTAATATTATTGTGTTCCTATATAAAATATCAAATGAAATATTATACAAAATTTAGTTTCAATATACCTATATATAATTAATTTAAGAAAACTTTCTATTTTGTTCAATCAATTGTAAGCCATTTAGAAGCAATATTTCCTAGAAGTAGCCAAAGAAGTCGTTACCTTGATTGTTTTTTAATAAAACAGGACAACTGTAAATCAAGGACTTAATTAAAATTAGATTCTTCAGATATATATTTTATATATATATATATATAATCAAATAATTTCTCTCTGTGTCTATATTTCAATGCCATTTCACATCAATAACAAATGCATATAAATCTAATCTGTCTAAAAATCTAGGGAATCTACTCCATCCATCCATCCATCCATCTATCTATCTATCTATTTATCTATCTTGTCTCCATTTCAGTTACCATTCCTATTTCTATCCCTGTTCCCATAATCGAATGTCAAATTTGCTTAACGCCAGATTATGATTCCAATTTTTGTCTCCAAAACGAATAAAAAAATCAGAAATTGGCTAATGAAGCATAGTCGTAACACTCGAGGCTCAAGGGGGGAGTGTGAGTTGGCCACACCCTATTAGACTAGCATTAGCCCTTCTGGGCGTGAACCTAATTGCAAATCAAATGCATTTTGATATTGTTATCTTGCTTGAAGGTTTTGTTATTTTTTGTTTTGTGTATTTTATATTTTTTGTTTGTTTGTTTGTTTGCCTATGCAAATATGTCTGAGGATGATGATAATATGGAAAAGATGTGGGTAAAGTGGATGTAGATTGTTGATGGTAGAAACCTAATTGACGCACGTCCTGTTGTTGGTATGTCTGGTTTCCTAGTGACTTGAGCAGAAATCAATGATTTGGAAAATTACTTTAAACGTGGTCATCAAATGATTTCTCAAGTCAACCAGCTTTGGCTCCATCTCCGGATGATGATACGGATGATGATAATGATGACAATACTGAAGCTGATGATGATGACCCTGGCCTGGCCTGGCCTGGCATGGCATGGCATGGCCTGGCACCGAAGTAACCATGCATGAGTTTCTGTGACCCAAAGAGAAAAAGAGAGAAAGTAAGAGAGAGGGCTAACCAAAAAAATGCTTTTTTGTACAACGCCCAAAAGGAAGCCAAAAAGAAAAATGGGAGAAAATAAAAAGGGAATAGAAAATTTTGTTTTAAACGCTTCGAATTTTCCCAAACTATGAGGATAATGATGATGATAATGATGATACTGCTACTGCTCTCTTTTAGTAAATGTGACTGTGTGTATGTATGTATGTATGTGTACGTGTGTGTGCGTATGTGGGTGTGTTTATAAGTTCACTTTGATATGAGCATATTTTCCAGCGATATAAAGGAGGATGGCATAAAAATACCAGACCTGCCTGCCAGGCAACAATAAGAAGAATAGAGCAAAAGCCCAATGAAATCTGCGTTAGTCAAACAACGTTTACTAAACACAAACACACACACACTGAGATACACACACACACACACAGACACACTTACACACACTGACACAGACACTTTGAGTAGACAGACAGTTGGAAAATAATGCAAACGAAATTTGCATGCCAAACGAAATTTTCAATGTGAAAGTCAAAGGCAGGAAGTAGCAAAGTGACAAGTTAAAGTGACAGTAACAGTGACTGCCACGCCCTCTATTCATCATGAGACCACCCCTTAAACTGTAATTAATCGAATTTCAAGCAAATCACAATAAATCCATTAAGAAGTTTTTCGTTGTTCTTTTTTCTCTCTTTTCATTTTTTTTGTTCCCCCCCCTTGATTCAAAGCATTTCATTAACAGTTCCCTTTCATGTCCTGGCACTGCCACAGCATCTAAGACAAATCTATCACAGCTACTACATGTGCTCTAACACCAGCGATCTGACACCCATCCATTTACCCCATACCATTTCCCAAATTTAACTTCGACACATTCAAATCTAATCAAGGAACGCGCCTTGTGCCATCTTCTTGTATGGGAAATGCTAAGGGGGATGGGGGGGAGGGGACGGAATTGTAGCTGCGTTTTTACAGCCAATTTATTAATTTGCCAAGTTTGGGAGTAGGCCCAGAGATAGAGGCAGACGCAGAAGCAGAAGCAGAGACAGAGCCAAAGACAGAGGCAGAGACACAGCGCATAGACAGAGTCAAAGCCAAAGCCACAAAACGTTTACATGCTCAGGAACAGCCAAAAGCCAACAGAAATCCTAACAACAACAACAACAATAAAAACAAAAAACAAAACGCCGAAAACCCCAAAAACCGAGACAACGTCACCGACAGGCACCGAAGCCCAATACTAATATGCACAGAAATTAAGCAGCGGCACAGTGGTCCCACATCTAAGAAAAAGCCAATAAAAAAAAATAAACAAAAATTTTTAATAATTATTTGTTTTAACTAAATAAGATGATTAATATCTTAAATAAATAATTAAGTAAAAAAATAAATTTAAAAATAAAATTTTATTTACTTAAATATAGTTCAACTTTTATATATTCCATTTCTTTATAAAAAAAAAACTTCTCTGTACTTATTACCAAAACAGAGCATTTTTATTTTAATTTCAGTCTCTATATATCATAGTTTCTATATAATAAAGATTCTATTATATATATAAACAACATTTACCTCAAAGCAAATTTGTTATTCATTTTACTAAAATTTTTCATAATTTAAGCATTAATTTTTTTTTGGAGGTTTAGAACCACTGTTGTAAATGATGATGACGATGCCTAGGGTGATGCCGGAGTAGGTGGCCTCTTAGCTTCAAATTTAATGGAGGAGGTCTTGTGTATGAACTAAGTAAGTGCGAGTCTGTGACTGCCCGACTGGGGCACTCGGGTGAGTGGCCGATTCACACGACTGCCGACAGCCGATAGGAACGAAGTTTAGCTATTTTTTTTTTTTTTTTTTTTGAGACTGCTTCTGCCTCTGCCTCTGCCCCTGCCTCTGTCTCTGTTGGCTGCGCAGGCCAAAGAAGGGAGGACGCCGCAAAGGATTCAATTAGGAAAACTTTGCAAAGACAAAGTGCGCACAATCAAAACAAATCAACACGTGGTTTTTCCTGACACATTCGGGCCTGGCTTGGCCTGGCCACAAGTCAGCAGAAGTAGAAGCAGCAGCAAGCAGCTCGGCTGATGTCAACGAGCAAAGGATGCCCGGAATGGATGCTGTCGTTGTTTCTGGCGCAGAAGCAGAAGATGAAACTTCAATTAACATTGCCTAAAGCCTTGCCAGACTGTCTTTTTTTTCTCTTTTTCAAAACAGTTTTTTTTTTACTATAATATCTAAAACTTTTTTTTAAACGTTCTTTATTTGAGTAAAAACGTCAAATCAGCTGTGTTTTTTTTAACTGTAAATTCTTGTTTCAGTGCTAAGAAATAAAACAAAGCTAAGGCAGTTGTTTATAGAATAAGTTACAGTTATTTTGTCTATATTTTATATAGTCACTTAATATCTGATAATCATGAAAGTTAAAGATAATTTCTAAATATTTAAAATTGTAAAAAAATTTAATTTTATAAAATATTTACAATAGTTGTAATATTTTTTAAAAACCAAAAAAAATGCAACTATCTGGTAAGGCTGAAAGCGATAAATGAGTGGAAAAGAAACAACAGAAAATGGGTTTGGCTATGGACAGATGTAAAGCGAGCGGGAGAGACAGAGAGCGAGCGAGATTGAGAGTAAGAAGAGAATAAATGTTTGACGCAAAGTCAAATCGGTTATATTACGTATACGCAGCGAAGGCATCGCATGGTCCATATGAGGGCGTGTTGCAGGCCTCTTTGACGCAGGCTGTTTGATAATGATTATGACGATGATGATGATGATGATGATAATGATGATGCCGAATCGAAAACCGACTCTGCAACCGAATCTCTCCTTTGACATTGACAGAGGCTGCCATTGCCTATGAGAGATATAGCAATAGAAAACTCTCTCACACACACAGACACACATATACATTGTAAATTTCGTAATCAACATCAGAGTCAGAGTTGCCGTTGCCTCCTCGGCTTCGGCCTGATGTCTGATGCGATGCGATGCTCTAACTCTGCCAGTGCCAGTGCCATAGCCACAGCCACAGCCATTGCCACTGACACTCTGGCACACTGGCACTGAGTTCCCCACTTTTGGGCTAACTGTTGTGCTTTGGGGTCCCGGGTTGGCAGTGCCATTTGGTTGCTCAACGCATTCACTCCGTCGAGCGCGCATTTCGCTAACGGTTCACACAATAAAACAAAACAGACAGCAAAAAAAAAAAAAAAAAAAACAGAAAAATATATTAAAATAATAAATAATAAAAAAAAAATTATATATACAAAAAAATATATAATAATAGTTAAAAGCGAAAAACCGAAATAATAAAAACAAACATAAAAACCAAAAGCAGTTCGCGTTAGACGGCAAATTGACAACTCTAATGACTCCGATAACTCCGATACTTGGCCATTAACTCTAGGTTATAGCCTAGAACTGACTTGCCCCACCCCTGCCCACAGAGCTTGACCAAACCAAAACCAAACCGAACCGAACGTAACGGAACGAACTGATCAACTAACAAACTGACCGACTGACCAACTGACGAACTGACGACAACAACCACGAACAACTCGAAAGTGTAGGCCAACCAAGTGAACGTAAGCAAATGTCTAACGACCAGCCTCCAATTGACCCCTAACACCGCTACCCCTCCCTTATTCCCTGCAACATTTCTGTTTAATTTTACACCAAAAAAAAAAAAAAAAAAACAAAAAATAAGAAGAAAAGAATACAAAGTACAAAAGAAGAAAGGAAATTTGAAAAATTACACAAAAAAAAAGAAAGTAACTAAAACAAATCCTTAAAGAAAAATATAGGAATTCATTTTTTGGGCGTGTGTGTGTGTGTGTGTCCGCTAGTGTTTGCGTGTAAGTGTGTATGTGTGTGTGTGTGTGTGATGCTGCGTCGTCGTTGTCGTCGTCGTCGTCGCTGTGCGTGTCTTTGAATTTTTTGGGTGTGGACTTGTGTTCATGTTTCAGTTTCAGTTTTATGTTGCTGGTTCCTTTTTTTCTACCACTCCCCCTGCCTGCCTTCCTGTCCTTACCCATTTTCTACTCCTATACGCACACACACACACACACACTAACAGTTTTCCTCTTCAGGCTTAAGTCATAGAAGCAAAATTTATTGTAATAGAATAATAGTCATTAAGAAAAAGTGCACCAACAAAAAAAAAAAAAGAAAGAAGAAAAGAAAACATTTTTTTTATGTTTTTTGTTTTTGTTTGAGTAAAGTGACAAAAATAACAGCAGAAAAACAAGTGAAATGAAAGCTTCAAACAACTTGCCAAGCAGCACATATCTCTCGTCTACTCTTTGAACACAAACCAACTCCCCACCCGCCTCCCGTTTTGTCCCATTAAGTTCCATGTCCCAATTCCAGGACTACCCTTCGACCCACATTTTAGTTAGTCAAGCAACGCCTAGATGTATGCAATGACTTTTCGTTTGTTTCGCCCACCCTTTCATTATTATAAAATTTTGCGCTAATTTGCCATAACAACAACAACAGCAGCAACAACAAAAACAATGGTGGCATCACTAAGAATGAAGGCCATTCAAATAACAACAACAACAAAAAGAAAAAAAAACACCATATACATATATACACACACACACATATATGTATATATATATATATGCCCGTTGAAAGATGTGATGAAAAGCAGCCTTGAGTTGGCTTTTGGCGCGTTTTCTTTCTTCTATTTAGTCTTTCGAATTGCATATTGCAAGTGGGACAACAACAGCAGCAACAACAGCAACAACAGCAACAACAGCAACAACAACATCAACTGCAACCTGAATTATTTACTTTTGCTTAAAGCGTAAACAGACCGAAACTAAAAAAAAAAAAAAAACACACAGAAGTTTATAATCAGTTTTTTTTTTGTTTTGCCAGAAAAAAAAAACAAAAAATAATTTGTTGTATAATGTAAAAGTGTATATAAATGATTTTGTGTGTGCCAAGTAATTAAAGGAAGTACCAAAAGGGTTGTTAATTAATTTAGGAAACAAAATGAGATTATGTCATCGAAAGCATCTCAGATCCTAACTTAGTAAAACATTTTATGGAAATTTTTTCTTTAAAGATTTCTATTTCTCTTATTCTATTTATAATATTTAGAAATTAGTATTGGAATTTTAAAATATCTTAGGAATATAATCAAGGATTGAATGAAAGGAATCAATAACTTTACTAATGAAACAAAATCAAAAGCATTCTAATAGTTAAAGACTATATAGGAAAGAGTATATCTTGAAAATGATTGAGATTGTTTTTATATAAAAAACTTTTATTGCATATATATATATATATATATAATGAAACTCTCAAATAAGCATATTTATATATATAGATGTTCCTTTTGTGCTTTGACTAAAAATTTATTAAAGTTATAATTTCAAATGCTTATCATTTGATTTTTGAAATTTTTATTTTTTTTTCATTGGACTCTTCAAATTAATTGATAAATTTTTTATATTTTTTTATACTTTGACATAAAAAATATATATAAATTCGATTGGTAATTAGAAAGCAAATATATAAGTTAATATAAAAAAGAAAAACTTTTAAGAACTATAAACAAAAAAAAAATTAATCTAAAAGTATTTAAAATAGGAAATTTCAATTACTTTATCAAAATTATCAAAGAAGTGCAAAATTTACTTAAGTTTAGCTACAAAATTTAAATACTTTTTAGGTTGTACACCTTTTGCGTTAACTTAATTGATGAAAAATGAATTGGATGGAAACGAAAGAAAAGAGGAAAAGGGAATTTTGGTAAATAAAAGCGTGAAAGAAGTCGAAAGTAAAGTTGTTTTCAGTCAAAAGAAAAGCAGATCGTAAACTTTTTGTTTCCACACAGACAGAAAAGGGATTCGTGCATGTTGTTACATTTGCATTTTCTTAATGGGTCCCCCCCTCTTCCCAGGGTGGAAAGGGAGGGTGGGGGAGGGGCATTGCATGTGCAACTATGTATTGTTAAGAAAAGTTTTGTAAAGTTATTGCAGCTGGGAAGTAAAAAAAGAACTCACTTAAAGTTTTTGACCAAATGAATTAAGTCAATGTAAATACTTGGCCAAGTTGGGCCAAAAAAAAAAAGGGCTTAAAGAACAGTTACCTACTACAGAATTCATATGCATTAGATTTAAGGTGATAGAGGTTCAAAGTTCATGTCAAATTAGACAAGAAAAAAGCCCATTTTGGGACATTTCTGGCATCTCCAACTCCTTTGACTTGGCCCATCCTTTTGCTAAACAAGCCTAACACCAATGATGACGATAAAGCACGAAAACAGGCAAAGAGCCAAAAGCCACCCAAATAAATAAATAAATAAATTGCATTTTTTTTTTTTGGCTTGGTGGTGGGGCGTGGTCCGAAAAAACAGAAAATATATATAAGGATAAGCACGTGGATGAGGGCTAAGGTTTGGCTTGCGGTAGAAAGTAAATAACTGTCAAAGACGAGTCCTGGCAAGGCGATGAACCCTTTTTTTTCTTCTTCTCTCGTTTCTCTTGTTTCTTGATTTTCTTCAGTTTTCATTTTGTCCCGTTTTGGAGGCGGCGGTGTCTTTGCTACACTGAAACAAAAAGAAAATGAACTTTAGTTATAGGAATTCTCTTGTGCAAATGAATTTCTAATATATATAACAATTTATTTTCCATCCTCTGTGTGTAGTTAAATCTAGAACTTGAAATGCCCAAACAAAAGTCATAAACAAAAGGCAAACAATAAACACAACAAAGTGGAAAAAAAAGAAGCAAAGGAAGGAGTGGGAGCGTTAGGGAAGTTCAGGAAAGGGAGGTACAAAGCGAGAATGTTATATACATATATATATATATGGTGTGTGTATATATATATATATCTCTCTGTGCCCATTCTATTCTTTTCGCTGATGATAATGCCATCATTGTTGTCCCCGCTTCCCCTCTCACATTGTAACATTTTCAATCAAAAGTTTAATACGCCGTGAATTCATTACACGTCCGATGAAACGACGAACTAGCCATAGTCCTAGCCAAAGAAAGACAAACATAGAAAAATGCTAGAATGGTAAAGAGAGAGAGAGAGAGAGAGAGAGAGCAGTTGTAGGTGTAGATAGATGGTGAGGACGTAAAGAAGAAAGGAGATTCCTGTTATTTGGTTTTTCATAAGATAAAATTTATTGCTGCCGTCATGTACAAAAAAGCAGTGAAACACATGTATACATATATATATATATACAAACAAACAAACAAACACATACACACACACACACACATATATATATATATATATGTATGTATATGTGTACATACACATAAACATTCACCATAGACAAGACAGACAAGAAGAAGACATTTTACGGCTGGCCTAACACATGTGAGTTAAGTTGAGTCGAGTTGAAAGAACATAGAGAAACTGAGGAGCAAAGAGAGAGAGAGGTATCAAATGAAGCGAGAGGGAACAAGTGTATAAGGGCAAGAGGCTCGTGACCTTCTCCGTCTTTGGCGGCCAACTGCATTTCGTTGTTGTTTGTTTCTATGCCTACAATCCGGCTAGGAAAAGTAATCACTCTTTTGTCCCCGACACATATATATACACACGTACACTTAAACACGCAGACATTGACATACTGACACACACACACACACACAGGCATACATGTCTCTTCTTATTGACAGCCTAGGCAGTTAAGTGGCAAAACACAGTTTAAGCCAAAGCCAGAACCAAAATGAGACGCAACGCAACGACCGACAAATTATAAGCCAAAGCTTCATACCCCGAAGTGAAACGAGACAAGTTGAAACCGATGTGAACTCCTCCGAACTTCTAGCAACTCAACTCCCTTTTACCCCTAACAGTCGACAACATGCTGACGTATGTAACACACACACACACACACATACACACACGCGATGGCAAAGGACTCTAGTCCCAAACCATTTATAAGCCTTAAGCTGCGATATTTGATGATGACAGAAGAAGATGAAGAAGAAACCGCACCCAAGCCTAAAGACATACATACATGCACATAAACATACATATAAACTTATATATATATATATATATATAAAACTAACAAAGAATAGCCCATATGTAATAATCATAATCATGATAATGACAAAGGAATGAGAGGATATACAAAACAATATAGGAGCATATTTTAAGAGCCACACCCTTAACACACACACACACACAGCATCTATACATACATCTGCTTGTGTATATATATATATATATATGTATTAGTTACAAATCCAATTCCAAATTTAAAACACATTTAAAACTCACCAGCTGCAGTTGACAATAAAATTAAAACTCAAACAGGCAGACAGGAGAAAGCATTTAAAAATCAAAGTGAAAAGTTCTTGAAAGCTGAGTGGTATATAAGTATACATATACATAGGTATATATACATATATGTATATACTGTATATATATACAAGCTCGTATTTGCGATTATGCGAGCCAATGCCACATTTAATTTATATATAAAAAAAAAGCAGGAGAAAGGTAGGAAAAATGTAAAAAAAAATGTTGACTTCAATTGAATTCAAGTGAAAAGGCAACTCGTTCGGAAGGCAACAACATAAACAACAAGAACAACGATAACAAGTGCCACCTGTGTGTGCATACCCACAGACACACATCTGCACATACACCGACACATACACACATATATATATATATATATGTATATGTATATATAAATGGGGCTTCTCCATTTGCTGCATTGCACTATGGATAAATTGAGTACATTTTGCACACTTAATTATTAAAAATATATATATAAAGGAATTTAATTTTTAATCAATAAAAAAAAAAAAAACAAATTATTATTATTATATTTTAAAGTACTTAAAAACCAATGGAAACTGTTGGCTCACTTGTTGATGGGCTGACAAACTCTTTGATTTGGTCTTTAGCCTTCATTTACTGCTCTGTTGCCTTGTTACTTTTGCTTATAAATAAATTTCTCTTAAATATTTTAGAGCTTTTTTAAGGCTAATCTAATTCCAACACCTTATGAAGAAAATATAACAAACTAAAAACTTTCGAGTTAAATGTGAGATTAGAAAATTTGTAAGGAATTGTGGCATTTGAAGTAAAATTTGAAAACAAAATTTTGTCAATTGAAGTTACAAAAAAGTTTCAGGGCAATCTCAAAGGGACTAAACTTTACAAAGTCCTTTTAAAGTGCAAACTTCTTAACAATATTCTTTTCATTTCTTCTTTTTTTTTAAATTACATTATATTTGGTTTTTATATATTTTCAAGATTTAAAGACATTTTGGCTTAGCAAATTGTTATTCAATCAAGCAGTTTCTATGTTCCATAACATTTTAAAAAACAGTATTGGGAAATGCTTAAAGAAATGTTAAACCCTGTTATTCTGTTATCAACTGTTAATATTTGACTTAGTTAGAAAGATTTTATCCATAGTCCATAGCGTATTTTTGTATTTTTGTGTGTGATTTTTATTTGATATTGCATTAGTTTGCATTTGTAGCATACTTTTTGGGGGCCAGAGATATACAAAATAAAAAAAAGTAAAACGTTGATTTATTCACTTTTCGCATGTGCTTTCGTTTCTATTCATGAATAAAATTCATATGAAAAAGTAAATTAAAATATGAATAGAGAGAACTCTAGAAATAGAAAATATTTATATATATACACATAACAATTAAGGAGTTAAAAGAGCAGAAAATGAAGCAAGAATTAAAAGCAAAAATTTATTAGTTTAAACAAAACTGAAAGATCAATGAGCATGAAGAAATTAAAGGACAGTAAACAACTATTAAAAGAGAGTGCTAAAAAAGGATTTAAGCAGAAAAGACAAAGGCCAGAGAACAAAAAGAAGCCGACTACCAAAAAAAATAAAATAAAAATAAACAAAAAGGGAAAGTGAATTCAATAGAAAGAGCAAGTACAGTACAAAAGATAGAATCTATATTATAAATAAAAAGCTAAAGCAAAGTACAAAATGGGAGCATAAAAATAAAGACTAAATGGGCCAAATAGAAAAGGAAATGACCAAAACAAAGTTGAGGTTGAGCTTAAGACTGAACTTTGGTCATATCCAACGTTTTATATTAATTAAATTGCTCCACTGTTCCGGTCGTAACAAATTAGTAACGGAAACGGAAAACGTCAACGACAACGACAACGACAACGACTGCTGTTGCTGCTCTTGTTGTTGTTGTTGCTGCTGGTGTTGATGCTGCTGTTGTTGCGGCTGCTGTTGCGCACGTGTATGTATGAATATATATGGTTGTGTGTGGTATAAGTGTGTGTGTGTGTGTATATATACATATTCTCTACATTAATTTACAACAACTGTGACTCTCTCTCTCTCTTTCTGTTTATTCTGCTTGCTTGTTCGCTTCATGGTTAAAATTAGCAATGCGCAACAACAAACATTACAATAACTCCTTAGGGGCGAGACGAGGTCGCGGATAGCAACAGCAACAGAACAGCCAAAAAGGAAAACTGTTCTTTGAACCCAATCCATCCACCAAAAAAAAAAATAACAAAAACAACAACACACAAATAATTTAAAATACAATAAGTACAACAACAAAAAACAACAACAATTAAATCATAAATGAAATGAAAGGCTGCTCAAACCATACTATACTAAGCCAACAACAACAACAACAGCAACATTAACAACAACTTAATTAAATTAAATTAAATTGAAAAAAAAACAACAAATACAAACGAAGGGCACACATACACACACATAAACCGCTAACGGAGGTCGCCGAGGCGAAGGAGGGGCATCAGCTGCGGGTAGAGGCATCTGCTGGCCAAAATGGTTGAATTAATGCGTCCAGCTGTGAAGCAGCTGAAAAAAAATTGCAAAAACAAAGTGAAACTGAAATGCAAAGCAAGCGACTGTCATCAAACGGATGTGGAGATCAGAAAAAGAAGATTGTGTAGTAAGGGAGCAACAATGTCATCAACAATAACAACAACAACAGCAGCAACACCAGCAGCAGTAGCAACAACAGCCGGCATCAATCTAGAGCAAAGGCAAATCATCATTCACAACAGCCACAACAATACGACAGCGACATCAACATCAACACCAACACCAACAACAACATTACCGACAACAGTGGCATCAGCAACAACAGCAATAACAAGAAAAACATCAACAACTGTTAGAAGAATAACAACAGCAACTACAACTACCACTGCCAGCAACATGAAAAAGACGAGCAACACAAAAGCAATCCCCCCATTATCCACATCATCGGGAAACCGACAACAGCTGCTTGTCTATTGCTTGTGCATTTTCCTTTTTGCGGTAACAGAGAATTTGCCAAAGGCTCATGGCCTACGCCTAACCAATGGTGGTAGCAGCCTTAGCAAAGCCTCATCCGCCAACAAGGAGCAACTGAATATCGGCCTTATCGCACCGCACACAAATTTTGGTAAACGTGAATACCTGCGCAGCATTAACAACGCTGTAACCGGACTCACTAAAACCCGCGGCGCCAAATTAACCTTCCTCAAGGACTATTCCTTCGAGCAGAAGAATATACACTTTGACATGATGTCGCTGACACCCAGTCCAACGGGTAAGTAAATGATTCATTCACATCTACTTAAGCGTCGAAATTTGTTTCTTCTTTCAGTACTGAATTAAAAAATTCCTTACATTTAAATGAATTCCCCCGACTACTATATACCCTATGCCAATTAAGGTATATTTTATTCAATAACAATGACGAATATCCATGAATATTCTTTGATTCTCCTTAAATTAAAGCTAAGATTTATGTCTCTAGTAAATCTTTTACCTCTTTAAGTCTCTTTGACTAAGACAAACATTAAATTTAATTTTAACATCGACTAATAGAATAGAATATATCAATTTGAATTGCTGATCAAGGCAATATATTATATATATATATATATAGAACATTGTGAGATGCCTTTTAATGTTTGGCAAAACTTAATATATTCCTTACGGGAGGGTATAAAAATAACTTGGGGCAATTCTCTTTGGTCGCTGCGGTAATGTCGGTAGTCTCGGTGTCTGTTCCGGTCTCGGTCTGGGTCTCTACCTCTGCCTCTGCCTTTGCGCTACCTTTACCTCAGTTGCGGTAGATGGTGGCAACAGCTTCAGTTGGATTTGGCGGCCCACCTATTGTGTGGTATCTCAGTATTGCAGGCAGCTGCCCAGGTAGGCATTTAATTGTGTGCAGATTTTTAATGAACATTCATTTTGAGCTACTTAAATGCTTAAGCGGTCATTTGGCCAAAGCATTCAAGAAACAGCAGCGGCGCCAACATTCATTACGTCTTCCCAACTCCTTTTTGAATATAAGTAAAAGAAACCATCACATTCTCTAACCAACCTTTTGCTCACAATATTAATGTGAATTGGGTGAAAGAGAACACCTGGCAATCTATGTTGTAATCCAGGACTTTACATTTTCTTTTTTTTTTTTTTTTTTTTTTGTGGATTATTCATTGCACCCTAGAAGTATGCAAAGAATAAGCAAACACCAAAAATGTATTCTTTCGCCTTTCTGCAGGACTATCAAAGTATCCTATAGCAATTGTAATTGTATACTTAATCAAGTGAAATCTTTTGGCTTCTTAGCACCAATATACGCATATGTTGCCTCAGGACTTAAGGACCTAGTTTTGGCAGAATTTTCAACTTTGCAAATTCTCTTACGTAGTCCAATTAGAGAGAATAGAAAAGGCTTTAATATGTCATATAAAATACATTATGGAATTGTTGCATATCATCTTCTTAAAGGCTTGTGAATAATAATTCACTGAAAACACTGCGTATACGTAATAAATTTTAAACCCATAAACAGCTTATATTTTACGTACTCTTTCTATTAGTTTCATTATCTATTTGTGTATTCCTTTGTATATACTGAAATTTGATCTCCTTTTAAGCTTAACACAAAATAATCCCCTACCCATACCTTCTCATCCTCCTCCTTACATATATACATTTGTGATAATATTTATGAAATACTCTAAAAGAGCTGTTAAAGCGATTTCTCTCGTCACTTTAATACATACATTATTCTAGAAAATTTTGATAAACTTGTTTTCAAAACACATCCACACACACAAACACACACACAAACACACTTTTACATATACATACATTGGCAACATTTCTTCTAAGGTATCTTTTATTGAGTTGGCCAAACTACAATAGATGAAAATTAAACTAGGAAAAGTTTTGCGTTTCTCATAATTTTAGACTATTTGATTTTGAAATTGGTTTGACTGAAAGAACAACAACAAACTGACTGAACTCTTGAAATGTGAACAAGTTTTGCAAATGAAATTTTGTGCAAATTGTATTACAAATCCGATTTGATGAATAGAATACACTCAATGTTTAAATAATGTTTGAATAAATATTTATACAAGAAAATTACAAATTGCATTCCATATGCAGGCAATCTGTTGCAGGTGCCAAATCTGTAAGGATTTAGGGGGGAGTGGCAACTCAAGAAGTGTCCTGAGATTGCATGTAGAAAAAGGTATATATATATATATATATATATATATATATTATATTATGAAATATAAGGTAAATGGTCAGGAAAAGCTTGAGGGAAATGTAAGGAAAATACCTGCCATAACAAACACGAAGACTGATTGCCATGACAAGCATTGACGATGACTCCTTCAGTTTTGCCACATTTTCTACATTTTTTTAGCTCTTTTTTTCTTTTTTTTTTTTGTTTGTTCACCCATTTGCTACTTCGCTCAGTCAGCTAGTCAGTCATGTGAATGAATGGTGAATGTTTTATGTGAATATGTCGACCATATTGAAATTTCATTTTACATTTCGCATTTTAGTATTCCAATTTCTTCTTCATGGTCTTGTTTCGTATGTGTGTTTTTTTTTTTTTTTTTATTCCACAATCTATTAAAGCAAGCAACACAAATTGTTGCTGTATAAATTGATAAAGTAAACACACACACACACACACACACACATATTCACACACATGCATACTGGCAGTGGCAGCGGGATTCGGTTGGCAGGGCAAACAAAACCGAAAACGAAATTTAGATGATGTTTAAATGTTTATTGTGGCATATCCTTGAAAGCAAGGGACTAGCACATATGTATATCCTCTACACACACACATACACACTCGTATATATACATATGTGCGTATGTATGTGTACGCAAATTACAAAACATAACAAATGTCTGTCTACTGATTGCCAAACCAAACTCAAACTCTCCTTCTCTCTTTCTGCCTCTTTTCCTCTCACTCTCTCCATCTCTGTCCCTGTCTATGTCCATGTGTGCCTCAGTTGGGAATTTATAATGGTTATAGTCGGGACAGCGTCAAACGACCCTCAAAATAGGGTATATCGAATTAGTTCACAGAGAGAGAGAGAAAGTGAGAGAAAGAGAGAGAGTTAAGAAAGAGACTGAGTGGCTCCACAATTATTATCTGAAGGCATGTATTTATATACGATATATATATATATATATATATACATTGGCATGAGTATGTGTAACGAATTTTGTTCATTTATTTGCATAATTCTTCAAAAAAAAAAAAAAAAAAAAATAAGAAAAATAAAGAAAAAGGAAAAACTCAAAGAATAAATATAAAAGGCTTCCATCGGTGGATAATTTTTCACTTTTCTTTTTTTTTTTTTGACTTATTATCATATATCGATTGGCATTATACAATTTGTATATGAACTTGCAATCAATGTATATACATCTAATTATATAACAAATTGAAAAATCATTCAAATTAGATCAAATTTCATATTTAGTAGCTATAAGATAGATAAATTAAAGGTTTAATTGATTAAAGGACAAAAAACAACAATAATTCACTTGCATAAATTACAAATAAGAATAGAATTTAGTTCAGTTTGAGATGCATATACATATCCTTTAGATTCTAGGATATATCTGCAGTCGTGCATGGATTTTAAACACAAATGGCAGATGGTGCAACTCTTGGGAACTCTTGGGAGTATTTCTCACACACAAGAGTGCCGAACAATAAGTACGCCTATATGTTTGCCTTGATTTGTGGTACTGCTTCTTCTCCTTTCCCCTACAACCCACTCTCTTACTAACATTGTGTCTCTTCGATAAACTTGGCTACATCCGGTGCAAGTCTGTTCCCCAGTTAGTTACTTTTGGTTTTGCCTTGATTGCCTTGTATCCATGACTGAGTTTGAGCTTGAATCGAGTTCCTTCTATTGTACCCAAATCAAATCTTGTTCCTCTTCATCTGTTTTCTCAACTTACTTCACTGACATCAACCAAAAAGTTTTCATTTGGTTCATTTGAAAAGAAATTGTATAATAATTGTATGGAAATTGAATAGAATTCGATTTTCTGCTCTCACATCTTTGGTATTGTCATTTTGTGTCTGGCTGGAAGCATTGTGTCATCGAAAATCGGAATTACGGAATACCATGGCCAAAACCAATACCAGTACCAATTTTAGTCCCTTAGCTAGGGTCGAGACTTGAGCTTGATCTTGGGGGAAATGGTTAAGTCAACAATGGTAACGGCAGCGACCTTATACCAAACAATTGACTTGTATGGATGAAAGAAAGGAACAATGATGGGAGCCACAAAGTAAATAGTTGAAAATCCATTTTACATGATGTTCACTTTTGGCCATTATCGTTTCAACAGAAATTCTAAAATTCCATTCAGTGTATGTATGTGTGTGTATGTATGTGTGTGGAGAAAGTAATTTAAGCCGAAGATAAAATTATATTACTTTAACACATTATCATTGGGCCTAGACAAAACAAACGATTCACTTGACCAGACCGTACCAAATCGAGCCAGACGAGGGTCAGAATTGGCCCGGCGCAGGGGAATGACATAAAAATGAAATTCTAAGGTCGTGCATGAATGTCTATGTGTATGTCCCTGCAAATGTGTTTGTATGTGTGTGTGAGTGCTTTCCCCTTTTTCTCTCCTTTGTCTAACCATAAACTTTGATGACCTGATTATCGAGTTTGGCTCATTTGTGGTGGCAAAAAGGAGGCGGGTCAGAATAAAGCCTTGGGACAACCATTCATACCATTCTCCTATCCATACACTTCCCAAAATAAAAAAAAAAAGGGTCAGCTAATCGAATTTGCTTTCAGCTAATATTTAGAACAAAAAACTAGATTAAACAAGTAGCATATTATATAGAAATACAAAAAGTGTAGCCAAACTAAACTTTCGGGCGTCAATTATAATACAGTGGCAGAATGATTGATTTAAACGTTAACGATCATGGATGATGGCACATAAACTCATTAACTAACACTAGCGTTTAACAGAGCATAAGCTTTTAACAGTTTAATGGTTTTTAACATGACACACCCAAACAGACAAACATACATACATAAAACAGAGGCTTAACATTAACATACAAACTAAAACGAGAACATTGTATGTACGCATATGCAATTACTTTTTCCTTTTTTCTCAGTGTACATCACATCATTGTACATATTGGCACTATCTACATCATTAACATTATTATGTTTTGCAGCTAATTTGCAATTATTACATAACTGAATAATTGCAAGAACAACAACAGCAAACAATATCAGATAATTGAGTGTCCTGTGCATTGAACCGAATATCATAAATTTACCATTTTCTTTATTTCTTTCTTTCATTGGCTCAGTCTACTGCTTGTGCCATTTTCATCTCTATCTCTTTCTTCTCCTTTTGTTTTCTTTGTCTCTTTGGTTTCGATTTCGTCTCGAAAACAATTTGCCATAAATTGAACTGCACTTTGTGTTTGCTGTTGTTGCTGCTTGTGGTTGTTGTTGCTGTTGTTGTACTGTTGCTATTGGCATACCTAATAATCAGAAAATAGATTGCACTATTATTATTATTATTATTATGGTTATTGGAATATCTACGTATATTGTGATTATTGGGCATGTCAATTGTTTTCTGATTACCGTCAATGGGCGTATACAAAATTTCTCATTTCGTTATCATTTACTTTTGCTTATTGATCTAAGTTTTCTTTAGCAGCCAATAAGAGATAAGAAGAACAAAAGTATATAAAGTTTACAATAGAAAAGGATATCTTTAAAACAGTTTATGTTTTTAATTTTACTTCGACTTTTCTATAAATCAAAAATTATATCATTTTAGCAAAGGTTTCGCTTTTGCTCTATACAAAAAAAAAAAACCAATATGAACAATCAAATTGATGATAAATTATCTAACGTTTATTTTATATAATTGCATTATAAATGTATAAAATTTTGACATGGCGTTTAAATTGCTTGATTATATATATATACATGTATAGAAAAAAAAAAGGCATTCAAAGCACGTAAAAAATGTTTAATGGAGCAACATAAATAATAAATTGGCAACAAACATGGCAAATGAAGAATATGTTAAAGCCAATATTTGTCCTCAAAATATAAATTTGAAATTTCATCAAAAATAAAATCATGACTTTAATTACTTAAATTAATTCTCAAATCAATGATATCCTTTATAAAGTCAGCCTTCAACAGGTTTTAGCCAAAAGGTGCTTTTATTTGATCTATGAATGAGTAATATGATATTTCCCAGCGGGTTACCTGCCACATTTAATAAATTCTGATGCCGCACACACGCACACACATACATACATATACATATATATATATAGATATATATATATTTCGAATTCATAACATATTTCATGTCTATCATAAATCTATCAGTCATTAAATCTATTTATTTAATGTGGCTTTTCGGCAGGCAATTGTTAAGCAATTGATTGATTGATTGTAATCTAAATGAAATGAAAACTATGTAAAATTCAAATAATAAAATGTGAAATATAATTGACAAAATCAATAACTGTTGAAACGTTAATTTACATGGGCAACATTTTGCTCACGACAATAGAAAGAGGAAGACGACCTAAAGGACTAGGCTTATATTGATGTCTCTATACCCTTTTCTTTTAATGGAATTGTTTGTGTGAAAAACTAATTCTGCTCTTTTTTGTCACATTTTATTTGCATAGCTTATAATTCCCTTAAAAATTCCAATTAATTAATGTAAAACTCTAATCGGTGGATAGTTTGTATGAAAACTTAAAGATATAGTCAAACGATCCTAAGCTTGGTACAGTCACTCAAATATGTACCAATCTAGTAAATTTTGAGTTAGTTGATATTGTTGTTAAAATAAACAAAGTTCTGATCTAAGACTCGCTTAGAAAATGATTGTTCCTTGAGCAGATATAGCTTTTAGTTGCCTGATAAGACATATAGACAACTTGCATCAAAAAACGTCTGTACACGAAACTGAATAACGATAGTTTTAAAAAATAAGGCAATATACAGACTATATCCAGTTGAAGTCATCTTGCTGATCCAATATATATGTATATAATTTATACAATTAAAAATGTTGCCTTTTCTGGGTTCCAAGATTCTGAGCACAACTAATGGACTCTTATTGTAAGGGTAGAAAAATATGGCTTAGCTGTGACGCATCTTAATAAATTTATAGAAAATAAAGAATTATAAAACAAAATTCACATAAATTATACAATTGTTATTATGTTTATTTATTAAAAGAAGACTTAAAAGCTAAACCAAATGAGCATCAAGTTAGCTAAAATGGCAAAAGAATAACAATCTACATTAATCATCATTCAAGATCCTCTTGGAATATTTAAAAGTGAAGAAAAGAGCACTTCTAAGTGCACTTGTCTACTCTATTCAGTGCTCTGTTTCATTAATGAACAAATTAAAGTGACTCAGAGTTAAGCTTTAAAAGGTATCTGTTTATTTTTTTGTATATTTCATATATAAATTATAAAGCTATTTGAATGAAACTAGGTACATAGGCAATTTATAAGTTTACGACTTACAAGTTCAAGAATTGATCAGTTTGGACTATTATAGGATATAGTGGATCGATCGGTGGAAGATAAACGATTCTTTGTTTTCTTTCTTCTTTGTTTCTTCATAAACTTTTGATTATTCGTTTTCTTATAAAGGATAATAAAATTTAAAATAAATATTACTTTAATGTAAATTTTTCCAATCAAATATATACCATTATATGCCTTTTTCTTCAAGTGTATAAATGAGCTAATGGCATAAATGCTAACCCAGGAACCCAAGTTAACCTTTTGATTACGTCACTGGCATTGTGGCTATCCAATAAATGATTGAATATCCTTGCAATCTTCTTCCTACACTTAATTCTTCTCCCCATCGTTGGACTTTGCTCTGCTAAATGATATTTTCTCTCCCTCCATGCAAGCATTCCTCTATATATAGTACATACATACATACATACATAGGACTGCTATACATCACTCTTTTGTGTTGGCTAAAGTCATTTTTCTTGTCAATTTATATATAGACAGAGACGCATGGAAAGGGTAGCAGAGAAAAAGTAAAAGAGAGAATAAAAGGGGAGAATAGGGACATCAGTCTTCCTACAATTACAGACAGGTGTGCGTCTAATCTTTTTCTTTTTCATACTCACAGCTGCTGCCCACATCCTATTATTATTAGCCATTGTAAGCGTGATTATCCTGCAGGCTGCAGCCAATGCTTAATGATCATTATCATCATGGTCATCATCGACGTTGTTAACCTTGTTTACACTTTGTCTACATGGCGGCATTACAAACACCTGATTTACCCCCTATACCTCACCTTTGCTCCCATAACCTTAAATTCAACCTCAGTTCGGATAGGAGCAGCAGCCACAACACACACACACACACACACACACACACACACACATACATACATATACAGTTCCACCCATTGGCAACTGGCAACTGGCAGCTGCCTGCTTGACCCGGCCGGAATATCCATCGAGTAACTGGCCAACACCCGACACCAGCAACAACAACAACAACGACAACAACCATCAATGTGCACATTAATAGGCTAGTGAAGCATGTTCTTCTCGTTAAATGCAGGTGCCAAGACTAGGCAAAAGGTGTGAGAGGAATCGAGTGATGAGTGTTGAGTGCTGTGGGGCAGGGCCAAATGATTTGCCTTCAATGCTTCCGCTTCAATCCATTGCCAATTCGAAATCATGTTAATACCAAATGCATCTAAATGGTGAATTAGCCAATAAGTTGCGGTTGAAATTGAATTGCAGATGATGTTGAATGTGGCTGTAAACGGAAGTTCCACCTCCTGCTCAATGATATATATATCTATGAAAATTCAATGAACCGGGAAATAACCTCATCCTGCTCAATCATTACTAGACCAAAAAATGAAGAAAAGACAAAGTAAATGTGGAGCAAATGTCCGGGCAAAAGTGCAAATGGCAATCCATTGTAAGGCAAAAGAACAAAAGACAAATGAAAATGAATGGCCAAGAAAATGCACAAAGAAAACAAACACACCCACTACATACCAGATATATGTATATATATATATATATATACACACACACACACATACATACATATATATGCATAAATACTTTGTACTTAAAGCCACGGCCCATTTTAATTGACGCCCAAGGATAAAGAGGCAGCAACCAGTCGTCATCATCACAGTCAAGGCAACAGAGCCCTTTGGCCATAACCAGAAAAAGAAAAAAAACAACAAGAAGAAAAATATTTTAAAACCAAATTGAAAGTATCGACTTGGCCATACCCTGTATCAAGTGGAAGTACATTACGAAAGCTCAATCCTTGTGGCTAACAGAAAGCTAATACTAGATATAAAAAGGCAAAAATTTTAGTTTTTCTTTTTTAATGTGATTTTCATACAAAATGCATATACCCTTTAATCCATATAAAGCCAAGGATATAAAATATCTGGCAGGCAAAAAAAAAAAAAGGAAAAAAAAAAAATGAAGGGACTTAAAAAAAACCGAAAGCAAACTTTTGAACTTGCTCGGCCCTTTGAATGGCCTGTGGTTTTTTCAAACTAAAGCTGCCTCTGGCTTTGTGGCATTTTGCATAACTATACTGGCTACTTGCCACCCCAAAAATGACCATATGAACATTGGACTTTGTGTGGCCACTAATGATGCAGTCACTTGCAGTCACCATTATCCAACTAAGAGAGAGAGAAAGACCAACCTTTGCGGTTGGCAAGAGACTAAAAGCCTGGACCAGGCAATTGCATCAACATGTTGCGGCTTGCGGTAGTTAATATGAATTCATTAATTCATTGCAACATATATACTCTACAATATAATGCTATGCTAAACTATATATACATATATATTTATATATAGGATGACAAGTGGGTGTTAGAACATTTGTCACTACTCAACACTTCCAACTGATGACAATAAGGAAAATTATCGGATTCACTCTGTGAAATTTGACCAAGTGAAAGTGGAGCAAGTTTTTTTCTTTTTCTCCTACCCCATTTCTTTATCATCATCATCTCTTTTCTCCTCTTCAGTCTTGGGCAATCCTTCCTTATCGTATAACTTGGCGTGTCAACAACTTGTAGAGAAACTCGATGTGGCACCGCTGCCGCCTTGTGATGGCTCTGTGACGTGTTCATGTCCTTGTTAAAAGGCATCAGGATGCGGGCACACGAACATGTAAGAGTACATGAACGGGCAACTTCTTGTATTGCCTTTCCTCAAATGAATCACTTTTAATTTGACGCTAACAACATCAACAACAGCAACAGCAACAACAACAAATTAATCTACAACAAGAATTCCAATACTTAGCAAGTTGGCCAAAAACAAAATACCCTTGACCTGGACTCCAAGTTTTACTATGCTTTTTTTTTTTTTTTTGCCCTATCCCCATTTTTTCCAGCGAACTTTTCAAGAATGTACAATATAAAGGATTAAATTGAGGAAATAGATGTCACCTAATCCCAAAGGTTTTCGTTAATGCTGTCAATTGAGTGATTTTAAGGTTATTTTCCTTGAGTTGGATTCAGATTGGCTTTATTTTTTTTTCGTTTTTTAAAAGAATTTAAAGAATTTGAAATTTACCTTTTAAAGAGAAGCCATTTACAAACAAGATTAAGTTGAACATTTAAGCCAAGTTTTTCAGTTAGCAAAATGCCAGAAGGTTAATTATATTCTAAGCCAATCTATTTCTTTTGATTAATAGATAAAATAGTATTGTAAAAGAGAGAAATAATGATATTACCAATTTAATATAATTTGTTATTAATGAACTTTTGTTTTCAAATTGAAAACTTTGATCATCTTCTAGATAAGAAAAGTCCTTTTAAAATGGTATATTACTTTTTTATGTTATTTCTTACGATATTTGAAATATTTTATATATAATTTTATTTAATTTTAAACTAATAATAGCTTAAATATTTCATATATATATCTATTTTATATATACACTATATAAGCATATCGAGTCAAGAGGATAAGTTCCATTTTGAAGGTTTTCTTTTTAACCTCTTTCTACCTCTAGATACGTACATATAAACATATATACTTATATATATACATCAATTACCTATAATGAGCCTTAATTTCTATATATATATATATATATATATATGTATTTGTTGATGAATATTCAATTAATATTGTTTAGCTATATATAAATAGAATAATACTATTAAATATTCTTAGCTCATTTTCGCTGCTCTTTCACACAATTTTATTATTCCAAGTTGGAGAGAGTCCCTTGACAACAATTGTAATATGATAGGATGATTTGTCTGTTGAATGCCCCACATGTGTATTTAAATCAAGTATGAAATCTGGGAATAACATCATTATATAGGCTAATGTTAGATGAGCTGCTTCACGACAATTTCATTTAACAATAAGCTTACAGAAGCAATCGATATAAATGAAATGAAACGAAATGAAATCAATTTGTATGAAATTTTCAATAATAAATAAAGATAATAATGTAAATAGGCTTATTCCATAGTAACCAAAATTTTATAGATATCATTACCAAAAAAAAAGAAAAAAAAAAAGTGATTATGGTTGGACTTTTTCTTGCTCTCCTTAGTATCATAATCTCTTTCACTTTAGCTCTTCCTGTATCTGCTACAGAAGCGATTAAGTTAGCTAAAGGAAAATCTTTGATGGCTGCAAAAAAATCTAAGAATCTGTTAAGTTTACTATAGACACACACACACACATACACGCACATAGTTCCGCTCTATATCTAAGTGCATATGCATATATGTATGTGTGTGTGTGTTAAATCTTTCACGTGTAAAACTCATCTGACAAAAGCATAAAAAACCAAAAAAAATCATCTTAGCAACACTTTGATATTCGATAAGATGCCACGCTACAACACCCCAAAAATTTATCCCCCAGTTGAAGATGCAGACGTGAAACGTTACCAAAAATAAAATCATCTCATTCCACCACCCTCATACATATACCCTATATCCGCACATCCGCATCCGCATTGCTAACACACACACACACACACATACACATACACACACCCATTTCTCCAAGCTTCAAGCTTCTTGTCATTGTCGTCATGTGTGACGTCAAGTTATAAAATATGCGCCAAGATTCCCGTTATCCGTTTCCCATTCCCCATTCCCCATGTTGTTGAGGTCCTTCACTTTTAGTTTAGTTTGGTTTTTGTTTTTGGATGCTAGACCAGCCACGCCCAATTTTCATTTGCTTGCTTTCTCTCTCTCTCTCTTTCTATCTCTCTGTTTCTCTTTCTCTATACAACTATGTTTTTGGTTTTCCAACTTGATTTTTGGGCTTAATCTTAGTCTTAGTCTGTGGCTCGATTAAATCGGCTGGAATTAGTATTCGGACTAATGTTTAATTGTGTGAAACAGAACAAGCCCATTGAATTATCGATAAACTTAGCCAAAAAGAGAAGTACGGAGAGAGAGAGAGAGAGAGAGAGAGAAAGAGACAAACTTTGGACATTGTAGATGCGGGTACAAACCCCTCCCGTTTAATCAAACCCGTACTTCTATTCTATATGTATCAAATATCGTATTCAAGGTATTTTTGCATTATCAAAATGGTGGGAGAAAAAAAAGGACATAGACACACACACACACACACACACACACATACACATAGACAAAATAAAAAGGGGGGACTAAAACAAAACAAAAACCAATCGTAATTGTATTTTATGCCACTAACATACAACGGCACGTTCCATATATAGTATACAGCACGTATAAATATATACATACATATATATATATGTATGTATGTATGTATGTATAGAATTGCATGTACATAGATATCTAGTAAATGGAACAGTGGACATCCATTTAAAGGCAATGCCAGAATCATAAGTTCTACTTCAGTTGTCCATTTTAGTTAGTCTCTACTGTATACATACATACATACATGTGCATATATACTGGCTGGCTTTTATTTTTGTAGAGATACATTTGTCGGCAGACACAATGGTTCCTCTTCTATATAGATTTATGGAACTTTGTAAATGTAAAAATATAAGTATGTGTATGTATGTATGTACATACATACATACATACTTACATATTGAAACTGTGGCAATGGTGGAAAGAGAGAGCGGACGGAGGAGTAGAAGAAATGCTGGCCATAGCTGTCGGCGCTATTTCCACTTGCCTGCGTTAAGCGTAATGCAAAAAGTTTGCCAAAGGATGGTAAGTAAAAGAATGATGAGAAAGTAGCAAAAAACACACGTGGCCATCTGCCGACAAAAGCACTTTGGGTAGCATCCTTCTTTCCAATGCTCCTCACCGCCTGCTGCATTGTTGCCAACTTGTGATAACTTGCGATAAAAATGAAGGCAATTGAATGATGCTTAAATGAAATTAATGGATGTTATAATAAGTTGACAGACTTTTACCAACCAGCCAAAGGCAAACGCAAAGGCAAAGGCAAAAGGAGAAGCAAAAGTGAAGTGAATGGGTTGCCGCTGCCATCGTCAGTTTTTGCTTCTGCTGCTGCTGCTCCAGCTTCTTTACTTTGTTGTTTTCTTACGCTGTTGTTGCCTGTCAAGTGTCGCGGCATGTCGACGACGACGTCGACGACGATGATGATGAGACGACGAATACGAATAGCAGCAGACTCAAAACCAAAGACACAGCTGACAGCATGACTATGACAGCAGAGCAACGGCAGCAACAACAACAATAAACAGAGAGGCCCTCCCTGTGCTCACTCTCTTTCTGTCTGTTCCACTCACTAATTCTCCCATATACACTCTTTCCTGGGTCTCTGGCAGTCAAATTGAGGCAGTACTGTGTGTCAAAATTCAATTTGCATTCATTTTGTGCGTACACACACAAACACACACACACAGCTATAGAGAAAAAGGAATTCTTGAGGTAAATGGTTGATTACACTGAACAAAAAGCAATCGATAAGAGAATACAAGTAACAAACAAATAGAATTAAAAATTCCAATTTGAACAAATGATTTCTAGAAAATTTGTATATATAAAGCTCAAATTAAGTCTATTTATCAGTTAATCAAGTTATTAACTTTAAGTAAACTCAATATTATTGCCTCTATATATTAATATTATTAGTTATTTTTTTATTATTATTGAGTTAGTAGTATTATTTTGTAGAAAATCAATTGGTTTATTTAGTTTATCTATGCATTAAATGAACGAAATTTGTTTTCAGTGTAAATGAATAATCCCCAACTCTATCTTTTCCTTTAACCCTCCCCTGTGGCTGTCTATTTCATGCTCGCTCTCTTGCAATCAACGCAATTTTTGACTACTTTGGCTACCACTTCCGGTTCTGCTTTGTTCTGTTCTATACGGTTCGGATAGGTTCTACCAATGACTTGTTCGACAGAGAAAGGCAAAGAGAATAAGAGTGACAGATAGAGAAAGAGAGAGAGAGAGAGAGAAAAGAGGAGTAGAGATTGAACAGAAAGAAGGCGGTTTTGCTATTCACATCAAACGGTAGCTGAGCTTGTTGTTGTGTTGAGTAGCAACCCGTCGTATACTTGATGAATTTTGTCGGTTGGGAATGGGAATGGGAATGGGAAAGGGAATGAGGTCCATCCACATCCACAGCCACAACCAGATTCACATCTACACGCAAACCGTTGTTGCGTAAAACATTATGAGTTACGGATTTTTGGGCGTTGGTTAATCTAGAAAGCGAACAAAATGTGATTATATTAAAAGCTGTTAGCTGGCACAAGGAGTTAACGTTTGTAGATTGTTAAAATTGAAGTTGGCCCACTCATGATAGGATGCAATAGAATGCCATGAAACGTACACAAGTTGTCGTGAAGGCGTCAACAAGGCTTTCGAAATGCAATTAAAAAGTGTTTAATTGCATATAATTAAAATTGTAATGGACAGTAGCAAAGTGTTGACTGTTGGCAAGCAAGAAATCAAATGTTTAAATGAATTTTACGCAGCTGCAAATTAAATTCTTGTCGATTGTAAAAATATTTTCAATGGCCTACAATAAAGGGTGGCATAATTTTATTAAGTGATTTTCCATCAATAATAAAAAAAAAAAAAAACCCAAATATATATGCAAACACTGGCACAGAGAGGGAGAGAGAGGGAGTGAGACGAGGACTTAGGGGGCAAGTCACTGTCTGTCATCATCCATCATTCTGGGCGCTATTCGATATGATCGGGGTC
This sequence comes from Drosophila neocordata, assembly GCA_018903615.1. NCBI lineage: Eukaryota > Metazoa > Arthropoda > Insecta > Diptera > Drosophilidae > Drosophila > Drosophila neocordata. The sequence continues at coordinate 813,437 of JAEIGI010000011.1, forward strand.
TATCTAGAGCCCATCAGTGCCCTTCTTCTAGTATCTCTCAATCTCGCTCGCTTTTGCTCTCTGTGTAAAGTTCCTTGGTAATGGTAATTGAATGCATGCTCTATTTGGGTGTAGGGAGTTGGGAGGGGGAATTTGAGTGGTGGTGATGGTAGAGTAGATTGTAGTAGAAGAAATTAGCAGCTGTCCCTCTCATCTACTCATCAGCCATAGAATGCAAAGAGCAAAAGTAAAGTGATGAAAAAGTTAATTAAACTTTTTGATGAGATTTCAGAATTTCCAGAGACAGAACATTGACAGACGACAGATGACAGATGACAGCCAACAGACAACAACAAGCTTAACTATGGTCCATATACAAGTGCCGCAATTCTTGTACCTATTCACCATTTTGGCCAAAAAACTTTGACATATCTTGGACTGCCTGCCGTCTATCTGACATGCCTTTCCCTTTTCCTTCTGTATCTATATATCTATATAGGTATATAATATATATATTTATATATATGTATAGGTATCTATCTTGATTTCATGTTGGCTTTGTATTTGCTCAAGTGTCGGGCTCTTTAAACTTTTGACATGTCATTCTGTTCAATGATATCGCCTCTCTAAATCATTTGGCCAAAAGCCACTTGAGAATTTTTATACCAAATAATTTTCATTTATCATTGTTTTAGTGTTAACTTAAATTCCCACACATATTTCACATTTTATCGATAATGCTGTGAGAAAGGAGCTCTAAAAATTAATGCCCCAGAGGCTACCATAAAAGAAAATGAGGCTGAATTCTTTCAACAACATCCAACTCGCACCGCAACACCTTCTAAGTAGGTCAATTAGCGGTTAGGCCTTTGTGGTTGTGGTTCCCCTGATGCCCACCTTCGTATACACAAACACACAGACACACACACACACTCACGCCTCCACATACAGACACAAATACACGAGCTGTAAAATAAAAGCTGACGCCAGGGCTCCAAATCTCTGTCTACCCTCTCCACATAGGAGCGACACTTGGTAACCTAATAAAATGCCTAACACCTAACCCAATTCGCTGCCATAGTCAGATGGTGGCTAATCTGTAATTAATTGGTATACATCTGTATACAAGACACGCACGCAAATAGGTTTTAGGATAAGGGATAAGGGTAAAAGCAGGGCGTGGTTTAGTTAGGATAGCAGGTCAAACAAAGATTAGCGTAACCAAAGCAACTGGACTAATCATGCAAATAAACACACATACACACAGACAATTAGAAAGAAAGTCAAAAGATCAAACCTAATGTATATAGATATTTTTCTCAGTGTATCATACATTGTACACACAATGTGCCATATGGTAGTAAAAATTTTCCATTTTGGTGTCCTTCTATTGCAGCCATTCTCAGTACGCTATGCAAGGAATTCCTACGCGTAAATGTGTCGGCCATTCTGTATATGATGAATAACGAACAATTTGGCCATAGTACAGCTTCGGCACAGTATTTTTTACAGTTGGCCGGTTATTTGGGCATACCAGTGATCTCTTGGAATGCGGACAATTCAGGCTTGGAGCGACGTGCCTCACAATCGACACTACAATTACAATTGGCACCAAGTATCGAGCATCAGAGTGCGGCCATGTTGAGCATATTGGAGCGTTACAAGTGGCATCAGTTTTCAGTGGTTACGTCACAAATAGCCGGACACGATGATTTCGTACAGGCGGTGCGTGAACGTGTGGCCGAAATGCAAGAGCATTTCAAATTCACAATACTCAATTCGATAGTCGTGACACGTACCAGTGATCTCATGGAGCTAGTAAATAGCGAGGCACGGGTTATGCTTCTCTATGCCACACAGGCGGAAGCCATTACCATTCTAAGGGCAGCCGAGGAGATGAAATTAACTGGCGAGAATTATGTATGGGTTGTGAGTCAATCGGTTATCGAGAAAAAAGATGCCCATTCACAGTTTCCTGTGGGAATGCTTGGGGTTCACTTCGATACCTCCAGTGCGGCGCTTATGAATGAGATTTCCAATGCAATCAAGATCTATAGCTATGGTGTTGAAGCCTATTTAACAGATCCGGCCAATAAGGATCGTCGTTTAACTACACAATCTCTATCCTGTGAGGATGAAGGACGTGGTCGTTGGGATAATGGTGAAATGTAAGTAAATTTTTATAAATTAATGTCTTGCAGGAGTGTAATCCTTTTTGATCATGATTCATTAGTTTCTTCAAATATTTGCGCAACGTATCGATTGAGGGTGATCTGAATAAGCCAAACATTGAGTTTACTGCCGATGGTGATTTACGATCCGCCGAATTAAAGATTATGAATCTACGTCCCAGTGCCAATAATAAGAATCTAGTATGGGAGGAGGTAAGTATGAAGGAAATGTTTGCATGTCCACCAATATTTTCCACCTATATTTTAGCATTTAAATGGCACATGCTCACCTGGTCTCTCCCCTGCTCTTTCTCTTTCTTGCTCTTGCTCTTGCTCCTGCTCTTGCCCAACTAAATGCACATCCACCTTATTATCTACTTAACGTTTTGTTAATACGCTTACCACTTATCCACTTACCACTTAACCACTTAACAAATCACCCATATTATCACACACCGTCACATCCAAATCTCCTGCTGATGGTTAATCTTGATGGACGCAGATTGGCGTTTGGAAATCATGGGAGACACAAAAATTGGATATACGTGATATTGCTTGGCCAGGTAACTCACACGCTCCGCCCCAGGGTGTGCCCGAGAAATTCCATTTAAAGATAACATTCCTCGAGGAGGCACCCTATATCAATCTGTCACCCGCCGATCCAGTGAGTGGCAAATGCCTGATGGATCGCGGTGTACTGTGCCGTGTGGCGGCCGATCATGAAATGGCCGCCGATATAGATGTCGGCCAGGCACACCGTAACGAGTCTTTCTATCAGTGCTGCAGCGGCTTTTGCATCGATTTGCTTGAAAAATTTGCCGAAGAGCTTGGCTTCACCTACGAACTGGTGCGGGTTGAAGATGGTAAATGGGGTACACTTGAGAATGGTAAATGGAATGGTCTGATTGCCGATTTGGTTAACCGTAAAACGGACATGGTTCTCACATCGCTTATGATCAATACCGAACGCGAGGCGGTTGTTGATTTTAGTGAGCCATTCATGGAGACGGGCATAGCGATTGTGGTGGCCAAACGGACGGGCATTATATCGCCGACAGCCTTTCTGGAGCCCTTTGATACTGCCTCATGGATGCTGGTAAGTGAGAAAATCAATTACTATCTTCCATAATCCCCCAATACCGAACGAATGGGGTCAATGAAAGGGGTAAGTCTTTAATTCTACTATCTTTGCTTTCTCTGTCTCTCTCTCTCTCTCTCTGTCCTGCTCTCCTGTTGTCCCGCTTTGCTCCATATCCTGCTACTCCTGCCATGGACAATTATGTAGGTGGGTATTGTGGCCATTCAGGCAGCCACATTTATGATATTCCTGTTCGAGTGGCTCTCACCCAGTGGCTATGACATGAAATTGTATCTACAAAACACAAATGTCACCCCATATCGATTCTCGCTCTTCCGCACCTATTGGCTGGTTTGGGCGGTACTATTCCAAGCGGCAGTACATGTGGATTCACCACGCGGTTTCACCTCACGTTTCATGACCAATGTCTGGGCCCTATTCGCTGTAGTCTTTCTGGCCATATACACTGCCAACTTGGCCGCCTTCATGATAACCAGGTGAGTAGCAATGGTTCTTAAGGCATTTGCCTTTCAGAAACTTTCAGCATCTACAATACTTGGACATGGACTCATTTACATTCCGCGCACACACTCCATCCACAGAGAGGAATTCCATGAGTTCAGTGGACTGAATGATAGTCGTTTGGTGCATCCCTATTCCCACAAGCCCTCATTTAAATTCGGCACCATACCATATAGCCACACGGATTCCACCATCCATAAATATTTTAAGGACATGCACTACTACATGAAACAGTAAGTACCGTCAACAATTTACATAAATACATATAGTATATATGTATATGTATATAAAAAAATATACAAAATTATTTTAAACATGGCTATAACCATAACTAGAAGGCCAGGCAAGTCAAAAACAAGTTGTTTTTTTTTTTTTTGTATACAAGCACAGTCGAGATGGCTCTCATGGCGTTCGTTTCAAGATCTTTTCCCATTTACAATTTAGTAAAATAAATTATGTATTAGATATATAGATTTTTGAAGAACTAGTTCTTCTAATCATTAGATGAACAAAACTTATTTGAAAAAATGTACTAACTCAATTTAATTTTGGGTTTATGATAATGCAATGCTGTCAGTTTTTCAATATTTAACTTAGTTCATATTTAAGGATAATCTCCAAGGATTTAGTATTAAAGATTTATAAAAACACCTAATTAAAATGTTGCCTATCTCTAATATTTCATTTTCAGAGTTTACTTTGATTGAAAAACCAACTTTATAATAGTCTTTATCCTGTATATTCATATTGGATATATACCTTTTATTTTTTTTTTAATAATTTTCTTTGTAAAATAAGCTAAAAAAACATAATTTCATTATTTTAATTAAAATATTTAAAATTTGTTGCTAAACTTTCTCTAAATGAAGCCCTAAATTATGTAATTTTGGCTTCAATGCACAAAATTGCAAACAAACAAAATTTTTCATCTGAAAATATTTTCGTTAGAATTTCAATTAGGTGGCAAGCTTGGTTATGCTTGCTTACAGTTGCTCAAAGACTTTAGTAAAATTAAAAAATTAAATATGAATATCTAAAATTTCTGCATTTTGCTGAACACAATGCTTTACAAAAATAAACAAAGTTTATTTTGAAATAAATATTATTTACCATAAACTCAAAGTTTAGGCAAATATTAGATTGAGATTGTTGTGTGACATTTGAAACCAGTTTGAAATCGAAGCGAAGAGGTTTCGGGTTGCCATTCGTCTATGAAGATTTCCAGTGACTAAATCAAAACACAAACTAAGTAATTGTTTGAAATAATTAAACATAAGTTTATATTTTGTTTTGCCATCAATAGATATAATAAGACTAGTGTGGCTGATGGTGTGGCTGCTGTACTTAATGGTAATTTGGATTCATTTATCTATGATGGCACTGTACTGGATTATCTGGTGGCCCAAGATGAGGACTGTCGTCTAATGACCGTTGGTAGTTGGTATGCCATGACAGGTATGCAAATTTCTTGATATATTTAATAAAATTCTGTTCCATGGGTAGGTTTTAAGTTCCCTTTGAGTTCACCTATCCTCTCTCTCTTCTTCAATATAGGTTATGGACTCGCTTTTAGTCGCAATTCTAAATATGTGCAAATGTTTAACAAGCGTCTACTTGAATTTCGCGCCAATGGTGACCTGGAACGTTTGCGTCGCTATTGGATGACTGGTACTTGTCGTCCTGGCAAGCAGGAGCATAAATCATCCGATCCACTGGCACTTGAACAATTCTTGTCCGCCTTCTTGCTATTGATGGCTGGCATCCTGCTGGCCGCATTGCTTCTACTGCTTGAGCATGTGTACTTTAAGTATATACGGAAACGTTTGGCCAAGAAAGATGGTGGCCATTGTTGTGCCCTAATCTCACTATCCATGGGCAAGTCTCTCACCTTTCGTGGTGCTGTATATGAGGCCACTGAGATACTTAAGAAACATCGCTGTAATGATCCAATTTGCGATACGCATTTGTGGAAGGTGAAACATGAGCTGGACATGTCTAGATTAAGGGTACGCCAGCTGGAAAAGGTAATGGATAAGCATGGCCTTAAGGCACCGCAATTGAGGTAAGAATCAATATAACAAATTGTAAATGATTTAAACGTTTAAATTTGTCTTGCCTTTCCTTATTTTGATCGTTCATACAGATTGGCCTCATCCTCCGACTTGCTGAATCATCATCATCTTAAGGAGAGGCCACCATTGTTGGGGAATCTTAGTTTGGCTGCCAGTGCTCAAGATCTATACAGGTGGTAAGTTTTCTATATACGCATGAGTAGCACTCCTGCACTTGTCCAATTACTCTTGCACTACTATGTACTACACCTCCAACCCTCTGTCCATCCAAAGCATTTTACCCTCTAGTATTGCTGCACGTCAACTAGTTATACAACTTGTTAATCCATCTAAATGCAACTTTAAAACATTTTTATTACATATATCCTTTCTGCATCCTTCCTTCTCTTGTATTTTGTGTGCGGCTGTGTGTGTGTGTATATCTAAATTTCAATCTGTTCGCCTGCTCATCTGTCAGCAACTCAGTCATCAGCTACCCACAACTCATACCAATTGGTTGTCCTCTTTGGTCGTAATTAAATTAAGCAATTGCTTAGGATAACATTTCAGTGTTCAGCATTTTGTGTTCTTTCCGCCACATCGGTTTGGTCTTGGGACGCGTTTGGCCACATAATGATGCTTCGCAGATGCTCCCCGCATCTTGGCTTGCCCCCCTTTAGCGTTTGCCACCATCATTGGCTACTGCTCTAATATAAATATATGGAAATGACTTTATTAAATTACTTTATCTTGGTTCCTGATTTGAAGCGGACTGTGGATATAGACACAGATACCAACACAGAAAGCGAGAGACAGAGAAAAAACAGAGAGTGAAAAAGAGAGAGAGAGAGAGAGAGTGAGTAACAGGGAGAGGGATTAAAAGACAGGCACATTCTATCTGTCCCAGAACCGGTGCCTGTCCCTGTCTCTGTCCTTTGTCCCTGCCCCTGTTTCTATCCTTGTGTCCTGGGCTGTTTTGTCCTTGTTCCTGGTTATAGTCCGTAGTTATAGCACAATTTCCGACAGTTCCTGTTGTCATTCATTTGGTTAGTATGCCTGGCATCAGGCGTACAACAGACAAATGTTAGGGAGGGTAAGGTGTATGGCTGATGGTTATATGGGTGTGTGTGTGTGTGGGGGTGTGTGAATGTTATGGGCGTAATGGGTTGGTGGGTGTCCATTTGCATATCATTCACAATTGGCTGAATTGCCCTAGGTTGAAATGTGTGGATATGGGGAGTAAACGTTTTACGAGTAGAGTAAAGTAACCAAATTTACCTCAGGGCATCGTTTAAACGTATCAACACGAATATATGTATATATATACATATATATATATATATACGTATATATAATGTGTAGTTATCCCCATATTAGATGCAATTGCATATATAATAGAGAGAGAACATATCATTATCATTATTATATAGCCATGCGACTTGTATTATATAGTAAGTAACTATGTGTGTTAGTTAGTCAATAATTCTCTTGTCAATAGTCGTTCAATTTCTACTCTAATTAAAATCTTCAATTCGAAAATGTTTCACAAGGGATATTTATTGAAATAAGGAGGAGCAAATGGATTCCATTTAAATCTTTGGATTTTATATTAAGATTCAATATTAAATGATTTGTTAAAGTTAATTTGATTGAATAATATTTATGAGATTTTTAAATATTAAATATTGTTTCCATTTAAGTAATTTCTTAGTTTTAAAAGTTTTTCTAGGTCAGAATTTTTTTACTTTTTGTTTTTAGCATTTTCTAGTTTTTTTGTATATTGTTTCCCCACTTTCTAACTTTTTTTTATTTTTGCAATATTTTTTAAAATATTGTGCTTTTTTTTTAATTAAATTTTTGTTTTTTCTAAAAAATATTCTCAGTTTTTTGCCTTTATTCCACATTTTTGGACGTTTCAGCAGTTTTCCAAAAATGACTTACAATTTTTGTTTTGTTATTCTCTACTACATTTAAAAATAAATTTTTTATTATTATTATTTTATTCTTAGTAAAAAAAAGTAATAGAAAAATTGGTTAATTGGCTATTAGAGATCTTAGTGCTTCTAGCTAAAGAAAGGACCAAGGTGATATAGTATAAAAAGATAAAATCATTCTATTTTTTTTTTAAACGTCTTTCACATTGTTCTCTTTCCATATATATATATATATATATATATATATATATATATATATATATTGCTTATGTACTTTTGGTGTTATCGTTACATTTTTGTTCCTTTTTTTTATTTTATTTTATCGTTTTCCCTTAAGAATCAAAACATTGTGGAAGCTTTTACTCACATTATTTTATATGGCAAAAGATTTACGTATGTATGTGTGAGAGAGCGTATGTGTTGGCACCTGTGTGTATTGGTGGTGACTGTGTCTCAGTATGTGTGTGTGTGTGTGTGAGGAATCTCATACATGGACAATAATTACTGCTAAGTAAACATTGTCCGAGAAGAGAACTTGGCTAACCGACTCTGTCTATCTCTCTCTCTCTCTCTCTATCTCTCTCTCTCTCTCTGTATCTCCCTGTCTCTTGGTATCTGTGTGCGTTTTGTTATCCTGTAGGTGTGCCATTTCTATGGTTGTGGCATTTCATGCACTCTCTCACCTCCTTACATTTATCCATTGTGTCTATACAACTCCTTCCGCTGTGGGTCAGGAAATGGAAAGTTATTTACATCGGCTTTTGTTAGCCAAACAACAAGTCCATGGTTTATTATTCCAGTTTAGATGCAACCGAGAGGCTCCGTCATTCAACTACTATTACCTCCCTTTCCCCTTTTCTTAACCTAACTGTACTGTAGTTTACCACTTTAGCTGGGTATTGAAATGGAAGAAAAGTTTATAAGTTTCTGGTACCTGAAATTCAAGACTTTCATAGAATAGAATGCAGTTAGTTAGTTGTATGCTCCCAGCTGCTCTTGCTTTGTTAAGCTAGACTTTTACCTTCTTTTATATAAATGTATAAACACATTATTCCAATTATATAAAGGCTCTTCGTTCCCAAATCCCACCGTTCCCCAAATATAAGCCAAAACTTTTTCTCTTTTCTTTTGTTTGGGGCTTCTATTTTCTTCCTTTTTTAGCTTTTCTTTGCCTTTTTTTTTTTTTGATTAAATTGAGCAAATTAAGCTACCGTTACAAAATGGCAATGCAAAAAAAAAACCAAACATTATGCAAATGTTATAAATAGAACTAGTTTGCCATTTAACATTTTTATGTAAAATGGCTCTGGAATATTACAGATGGTTTTTAATTGAACTAACAGCTCTTCGTTCCCAAATCCCACCGTTCCCCAAATATAAGCCAAAACTTTTTCTCTTTTCTTTTGTTTGGGGCTTCTATTTTCTTCCTTTTTTAGCTTTTCTTTGCCTTTTTTTTTTTTGATTAAATTGAGCAAATTAAGCTACCGTTACAAAATGGCAATGCAAAAAAAAACCAAACATTATGCAAATGTTATAAATAGAACTAGTTTGCCATTTAACATTTTTATGTAAAATGGCTCTGGAATATTACAGATGGTTTTTAATTGAACTAACAGATAATAACAGTTGGAACATAAATCAGTTGTTTGTCGAAATAATAGCTTAAAATGCTTCATTAAATATGTTGAATATTTCTAAATAAAATTTATATATGTATGTATGTATATACATTAGGGTGTCCTGATAACCACGACTTTAGGCAAGACAAATTTAATTAAGAAATAATTGGAATTATCTTAAATCCGTTTATGTGGTCGAAAATCTAATGTTTTTTCATGAATTTGGTTTAATGTTATTTATTTTATACTTAATTATGAGTGTTAAGGGATCCTTTCATATTTTTTAACTTAGTTGGGTTTTAAAGTACATTTTTCAAATATTACGTATACGCATAGTGTAACAGTTGAGTTAAAAAAAGAGAGAGGATCCTCAAAGTAAAAATTCACTTCAAGGTTGCCATATTTTAGTGCGATTAAAAGTTTCAATAATTTGTTATTATTGGCACACCCTAATATACATATATGTAGATATGTATGTAGATATCTGTTTTCATATACATACATATACATTTTAGAATTGGGAATGCAAGCAGTAAAATGTACAAACATACACACATACATACATACTTATATACATATGTTGACAGAGAGAGAGAGAGAGGGAGAGAGTGAGAAAGACGGGGTATATGGGGAGATGAAAGAAACTTTATTGTTGCTTTATGAGGAACAAACATACAGACATACATACATATATGCCTGTATACATACATACATATGTATGTATGTTTGTATGCACATATTATTTTTCATATTCATACAACATGAAAACAAGAAAAACACTTAAAAAGTTCCAACAGCAACACCAAAAATCTGTTGCGCCAGAAACGCGATAGGCAGAGGGTAGGCAGAATTATGGTTGCAAACAAAATAAAAATGTGTCGGATAGGTCAAAGAGGCAACATGTGTTGGCTTTAACACATGTACACATGTATGTATGTATTTGTGTGTGTGTGTGTGTATCTTTTTGTTCCTATAACAAACTTTCACACACAAAAAGAGAAATAAAGAATTGGAAATTGCATTTGAAAATCAAAAGAACAAAAATTTATATTACCATTCACGTAAGCAAAAAGTTATCATAAAAGGCAAATGATTCCATTTTAAATTACATACATACATATGAATATATATATCAATATAACCAATATAAAATATATATATTTATCTAACTGATGGAACTATTTAAAATTCTAAAAGGCAGCTTATGAATAAACTTCTTTTGAACTCAAAACAAAAAAGAAAGTTCAACAAATTTTAAACAAATTTTCGAACAAACCTACGATAAAATTTAGTAAACATTTTAAACGGTTATCGAACAGCTCATAATGCATAAAGAATCGTTTAGTAGACAAACTAAAATTATAAAAAATTTTCAAAATTCTTCCAGTTTAAACGATTTCGATATCCTTGGGCCTAAATTTATGACATATGGCATTTGTTTAGTATATTTTGCAATCAAAGGAATCTAACTAATTTAATAGAATGAAAAACTAAGAAAACTTTGGTTTACTTATGTAAACAAAATGAAAAATTTGATCAAATTGCATATCATTAATCTTCATCTTAACGTTTTTATTCTTTCTCGATGGGCCTTTTGCTGTCTCTTTTCATTTTTCCTTTCTCTTAGACTGACTTTGTGATCTACTTTGGTTTCCTCTTAAAAATGGTTCCCCTTTTCCTTTTCTTTTCTTTACTTTTTTAAGTCTAGAAAATCAAATGATAAATGATTTTCTTTCAATGCCTGTCAGTGCCATAAAGTCATTCCTTTTTTCCAGTTAAATGTAACAGCACATTTACTAAACAATTTGTGAGCCTTCCTAACAAATTATAATAAAACAAAAACCAGATGGTTGTCGAAATGTGAGAAAATATTTAGAGCCCCAAAACCAATTCTCTGGTGAAATGCTTAATATAGTAGTCATACGTTTAAATTTGGCATTTGGTTGGATTTTGTTGTTTTAAATATAAATCATTTCTTGGATCATTTATTTCATAAACAATATTTTATCAATATATGGCAAACTTCTGGTTGAAATGAATGTACCGCACCATTTTGAGTGTGTGGCAGAGAACGTGTGCCATATGTCGGTTACTTTTCGACCAATTTACAAAGCAATGACAGTTACAACTTTAAATGGGGGATCATTACTTTCCCTGATGACATTTCCAGTATCATTATTCATCTCCTTTTATGATTGTGATAAGGCGCCCCATACTCGTATCTTTAACAATTTGTCACAAAACAAATGAACAGTATATTAAAGTTAAATCTTTAAGAGTTTCTTTAACCAATTTACAAACAACGATATAGGAAGTCGGTTAGTGTAGTTGGCAGGGCATTTTCTAGTCGTTATTTCTTTTTAGGTATCTATCATGTCATGAGTTTTTTACGTTTAACATTTCTTGTATTTTTTTTTTTTGTTTTTTTCTTTTTGTTGCACATTTTACTTTATTTTTGGCACTAATTTATTTACATGCGAACCCTTGAGTGCTACTCGGTCGTTCATTTTGATTGATTGATGATGCTCTGGCTATGGCTCTGGCTTGGTTTCTGTTTTGTGTTCAACTAGAGAGTTGCCACTCCACCCGATTCCATTCACAATTTTCTCCACTCATTCTCATGCCTTCTCTCCTCTTTACCATCTTTGCCTGCTCACTGTTAGATCCTTCTATATTTGCTCTCTAATGTGCTTGCAGTGCCCAGACACAGTTTCACAATAATGACAAATGCTTTCGATATACGACCAATGGCATCCCACCGCAATCCACCATACGCCACCACACTCTACACTCATCCACACACACACACACACACGCACGCACACAGAAAACAGGAGATGTCTGTCCTTGTATAGAATTTCCATAGTCCCTTGTTGTTGTTATTTTTTTGCCTTTACTGACTTTACTTGGGTTTTTATTATGGGTGTCCAATGTGTTCGAGCTTTTGTTGTGGTTCATGTTTTATGTTTGGTAACAGTTGTGGGATGGGTTTGCCATCTGAGGAGGAAGGATAACACAACAACAAGAACAGCAATTACAATGAGCCTGATTACAATTTGTCTGTTTCAGTTTTAGTTTAGTTTTTTTTTTTCCTTTCGTTTTTTTTTTTTTGTGCTGTTTTTTGTTTGCTTCTTGCTGGTTTTATTTGTTGCTAATTAGAGTGGGGCCCAGCAGTACACATGTCCATGTCCAATTAGCCTGTCCAGGATATGCAAGGGAGAAACTGGAACACAAACAAACATAAGTCTAGTATTTAAAGTGGAAAATCTCTTCTTCTGTTTGGTTTTATGGCAAAAGATTAGATTAAATTAAGAAACAGAAAGATTTGTATATAAGACGATTAGCAATATATAAAAGAAGAATTACAGTAAATTTTCCTTAGACTTAATTTTGAACATTCTTTTCTTCTTTAAACAAGCTTACAACTTTAAAATGTTGCATAAAGTGGCAATACCCAGAACAAAAATTATGTTCTACAAGCAGCTAAAGTTGTGGAACAAAAATTATGTTCCGCAAACAGTTAAAAGTTCATTTCCATAATTTTTGCATGCGGCATTTAACAATTTGAAATCTAAATCTTATTTAATCTTTCTATTTATATAATTGTTTTCTATGTATGTGTTATATGTATGTATATAGTAGTATCTATGTATTCCCTTTTTTGTGACTCTTTTCGATATTATTTCAATTTAAATTCAAAAAGGTCGTACAAAACGGAAATTGCCGAAATGGAGACAGTCCTCTGAAGCGTTTGTATCTAAGTGAAAGTTGTTTCATTACTGAAAGTTTAATAAATCCTTAAATAAATCAGCTAAAAAGCAGCAACGGCAACCATAGCAACAACAACAACTACAACAAGAACAACAACAACAACTCATATGCATTTTCAATAGGTAAAATTCGAAACTAAATTAAACTAAAAAAAAAACACACAAAAAGGAAACATACAATTTTTTTTTTTCTTGAGAAAAAGTAAAACTACTTAGGATTAGCTGCTAAAACGAAAAAAGGGAAGAAGTCAAAAGGTAAAAGAAATCTTTTCATACAATGATGTATGTCTAATCAAAAGATGTTTCAAATGAATGTAAACTGAAAGCTTTTTAAAAGTAAAAACAAAAATAAAACAAGAAAAGAAAAACAAAACAAGATGAACTAAAAGACAAAACAAAAAAAGAAAATAAAATGAAATGGAAATAAAAAGGAAGCAACAAGCCAAAAAACGAATAAGATAAATCCAAAGCGCCTCACATCAAATCCGCACACACTAAAATAAAACTTGAAAGTAACTAAAAAACAACAACAAAAAACAAAAACAAACCTAATTAATTAAAACAAATGTTTGTAAAAAGTTAAAGAAAAATAATGATAAAAGTAAACGAAAGTCAACAGAAATTAACACTAACAAATGAAATTGAAATGTCATATATTAAATAAGTTTTAAAAAACGCAAAGCAAAAAAAAAGCAAAAACAATTTGTTATTAACAATATATTTATTTGTTTTTTTACATTTTTGTTGGTTTTTGCGATATTGAACTGTGACAATGTTAACAAAGCAAATGCAAAAGGGAGAACGAATTCCAAAGAAAACAAAAAAAACTAATTAAATAAATAAATGTTATATTTTGTGTTGTTTATGTTACAAATTTTTTTATTATACTTAACAAAAAAAAAAAAAAATTGAAAAAAAGAAATTATAAATGGATATCTATATACAAGAGAAACAAGAAAAACAAAAAATTGGATATAATGTAAATTATGCATTAAAATTATACACATTAAAACATATTTATATGTATTTACTTATTGATTGATTATGAATGATATAAATGTTATTGCATATACATACATATATATATATATATATATATATATATATATAAATATATATGTATATATATATATACACTATATACACTATGAACTGGGGCCTAACACCAAAGAGAAGGAAGAACAAAAATCGATTTGAAAATAACCGCAAATAAATAACATTATCTGCCCGTTATTTTGACATCGATATATACATATATATACATATACACATATACATACATTTTTTGTTTTTTCTTTTTGTTTAATCGGCCAGTTTAATATACACAAACATATACATTATAAATATATACATATATATAAATATATATATATATATATATTGATTTTGATAAAATATAAAAAAAATATATATAAATGCTTATGTGCCGCCAAAAATGAAACAAACCAAACAAAAATCTTCATATTAAAAACTAATTAAAACAAAGTTAAACACAAAAATGCTCAAAAAAAAACAAGGAAAAGCCTAAAAAAAAAAAACAAAAACAACAAAAATTTTATCACCAAAATGAAAGCTTTTTTTATTTGCTCCGTTTAAACAAAAAACAAAAAAAAAAGGAATAAAAACAACACATTTAAATCTAACTTTATAATTATATAATTTTTTTTAAATGCTTGCACTTCACTTTCCACCTGGCTTCTATGTAGAACTTAAATGTTTTTCTTTTACCCCCCTCTAAAAAAAAAAAAACAAAAACAAAACAAAAAATCCAATGAAAAAATTAGAAACAAAAAACTAAGCCACTATGCAACAAAACTATTTTGACAACGAAGAGAATTTTTTCAAAAGTATTTTTTTATTTTTCAATCGATCGATAACCACCAATAACCACCATGTATACCGGTAATAACCAATAACCAACCACCGCTGGTTAACTGACGATAATATGGAAAAAAAAAAATGCTAATAGATAAATACCTAAAAATAATAACAAACTTTGGCTCATCTGCTAAACATTCCTGTATAATATATTTAATAAAAAAAAAATCAGAAGAAGTTAACGTTGGCCTTGCCGAAGTTTGTATACTCTTGCAGTTAATTAAATATATTAATAGAAAAGAGAAACTTTTCAAACCAATTCGTCGCGTGTAAACAAAATTAAAAGGCTATTTGTCTCTACCTTTTGATATTTTTGTTATTTTTTTTTTGGTTAAAATCAACTTTACTATATCTTATAGTTGTCCGATCTGGCTGATTTTCATACTTTATCTGCCTGATAAGTTAATAAGCTTTTTTAACAAGTTTCAACCATATAGCTTAAAATTAAAGGTCTATTTCATGCAAAGAAACAGACAGACATGGCTATATCCACTTGGCTATTGATGCTGATCAATATTATATACATATACTTAATGGGTTCTGACCTGACAACTGACAAATTTTATAATACTCTCTGCAAGGGTATAAAAAAGTTTTAATTTATTAATTTCATTTAAATGAAATTATACTAAAATCATTTAGTAACTTAATTACGATGCTTCCTTTCACTTGATTAACCACTAAAAATATTGAGAGCCAAATTTTTGTTTTAATTTTTAAACTATATATAGTATTCTTAACCACTTTAGTGTCTCTTTCTTCTAAAATTACAATTAAATTTTCCAAAGGATGGAAAATTATTTAAATTCAAATTTTCTTCAGCTTCTTCGCCTTTTTATTATTGTCTTTGCTGCATAGTGTAACTTATTTGTTTTCTTTATCTTTACACACACACACACACACAACATGAATAAATTTTAATAACTAAACTAAAAATTATAAATGTGCTTAAATAAGAAAAATATTTAAAACAAAAAAAAAAAAAACAAAAAGACAATTTAAATGTGTACAAAAACAAAAAAAAAAAAAACTAAATTTTAAACAACAAATATACAAATACAAAAAGCAAAAATAAATTCACTAACTAAAAACCAAAGAAATAATTCTTTGTGTCAATATTTATTTATGTGTGTGTCTCTTCTAAGTGTTTAGCAAAAAAAAAAAATATTAAACAAATCAAATCAGATTAATAACAAATACAAAAAAAAGAAAGAAACTAAAATTTAAAAACACAAGAAATACACAAACTAAATAAACATTAATAAACAATTAAGGCCACATTCACAAAATGAAATTTTGTTGTTGTTTTTTTTTTTTTTTGTTTATTTTCTTTTTTTATGGCTTCTTGCTTTATTTTCCAATTTATACTTTAAAAACGAAACTTAAGAAACTAAAAACAAACATAAATAAAAACAAACAAAAAAACAAAACACAAATGAAAAACAAGAAATTCCTTTTACAAAACAAACAAAACAAATGTTAACAGTAAACAAAAACAAAACAAAATGAACATAACAAAAGAGAAACGATTGAGTTTTATTTGCAAAAAGAGTGATTTTGTGTAGTGAAAATATTTTATACACGTAAAAACTACGAATGAATTTTTTCGATTAGTAAAGAGGGGGGGTATAAGTAAAACAAAAGTAACAACAAAACAAAATGAATATAGCAAAATGTTAATTATTACGTATATATATTTTTTAAGACAAATTGTTCAAAAGAAAACGGCAAGGAAAATGGCAAATATGTTTCCAAAAAAAAAAAAACAAAAAAAAAAACAGAGAAAACAAACAAACAAACAACAACAACAATTTAGTATTAAACAAAAGCAAAAAGGAAACCTTTACGGACAAATTAAAACAAGTAAAACAAGTTAACATTACATTATATAAGTAGTTAGTAATAATAATAAAAAACAAACAAAACAAAAAACATACACAAAATAAGCTAAAAGTCACAACAAGAAAACAAAAATAATAAACGTTTATGTATACAAAATGTTGTTTTTTTTTATTAATGTTATTAAGTTACACATAAACACACACTAAACGAGTGCATTTTGTTAGATGTTTAAAATAAAATCGAAATCAATGTAAAAAAAAAAAAAAAACAAAACAAATAAAAGCAAAAAATATAACAAATTCTTCAAGCATAACGAATTACATAAAATTGAAAACAAAAAAGATGGCAAAAAAAAATATGTGTAAAATGTATTTCGAGTTACTAAAATGAAAAAAACAAAAGAACAAACACATAACGAAAACAGCAACACTTTTTTTTAACAAAATGAGGTTCACATATTTATGTAAAATTAAGTGGAAAACTTACATTGAAAACAAAGAAAAAAAAAACTATGGAATATACATACATACATTGTTGTGGTAGTTACAGTGTGAGCAGATGCGTGTGGAAAAAATGAAAAAAAAAAAAATGAAACTTACACATTAATAAAATTAAAAAAAAAAAAAAAAAAAGAAACAAAAAATAAAAAGAAACAAAAACAAAAACAAAAACCAAAACTTGCAATAAATGTGTATACAAAAAAATACTTAGCGACTTTTATTTGAATATTTCTCATATTCGCGCCAAA
Organism: Drosophila neocordata; assembly: GCA_018903615.1. Classification (NCBI taxonomy): domain Eukaryota; kingdom Metazoa; phylum Arthropoda; class Insecta; order Diptera; family Drosophilidae; genus Drosophila; species Drosophila neocordata. Next base: position 831,029 of record JAEIGI010000011.1, read on the forward strand.
CAAGCAGGCGTGGTGGTTATCGCTATCGACAATCGATAGACTTTTTTGCAGAGTCGCTGCTCTTTCTATCGAACAATCTTTACTTCGATGAATTTTTGGCATTTCTCGGCCATTTTGTCAAAACTCCCAGCGGCATCCAGACGTAAGTAATTTCTTAAATAAATTTGGTAAAACCTAAAAAAAATAAGGAATGTGAAAAAGTACAAAAACATTGTATGAACTAATATAATGCTGGCCATTTAACAATTCTTAAAATAAATGCAGTGGAATTTTCTGTCCTACTTGCAAACAGATAATGCCTTAACATCCACGTGGACTCAGTTTTAAGGTTTTTGTGGTTAGGTTGAATTACTATTACTGAGAATTTCCATAAAGTTATTTTAATCATTTTCTTCCTGTCTTACCCTGCAGGTTCCGTAACTCTTTCCACGTTAAAATGTCGGGAGGCTTAGATATTTTGTCCCTCAAAGAGGATGACATTACCAAGATGTTGGTCGCCACCACCCATTTGGGTTCGGAAAACGTCAACTTCCAGATGGAGCAGTATGTGTACAAACGCCGTGCCGATGGTGTGAACATCATCAATCTGGGCAAGACCTGGGAGAAGCTAGTCCTAGCTGCTCGCGCCATTGTGGCCATTGAAAACGCCTCAGATGTAAGTTAAAAAATAAAACAGGGCGAGTGGGTAGAAACAAAGACATTTTGTACATTAAGAGGAGTTCGAAGGTGTGGTTAATATGATGAGTTTTACACTAATCTTTCGGGTATGAAATGCAATGATTTCAATTTTTAAAACTGATATGCCAAACCTCTACTCTGTCTACGGGGGGACATTGAAAAATCACACTCCAACGAATTTGCTTTAATTAAAATCTTTTTCTTATGGTCTTTTTTGTAGGTCTTCGTCATTTCGTCGCGTCCCATTGGCCAACGTGCCGTTCTGAAGTTTGCCAAGTACACCGATACCACACCTATTGCTGGTCGCTTCACTCCTGGTGCATTTACCAATCAGATTCAGCCCGCTTTCCGTGAGCCACGTCTCTTGGTTGTGACTGATCCCAATACTGACCACCAGCCCATTATGGAGGCCTCGTATGTCAACATTCCCGTAATTGCCTTCACAAACACGGACTCGCCATTGCGTTACATTGACATTGCCATCCCATGCAACAACAAATCTCCCCACTCCATCGGTCTGATGTGGTGGTTGTTGGCCCGGGAAGTGCTCCGTCTTCGTGGCACAATCTCACGCTCCATTGAGTGGCCCGTTGTTGTCGATTTGTTCTTCTACCGCGATCCCGAGGAGGCTGAAAAGGAAGAGGCTGCAGCCAAGGAGCTTCTGCCAGCACCCAAGATTGAAGAGGCTGTCGACCACCCAGTGGAGGAGACTACCAACTGGGCCGATGAGGTTGCTGCCGAAACTGTTGGTGGTGTTGAGGACTGGAACGAAGATACCGTCAAGACCTCATGGGGCAGCGATGGCCAGTTCTAAATGCCTGACAAAGCACTAAAGAACTAACCAATCTGGTTATTAAGCGATTATACAACATAAATAAATACCATCTTTTATGTTTCTTAAAATGTATTGTTAATTTTTATTGACCGCGTGCTCTTAGAGTAAATTACGGGTGTAGGAAAGAACTCAAATCGTTCAATTAGAGAAGGATGGCCATATAGGCATACATACGGCCAAGCCGTGTACGTGTTCTTTGGCCCCATGTACCATAGATAGAAGATTTTCTTTAGTTTTGCCCCAAAAAACAAAATTCCAAAACACAGCACAAATCAACTCAAATCTTTTTATTAATGCCTTAGGATTATGTTCGGAACTTGACACTCTTAGTGACGGTTGATTTAATACCAGAGATTTCACCGCCATATCGCTGCAATTCCTTACGTACAGTGCGCACGGCTCCTTTGCGCCGGACCAACGCCTTGCGATACTTGCCACGATGCTTAACACGAGGATTGCGTAGTTCGCGTTTGCGGTGCGGCGTAAGGCCTTTGTTTTTAGCAATTTGGTATGTAATGCCTCGTCTTTCATCAACCTCATCATCTTCATCAGCATCCTCCTCGTCTTCCTCCTCATGCACACCGTTGTCCTCGCTTGGATGTTTTCTTGTCTCATCATCATCCTGGTCATCCAGTTCTTCGTTTTCATATTTGTTCAATATCTGCAGCTTTGCCTTGCGCTCAGCCACGTTCAAGACGGTAAAGGCATCTCCATCCCGAATTCGCTCCAGCAGGGCTTCCAACTGAGGTCGTATATATTCTTCATAACGTGGATTCAGCTGCTCCCGCAGCTGCCTTAGCTGTACCAATCGCTTTACCACGGGATGAAACTTCACATTGATACGCTTGGCCTTCAGAAGCAAATAGAAGGACACATTGGAACAATAGGTAACAAGAATATTGTGATAAAGGTTGGCAAACTCCAAAGCCGGCACCATTGGAACTTTGTGATTGCGAACATAATTTAACACCGGCATAATAAGCTCCTGCACCTCGCTGAGATGCTGCTGGAAGTCATGAGTGAGCCCCACAAATTCAGGTGAATCTTTTTGCAGTAACTGAAGCCGCTCACGCTCATTTAGTCCAGTTAAATCGGCGGTGATTTTAATCCCCGATTTGTCAATATTCTCGTCGTCGTCATCGTTGCCGCCTTGACTGATAGATACTGGCACATCATCCAACTGGAAGTCAGCCTCGTTCATCTGCTTGGCAAGACGTAATTGAATCTTCTTGGCCTCGTCTTCCTCGGCTTTGGCAAGCTCCTCTTCTTGAACATTGTAGCTATTATAGTCGGGGTCCACGAAATCTGTATTGTAGTATGTGCTGCGTTTACTGCCCCAATCCATAGTATCTGGTAGATCGCCTTCATCATCCTCGGCTCCCTCAATGTCACTATCCCGCATCAGCTCGTTCACATCATCGTCCTCATCGCTGAATGCAAGAACCTCTTGCGTGGCGTCCTGTTTATTGCGGTGCTTACGCTGTTTGCGCAAGTCTTCCAATATTTCCCGCTCCTCCTCATCGTATTCCTGCTCGGACCCAGTGAGTTCATAGTCATCTGCTTCGCTTTCCATTTTAATATTGGCAAATAGCTTATAACAGAAAAGAATACATCAACACGTGCAGTAAACAAGTTAGAGATGGGTAAGCTAACAATGATTACTTTACAAGTAGAATAAAGTATCATAAACAAAAATCGATTCTGTAAATATGTTTTGTTATGATATGGCAACGCTAGCGTTACAGTTATATTCTAAATATACTTGGTGCGTGGGAAAATTCAAGCTCTATAATCTTACGCCATAACTGCTGAAAGTAAGCAATCAAGAATTTCGCAGAAAATAAACCGATTCTAAGCAAAAATAGACATGGACAAAAATAAGCTGGCAAATACAAATGATTTTAACTGGAATACGCACAAGGATCATGATGTAAATGAAGATAATGCGAATACAAATATCACCCAGGCCGACCTGGAAATGAATGCATTTATAAAGCGAGTACAATCCCGTGCGGCAATACCTGGATATGCCTTGGTGAGAGCTATGTAGCCTTAAAAAATATATATTCATATACATATGTGTGTTTATATATGTACATATATAGACGTATATATATATATATACAGAATACAATTATTAAATGAACTACTGTATGTTTATGGGACACCAAATGAAATGTTTCTCTTCATGACCCTGATCTGATCAATCAGTCCTATGTTCATTTCAGACGGATTCCGTTTTTTGCGCGGACAGACCAATCGATGCAGTAAGCCTGGGTGAGGAATTATCGACCATAATACTTGATGATTATTTTCAAGTGAATAGAGTTATCCAGATTATGATTACAGAGGTAAACATTCATATAATAATCTGATTGTTTTTAATAATTAATTCCAGTAAAGGTCTATACACCCTTTCAGTTTTGGTTCCGATTTGAGAACTATATTCATGAGGCTTTGGACAAATTAAATGTCGCTTTATAGTAAGAGTTACACAGTGGTTTCTTTATTTTGGAACATGCGTTTTGTATTTTTATCTTTACTCAGCGATTTCTTCAACCGATCCAAAAAGGATTTGGGAAATTACTCCAAACATTTGCCCAACTATTTTATTCAACCGGGTTATCTTTGTGCCGCATTTTGTGATGTGGATTGCTCGTGGAGACGTGCTCGCATTGTGTCAAAGCCAGTGTCAGACACTGAAAGTGTTTCCATTTACTTTTTGGACTATGGTTCTGGTGCAGAAGTCTCACGCACTCAACTCTGTTTCCTAGCCAAAATATTTACTTATGCACCAGCTATGGCTGTACGAGGTTGCGCCTCGCATATACATCCCCTTGGTCCTCACTGGCCACCGGAGAGCAATTTGGAATTCAAACGCTTGGTGCTGACCCGTCAGCTATATGCTGATGTTATCGAATTGGATCTAAGAGAGCGCATTGTCTTTATCAGAATCTCCTATAATGAAAATATAAAGCCCTCGATCAATAAACTAATGGTTGTAGCTGATATGGCAGGCAAAAGTAGCCACTATAACAAGAGAACACGGGAATTTCATTGCGGACGACGAATGCGATACCTACGAGAACGGTTACCCAGGTTGGCTGATTATCATTTAATATATAATATAAAACTTTGCTTTTATTAAGATGATTTTACAGCTTTGATATGCTCGAAAATCGTATTTATCCCATGTGGGGCGATGATTTCGAGCATAAATTTGATGACATTATCTGTGCCCCAGACTTTTATAAAGACTTCAAAGTGCCAAATATAACGAATCCGTTTCTTGGGAATCTCCGAAATGCCCTAGATGAATGGCTGATTAAATACAAGAAAGAAGAAAAAGTATGGCGCAAATTATATAAAAAAGCAAATGATGAAGTGAAAAAAAATCATTTCGAGCGAATACTGGCATCTTATGGAAAAGAAAGAGATACCAAGAATCCAGAAGAATCCCTAAAATTATAAAAACTAAACAACTTCCAAAAAGAAAAAATTTGAAAATTTTTGAAATATCTTCTTTTTTTTTACAATATTGCCCAAAATATTAGATGAACTACCAGAGAAAACATATAATATAATATTTATAGCACTAAACTTACGTTTTCAATTTTATTATGACATATATGTTTCGAAATTCATTTGTTTTTTAGATTGTTTTATTTAAGAACTTGGTCGTGGAATGCCTCAATCTCTCTTGACTGGGGGGGGGGGGGTCGACTAGTATTCAATCGTGGGGACTGGACTGCAGTTACAATAGAAATTTTTTGCTCATTTTAAGGACCATTTGCAAAAAAGATGAATTGTAGCCACCAAACCACCACCCACAGGCACCTTTGCCCGGGAGAGAACTTCGACTGTAGGAGGAAAATGTACAGATTGCAGATCAGATCATTATCAACTCCTGTTTAAGGGATCACTGATCAAAGACTGCCCGACGCAACTGGGCCAGATTGTATCCCTGCGGTCCTTGGCTGTAGCTCTGTTCCGTCTGTTCGGTGGGTGCCTCCTCCGAAGGCAAAATGAAGTCTTGCCAGTAGTTGTCATCTTGGAAGCGCGATGAACCCAGATGCGTGGAGGTTGGGCAGGCATTTTGACTGAAATCTTCGTAACTGCTGGTAGTTGGATTTGATCCAACCGCTGTCGGAACCACAGGTCTGATATTTGGTATTTCATTAGACGAAACGCTGCGACGATTTTGAAAGGCCTTAAACCAGGGAAGAGTCAGGGAAATTTGATGCCACCGTGCTGAGGCCATATCCTGATTAGTGCGACGCGGAACGGCCAGTGGCGGTTGATAAGCAGCTATTGTGCTCGACAAAGCCATACCTTCCTCATTCATATTGGCAACTCCATCAGTTTCCGTATCTTTGTGCAGAATGCGAGTCTCCTTGCAACATAGTAACAGGGGGTCCGGGAAACTGGAATACTTTTCAGTGCATTCCTTTGTTTGGCCCAAAGAAGCAGACTGCATATCAAGATCCGGCATAGTAATATTGTCATTGAATTCCATTGTGGTAGAGCTTGCCGTGAAACGCGCTTCACATCTGGGTGAAGACTCCAGCGCCGGACACCATTTTTGACCGCTTTGGACGTGTATCTCTTCGCCATTGGCCATTCGCTGACAGCCATGCAAGTTGCTAAAGTTTGCATAGTTCCCCTGCTGCCGTATACAGGATGAGTTAATGGCTACGGACATTTGGCTACCGGAGAACGAACACGACGAGTCTCTATTCTCTTGCCTTAACAGAGAGTTCACTTCACCTGAATCCATCAGGTTACTTTCGCCTAAACGCTTCTGACGTCGAAGCACTTGACGCTGAAGATTATGTTTGGACTGGGCATTACCATAGCTAATTCTCTTCGCTGCCCTCTCACGACGCTCGACAGCTTCTCGTCTGGCATCAGCAACCGCCTGCATTTTTGCTGTCATTCGAAGTTCATTGCGATAGAAACCCCCGGCTCCGGCCTCAGCTAGCTCAGCATTGCGACGCGATATTTCTTTGCCCAGCTCCTTGGCTCGGGCCAATGCCTCTAGCCGCTGATTATACTTCTTCCGTTCGAAATTGGGCCCACTCGCTACCAAATTATGGCGGCGTCGCGTCGCTGCCTTAGATTGCAAGGTTCTAGATGAGGAATTGGAACTGTTTCCGCTATTGCTATTACCACTGTTTGGACCAGACGTCTCTTTGATTTCCTCGATTTCGCGAAACAGTCGCTTCAAACGCACTTGCCGCATCTTTAGCTCAATTGTCCGGTCGTTGAACTCCTGAATTCGCTCGTATTCCTCACGCAGACGCTGCAATTGGCCATTCTTCTTGCTGTTGTTAAACATACGACGGAAATAAGGCGTGGACCTGATTTGATAGGACATATTGGGGCCGGCAACTATGTGAAGAGGTTTGGATAATTAGCGGATTTATATCACAATAATTTAGATATATTTGTGTGTCCTAATCTGAATAGGTATTTTTAAATGGTTTTTCTCCGTTTTTTGGGGTACTTGAGAATTTAGTTGCGTCCTAAAAGTTTTTGGTGAAATGTATGACGAAAGTGATTTTTCATGTGTGTAGAGTTAAGTTTTTTTATCACTAAATTTTTTTTTAAATGGTATAATAATACCTAGTATATTGACAGCAAACGCCAAGGCCTGCTAAACTTAAATTTACTACAAAAAAAACAAAAAAAAAACATGCTTTTATTCTCGTTCAAATTTTTGAGTAATTATTTTCAAAAGCTGCCCGCCATATTCATTCATTTAGGGTTGCCAATGTGCCATAAATTTAGGCGAGTATCAAGTAGAAAGTTTTCAAGTTTCAATGTAATATAAAAATCAAGTTAGAACTTGAAATAACATATTTATTTATTTAAAGCAATAATTTTGTTAATAAATAATAAAAATTAACAAAACTACATTAGTATTTATCTACATATATATATCTATATGTATTCGCATTTGTATTTTAGAACATCATACCCAGTGTGTAGATAATGTGGTTCACGCATCTACACCTGTTCCTCGGAGGCCGACTTTGTGTTTTAAACACAAATTTAAGACGATCCCAATATTAAAACAAAGATGACTGATGGTCATGTGCCCAGTATCTCGTCAAAATTATCAGTGTGCCTGTTACATTTTGTATTAGCTGTGATTTCTGGATGGGCTTTGAAGCAGAGCAATGGCCGATTTGCTTTGGCCGCATACGGACTGTTTTTTGGACATGCCGTATTGTGCATTTTGCGACACACACATCCCAATCCTGGGCAGGTGCAGCGAATATTGTGTGACTATTCACGTCGTTTTGCCCCAGTGGTATTTGTCACCCTAATCATTGGCGAGCTACACCAAATCATTAGGAATGGTAATGGTGCAACAGATGCAATAAACAGTGACTGGACGAACATAGTTATTGTTCTGTATGGTAGTCTCCTGGTAGTAATAGCCATCAAATGGTTTACTGGCAGTGGGAACGAGACGATGGTCCGTTTGGAGGCTGCAAATGTGGGACTCTGTGTCGTTTGGAATATCTATTGCCTGTGGCGAATTGCCAGTGCCGAAGAGAGCGAGTATGGATATTGGTCTTTGGGCATGGGCATTCAGGTGCTGTTGAATCAGTTCGTTTTATGGCGTCTAGCGCTTCACTTCAATATCACACAGCTGGAAGTGAGCACTGTTGGTATGTGCTTCTCGGTGATATTCGCCTTAAATGCCAGCCAAGAGATAACCGAGTCCCTGGCTAGCAGATGAAAAAGGGGAAATCAGGATCAGGTTGAGCAACTGGAAAAATCGACAACAAAAAATATTGCACAATTTTTTTTTTCCTTTTTGTATTTATAAAATGAAATTTATTTTAATTTATTATGTATTGTATACATATATACAAAATTGTTTTTTTTTTTGACATTTATTGTCAAATAAATATATATGAATTGTTATAAAGAATTTTCTTAATTTTAAAATTATAGTTGGCTATATTTTATGACACGTTAAGCATTGCTAATGTTTAAACTTCTTTTATAGGAGAACTAAACGAAGTCTCCTCAATGTTTTCTGTCATAATTTCATGACATCATTCCCAATTTGAGATGTCATTGATTTTTAATTTTTTTTTTTCGAAAGTTTGATTTTTGTTGATATTTTTTAAAAAATTTTCGATTCAAATTAGTAGGCTGAGACTTTTTCCTCCATTAAATGTATATAAAGGAGTTGTTTTACTTGGTAAGTCTCATTCAAACGTAAACCATACTAGGAGACACATTGTGTGTAAGTTTTCTAAATTTTATTATAAAATTTTTGTTTTTATTTTGATTTTGTTTTTGGTTTTTCTCTCAGTATTTCATTCTGATCCGTAAATTCTGTGTGTTAATCATTCTTTTAGAGCCATTGTCATGGTTTATCTTGTGCAAAGCAAGGAGGATCTCGATCAGCAGTTATCCGATGCCGGTGAAAAGCTTATTGTGATCGATTTCTATGCTAATTGGTGTGGTCCCTGCAAAATAATTGCACCGAAACTAGAGGAGTTGGCGCAACAGTATGCTGATCGAGCAGTCGTTCTCAAGGTCAATGTGGATGATAATGAAGAGATTACCGTTGAGTATAATATAACCAGTATGCCGACATTTGTGTTCATCAAGAATGGTGAAGTGCTGGAGCTGTTTGTGGGCGGCAATTCAGATAAATTGGCCAAATCAATGGAAAAGTATGTTAGTGATGAAAGTGGGCAACAACAACATCAGCTCACCAGTCTTTCTTTGGAGAGCGAAGCAGCTGCTTCTGTATCAGAAGGATGTTTGCTGAACCAATTGGATGACCATGACCATGAACCAACAGCTATAAATGTACAAGAGACCATCGACAAGGAGGCTGTCTTGGAGAACTAATACACAATTACAAGAAAATATTCACAAATTTTTTAGTAAATCGTTTGGCGAGTCATCAAATTATTACTGTAGGATTCGGAAATATACACAGTTCAAGTTTATCAATTGGAGTTAATCGAAAATTTTAAGTTTCCAAATATGCGCCATTTTACAAGGTTGGTAGTTAACGGGTTCAAAAAATATGAACAATTTGCAGTTTTACTAAATTATGGAGTTTTTTTTTTTCAAGGTAATTGGAGAATTGTTATACACGGCCAATTAATTAACGTTTACCATTTGGTGTTAATACTAAATTTTGGAGTATGGGAAATATGCTTAATTTAAATATGGACAAGCTCATTGGAGTTAATACTACATTGGGAATATGCACAATTTTTCAAGACGATTGGTGAATTTAGATATACAGACAATTTATTGCAGTTTATCATTTGGAGTTGATACTAAATTATGGAATTTCGTATATTGGGAAATATGCTTTAAGTTGGTTATCGAAGAAAACTGAAATATGGACAATTTTTCAAAACGATTGGAGAATTCAGATATACGGACTATTTATTGCTGTTTACCGTATACCATTTGGAGTTTATATTAAATTATGGAGTTTGCGACAATTGCCAGTTTGCATAAAGTTATCGTTTGGAGTTAATTCTAAATTCTGGAATTTCGTATATTAGAGAAAATATGCTTTAATTTAGTTATCGGAAAATGGACAATTTTTCAAGATGATTGGAGAGTTCAGATATGCGGACTATTTATTGCTGTTTACCATTTGGAGTTTATATCAAATTCTGAAGTTTGCCAGTTTGCATATAATATCGTTTGGATTTAATTCTAAATTAAGGAGTTTGGGAAATATGCTTAATTTAAATATGCACAAGTTAATAAGGTTGATACTACAATTCAAGAATATCGGAAACATGCACAATTTTTCGGGAGAATTGATGAATTTAGTTACACGGACAACTTTTTGGAGTTTATATCTTTTGGAGTTTATGGTCGAATTGAGTTTGCGTATATTGCCCGTTTACATTAGGTTATCATTTGGAGTTAATATCAAATTATGAAGTTTGGACAGATGCACAATTTATGAATTGAAGAAACACTAGCCACACTGGAGTTGCAGAACAAAAGCAACTTATGTAGATTCTCATTATATAAAACATTTTCAAAACATTTATCTTATCTGGGCGAACATATAACATTATTTCACACAAACACACACAAATGTAACGATTACACTTTAATATTGGAAATGTGCACAACTTATATTTCATTACCTTTGGTTTATACTTATAAAAATAATAAACCTATGTTATATTATCTAAATGATTTGTTTTGTTAACATATTCTTAAACGTTTCGTGGTGTTTTCATTTGCACTTGGATTTACAAATTTTCCAATATTGGTTTATGTGTGAATCTGAAAAGCCGTTTGATAATATTTTTCAATATTATTGATATGTGTAAAAACTGTATTAGATCTGGCGTCATGAGATTTATTTTAGCACATTACAAATATTTCGTGTTATGTGGATTAGAATACAATTACAAATAACATCAAAAATTCACTTAGATACTAAAGACATGGTCACAAATTTTCACAAGACATCAACTAAAATTATATCAAATCGAAAGTTAGCCGCGCCTGCGCCTGGCCTGCTCGGAATTTTTTTTTTTTATTTTGCCAATTTTCCAACGGTTTTGATTAGCTTATCTTCATCAGCTCCAGAGAAACTGCTCACCCGTCTCATTCCCTTTAGAAAGACAAAAGTAGGCATGCTTCGCACATTATATTTTGCTGTAAGATCCTCAAATTTATCCACGTTTATCTTGATAAACACCGCCTTAGTTGCATATTGGCGTGCCAGGGACTTAACAGTACTCTCCATATCCTTGCATGGTCCACACCAGGTGGCATAGAAATCTAGGACAACCAATTTTCTATCTGCTGCCTCCAGGCGTTTGTTAAAATCGTTCATGCTACGAATGGCGCTGGCGGTCATCTTGAATATACAAATTTTTTTCTTGACTACGTGACGATTTAAAAGGTCGATTGAGACTGTAGCGCTGTAGCGAAGTATTTATAGGAATAGAGGATCTGTTTGCATAGATGGTGAATTGGAATTACCGCGTTTTTTGTCTACAAAATTGTGCTGAATGTGGAGCTTGCCGCCTTTTTAGGTTCGTGGCTCTCACTCTACACTATACTAAAATAACAGTGCTTTTCACAAATGGCTACTGTAAGTAAAGCTGCCAGAATCTTTAAGTTATCTCCAAGCTGGCAGCTCGCATAATTGGCAACCTTAATGTAAAAGGAACCAAATTGATGGCCAGTTTTCATACCGTTTCGTACCTGACAGAAACAGATGGAACTGCATTTGTCCCATCTCTCTCACATCCTTTAATCAAGAGTACTAGTATACATTAATCTTTCATTCGTTTGGTTTATTCTATTTTAAATTAGAAAATGACATCGTTTACCTTGAGCATCCAAAAAAAAACATTTGAATAGTACAAAGCAATATAAGGAGCTTCTACAATTATTATTATTATAGTATGTTTTGTGTGTGTGTGTGTGTGGGGGGGAAAAGGAAGGTACCCTAATTACTTCTTGGCAAAAGTAATTTTCATGGCGTGCGTGGGGGTTATCTTAAAACCTTGCAGTGCCTCTTTGGCTGCATTACTCTGTAGTTCTGTGGTGAACTCAACGAAGGCAATGTCATGTCGATTTGGTACGAGACGCACCTCTTTGAACCCAGGGAACTGATTAAACAGCATAGATAACATCATTTCGTTAGTTTCTTCCGGAAGGTTAGTGAGGAAGAGAATTTGATTTGGCGGCTGCTCCGTTTGTGTGCTGGGAGCGGCATTCTCTGTACTGGTCGGCTTCTTTCTTTTATCCCTGTAAAAAATAAATATTAGTGTTGAAACATTCCATATTTTCTGTTTTTATTGGCACTTACTTCTTGTCATCTGCACCAGGCACCGTCTTTGTAACTTTCACCTTCTTTGGACGCTCCTTAAACGTGCCCTTTAGTTTTGCCACAATATCCGAATCGGATTTGGAGTAAGCAATACGCATGGGTTTGTCATAAAAGGGAAATCCTTGCATAGTGCGAAGGGCATTAGATGCGCTTCCGATTTCCTTAAATATGACAAATGCCTGACCTCGCATTTTCAACGTTTTCAGCGCCACAATGTCCAGGATTTGGCCAAATTGAGAGAATATAGCATAGAGTGACTTTTTTAATTCCTCTTTTTTGATCTTTTCATTGAGGTTGTTAATGTAGATGGTTTGATTGGGTCGGACATCCATTTTTATAGATATTTATTGGAATTTTTGGTGATTTTTGATTCAATTGTAAACGATAAACCTATTTACAAATTTGCCGACACACACTTTGGGAAGAAGAAAAAAATGCCGACGGAGTTGCCGGATGTTTAATTTTAGAGCTGACAGTTAATTGTTGTTTTTAGCAATATGTTATCGAGCATTAGTCCAGGGTTGTTTTATTTCCCTACTCAAAAGTAACATAGCTTAACAACACTGTTGAAACGCAATCAGCTGGACGTGCATAATAAAAACAAACACTCACGATTTTTAAAGCGTGACAAATTTTTGTAAGATTCTAATATTAATTGTTTTTTTTTTTTGATTAATTACATGTAAGTTGGTAAATATATACACACATATGATTATGAATATAGCTAAACAATTCTAATAATTCACAACTTTTATGCCGGCCTGAAGATCAAAAAAGTGTCAGAAAGGCGAATGCTCTAAGATTACGTAGCGCCGGTATTTCAATATCGGTCAAGTAAGCAATATTTGAATGTATAATTGTACAGTAACAAACCAATTTGATTCATTGTCACAGAACTTAAGTCTAGTGTCTAGCACAATTAATGGCAAAGATGTATAACCACATTGAATTTTTCATACTCTTCCGATAACTGCAAAATATTGTATATATCTCTCTTTCCGTTTCATAGTAAAAGATATAGTAGATCAATAATGGAACTCATTTGGATTTTGTTTTTATTTTAAAAAAACGGTTAAATTACACAAAATTTGTATCACAATTAGTATTATGTTGGTCCATATTTTTGATAGAAAAGTTGCAAGTTTAATGGAATATTACAATAGATTCTTTGGGCGCGGGTGCATTCCTCCGCCGCGCCGTGCTCCCTTCTTAGCCTATTGAAGGATACGTCGTTTTCCTAAAATTGGATTGATGGGTTAATGCTTAAGCCGATGCTGTTGGTATTGCTGGAATGATACTTACGACCATTACAATGACGGCCATAAAAGCCAGGATGGCATTTACACTTCTTATTGGCAACGCAGGTGCCATTGCGACACTTGCAGGTGGAACGCTGTCGGCGACCAATTTCGCAATGATCGCCGCGTAATCCATTGGGACAACGACACATATTGTTGCCAATGCAGCGTCCGTCGTTCTTACATGGTATCACGCACTTGGCTAAGAAGGAAGAAAGAAGGAAGAATAGACAATAAATCAATCTATCCAATTGTCGCTGCGGGGGATTAAAAGAAAAAGAAAAAAAGAAATACTTACAATATTCACAGCGAAGGCCATAGTATCCCTTTGAGCATTGGCACTTGTCCTTTTGTATGCATTTGCCACCGTTCAAGCATTTATCCTTGCAAATACCTGCACAATTATATAAAAAGAAAGACATGAAAGAAAACAGAGGGAAAAACGAGAACGCCTGGTCTTTAAAAAAATTCTATTCTCTTTTTTAATTGCAGCTACAATGCTAAAATCGGGTCCTGGCCTGCGCCTGCTGACTTTGCGTTACCTAAGCTCCAATTCATCAGTTCCTCCTACTTCTACCAACCCTCCGTTGCGCCCCCGTGCCAATCCATTGACCGATGAGATCATACGAGTCGATCATGCTGGCGAATTAGGGGCTGATCGCATCTATGCTGGCCAAATGGCTATTCTCGGTAACGGCCCCATGGGCAAGACTATCGAACATATGTGGGAACAAGAAAAACACCATCGTCAGCAATTCGAACAATTAATCCAACAGCATCGTGTCCGTCCCACTATTATGACGCCCATTTGGAATGTTGCTGGTTTCATGCTGGGCGCCGGTTCGGCTCTAATGGGTGAAAAGGCTGCCATGGCATGCACAGTGGCTGTAGAGACTGTGATTGTTGAGCACTACAATGATCAGTTGCGCCAAATAATGGATTCACCAAATCCCGATAAGGTAAGTGCCTGATAGATCTTCATGGAAAATAATACGAAAACTAATGCTTTCAAATCAAATCTCTTTTTCAAAGGAATTGCTGGCAACTATTACCAAGTTTCGAGACGAGGAACAAGAACATCATGATACCGGTATCGATTGCGGGGCAGAGCAAGCACCCTTCTACAAGGCCATGACCGAAGTTATTAAATTTGGCTGCAAGACGGCAATAGCCATATCAAAAAAGATTTAAGCCTTTTTGGCTTTCATTTCATACATGTATATATATAAACTTTTTGTTACCAAAATTCTAATCCGAAATTGTTTATGTCTTAGCATTAAAATCAAATAACTGTATTTAAATTTTAGAATCACTTACCACCTTCACACTGGGTGCCCTGGTAGCCCTCGGGACAGGTACAGACAGACGGAGCTGTGCAATTCCCACCATTGAGGCACTGCGCCAAACAGAAGGCCGTCTCACAATAGGCGCCGGTATAGCCCACATTGCATTTGCAAATGTTATGCTCGTTGCAGTAACCATTCTTGCCGCATTTCAAACTGCATTCTGGATCGGGAGCTTAAGTTTTTTTAGTTTAGTTCGATTTCGATCGAAGAAAAAGGATGTCTGGCATGTTGTTTGGTAGATACAGATAAAGCGTTTGATATAGATTTGGGATTGAAGGGAGGAATTGTGGATTGTAGATTGAAGAAGTCAATTTTCTACTATCTATCAATATAAATAAATCAATAAATCAAATTTTGAAACTAAATCAACGATATAAAACATTTTCTCACAGTGTCTCACAATAATTTACCACTAATTACTTGATAGTGTCACACCAATAGAGTTTTGTATTTAAGCCAAGAAATAAATAGATTCTTTTTCTTAAAAAACAAAAAAAAAACCATTAACTGGAATGGAACTTCTTAAGCAATAATATTGAACCCATTTAGTACAAAACTACACATATATAATTTATAGTTTAAGCTGAATATTCTATGATGTAGGAGTTAACATCTGATTTGATTATAGTACAATTGGGTTTGCTAAGTTTTTTATATAAAGTAAGACGAAGTACTAAAAATGTCAATAAAGTTATGGCGTAGATTTATAGAAGGTAAAGTCTAAAAGATATATATGTATATATATTATATATGTATATAAAATGGTAAAGTTGAGGCAATTGTTGACTAAAAAGCAATTTTAAGCGTGATTAAATGAGCCAACGCGATATGTGAATGTACATATGTATGAGTGGATGTTTGGATAGGATGGGGGAAATTGGAAACTTAGATAAGGATAATGAAGGATATTGATATTGATTGCATGCATATTTATATTAAACAATTTGTAGCAGATTTACTATTCAAATTCGTAATAATTCTATAGAATTTTTAAGAACTTAAATGAATTTACATTTAGCTTATTTTAGATGATAAAAAAAATATATATATGTATATTTCTTTTAATTTAACTTTGCATAAAATTTGAAAAAAAATTCTTAGAAAAAAACATTATAGTATTCATTTTTTCATTAATTTGTTTTGTTTCAGAATAGAAAAGTAAAAATCAGTAGAGGAACTACTAAGATTTCAGATAAAAACTAGCCAAATATTTAAGTTCAAATAAAAAATATTTAAATTTATCAAGAAAAGAGATAATAATTTAATAAAATTTGATAAAAACTATAGTGAAATCGTAAATCCGCCACTATGAATGATAGGTTTGGATGGGATGAGGGAAAGTGGGTGATTGGATATATATATATATGATAGACAAATACAATTACAAACTAAGTATGTATGAATGTATAAAGATAAGCATTTTGTATAGGTTTTTTTTTTTTTTTTTTTTATTGACTTTTCATATACACTACCTTGCAAAGTTGTTAGTGAAGTAGGGTTGGAAGCGTCTATATCATACACACCTCTATGTGCGCATTCCTTTTTGAAGTTGAGACGTATGGGTGTGCCCGAAAGCGGCTTGTTGTTGCGATTCTGGATTTTGAGGCCCACATTGAAGGTTGCTGTGCCCGAGTTGTTGCCAGTGCAGGGCAGAAATATGCTAAAATCTGGCTTGGAGTGAGGCATACACCCACAGAAAAAATTGGCAATTCGGATTTGACTATATTGGTTTTTCGTCCTCATTTTGATTGAATTAATTAAAGTAATCATTTACTTACTTTTCTGCTCCTGCGGTATTCGTCCACTTTTTCGTATCGATAAAGTTGGAGCCTTTAGAATGCTATCATCCATAGTTTGAAGACGATCAAAATCATAAAAATATTTGCGTCTACCCGATTTCCAAGTAAAATTCACATAATTCACCTCAGATGGTATAACCAGATAATTGTAAATTGAAGTATCCCTCAGATCGTGAGTCACGCGACTATTGTGTATGGCATAGATGCGATCCGAGTAGCCTTCCGGAAAATAAATGGCTGCCAATGGCCAACAACAAAAAAAAAAAGGCTGACATTTTAAAAAAGGAAAGGATTTACTCTGTTTTTCACTTACCGCTTAGCATCTTAAGTTGCTGTTCGTTAAGCCACAAGGAGATGCCGTTCTCTTCCAGACGATTATGACGATTGCCGGACCCGTTACCGTTGCCATTGCCATTTCCCTGTTGTTTCTTTCGTTGACCACGTCGAGGGACATGCTGATATCCAATGCTACTATCATTCTCTGTAAAGTTATCAATGCCATCACTGGTATTCTCTTCCGAGCTTGATGTATCCCCTCGTCGATTATTATTATTGTTATTATTATTGTTGTTGTTGTTATTTCGATTATGATGCTGCTGTTGACGACACTCCAGCTGGCCAATACAAAGAAGTGTCTGTACAATTAATACCAGATAGAACCACTTGACCAATCGGCAACCGAAGCTTTGATGCGGATGCTGTGTCATATTTATCTTTCCTAAAACAAATATGCACAGATTGAAATTGAAAACGAAATTGAATTGAATTAATGCTGATGCCAGCAATATGTATGTACATACATATATATAAATATATATATATATATATAGATATGTATGTATGTATATGGAGAATCACTTAAATCAACAATAATCGATTTGTTTGCCTACGCCACGGAAAGATAAATATTTATTCCTTCAACCTTCCCAATGAAAATGTTATATTCAATCGAATCGTCAGTCAGTTTATGTTTACTTAACTCTTCAAACTTACGATCTATCAGCAAAATATTTGCGCAGTTTTCAGTTTACAGTTTGCGCATTTTCGCTTAGCTAAGATCAATATCAAACGGAAGGGTCCCCAAGACTCACTAGTTGCACTTGTTATGTATACATACATATACCTATATTGTTTACTTATATTGCTTTATTATTATATATATATATAATTAATTTATTTCTAGTAACTCAACTCCTTTTGGAATAGTTTAAAAATTACAAATACAAAAATAACACTAAATCTTTCATGATCCAACTGGAAAATGTGTATATATAAACCTCGTACGTACGTATTTATGGAAGATCAAATGGCTACTGGATTTTGTTGCCACTTTTAAATGGTTAAAAAAAAAAAAAAAAAAAAAAAAAAAAAAGGAACGATGTTGCAATGGCCAGGCACAAATTGAAGTGTCTCCGTTTCATCGCCCTCTCCAATAATAACATGAAGCCAGCCTCAGGTTGATGAGAGAGAGAGAGCAGGTACCAAGTCGTTAGCACTTTGCCTGGTGTGAAGTTTTATCCAAAGTCAACGAGATGGGCCCCAGACACAGACTCAGGCAACAGACAACAGAGATACTTTAACATAATGAAAAACCAAAAAAGAAAAAAAAAAAAAAAGAAAAAAAAACCCGGCAAACAAGTGATCGGATCGTCACGTCTGGGCACAGGCACTCACTTGTATGAATGAGCGAACGTGCTAGCATCGTATGGACATTGGTGAGGGGATGGGGTCGATGGTACTGACTAGTAGATGATGTCCAAGAAAACAAGTTAAGGTGTCTTAATAAGATCAAACATGGCGATTATGAGGAATTACTTGGAGATAATGACATGTGGCCTTAACTTAAAACAGCGACAGAAGAGACAAACGACTGGACGAATGGACACGAAACGATGTTGATGAGGAAGCCAGAATCGGGAATGGATATTTATGTGACGATTCGCTGCTATGCAACAATTTGCCCCCAAGGGCAATTAAGGTCCAAGAGAACAAAAAAAAAAATAAAGTGTTGTGTATACAATGGATGGGAGCACAGAGCAATGCAATTCCAATTACCCAAATTCTTAAAACAAAAAAAAAAAAAAGAAGAAGGAACCTTGGGATATTTTGTTTTTGCAATTATTTAATTGGTTTTCAAGATAGTTAATTGCATTACAGATATATGTATGTTTATACATATATGAGTGGGACTTCTTTCCGAATGAAATTTCTGAGAATTCAGTGGACTTAACGGAAATAAATTTCCTTTTCTTTTTAGTATACAAGAAACAACGCAGTTTTAGAGTCAAGTCTAAGCCACTACGTCACTCCCAGGGTCCAGAGCTTAATGATATCTGTTATAAAAATAGCTGAAAACATTTGTTTTGACTATTCTATTAAGCAAAAAAAATAATAATAATTTCGTACCACTAATTAATACACAACATTCTCTCATTATATGATAAGACACTGCGACTAGCTCAGTCACATGACATTTGAGTGTACATAACCAGGGAATGGAATTTGGAATTTGAAGGAAATATGGCCAATAAAATTTGATTCAATCGAATCAAAACAAATTAAAACATGACAAATTCTCACTCACGTGTTTTTTTTTATTGAAAATTTTGGGAATAGAGTGAATTAAGAAGAACAAGGGTCTTGGGAATCGTTTAAAAGGGAACAATTACTTGCTTATTCCCGACCAAAATCGTTCATTCAACATAATTTATAGGGTGGGCGTAGTTCTAGTACATGTGTATGTACATTAGGGGTTCATAGACATCCACAATCACTATAATTATCAATCCAGTGTGTTCACAATGAAGTCATGAAATGATGTCGCTGTCATTTATCCACTTGTCCAGTTGTCATCGACATTGTAATTGCTCTCCCCTTACCTTTCTAATCATCTGTCTCTATCTACTGGGAAGTGGAGGGAAATATAAGGAACAGATTAACATTTTAGCGTGAAACGAGAAGCGACAACAGCAGCAGCAGCAGCAGCAGCAGCAACAACAATTTGTTGGCTCTTTACGATTATTGCCTTTCTCACACCTTATTACCAAGAAAATAAAGAAGCAACAACGATGAAATGTGGACGAAAATGAAGAACACAGAGACACAGACACATAGAAAGAGAGAGAGAGAGAGAGAAAAAGAGAAGAAAAAGAAGCTCTCCCTATGGTCCAAGGCAAGTTGAATGTGATTGTTGAATGGGGCAGGGGTTAGGTGCACTGGGCTGAAGAGGAAATCGCACACTCAACGACAACATCAACATAGCAGGCACTCGAACTCGTACTCCGAACACAATAAATGTTTGTGCCTTTGTATGTGTGAGACAGACAGCCGGACAACTGGATGTGAACATGGACATGGACATGGCTCGGATCGTCGACGGGGCAGACAAATAGTGGGAAACAAAATAAAATGATCATAAACAATCTATAAAAAAAAAACAAATAAGAAAAGAACGAAAAAAAAAAAAACGGAGACAACAATAGCAATAACAACAAACAAATTGTTGGCAAAAGACAAAGGTATTGACTTCATTCCAATGGTAGAAAGGATTTCAAATTGATATACACTACTGGATCGAATAATCATTCTACTAATTGTTATCCAGTAATTGATTTTGTCCAGAACCGTTTGCTGGATTAACAACTGTAATGACAAATTAATTCATTTTAATTTAGCGAAAAAAAAAAAGAAATTTTACTTATTATGGGAAAACACTTGGTGACTGTAATTCGATCCAATGGAAATGTGATATGGCCATATGGCTATGACTTATGATTTCGGCCAGTAGTGTATATATGTGCATACATATGTATGTACATGGCCAAATGGTGATCATGATGATCAGAGGAATGGTACGATCTTGGCCTCTGAGCTACCGATTAAAATTATGTCCAACATTCGCCTCTGTGTTTACTTAGTGAAACAGCATGCAGAGAAAGAAAGATACACCAAGATAAGAGAGAGAGAGAGAGAGAGAGATGAAGGAGAGAGGCTCTTACAAAGGCTAAGACAAGCACCAAAAATATCTTCAGCAAATAACCAAAAACACAAGAAAAAAAAAAAAAAGAAAAAACCAAATAAGTATTCTCGAATCTTAAATGCCCTACAATGTGACATTTATGTTCTATTAGTGCCAAATGTTAATTTGAAAATCTTTGAATCTTTTTGTCTTTTTTCTTTTGATTCGAACCGATTGAGAATTATTGGGGAACAAAAAATTAAAGAAAAGAAGTAAACACAAATTAAAGAAATACAAATGACAATAAGGGAACGATTGTATTTTATTTAACTACATACTTAATTGGCGAACAACTTGTTCCAACACATTTTCCTCCTGCCTCCTGTCTACTATCCCAGTACAACGACTATTCCTAATGATAATGATCATCAATTGTATGGGCACAGCATTTGGCCTTCGGCCAAACCCAAGACAAGCAATATACACCAGGCAACACCAGGCAACTCTGACTGTCTCCAAGTGGGTTTCAAGTGACGCAGCGAGACACGCAGGCTGGCTAAAGACAGACATGCCGGGCGGACGGACGGAAAGCAGAAGCAGGAGCTACTTCACAGAAACACAACTTTGATTCTGATGAGGCGATTGCTTGGGTGTGAGTATCTGTGTGCTTGTGTGTGTAAATGTATGCGTGAGGTGAAGAGAAAAGCCAAGTCAAGTGGAGAGGATTGAGAAGGAGTTGATTGGAGATGGTAAAGGTATTGGTATGGGGGAAAGGGTGGATGGAGTATTTGCAAACCATTCCATTACCTTGCCTCGATCTGCGACTCTGACAGGAAGTATTTAGATAGAAGTCGGGGCCAATGAGCCTCGATCTTGGTCTCAAGCCAATAGACTTTCTACCAGCCAAGAGTTAGCTATCAAATAACAAGAACTACGATGTTAAACATTGACTTTAATGCCGCCAAAGCGCGCCAAAAAAAAAAAAAAACATTCAAAATAGCTATAGCTAAATATAGGATCATGACCCAAAATCCCTATTGCCTGATTAATCTTGATGGCGACTTCATTACTATGTAATTTTTGCACTTTCAAAAGGAAAACAAACAAACGATCGATCGTTTTACAATAATTGAGGAAATATCCAAAAAAAAAAGAATAATAAAAAACACACACACACTTTGACTCCCAACTTTTTCAATTTAAAAATGTAATCGAGATCCAGATGTTTCACATCCATCCATTTTCAGTAGCAATTAACTAAACGATGTAGTCCGAGCGGATATTAGTTGAAATTGAACGATCAGTTTGATGGTTCAAATTGATTGGTTTGACATTAAATCAAAAAATAATAAAAACAGACCAAAAAGATTCTCTGGGAAAATAAAAATGATCTTGCTGCGGCTTGTTCTTATCGCCATCATGACTAAATGACTGACATTTTCATATACAATCTGTATGTACTAAATTTTTTTTGTTAGTTGGGTCATAGATCGCGTATACGATTTACAATCTGTGTCTATATATATTTATAAGTATTCTAATACTTTATTTATGCCAATTTGTGTATAGCATTATTTCGTTTTTTTTCTTGTCTTTTTTATTTTATTTTGTTTTTTGTGGTAACTAAGTTTCTTATTTCGTTTCTTTTGCTTTTTAGACGTACTTGTTTGGGGCACTTCAAATCGAAACTGAAGTTGCGGCGAGCTTGAGGTGACAACCTTCTCAATTTAAAATTTAACAGCCTGGGCCACTGTAAATTAACAGTAGCATTTACTAGCACTGTTTATGCACAGCACCGTTTGCATGAACATGGCCACACTGGAAATTTTAAATTTTGATCAGATTTCAATTTGAAACTTAATGAAAACGACTACCGATAGATAAAGTTTGTCATTTTTAACCGAGTTTAATTTTTTACATCAATTTCATCTTTATTTTTGCGTCAATCAATTA
The DNA here is from genome assembly GCA_018903615.1 of Drosophila neocordata. Classification (NCBI taxonomy): domain Eukaryota; kingdom Metazoa; phylum Arthropoda; class Insecta; order Diptera; family Drosophilidae; genus Drosophila; species Drosophila neocordata. The sequence continues at coordinate 853,763 of JAEIGI010000011.1, forward strand.
ATTAATTCGGTACTTTTTATGTATGAAGAAGCTATGTTAAAACTTTACACAATTGGAAAAAATTTCGACTAGGTAACAAATTTAGTAACGTTCCTGTAGAATTATGGTTCTTACACTTATTTTTAATCACCTATGTATATAATATAGTCTGCAAGTCGGTACAACAAATTCGTCGATTTTAACCAATTTATGTATCAAAATAAACCGAACTATTGGCTTCCATATTGCTTCCGACCACAAAACAGTAAGTTTTTGTGATTAAAGGTTAAAAAACGCTTTTCTTTTTTTTTTTTGCAGAGTTTTCAATAATTATCCCCAATAAGTATTAAAATTTTGTTCAAAGGAAAAATACATTTATTGTGTATCTATTTTTGTGTTTTCTTATTTTTTTTTTGTTCGCTTTTTCATTTCTTTTTTGTTTGTTTGTTTTGTTGTTTTCATTTTTACGAATAGACGTATAACATTTAGTTACAAATACATTTACAATTGAAAATTGCTCTACTTGTGGGTGGGGAGGTTAAGGGGGTTTGGGATATGGAAAGGGAAGGGATGGGGTGGGATTAAAAACGAAATTACAAATACGTGATGATATCAGATAATAATTTGATTTAAAGTAATCATTTAAGTTAAACATACATATACATATACAAAAGGAGACAAAAAAAATAGTATTTGTATCATTAGGGATCGCATAGTAATCATATTTCATATTATATCATATATATGTATATATATGTACATATGTTATATGTGTTTGTTGTGTGTGTTTTTTTTTTTTTTGTTTTTTATTATAATATCCTTTTCGCTTTATTGGTTTTTTTTTTTTTTTGTTGTATTTGTTTTAGTTGCTTTTACAATACATATACATAATAAAAGTGTAAATTGTAGATTAAAACTGATGTTGAAATAGTACATACATCAAAAATCGATAATAGGCACATACAAAGCAATGACTAAATCAGAGATATCATCAGATGCGCATAGTTACCAAGTCCTTTAAAAGATGGGCTATGCGTTTGTGTGATTGTTAGTGTAGGTGTCTGTGTATGTGTGTGTGTGTGTGTGTGTGTGTGTGTGTGGATGGGGGTGTATGAGTATGTATTGATGTACGTGTTCTGTATGTGTGAGCGTGTGTACATGCAACTTTCATCAAAGTTCCATTGTAACAATTTCTATAAGCAGTACATACAATATGTAGCTTTGATTAGATAAATGAAATACTACTACATATATCCTAAAGACAGTCTTGTTTCTATGTGCGTGTTCTTCTGTGTCTGTGTATGTGTGTGTGTGTAGGTGGTGTATGTTTTATAATGGGTGCTTGTATTTGTGGTATACTATATATAAAGTATATGCCAAATACAAATATGATCAAGTAGCTTCCAATCAAGCTCAAAGTTTAAGAATCGCAAAAATTTTACATTCTTTTGTCTGTATGGAAAGTCTGTTTGCCTGGCGATGTGTGTGGGTGTGTGTGGGTATGTGTGGATAAAGTATATATACACAATAAAGAATATTAGAAGGTAAGTTCGGTCTACCGAAACTTATATACCCTTTCAGTTATTATGAACGGAGTTCAAATCTCCACAAAAACACAAATTTGACCAAAAATGTATAACATACATGAGAAAGAGAAAAAGAGATTAAAAAAATAGTTCCCAACGAAACAAACAGACAGAGCTAATTCGATTTGGCTAGTGATGTTGACCAAGAATATATTTATAATGGAGTTGGTAATGCTTCCTTTCCATAATACCCTTATATGGGTATAGGAAGTTTTTGGACGTGGAAGCAATTACATTTTGTATGTGTTTGTGTGTGTGTGTGTGTGTGTATGTGTTGTTGTGTGTATCATGCAAATACATACGAGTATATAGATATATATCTATTAAGTTTTCTTAATTTATCTAATTTACACTTTATATAGAGCATTATTTTTGTTTGTTTTGTTTTTCTTTTTAAGGTAATAACTTTTAACGGATTTTTTTTTTCTCGATTGTAGGTATGTATATATACGCATATATGTATATGTATACATATATGTGTGTGTTTGTATATGTTGTATATTGTATATAAATATTTAGTTGGCTATACACGTAAAAGCAATTTTTATATTTTATTTAATTTTGTTGTTTTTTTTTTTTTTTTGTGTTTTGTAATTTCTTTTTGTAACTTTAGAAGTTGATTCGTTTAATTGAGTTTCATTTGTTTGTGTGTGTTCGTGTGTGTGTGGTGTCTGTGTGAAATTTTGATTATTCCAATTTAGGTGCATACAGCTTTTTGTTTTAGTTAGACAAATGCGAGGCGGAGGTAAATTATCGGTTAGGTAAGGGATTAACGACAGGGTTAACTGATCTAATATGATCTCATTTCATCTATAATAATCTGATTTGATTTGCCTTGATTGAATCCGATCTGATCTGATCTGATCTGAGCTTCGGCTGTATGCACACCGCACGCATCACTTGTTGCACTTGGCACTTACAGTTGGCGTACAATTTATAATAATATTATATATATATATTTTGATGCATATATATATATATATATTATATATATATAGTATGAAGATGTAAATATATTGAAGTCTACACACACAAAAAGTATATAGAATATTGTACGCTTTAGCCAATTTCTTTCTTTTTTGTTAATTGGTTATTCTCTTTGTTTTAATCATCTTTTTGGTGTTTCCTGTGGATTGCATTTGTTACTTTTTGATTAGGTTAACTAATTGCCGATTTTGTTTAACTATTCCGTTTTCTTTTTTTGTTTTGTATATATATTATTAGTTTATGTACCTATATAATTTAGAATAAAAATTATAAGTTAGGCCTCCTAAATACATATACATGCAATTACAGTATTGAAAATTCGTTGTGTTGTATTCAAAAGATTGCACAAAAGATAGAGAAAGGAAGAAACACACAGAAACAAATTTAAGTTTTCATTTCTGTATGTGCTTCTTGGTGTATTGGATCGTTATGTTTATATAACATTTGGTATATTGGTGCAAGTCGAAAGTTTGTCCTTTTGTTTTGGGATTATTACAATACATATATAAATACATGCATAATATTTCTCAACTAAATGCTCCTTATGCGTGGCTATGTGACATATACATACATATGTATGCATATGATTTTTATAGTTTATACATATATCTTTTCTTCCCATTGGAATTGGGCATTTCTTTAGCTTTCTAGCTAGTATATATTGTGTACATAATATATATATATATATAATTATAAAGATGTATGTATGTATATGTAGACAGGGAATAGTGAATGATATTATTCAGACCCATTTCGAATAGTTTTGGTTGAAAAGGGGGCCCAGTATAGAAATTGGAGCCCATTGCACTATTTTTTACTCGTGTGTGTGAATATGGATGGATGTATATGTGTGTGTCTGTGGTGGAGAGTTGTTGGAGACTAATAGTTAACCGGGCGACGTCCGCGTGGCTTGATTTTCTCCGATATCTGCCACATCTCCTCCTCGCCCATAAAGTCCTTAAAGTTCTCAAAGAAGCGTATGATGCGCTCATTGCGGCGAAATGGATAGGCACTGTAAAGTAATTCTGGGTTAACTCATCATCCATTAATAGTTAAAGAGATTAAGTTTTTACCATTTCTTAAAACGTTTCATATTCACAATAATATTATATTGCTGCCAACGTTTGGAAAAGTTAATAACGCCCTTAGACAAATAATCCTGATTACCCACATGCACAAAAGTCAGATCCTGTAGAACCAGACCACTAAAAAGTAATAGCAGATAAAAAAAAAAAAATAGATTTCATTGGTATTAATGGCTATTGTTTTGATTGCCACTTACATATAGGGTATGCAGGGTGGATTCGTTTCGGCTAAGGCCTGACGGTAGGCACGAAAACTGGAACTGGAATCGATGAGTGTACAAAAAGAGCGAACCTCTTCGGCAATACCTTTTTGCCATTCCAATCTGCAAATGAAGTTTCAGTATAATCGAATTTGTTGCTAACATGCTCTCCCTCTCTATCTCTCTCTCTCTCTCTCTCTCTCTCTCTATCTCCCTCACCTTCGTATGGGCCCAGAGTCCAACGCAGAAAGTAAAGCCAAATACGAATTGTAGTTATTCATCTTACGCAGATGCTTCATTATTTTGATAAACTTATTAACGTGCTTTTCACGCTCCTTGGCATCCTGCAGACGCAGAATCTTGGATCGTGCCCAGTAGGACATTTTGTTAAAGTGCTCGGTAAACTTATTGAGATTGGGTGATTTCTCCTCGCACTGATCTTTGGCAAATAGTAATACTTCGGGTATCTCAATCTTTTGGAACAGTTCGGCATCTAATAATGTCATCTGTTCGGCAATATCCAGCGATTTCAGGTCCAACAAACTAATTTGGCTGGCACAGCCATTGCCCGTTGGTCCACCCGCGCCGGTTCCAAATCCACTGCCGCCCGCATGATCGGCATCGGTGGGGAAGCCATAAATTTTCGGCTCCTTATAGAGATTGACTTTCTTCACAAATTGATTGCGCAGCAATTTAGCCTGATAGAGTTGGCTGGAGCAGACCAGCTGATAGACAAACTCCACCAGTAAAATGAGTAACTGACTGGTTAGATCCGTTGAACTGTGAGAAACGATCAAATGTGGAATGTTTATATTACTATTGTTCCCGCTACCCACGAATATGAGTTACTCACGTTAGATCATTGACTACTCGCACTAGCAGCGAGAAGGTCTCATTGGCGGCCTTCTGTTTCTGGTCATGCACCTGACAGAAGAAGTATGTATAGCGATGGGTCAGCTTCTCGATCACATCGATCGGCTGAATGAAGGTGCGAAAGGTGGTGATGAAGGCCTCGCTGAATGCTGCACGAACAGAATGAATGGATAATAAATGAGAATGGGAATGGGCATGGGGAGTACGACGACGCTGATGATGCCTACCATTGTCGGCGACTTTCTGGACACGACTTGCATGCACAATAAGGGCATCAATGTAACCGCCCTTAACCTCTGGGCCGTCTTCATCCTTCTTTTTGAGTATTAAATATGGCGTTATATCAACTTCCTCAAGCATATTGACTAACATTTCTTCCGGCTCTTCGGATTCCTCTTCTTCCTCCTCATCTTCGTCTTCAAGAGTCTGCCGCTCTGAGCCAGCCTGTCGTCCCTCATCTGCTGCTTGCTCCTCAAGTAATTTGGGTGCACTAATGGGCTCATTGTGCTCATCATCAGGGCCCACCTCATTGGGCAACTGATGCGAATGACAATAGAATGTTTGACCATTGCCGCCGACCCCAGAAACCGTAACTGAACCAGATCCAGACACATTTTCATTGCTATCGATTACAATATTGGAGTGTGGCGGCAATGTCGTTTCATCCGTTGCCAACTCTTCAGACACAGTAGTCATTCGACTATTCCGCAGTCCAGAGCCATTCTCCCCAAGCGCTGGCTTTGGACTCGGTGGCGGCGTTGTAATAATTGTGGGCATCGCTGTGGCTGTCGTCGCCGATGTCGACACTGATGGTTTGCGTTGCTTGTAATTCTTGGGCGGAAGAGCCGGCGGTGTTTCCATCTCCGGCGATAGCTCCTTGCTCATAGGCATAATACTGGAAACATGGAAAATATAGAATTAAAGAAAAGCTGCCGTATAAAAAAAAACTATTTTTACTTACTTCATCGTTTGGCTGTGGGTTATATTCCGACTTATATTGTAGGCGTGCATTGTATGGCGATGTTGCTCAATGGAACGTGTGGATGCCGAGCATATTTCCATATAGGCCAGAACTGTATGAAGATTAGGCGAATGATGGAGAATTGATTGATTAGATATAATTTTATAAATTTGTTTATCTAAATTTTTATGGTATAAGAAGCGAGTCCTGGGACGGGATACATTATATCCTTTACATAAGGTAAGCAAATATATTTATATACACTAGTTATAGAGCTAAGATCCCTGATCCAAATGGAGACACGATATGGATCGCATTACAACAAACAACAAAAACAAGTCCAACAAGGGACGCACAAAAATATATATTTTAATATATGTATGTATATATAGATTGATTCTCAAATAATTGGTTTTTCTTTTGGATTGGGGTCGGTTGTGGGTTAAGCAAAATGAAACTAAAACCAAAACGAGGTGAAAACAAAATGGGGAAACAATTATAAACATATAAACGAAACGATAATTGGATGCCATGGCACAAAAATAAGCAGCAGCGCAGCGCAGGAGCAACGTTAGAGGGCAACTCGTTATGTCCTTTCCAATACAACACAGAGCTGCGATTCTGTCTCTGGATAAGAACAGAATTCGTGCTTCACGGAAAGAACATGGCGAGCAAATCAAAGCTTGGCCCAAGCTTTTCATTATTTCATTCTTGTTTTTTTTTTTTTTTTTTTGTTCAGTTTTTGTTTTTTTTTTTTCTAGTTTTTAGTTTTAACTTGTTGTTCCTCTAATAAGACACACAGACTTACCCGAGAAGGCCACACTTTGAAACACTAGATGTTGATTGGAACGATAATTTAGATGGGTTAGAGTCTTACGTACAACAATTTGGCAAACTTTATCATTCGCCATACCGTTAACAGGTTTACGTTTATATGTGCTATAAATAAAGTTTCTAAACAAAATGCTTAACTGCTTTTCAATTTTTTTTTGTTTTTTATACTGTTTTTTTTTTTTTTTACTAATTGATGATGTGTGGTTCTTGATGATGGTTTTGTTGTTGTTGTTGTTGCTATTTGTAGGTCGTCTGAATTGTTATAATGCTAAGATGAGTGCAGATTTCTGACAAGATCATACCAAATGCATACATAATGATAGTATCAATTGTATATGATGAAAATGATATTTTGAAACCAAATCTTTATATCTAAAGTATTCTATGGGGAATTGTAATCTTTTCGTTTGCAAATATTTAAACTAGTTTAAATAGGATCCCAATTATTTTCACGATCGTATTTTGAGGAAATTTAATTTAATTATTACTTTTTTAAAAACGTAGTTTCTTTCTTAAGATATTCTTTTTTTAAATAAATTTATAAAAATAAATCAAATGAATATGGTAATTTTCTCAAGTTATATATTCAGTCTGGTCTATATTGGATTCCTTACTGTATTACTATTGTTTTAAAAACCAATTTGAATCGGTTACTGCAGTTAGTTTATATTGGCTTTTAATTGATACATATTGTATATAAATTTTGTATAAGAATAGGCAAATTATGGAGCATTATCCGAAAGAACCCTTTCTAAAAAATTAAAACTAAACCAAATAGGTGTATATTTATATCTTTGCTTTAATTTATTCCCAGTTAAGTAAAGACTCTTTAATAAATTCAATTTACTAAAATCCTTAAAAACCGATTTAACATCGAACATAAGTTAATCTATTATTATTTTACTATTTCCCATATACATATATATAGAAATATATTTCCATTTCAGACGCATTCAGATTACAGAAAATTGGTTTCAACAATATTAAATTTGTGAATTGAATGGCTGATCTTTGATATTTTGTAAACTGTTGGTTGTGTGGGATGCGCTTAAGGGATTTAATACACAGTTACAAACACGCACACACACACACACACGTAAAATAGATAGAAATGGTAATGCTCTGTTTTTGACTTGAAAATGTATGAAAAAGAACTATTTTGAATTGAAAACAATTCTAATAGCATTTACATGACATTCGTATGTATGTAGATGGGTGGAATATGAGACTCTGTTACTGGACAGGATTCACTTACCGCTCAGCATGGACCTTGGCTATGCCAGGCGGTCAAGTGAGTAATTAAAATAAATGGCAATGAGGAACATGCAATACGACCACACACATACACACAAACATATATAAAAATATACAGAATTAACAAAAAAAAAAAAAATATAATTCCACACACGCACAACATACGCACATCAATACACAGAAATACGGACAAAACACCATAGAAAGGAAGAGAATAAACAAAATGGAAAAGAAAAATAAAACGAAAAATATCGACAGAAAAAAATTTGTGCTCATTGGGCAAATTTTACTTACTGTGCTTCTTCTTCATGGGCAGCGGTGGTGGCTCCTCAACCAAATGACGATCAAATGCCGTACAACTGCCAGCAAAATGTGGATTACGCGGCTGCTCAATTAAACTGTGGTGCTTGGAATGCCACTGGTGTAGCTGCGACGAGGACGAATGATGCTGCTGATGATGATGATGATGCTGCTGATGGAGATGATGGGGCGACATTTGTCTCAATTCAGCCATCTCTGCCCCAGCCTGATTGCTATTGGACCAACTTGATTCTCTATCCCTGCCACTCTCGTCCACCTCATCCATTGTGGCAGACTCATGACGGGTTAATGTACGCTGTGTCTTTGGCGGCAAGGCTGGAGCCAATTCTGGCGAGGAACTGTTAGTCTGCTCATTTTCATAGCTAGTGGTGGTTGTGGTGCTACTACTGCTTGTCGTGGTTGTTGTCGATGTGTGACGTTGACTGGATACCGATTGACTAATCTGTTGGTACTCGCTACTATTTCGACTAGCCGCTGTCGTCGTTGTTGTCTCGCTGCTGCTGCCAAAAGCTATCTCTGAATTGCTACTCGATGATTTTGTTGACGATTGCACACTCTGATCGGAGGAACGCTTCGACACGCTCTGCGTGGACGTGCGTAAGGACATCATCGATACGAAACCTGTAGAAATGGATAACGTTTTAGGGTTATAAATCTAATCGAATTTAATCAAAAAGCAAAAAAAAATAACATAAGAAAATTCTAAAACTAAAGCTGAAACAAGAGAAAGCGTCTAGAGAAAGCAAGTTGACAGGATAAAGATAAATAAATAGAGAGGAAAAGCAAAAAAAAAAGAAACAATAAAGTACGTATCAATGAATGCAACCGTTATGTAATTCAAATTGAAACAGTTAACCGTTATTAACATAAATTTCGAAATCTGTTTACAATTAGTGTCCTAATTCGGGTATTCATTTCGGTTGCATTCTCTTGATTGAATAACAATTAAATACTATAACAATAAAAACAACAGCAACAACAACAAAAAGAAGAGGGGGATTAAAACACATGTTGAAGTACCCGATTCATTTGAATGACGATTACTGCTAAGCATATCAGCCGCCTTTCGCAGCTCCGTGTTGGCTTCATTAGCACCGGTGGCACTACTACCGACACTGGCAATGCCACTTCCTGCTGGCAATGGCGCTGTCACCTGAGCGGTATTGGGTATGGCCATTGGAATGCCAGCAACTGTATCCGTTTCTGCATGGGGATTTGGAATTTGGATTGTGCTAAATGGTTAATGGAAGCATAATACTCACTATAGCTAATCAATTTATCCGTATCGTCATCCAGCTGATGAATTAGTGATTGTTTTGCTTTCATTTGCAGCAGTTGCTGTTGATGCTGCAATTGCTGCTGCTGGTGATCCTCTTCATCGCGTGAATGATTCAAGGCAGAGTCAAAAGAGCACTGGCTGTTTTCATCTGGCGACCGGGATCGCACTGAAAGGCTAAAGACGGAAGAGATTTTCCATTATACTGCATTCGATTTTGGTAAGATAATATTCTTACCGATCCACACCATAGTTCAACAGCGAAAAATTTGAGCTACAGTCCAGATCCGAATTAAGACTGATGTTGTGCGATTGGGCATCGGGCAACGGACTGGCCTGATTCGAGGTGGATGCGGTGGATGAGGAGGAATTGCCGCCTGCCTGCTGCGGCTGCTGGCTGCGACGCTTTGGCGGCAGCGGTGGGGGATTGCTGACCCGATCGGGCAACGGCGGTTTAGGCGGTGGACTTGTGTCGCGTAATATGCTCTCAGTGCTATGTGATCCCCGCATGGGATTCCCATTGCTCTGTTCGAGTATGTCACGTTCTTTGGGCGTTAATGCAATATCTGGCAGCGACGTGCGCTGCGCCACCGCTGCCGCTGCATCGGCGGAAACTCGCATATGGGCAACAGAGTTGGAGGTACAAGCTGCAGCGCCGGCCGTAGAAGCAGCAACGGCACCCATTATTTCAGCAGCTGCTCCAATTCCGCCTAGACCAGGGCCACCATAACGAAAGGTACATTGATCTTGCTCCTTTAGTTTGCCCTGTGCCAATGTGACCAGATTCTGAAACGGGTTCAATATCCTTAACCTGTATTCCAGAACGAATTGATGTACGAATATTACTTACCCGAACAGCATCCTCAAGTAGGTCAATTACCTCGCGCACATTCTCGTTACTTAAGGAGGCACACTCGCCGCTCTCCTCACTAAGCATCACCTCGTCGCAAAGCTTAATAAGTTTACCCAGGGATTGGGACACTTGCTGCGTGGCGGAGCTCATAATGGCACTGTTCTCGTTTAATGTGTAGGATTGTATGACTGCCGGATTGGATAGAATGAAAATTGGTGACCGTAAGATCATTGAGTTAAGCTTCTATTTACCCGAATACATGCTGGCTATGGTCTCTAGTATAACAGTACCATTGCCAGGTAGCACTTCTAACTTCTTCTTGAGTATGACATCGCGGAAATGCTTAAGGGCATTCGATATATCCTTGACATGCGTTTCCAGTGTTTGCGTGGAACGCTGCACCTCCTCGGTGGTTGGTGGCGGTTTGGCGGAGCCATGCTTGGTGCGTGGCGAATGCGGTGAATGGGATCGTCCCAGCGTATTATTAGTGGTTCGCATCAATGAGATCTTCTCAATTAGATCGTCCTTGAAGGAACGCGCTCTACGCGCTAATTTTGTTCCTTTTAAACTATTTTTATGACCCGATGATCCAGTTGTGGGCGGTGCTGGCGGTGCTCCACCAGCTCCTCCTCCAACTCTTTCACTTTGCGGCGGCGGTGTACCAGGAACGTTAACACTAGATGATGATTGTGTAGCGGTTGTTGAGTAACTGCCGCTGTTAATGCTATTATTGCTGCTACTGCTACAGCCGCCAACGCCGCCACCGCTACCAACTCCAACGCCCCCCGTGCAATTGTTGGGCGTGGATGGAGAACTGATGCTGCCGTCTAAATGGAAAACCGAAATCAAAACATTGTTATAAAGTCCAAATTAACATTCATCGCATATTCATCACCATTGTGATTGTGATTCATAAAACAGAACAAAAAAAATTCCTTGATTTGTATTTAGACTGTGGTATTACTCTCATTATTACTCATAGACTACTTGGTACAAGTCCACTTAAAGCTAATTAAAATATTTATATATATCTTCCATTGATTCTCTAAAAGATTATTATTATTATCAAAAATAATATTCCCGGTCTTCACCTTTCAAAAATTGTTTATCTAAAAATTTGATTATATTTTCGATATCATTTCAGTAAGATCAACTTTAAGAATTTTAACTGTAAAAATGAGTATATATATATATAGATATCTGAATACTCATCACCGATATTTAACTACAAATATTATTTTTCTTTTATTGGAAATGTCAGATCCCAACTGTGATTCGTCTACTTATGGAAGGGCAACAACATTATCAGAAGTGGAAAATTAATTTCTTGTTGATTCGTATGATATATCTTTTGTATTTTCTTTTTGTTTTGGTTTGCTTTTTTTTGTTTTTCTTTTTGTGTAAACAAAATGCAAATGATTTACATATTTGAGAAAGATTTGCATGACTTGAAAAAATGAAATATTGAATGGTTGTTAACAATTCATGTGGGAGGGGTTGGCAGTACCACCCGAACTCAAAAACCAAAATAATGTATGAGTGGGCAGCACTGATTGGTGGGGAGGGGAGCTGGCACTTTTATACCCGCAGCTTTCACTTACAGCACATCACATTCTTGACCATGGGCAGGGACTGGTTCATGGGCATTGCCATTGGCATGGGCATGGGCATTGCTGGTGTTCCGATTGTTGTTGTTGCTGTTGTTAGCAATGCCAAACGTGGCAACTTTTTATATTTACGTCGTCTATAGCATTTGATGTTATGCAGCGTCTTGCCATTGTTATTGCTATTATTGTCACTGTTGTTGTTGTTATTGTTGTTGCTATCAAGCGGTGACCATGATTGCCGTTGACGGGATGACTGTGGCGACCAATCATTATGATGATGATGATGATGATCACCGCCAGCAGCATCACTGAGAGCATCTTGATGATGATCTACGGGTGGCGTTTGTTTAAGCGTATATGAATAGAAACGCCAACGATCGGCCAAGGCACAATCTCTCAAAAAAGATTCATCGAATTGTGGCATTGTTGCATAACATCAACAACATTCACAACAACAAAAACAACAACAATAATCCACACACGAGACACATAACTCCCTCCTGCCCCCGGCTAATAATTTTGATATTTGCTGTCTGTCGTCTTAACAAATCAAATTGCCAAATTTTTCTTTTGCCACTTTTTTTCTATGATTTTTTTCACTTGCTCTTCCAGTGGGTCATTTAATGTTGCTGTTTTTTTCTTTTTATTGTTGTTATTATTATTATGTTGATTAATTAAATCACAAGTAAGAAAAAAAAAAAAAAATAGAAAGAAAGAAAACTAAAAATGGATTTGAATATTATATTTTTAGCTTGCTGTCGTCAGCTGTCAACGACGTTGTCCACGACTGGAAAGCGCACTGAACTATGAAAAAAAAATCCGCAAACGGGCAAAACGCCAGTCGAAGGTGTCCGAGAGTCCGAGAGACAGTGGCTATGAAGAAGACGCAAACGGAGATGGAGACGGAGGCCGCTAACGGCAATGGCAACACATTAACAGCAACAACACTACCAAACCAGGGTACAGTGGAACAATTAAAGAAATACTCTATTTATAAATAAAAGGAGTTTTAGATTGAATATTTTTTAAAAATAGTGAAATGAAGTTTAGGTGAGAATTGTAAAAATGTAAGTCCTGTTTTAATTATTTTAAATTAGATTAACTAAATTTGTCACAAAGGGAATGTTTTCTAAAGGACTCTTTTTGGTTTTTCTTTAACCAGTTAACTAGCCATTTAACTATTAAAAACGACAATTAAAGAAATCATTTGGTTACTTTTTGGACTTTTTAAAATCTCGCCCATTGTTCAAAGTCGAAGAAGAGCATCAAACTGGCACCTTGCGTCTCCACCATTGTCGTCGCCTACACCCAACAGCTCGCTCTCCCACCAATTTGCCGCTAATCATATTCGCTCTCTCTTTCTCTCTCTCTGCCTCTTTTTCATACTCTTCGAACCGCTCTCTCATCACATCACATTTACAATCTTCTCTCAGAGTGGAAGCTGCCGCAATTTCTTTCTCTCTTATCAATCAGCTGCTGGTGCGGCTGCGGCTGGCACACCTGAATAAGCTTCAGGCGTCTAATGGAAAAAAAGGGGTAAGGAAGAAGTGAAAGAGAAGCAGTTAACTCTGGACGGATTTCTACAATTTGCAAGTGCCGTGCTCTGTTAGTCGTGACTTGCCTTGGAAATGAGTTGAGCTAAAGTTGAAGGTGGCAGCAGCAACGGGTACAAGCAAATACATCATATGTAAACTACATGGCATACATAGATACATACATTTGTATGTATAGATAGTATATGCACACAAAGATACATCTATGTCTGTATGTATATGTAAATATGTTAATAAAGAAAAATTAACATATTGTTCTAGGAAAATTTCAAATTCAATTTTGATAGAACACGAAGCTTTTTAAATAATCTTAAAATATGTTTAAGATATACCTTTTGTTATTATTAAGACAGATCTACATATATACATATATTTGATTATTGGTTTGGTTATACAGTATTAAAGGCATTATGTATGCCTTTATTAATTGAAAATATTTCACTCTACATTTCACAGCTCGAGGAAAACTATTGTAAACAATTTTCTTTTACTCTTTGTCTGTCTGTGCCAATTCGCTTTGTTCCTTTGGGGTGTTTGTTTCCAATTACCATGTACCGTGCCTCCGACACAGTTAACCATCGTTTCCCGCATTAAAACTCACTTGAAGTCACGTTCACCCAATTAATTGGCACACAAAAACCTAGGCTCCGATATCCAAAGAAGTCACTTTGCATGATTTGGAAATTGGATCAGGCAACAGAGCCAGTTTTGCTACGATCAATGCGATGATTTCAAATTCTGGTTCTAACCAACAACAAATAAAAAAAAAGTGGGCTAGGCGGATTTTAAGTGGCTGTCAAATGCCAAAAGATGCCAACAATTTGGCACACACCCGAACATAATCATGATCATAATAATCATCATCATTCACTATCAGAAAAGCCACTTCATTATGCTGTTTGACTACAAATCGCGGTCTTTTAGCTTGACCAATATTTGCAAATTGGACAACTATGAAGACCAAGTTAAAGGCGAAACTGTTTGACCAGTTGGTGGGTTTAACCAGTTTGTGAGAGAAAAAAAAAAACAAAAAGAGAGCGAGCAAGAGAGAAAGAGCAAAGAGAGATCTAAAGAGAGGTTGGCGAAATGTGAAATGAAAACAAACGCATAGATAAACAATTTGCACAAAGCGCAAATTGTGAAATATTTCATGAATGAGCACAAGCCAAATAATAATAATAATAATAAATGTATAGAAACGAGACCTATGGAATTTGTGTGGAATGCGCTATATGCTTTCTAACTGCAATGATCGTAATATTATAGTTCCTGCGGCACAACTCATTACACATACATACATATATACAATGTATACATACATTTACAATTATATAAATACATAAGCATGCATGTTTGTATGTATGTATTTGTGTTGTTCACATGGCGCCCTGTGGGGGGCAAGGGTTGGTTCACGTTCAGACGACGCTGAACAGTAATAAAAAAAAAATAAAAAAAAACAAAACTACATGACATAATCTCTGGGTTTTCTTGTTGTTGTTGTTGATGATGCAAAAACAACAACAACAAGCACAAATTATACAATTTGTCATTAATGTCGAAAAGTTTAGCTTGTAAAAACAAAAGGCAACAAAACGATGAACTAACAAATAAAACTAAAACAATCTAAAATCACACTCAATACGTTCTACACGTTAAGCTGTTTCCATTTAAAAGATTTAACACCTGGTCCATAGTTGAAATAGCTGCCATAGGTATGTAGATAGGTAATAGGGTCAATGGGAGGCAGTAGGATTCCTATATGTATGTATGTATGTAAATTCAGTGATGATTTTAATGTCTACTTCTTTTTTGTTGTTATTAAATGCTTTGACACCTTTTTGTTGCACTTAATATCAAGTTAATATTTAATATTTAGTTGAAAAAAAAAAAGATAGCACAAGCTGTAAGTACGTTATTTGTTTGAGTATTATAGTCTGAATTATGATATCATTAGTGCAATGCATGATCGAGAGCATGCTGTTTGCATGTCGAAGTTAACGTGGTTGCATATTTGTTCAACCCTACGACAGACACACACACACACACACACAAACATACGACTTATATGTATATGATGACGTCATGACAGGTGCGGTCATCAAGTAAATATTTAACCGCCCTTGGTATAGTCAGTCAGTCAGTCAGTAAGTCCATCTGTCTGTCCAATAGGCACCCCCATCCACACACACACACACAGCCACACACAAACACATACACAATTCGATTGAATTCATCATACCTATAAGTAGCCTTCTTTCTTTTCTGTCAATGATTACTCATTCAGAAAAATTCTCGAATATCTCCCAAATCGTTTTATTTATTCATACATTTATATATGTATGTACATATGTATGTATGTATGTACCGATGTATATTTTTTGTATATTTTTCATGGGATTTTTCACTTTAGCTTTCACTTTCAAATCAAATCAAATAAGAAAAGTTCTTTTCTACGCTATCAACATGTTGTCAAATTTTTGTAAACTTCTAATTCGTTTTCAATTAATTTTTTAACTTTTGCTCTTTAATTCTTCTTTTTTGCGCAGAGTGCAAAAGAAGCCTTTCGTCACGATGTTTGCCGGGCAACGGTTAGATAACTTTTGAGCAGCTCGTCGTCATAATTAATAATGTGCCATAAACAACAACAAAAACAGAAACAAAAAAAAAAAAAAAAAAATAACAAAAAGAAAGAAAGAAGAAAACTCGCAAAACGCACAAACGAAAATGAAACTACATTACGATGGGAATGAGGCATACATACATATACTTATATATATATATATATATATATATTACAACAAAACAAAAGCGAGGCTAAAACACAGCCTACTGAGAATTGGAGAATAGCAACAACAAAAACAACAACAACAACGACGACGACGTCAACATTTGTCGTGACTCCATTGCCTATGCGTGTGGGTGGGTTTACGGGGGTATGTGAGTAACAATAAAGAGAGCGGGAACGCAATAGAGACAGAGAGAGAGAGAGAGAGAGAGAGAGAGAGAGAGAGGTATGCATACGTCACCCACAGCTCAGCTTAAGTTTTATAATAATAAACACTATAGCTATCTGGAATACCGGGAAAAACTATTTGGATTACAACATAGCATACTTATACATACATACATACATGCATACACATATACATACATATTTGTTTCTTTAATATTTTAATCAATTACTGGAAAATTCGTATAGGTCGGATGCTTCTTATATCGATTCCTCGCAAGAGCAACTAAACGATTTCTTGACTGAGCGACTCAATGCACTGGGCAAGCGAAATCGAGCCCCCAAATGTGCTTTATTATACCCTGTACCCATAGGGTAAAAGGGTATATTAAAGTCGCTAAAATGTATGTAACAGGCAGAAGGAAGCATTTCCGACCCCATAAAGTATATATATTCTTGATCAGCATCAACAGCCGAGTCGATTGAGACATGTCCGTCTGTCCGTCTGTCCGTCTGTCCGTCCGTCCGTCTGTCCGTCCGTCTGTCCGTCCGTATGAACACGTGGATCTCAGAGACTATAAGAGCTAGAACAACCAAATTTGGTGTCAGTATTCGTGTAGTGTCTACGCAGATCAAATTTGTTTCAAATTTTTGCCACGCCCACCTCCGCCCCCGTAATTTAGGAAAAACGAATAACTAGAGTAAAATTAAAGGTAGCGTATTTTTATTTGGCACACCTAATAATATGGCCAAAAGGTATCAGCTGACCAAATTTCGTTAAAATCGGACAAGAAATATCGGAGATATATCTTTGTACAATTTGTACTGAAATGCCCAGTGCGACATTGCGTAGTAAGTGTGAGCGAGATAGCATGCGTTCGTTGCTGCCGCTTGTAAGGTGAATTTTGTTTTGAATTAATGGCGAATTCGAAGGAGTTTGATTTTATAAAGTTCCTCTACTTGGTACAGGGTATACTCAAAGTCGGCAGGGACGACTTGCTTGCTTCATTTTTTGGATGGGTAAAGGTGTAGAAATTGTCGCCCAATTAAAACAACAAGTAGAAGTTGTCGATAATTTCGCTAATTTTGCCTATGACCCAAATAAGTATCAGGGTTTTAAGTGCAAAGGTAAATGCACCACTTGGATAATAGGGACACTGAAATTCAATTCATGTACATCAACTATGTATGCATGCGTTAAACATTTCATCATTATTATGAAATTGGCGCGCAATTACAAATTTCGCGTTACTTTACGAATTTAAGTGAATATCTATGACAAGGGTAAGGCAATACTTTTACTTTGAATCTTTGAAGGAATTTAAATAAGAAATTTCTATATAAATATATTCAGTTGTTTAGACTATATAACTGTCCAATAGACACGCTTCAGATATTTACAGAAAATAGAAAGAAAAAAAAGAATGAAAGTTTTGTGGCAAAGAAAACTTCACGCCATGTTGAGTGAAGTCCAGAAGAAGAAAGCCATAGTATAGTAACAATAGGCAATAAAGAGTGGAAAGGGGATTGAGGAGGCTAAACAATTATGACATAGATGGTTGGTTGGTTGGTTGGTCGGTTGGTTGGCTGGCTGGCTGACTGTTTAGATGGGCGATGGCGACGACATGAAAATGAAATCTATAGGAAAGCAAAAGTGTAGAATGGCAATTGTGTAAGTGAAAAGCATAAACATAAAGAGTTAAAAAGGCAGCCACAATCAAAGTTGACACAAACAACACATACACACATAAGCAGGGAAAGCGCCAGCCATGTCATAGATACGTGACCATACGTGACCACATTTGTAAGTATATATTTATATATATTTATATATGAATCAACTATAGACCTACCAAGTCTCAGTGTCTGTGTCTGACAATGAATAGTAGCAACTAAGTGGCAAAGATTTCACTTAGAGCCTCACTCCAGTGTCTAAGACCAAGAGCCGCTTATATATCAGATTTATAACAAACTTATAGGTCTTCTAAAGATATCAAAATATATATATGCCACACCTTCTTCAACTATAACCCAGTAGCTTGGGATGGGGTACAAACCATTTACCAAAGCCAAATGACGCCTTCTCATTCACATGAGAAATATGCTAAAAACAAATTCAAAATTGAGGTGATTTCAAAAAAAATATTATATAGATTATTTCTACGAAATCATTTTCATATTTTAAAAAAGTAATTATTACTTTTAGTTTGTGCACTTGAGTCATTAGATTTACACAATTCTATATAATGTGTAAATAATGTAAGGAATAAATCTTAAATTTTCAGTAATTTATGATGACTTTTCCTCAAATAGCAAATAATTAAATGAGAACTTGAAAAAATTACTTTGGTATTGAAAATTCTCAATTAGTGTAGACAATTCTTATAGTTTCTATATCCTGCAAATCGTGAAATATGTCAGATAAGCTTATAAATTCAGTCAGTTTGAAGATATTCTGAAAATATCCTAGATTTTTAATAAAATTCTGTACGCAAATTAATTATAATGCATGTAAATATAATTAATATTTACTTTTTGTTATCTAAACAATCAATAAAATGAATAAAAGTATTAAGTGAAAAGCATAAGCTTTTTTAAATACAGAAGTTATCTATCTATCCAATAGATTGATTTATTTTCCTGTATGTACAGTATTTCCTTGCAGAAAAAGAACACTCAATAGGAGCAACTTCGTTAAGGATATCTAAGGACTGCAGTGCAACATGTGTTTACTTATTTTATTTTGAAAATTTACCAAATTTCTATTGGTAAAGCCTTGCAAAGGCTCACTGTATGTATAGAGTGAAACATTGATAATGTCCTATTCAAATTTAACTTGGCATTGTTAGACAGCAAATGGATTTTTCAACTGCTGTTAGTTGGATAAATTCTATTACCATATTCTATGCCTCCTTTTGTTTGTTGCCACCACATTTGCTCAATACATCAATCTTTGACAAATCGAGGATACGCAAGGATACACATGAGAGCTTTCACACACACGCACACACACACACACATATGTATATATACACACAATATTCATTTAATTTCAAATGACAACAGGCAACAGGTGACAGCATCTCTGTTTCCCCTGTCTCGCTCTGATAGAAAGTTCAGTGAAAGCAAACGCACATATGTACATATGTATGTATGTATGTATGTATATATGAAAACAATAGAGTAAAGTAAATGTTCAATCAATAACAATTAAATATAAAAACCCTTTTCATCTCATCTCTTAGATATATGTATATATACTTGAAGGTAGAGGGTAGCTAGGTAGCTGAAGTTATACATAAGACAAAATATACACAATTATATATGTATGTATATATTTAGTATATAAATGCAGGAGATTTTTTTATTTTTTCTGTCCATGTTATCTTGAAAAATGCTCCAAAATGGCAAAATGTCACACAACATTCACAATAATGCTAACGATGTGGACATGTGTTGAAATAGACGACGACGACGACGACTACTTTTTGCGAGATTAGATTAGATAAGTATAGGTCTAGCATGATATCCCACATACTATATAATAAGAGTACATACATCTATGTACATATATACGATACATTTATTGCATGACATTTTAGTTTATTCAATTTTTTGAATCTATATCCGTATTATATGAATTTTCAAGTGTTTTGGCAATTGGCAATATCAATTTATTGAATCGCATCCGGTATAATGGTAATCAATTGACCATTCTATATCAGATTATTTCGAGTGGCAAAATTATTTTACTTGCTGGCATTCAGAAAATTGCATTTTGTATGGTTAAAAGGCGTGCCTTATCCATCATATGCAATCATACTTGAGATTGTTTCATCTAGTTATCATCATAAATTGTAAAGAAATAATTTGCAAATTAAAACGATAGCATCGACTTTGTTATACCCTTTACTCTACTATAGAATTACAGAGTTTACTTTAGTTGAATTCTCCAACAGAATAAACATATTTTGTAAAGTAAGATAGTGCTTACTTTTTGAAGTTGTTGTTGATACTAATTAACCTTAAGATTATATCATCCCTTTTACTTTATAGATAACAATTTTCATTTTGTTTGATTGCCTTGTTCAATTTAATACCCTACCAAGGTCAATTGCTTGAAAAATTTCACAAATTTTATAGGTACATACTCGTATTAGTGGATCCATTTACTCCATTAGCTAGATCAGCCGCATCATCAGCGCTGGCTGCTCGATTGAATGGACGTGGTTTGCGATTCTTGAAGCGCAAACGCAATTCAGTGTTTAGAACGCGCATTGTGTGCCGTTTTTCGTTCCCGTTCCCGTTACCCTTCCCCTTTTTTTTTGGCTTCTCCCCCCCTCCCACTTATAGCCGGAAATTGATGGGGTTTTAGTGTGCTCAATGTATTTGGTGATCTTTTATGTTGGGAATTAGAGCAAACGCCTCAATGATCACAACTGCGTTACATATGTGTATGTGAAATTGAAATAAAAATCTTTTAGATTATCACTTGGAATCCATATCGATCATCATCATCATCATCATCATGATGATACACAAGAACAAAACAAAAAAAAAAATTATAATAAACTAATGAAATAAGAAAAATAAAACGAACGCGTTTAGGGCTTATAATCGATATGACATTGGAATTGCGACAGATTGCCAAATGACATTTGGAGAACACACACAAAAAAACACATACACACACATATATACATATTATATGTATATGCACAAAGATATAGAAACTATGTGTTTACTATATATGATATCACTTTCAATTGGGGCGGGTCACGAGCTATAAGGCGCGCGCGCGTATTTTATTATATCAATTTTTTTTTTTTTTTTTAATTTTTTCGGCGATCTGTTCCGTTCTGACCCACCGTTGATGTGAAAATTTCGCTAACGACTGAGCGCGAACTGCTAAGGTACATACTACAAACAACTCGGTAAGTCGATGAACAGTGTAAGTTAGGGAGTCGGACGTATGGACGGACGATGGCTGTCAGTTAGGTTAGTTCAACGATGAGCTTACTCTGAGCTGCTGACGACGAGCTGTGAGCGTTGTTGTTATTGTTATAGCACTTTTACAATCTAATCGGTAGCCAATGGGCGGCCCACGGCCCGCTGAGCACACAGCGGAGCACACACAGTCGGGCGAGCGACAGACAAGTTGAGCATTTTGCACTTTGAATGAACTACAACTACTACGTTTTATAGTGTATAAAATGCTAGGTACATATACATTGTGCGCCAGCCACATTTAGTTGTCTCCTCCAACGAATGGGTTATGGAACGCACGGGTGTGTTTCGCTATGGATCTCTCTGTCTGTGTGTATGTTTGTCTATGTATAGGTTCGTCTTTGTTATAATCGACGAAGCTACGTTATCAAAGTTAAGCTGACTGAAAGCTTATCAAATCTAAAATAAACTAGCAACAAGCAGATTGTAAAATTCACTGTTAAAAAAGGAAAAAACGATATAGGTAAAGATATTTCTTTAGAAATATATATTTAGATATATTTCAACGATATCTGTGTTAAATCAATCAATTAAGCTAGTTAAGATCAAATTATAATTTATTCTTTGATCTACATTATTATTTTCTCTCAGTGCATCTGAATGTCTTATCATTTACATTAATTAAGTCGATTAATTGAAACTGTTTGAAGAGTTAACTCTTTATTAACGTCACGCTTAATTCGAATTTAACACAGCAGAGGGATGTATATCAGATTTGAGTGTATGTATATGTATGTTAATATGATTAGGCAGTTATAGGGTATTACGATACTAGCAAACATTATATTTCTTCGATTCATCATTTAATCGACGAGTTAGCTTTGCAAAACAAATAATTACAACACTTTATCGACTAATTGACCCACAATTATTGCATATACAGTGAGTTTTTCTGGTAGTAATGAAATGGCACTGGTAGAATCCATTTTATTCAAAGAGCCTACCATGGGATCCTTTACTTAATCCTTTATCCAACTATATATAGTTTATGGAACCCCATTGTGAAATCATTTAGCCAACATCGTAGTAAACAAATTCCCCCACATATTTACATATATTTATATTAATCGTAAAATAAATTTTACATATGATTGACCGATAGAAAGGCGAAAGAGTTCTTTGGTTTTAATAGAAAAGAGAGAGATGGAATGCGAGAAAGTGAATGGATAGGCGCGCTTCATTTTGATTCGAACACACATAAATACATACATTTTGTATACATTTTGGTAAAATTTGCAAATTAATTGTAAATAACGATTATTGCGGTACAATAACCTACATACATACATTTGTGTTTCAGCATCTTTCCATTGTATTGCATGTATATATGTATGTATGTTATATTCAATCAACAAATAACATACATGTATTTACGAACACACATACGTACATCTTTGTACATCATTTAAACTTCAAAAGTAGTTTTTGTTTCGGTAGCCCAAAAACAATAAAAAAAAAAATAAAGAAATAAACAAAAAACAAAATTAAAGTTGTATACAGGCAATTTTTTGGTGTTTTTTGTTGCTTCGTGGCGGGGCAGCAGGCGAAGGCGGACTAAAAATAAACTTGTTGACAGCCACAAAAGAGGCAAAGGCGCAGGCACAGGCACTGGCACAAGCAGAGGTAGAGGCACGGGCAGAGGCAAAGGAAACTACAGCACACCATAGTCAGAGAATAAGCATAGAACAAAACACTAACTGTTAGGCAGATGTACATATGTTTGTATGTATGTTTATATGTACATACATACATATACGTATGTACATATGGATAGACGGAACGTACACGGCATTCATGCATACATACATAGATGGGTATATTAACACAAATTAAAAAAACAAAAAAAAAACACAAAAGACACTGCCGGCTGTGCATCAAAATCCTTTCATTATACATTCATATATGTATGTATGTATGTATTTATGAATTTATATATGGGCATATCCTGGCTTGCCCTGGTCTGGACCCTGTCCCATCCTGGCCCACACGCACACACAACAAGGCACAAACTCTTATTTTGTTTGTATTTGTGTGTAAGAGAGAAATTTTCCCCGTTTAGTTTGTATTGGTGAGAGCAAGAGCTGCTGCTTTGCTTTTGCCTTTTTTTTTTTTATAGAGTGAGTTAGTGTGAGCAAACATACACATTTCCGACTGCGACTCCAACTCCTTTTCACAATTTGTTGATGCACATTTATAAATGATCAGAATGCACTATTGCGTTGCGTTGCATTGTTGTTAATTCTAGCACGTAATGTTAACATTGCAAACACAAAAATTTGATTTTAATTTCAATTTGTTGTTATTGCCTCCGCGACGACTTCCGAACCGATATCTTTTGTCTCTCTCGCGCTCTGTTACATTTTTTTGGAGCATGTTAAAATTAACAGTATTATTTTGAGTCTGATCTAGCGCCCTCTATCGCAATTTTTTAGTAGTAATCAATGTTACTGTTATGGGCACTGTTTGGTGATGGGTCACTGTTTGGAGCACAGTGCTCATCTCTATTGCGAATTACTCTCAGAATTTGCTAATATAATTTGTTTTTTTTTTTTGTAATTTCACCGTTACTTAGAAAAAATAAGTAACAAGTTGCCTGGACCGAACGCTCTCATACCGTTATGAATTCGCCCGATCCAATACGCCTGGTGCTGGGCAAACTCATAGCCGAAACAAAGTGAGTATCAAATCGAGAGCGACCATATTCGGAAGTCTGTTTTTGTTGATGCAGCAGCTGTGATATTTTTGTGGATTTTTTGTTGTTCCCAGGGCCCCCCACACACCGGAAACTATTTTAAGGGAATTTCGAGCAACAGATTCGAAACGCCTACCAGACGCAACCCTCATAAAGTTCCTTGAAGACATTAGTTATAAGCGATCAAATTATCGTGAGGTTCTAGCAGAAATATCGAAAATCCTTGCATGGTAAGTAACCTCCTTCCCTCACTGTTTCTCTTTCCTAAACTCTTTCATTTCTGATTCGCCTTTCCTTTTTCAGTAAAGATCCCATGTATGCTCTGTTAATGTTTACAGAAAAATATAGCGAGGAAATAAAAAAAGAAAATAAAGCCGCAATCTCTTGTTTTACACCAGACATGGGACCACCAATTATCCCGTCCAGCCGGGACACTAGCACCAGTGGCAGTCGGCGACTGACCGATGATTCTCCCCGGTTTGCCAGCACACGCAGTGCCATTAGCTCCTGCAGTGAAAGTGTCTGCAGTAAGGATATTTCAACGTCGACACCAGTAAATTTACGCAAATCGAAACCAAATGGCATACAGTTTAACGGTTTGCTGGACCGTCGCCAACTCCAACGGGAACGTGTGGATCTTAGCCTTATTAAGGAGCGTGTGCTTAATGCCGTTTCAGAGAGCTCCCCAAGTACTCAACGATCAGTTCATCCAAATACCGTCAAGTCGGCCACCAGTCATAAAAGCAGCGTTCATGGACAATTGGTATATTTTGAAGCAGGTCTGCCGGACGAGTATCGCACAAATCAGCTTTGGAACTACTACTTTGTAGATACCACAAAGACGCAGCGGCCCCAGCATGAGCTCAGCGGATTGCCATTGGAGAGCCAACAGCGAGTGATGTTGGCCGAATTGATTTACTGCTTAAGTGGCATCAGGGGTAATTTTATTGTGCCCCATTTACCCAGTGAGGAAGGCATTGAGAATTTGTCCAAATATGAGACAGTCTTCACCATAAACGTTAATCCGGATAAGTCTCTTGTACAGGTGATTGAAGAGATTTTACCACTGGCCTCACATTTTGCAGGCATACAAAAGATAATGGCCGCCAATGATAATCAAGGACAAGTTCACAATGCCCTTAATTCGGCACTCTTGGCTGTAACGCATGATTACTATGTAAGTCAAAGAAAGATCTTCCGAGATTTAATAATGTGCTTAACCGATTTTCTATACTCATCCAGATGCTGCTCACACAAATTGAACTCGAAATGCAACAACAGGAGTTGACCATACAGAAACTGGTCTACTATTTGCGGCCCACCATCTGGGTAATGGAGGAAGTATGGGCCACCTTGGCGCAAATGCAATTGGTAAGCATTCCTTTTCTATTTCCAAAGCAACTCGGCATGATCTAACGTTCACTTCTCCGTTGCTGGACCGTTTCAGAACAAGTGCAAGGGAGCAGCTGTATTAACGCATCTCTATGGACGCATCAAGGCACTCGAAGGAGACAAAGCCTCCCAGGAGATGATTATTAATCTCACCCAAAAGGCGGCTGTCCCATATATGCGCATGCTTCAGTTATGGATCCAAAAGGGTATCATTTTAGATCGAAATCAGGAATTTCTCGTGGAGGATAATGAGGTTGTGCATCATGATGAACTGCCCGAGCACTATTCAGATGATTATTGGGAGAAACGGTATACTGTACGTGACGATAGGATACCCTCATTCCTAGAGAAATACTCTGATAAGATATTACGAACCGGCAAGTACCTGAATGTGATACGGCAATGTGGCAAGCGGGTGATGGCTACTCAGCCAATGGATCTCCAGTTCAATCCAACCAATGAACAGTATGTGTATGTGATCAATGATGCCTATTATTTTGCGGCACGTATGCTTCTTGATGTGCTCCTCACTGAAAACGATCTCATGGGACATTTGCAGTCAGTGAAACGTTATTTGCTTCTCAATCAAGGTGATTTCACAATGCAGTTTATGGATGCATGCGAAGATGAGCTATCCAAGAATGTGGATCAGGTGTTGCCGATGACATTAGAGAATCTATTGGGTCTAACTTTACGTCTCTCCTCTGCTCGCAATGATCCCTACAAGGATGATTTGCATTGTGAGCTATTGACCTACGATTTAGTCACTCAAATGTCCAAGATAATGAATCAACAAGAAGGTGAGTCATAGATGTAATATATAACCAATTGCCCAACCAATGGATTTTTTCTTTTTACAGAATATTGGCAATCTCATGATCGTTTAGATTTAAGTGGCCTGGAGTGCTTCGCCTTTACCTACGAGGTAAAGTGGCCCGTGTCGTTGGTATTGAATCACATTGCCATATCCAAATACCAAATGCTCTTCCGTCAGCTATTCTATTGTAAGCATGTGGAGCGTCAATTATGCAAGTAAGTTGCAAACAACAGAAAAGAAATCAATAAATATTAAAAAAATTTAATTTTACTTAAGGATTTGGAAAGAGAACTCTATGGCTAAGAAATTCTCACCGCTGGCCGCTGAGCTATATCGTTCTGCATTCACATTGCGCCAACGTATGATGAACGCCATACAAAATATCGAATACTATATGATGATTGAAATTATTGAGCCCAATTGGCATATATTTATTGAAAAGATGAAGAAGGTGGAGAATGTGGATAATGTTTTATCATTGCATCAGGATTTCCTTGACTCATGCCTAAAGAATTGCATGCTGACCGAGTCATCGCATTTGAATCGTGCCATATTTAAATTGTGCAAAGTGTGCCTTAAGTTCTGCGAGTTTATACAGGTAATTGGAGATAATCTTCATAATATAACTTTATGGCTAGCAATAAGTAAACGAGTAAGTGTATTGTATATACTGTATCGTCTTGTTTTGTTCATACCCCGATGCCTGATCCTTACTCTCTTCAAACTCTATCCACAAACAAAAAAAACCGTACAAACAAACAAATCATTCATAGCGTTCTCAGCCGTTTTTTGTGGATGCTGAACTCAAGTCGATGGTTTGTGATAGCAGCGATGACGATGATTTGGAAAATGTTAACTCTGGCGGAAATAGGTCTCAGGTATTGAAGTACATACACGTATTATGGTTTTATTATTTTTTTTTATGTAATCGGTATCTACATATATTTTATAACATTTATAACAATTGTTTCTTCTATATTGTCTTTTATTTGGTTGTTGTTTTTGTTATTTTTATAATGTATTTAATTATTTAAAATTTCATTTTTAAATTGAAAATAATATTAATATATCTTGTCATTTTATAGGCGGAGAGCTCTTTGGATCCAGCAGATACATTTGCCGAGAGAGTTAGACGCTTTGATCTTGAATTTACTGGACTTCTTATCGGTTTCCTTAAGCAGGTTAATGATCTAGCCAAAGAGAATACAGCAGATCGTTTCATGAATCTCGTTCATCGAATCAACTTTAATACTTTCTATTCCGAACAAATGGAAAAACTGTGTATAAAAGATGCCCTGGGAGCCAAATTGAAAAGGAACGAAGGCGAGAAGAAATAACAAAAAGTATTTTGAGAGACAAAATGAAATAAGAAAAAGACATTTTGCATGCGTTATCATTCCCCATGTTCATCCAACATTCGTTCATTCCCCGATTTTACATATGATCACAAAATATGTTTTCTACATATCTATGTTCTCTCTCCATTTTTGTTTTTTGATACTCCCTGGAAATGGAATTTTTTAATGTGTACATCATTTAGCTATTATTTAATAATATGAGTTTTAATAAAGTCCATACAATTATGATGTTTAATTAAATCGCTGCTTGTCATTGTACACAACTGCAATCAACGTCACTGGACACGGATTTCGTTGCTCACGTGAGCCAGTGTCGTCGATAGCTGCCTGTGTTGCCAAATTTATGGAAAGCTAGCTAATCTTTCCTTGCTTGTTTCACTTATTGCATTTAATCCAGAAACCCTATTCTCACTGTTATAGATATCAAATGTATATGACAGTTGAGAAACGAGTTCCAGTTTAGTTACAACATCCACTTGACATGCCGCAAAATACAAAAATTTTTATATCTTGGCCATCATTTGGGCATTTAAATTGGTTGGTGTGCTGACTTGTGAAAGGCTGTTACTGACGTGCCAAATAGATACCAATATCAGTGTAATCCACTATTTGACACTTCAGGAACTGCCCGTCACAAGACGCTAAGTTCTACGACAGTTAGTCCAGGCACAGGCCAAAAGCAACTTGCATTGAATTACAGGCACCTGAAGTGAAAGCGCCTTTCTGACTGTTATCAGGAATTATGGGTACATAACAATCGGATGGCCTTCCACCTTCAACATGTCGCATTATCAAGTTGAGATCATTATGCCATATCATTTTTCAAACTGTGACCATGTTAACGTCTCTATATATATAAGAAATCAGATGTATTGCAGAAAATAGACAAAAATAATGGATCTATAGAATGTAAATGAAACTCGACTTATTGTTCCTATTAAAGCTATAGCTATAGCTATACCCCTAATTTTGATTATATAAAGCCAGATTTGATCATTATTAACTATATATTTCTATCCCATTCTTGAGCTACAAATAAATTGTAATTTTTTTTCATCTAGTTAGCCTTGACATGAAAATACTCTTTCCAATTTTTCTATATACACTTTGCTCATGTCTACAAATTTCAGTCTCGTTCCAGACCTTGTCTGGTGAACAACTAATATCAAAATTAAAAATGTGTAAAAAACACAAATATATTTAAGCGAAAAAAAAAAACTTTTTGTTCTCCGTTCAAAATTTGTTCAAAATTTTCTGTGAATTCCCTTATTTTTTTTGGCAAACAAAAACTGTTGCATTAACAATCAAGTTTCGAACGTTCGTCCTTATAATACTACCCTAGAATATTTTACCATGTCATTACCCCGCCCCCCTAACTTCTACGATTTTTCAAAAGAAAATGGGTAAATTGCGAATGCAGAAAGAAAATAAAAGGATTTATTTAATTTTCCATTTTAAATTTCAGATCGACAAGTTTATATTCATTGCCAATACATAATATCGGCATTGTAACGGTACCACATAATGCTGCGATTGCGTTACCTCGCCCCAATACAATCTTAAATGGAAATCCTATAGTCAAAATGGTCAAATCGAATCTAATATTTTGCCCCAAAACACAATTGTTGTATTTTTTTTTTTATAATTTATGCATAACATAGTTAAACATTAGTTTTTAGGCGGTGTGATTGCAAAATTAAAAGGAAGGATGAGGTAAGTGTGCATCCCTTCCTTACGTTTTCTTAACCCCTCTCTTTCCACATTATAGGTTATGTTTTTACTCTCGCTATTAGAAAGAGAAATTAAAAGAGAAAAATTAAAAACATAGCGCAGTAACGGTACCATAAGTAAATGTGTTTGCGTTACTCGCCCAATTTTTTGTTTTGTCACCCAAGCACAAACGAATACAAACCATCTCAAAATATTTGTTGGGAGAATGGAATCTTAAATCTTAGGGATATCTGCTGTGGTTGTTGTCTCGTAGTTTGATCTCAAATGGTAAGTTTATAAATAATATAAAACCATAATAAAATATCGTTGATTCTTATAGCAACTATCATGCAATCGTTGTAAACGGTACCGGATTTGCCTGTCGTTTTGGGTATATTTGTGATTTGCGTTTATCGATCATTGTTGTCGACTTTTTATAGTTGAAACAGGTGCGGTTTTTCCCTTTTGATTAAAGAATAATAAACAAAAAGCATAAGCAAAATGTCTATTTGTCTTTTAATTGGAATCTACTTAAAAAATAAAAGCCTTAACGGTTTTCTGAAAAAAATGTTTGGAAACACTTTTGCTATACATATATTAAGAAATAATATATATATATATATATATATATAATAAATATAGATTTAATATTTTATATATGTACATTGCATAGTTTCCTTTTTACTGAGGCCGATTGGGACCATAGAGCATATCTTCGAACGTCAATTTTATTGAAGGATACACAGGCAAATTGTATATACATGGCCGCAAATATAGATATGCATATACAAATGCTATATATTTATATATATATATATTGTGTGTGTGTGTGTGTGCATATACATATATGTTTACCGTTATAACCGACATCACGGCTCCATTCCGTTCTATACACACTCACTCGCCCATATGCGCCTACCCTGCTTTCTGAATGTCCTGCTATCTTCTCCAGCTCCACCCATGCAATTGGCAATTTAAGCTCGCATGAATTATCGACAATCAATTATGGTTTTTGGCCATGATGGGCAGGCTGAGCATTTGCCTTGCTGGTTGGCTCGTTGGATCCATAGGCTTCGGTTCTGGCACTGGCTCAACATCACTCACACACACGTGTTCGTTTATGTGTGAGTGAGTCTGTTGGTTTGTGTTCCATGTATATGTTAATTAATCAAAAGCTCATCTATCTATCGATTCGGCATTTACAGACATATGCAAATTAAAAGCATACAAGCAGCTCATTAATGCAGCAATAGCACCAACAATAATACATATGTACAAAAAAAAAAATGCAAAAAAATAAAAGAAAAGAGAAAAAAAATGTCATGACAAATGATCAAAAACAAAATAATAGAGTCCAAATATATAATCCTTTAGTCCATTGGAGCATTGATAACCGAATGACTTTTTCACATAACTTTAAAAATTTAACCAATAAACATTTTTCTCATGTTGGGAATTCAAACATACATAAATACATACATATGTATATTTGATAAATGTTTCCTCTGTTTTGTCACTATGTCACTGACAAAATAATTTTATGCATTTAGAACAAAGTTTTGCAAGTTTTCCTGTTTCTGTTTCTGTTTTAACACCCTCACAACTTCAACAACGTAAATATCTCATCAAATATAGGCAAAACGATGTGATATCCAGGTAGTTGAAGTTGTAGTCGAATCTAATTGACACCTAGATGATAATCACTCACTTCACTTGGACATTCCATTGGGTTAAAGGTTATTGGAATTGCTAACAACACATCGCCATCGATGAGAACTAATCCAATGTGTTCAAGTTGCTCCATTTTGGTTGATTGGGCCAACATTGGAACTGAACTCACCAATATCGAGGTGTTGCAATGCGCGTAGAATAGTTAATAATAGGAAATAATAAAAGAAAGAATCAAAAATTTAAAATTCAACTTTTTTTAATTCACAAGAATTTTAAAAAGAATGCAATTTTTGCTGTTAAAATTTACAAACAAAAAAAAAAAAAAGGGGGAAACGCTCAACAGTAATGTAAACATAATAACAGTTCAATGTTAACGCCTAGAAACTTTTATTTCAACGATCCAACGGTTTAATTTCGATTCTCTTGAAGTTAAGTTGTTAACGGTAACCGACCGCAGCAAATTTCTGAGGTTTCGTATTGTATATGAAATCTGTTGAAATACAGTACGATATCCCGGAAACTTGCTGCGGTAATACCAACATTCAAAACTATTTATATATCATATTTACCCAGTATTCAAATTATTAGTTAATAATTGTTCACATCATATAAGTTGAATATATCCCTAATAAAAATATATATAAAGCATTGCGGGATGCCAGTTGAATGAATATGCTCAATTAGATGAAGCCGGTCACTTTATACGCACGTGTCCCCAAACAATAGGACATTTAAATGCCAACTAGAGGAACAACAACAATAACAATATGAATACAATTTCTTAATAGAGAGAATCATATTTTGCACAAACTATTCCTATATAAGCTATATGATAATACAATAAAAGATTTAAAGTATATTAAAAGCACAATTATCAATATTTCATTCCCGAATATTTCCATTATATATTTCATATTTACATAGAGGTTTCCTTCCATCAAATTAGCCTTGACATGATTTTTTTTTTTCAAATTTTTCAACCTAATTTTTGTTCGACCTAAAGTATACAATCTTGACTCAGGCCTTGTCTGGTCGACAACTTCTTGACAAAATTTTAAGTGTGTTTTAAAAAACATAAAATTGTTGAGATAAAAGTAAATCGGGTTTAAACTGCGAAAACTGTACGAAATTTCATGTTAAGCTTCCTTTTTTTTTTGGCAAAAATATTTTAGTAAAGTGAACTTGGTTGCTTTATTTTTATACATATATATACTTATATATTATTTGTTAATTCAGTTTCGACCGTCATTGTTTACCATATATACATATGTACAAATATACAAACCCGGGTTCTTCCACATTTCGCTTATCTCGTGAAATTTATAATATCTTAAAACAGGCGACGGTAAGTATAATGGGTATGCTAAGTATAACGTCATATTTTTCTCATTTTGTCGTGGTCGTCGTCCTGCTTCATCGTAACAGTGAACACGGAATAAAGATGGGAAGTAACGGGACCATTATTTTGCGATAGCGTTACTTCCACCCATAGATGCTATTAACTTTAATAATAGAACTATGAAAATGGGTTTCAATGGGATCTGGAATTGATTAAATCTGGAATTTGACAATAATAAAGGACAATCCTCGTATGCACATTCACAAAATTAGAAATTTTGTTATAATTTAAATAAGGGGTATGGGATCTACAGGTTTTTAGGAGTCCTTTCGGACATCCGTGGTATAGGACCCTAGCAATACGTCGACTAACGTTCCTAACAGACACGTTAAAGGATATTTTAGCGATGGCTTTCCTTTGTCCACACAAGAGGTCGCACAGACTTAATTAATTTAAAATGCTTACAAAAGGCTTAATACATGTGTTTCCAAAATTCCTAATAAAAAAAACAATTCATAAATGGTTGCGCTGTTTGGGAGAAGGAATGGTGGGGGAATGTACTCCATGTTGCTTGGTTAACAAATGAAATGATTACATTCAATCAATTTTATACATAAATTGTGCCACTCAAATTCGAGGCGTGACCTACATAGAAACACAGACACACACACACACACACACAGACACGCACACATGTTAGCAAACAATCGCAATGAAAATTGGCAAAACGCCTTTTCCTATAACTTGGACACGAGAAAGAGTCGATGGGTTCAGTCTGATGTCGTGCAGTGCAAAATTAGGAAGCTCTTGCAACAGGAGGTGACAAAATTAACAGACATAGAGTCGCCCACGCCCTCTGTCTCACACGCGCACACAGACGAAGATACATTCACATACACACACACATACACACCCATACCCATGTGAGTACACGTGACACGGTTTTTGACTTCTTTCGACTCTTTGATTGTCATTGTAACGGGTGATGTTGTTGTTATTGCTGGGCTTTTGCAAAGTGGAGGCACGTGTCTCAATAAATTGGGTGACGGTAACTCTGTTTTACATTCTTCTCTCTTTCTCTCACTTGTTACTATCTCTGTTTCATACGCTCTTTAGGTCTGTCTTTCTCTCTCATACACACACTTTACAGGATGTGCACTCGCCACAGCCGCATGTCGGCAAACAATGGTGACCTCGATCCGTTGCCCCTTTCTCTTTTTCCCATCAAACATAAAATGTTGCAACATTTTGCCAGCCACCTTTGTCTGGAGCACAGCAACTTAAACTCCTCGGGGAGGATGTTGGCGGTGCCAAAAATTACTGAATAGCTGGTTGGAGAGTAACCAAACAAAAAGAAGCAAGGGAACATCAAATTTTTTTATTTATATACATATAAATTTATACATATGTAGATACATGTAAATATATGTAGATACATGTAGATATATATAGACATTTAAGTAGTTGCCTTCTTTGTCTTGGAATTGATATAAAATTTAAACTTAAACGGAATGATTAATTGCAAAATTAGAAAGTTATTGCTGAAATTATAAACTTGTTTTTCTTAACTGTATTTTTGGAACTGATAAGATTTGTAACTTGAAGCGATTTTCAAAATTTATACAGCTTTTGGAATATATAAGTAAGAAAAAAGAAGATATAAATGACATTTTCAAGGACTTTTTTCTTTAATTTTTATCTTTTTTAAAGAAATGAAGCAAGCAAGTCGTCCCTGCCGACTTTGAATATACCCTGTACCAAGTAGAGGAACTTTATTAAATCGAACTCCTTAAAATTTGCCATCAGGTCAAACTAAAATTCTCCTCACAAGCGGCAGCAACGAACGCATGCTATCTCGCTCACACTTACTACGCAATGTCGCACTGGGCGTTTCAGTACAAATTGTACATTGATATATCTCCGATATTTCTTGTCCGATTTTAACAAAATTTGGTCGGCTGATACCTTTTGGCCATATTATTGGGTGTGCCAAATAAAAATACGCTAGGTTTAATATAACACTAGTTATTTGTTTTTCCTAAATTGCGGGGGCGGAAGTGGGCGTGGCAAAAATTTGAAACAAACTTAATCTGCGTAGACACTACACGAATGCTGACACCAAATTTGGTTGCTCTAGCTCTTGTAGTCTCTGAGATCCACGTGTTCATACGGACGGACGGACAGACGGACAGACGGACGGACAGACGGACAGACGGACAGACGGACATGTCTCAATCGACTCGGCTATTGATGCTGATCAAGAATATATATACTTTATGGGGTCGGAGATGCTTCCTTCTGCCTGTTACATACATTTTAGCGACTTTAATATACCCTTTTACCCTATGGGTACAGGGTATAAAAACTAAGCTATGACCTTAGAAGTTTAAAGGATTTCATAACTAGTAAAGATTATCGAAAGATTGAAGAAACACATGGACACTTGTTTCTTAGAAGCAAGACTTTAAAAGGATATCTCATATATCTATATTGTAATTAGTTATTATTTGTCTAGCAGGTGACTAGTCTTGTTTCGATTTAAACTGTATATCTTTGTTGTTTGAATGAACACACATGTGTAAATTGATTTTCAATAATTTCTATAGCTTAATTCAAGTAATTCATTTGATCTTTATTTTGCCCCGTTGTTGTTACACTTTTTCAATATATTCTCAATTGTGTGAACAGGCATGGCAATCTACTCGAATTTCAATAGGAAACACAAGCAACCCTCCCCCACTACACTCTCTCGATCTCATTCTATGAAATGAAAGAACTTAAAGGTATTAAGATACCGACCGACCATATACCCTATAGCAAATAGGGGTGAAATTTATGAAATAATAAACTGAAGCCCCAGCAAAATCCTTTAAAATAATTTAAAATACAAAAATTATCAAAAAATACTTTGGATATATATATATTCTATATATATGAATCTATCAACCCATAAATAAAGTGCTTTCTACAGGGTATAAATCGTTAGAAATCAATGTATTTTTGTTGTCCATACAGCTGGTTGTTTGGTTGGTTGCCCTGTCCAACGCTCCATTGTATCCGTCTATTGGTACATATATTCTGGCTTGGCACCACTCACCAGTAACACCCCCTCGGTGCGTTTTAGTGTGACACCCCGAGGTGTTGGCAGTCACTTGGAATGACGAGAGAGATAGAGAGAGTCCGCTGGTTTTTGCCTTCACCTCGAATACCAACATCAGTCATTGAATTGAGCATATGCGCATTTGGATTATGGCTAAAATGCTTTGAATAGCTGATTTAAGGATTTTGTCAACGCATCTCCAATTGCAGTTCATTGAGTTTTCCCATTCATTGGAAAAGATCAGAACAAATATACATATATGTATATATAAATAAATAAATTCTCTTGAAATAAAAACTAAAATTGCGAATATTAAGAAAAATTCTTTCAAAGAAAATGAAATTCCTTAATTCATTGAAAATATTTAAAATATAACAAAACTATTTGTTAAATAAAATGTAGTAAGTAATAGTATATTTTCCAATAAATTGTTGTCATTTTTTGATATATAAATCTTTGATTTCTAAGATAACTTAAAAAACCGAAACAAATTTCCATTTTCATTACTTAATCGAGATAAGTAGAATTAACAAAATATTGAAACTTTTATTAAGATTCAGTTGGAAATCTTAACAATAATGTAAAGAGAATTCAAGAACGTTGTTTTAGGGCATTTGTTGATCGGCTATGAATGGGGAAAATGAAACCTCAGCTCGACCAACTGAATCAATTTCCCAATTGGAATTGCAGTATGCGTGTGCACTTGTATAGTTAGTGGCACCGCTGGACAAATGATGACAAGCCAAAGCAACGGGACCACCCATGAGTGTTTGATAGACCACCACCAGGAACAGTGACGGGAATAGGTACAGGAGCAGCAGCAGCAGCAGCTGCAGCACCATCATCATCATCTAAACTAACCACCCAGCCAGCATTTAGAGCCTTATATCTGGTTGCCAGTTGCCAGTTTGAATCTCTAACTTCCACCCTATGAAGCACATGCAACAAGAGTTCCAACTTCATCATTTGCAATTATTTAGGCAATAATTACTATTGTGTCTTATGCTTACATTTTCGGCTTTTTGTCTCACCCCCTGTAACGCCCATTCCATTTGGTATACCCATTCCCCTTACCCACAACCATATACGTACTCGTACCCATTTGTCATCGTCCTTGTTGTCGTCACCCTCTTGACTTAATGAGGCCTTTTTGTGCTCTTGATGGATTTTAAATTGTTGTCATCATCGCTATTTGTTTGCAGTCAGGCGAGTACAGTAAAGTGGGCCAGGGAGTTGGGTTAGAGTACTGGTTAAGATGGAGAGGCATGGGTAACTCTTACCGACTAAGGCTAATCCCTAACATTCGGTTTGCGGTTAAGCATACAAGCAGAAACAATCATAGTCCCAGGCACTAAAAATAGCCTTTGTCTTTGAGTCATTAAAACTTGGTTCAAAATGAGATAAGGTTTTTTTTTTTTCTATTGCATAGCAACAGGCGCATGTTTTATTTAGTATTATGATTAAAGAAGATAATTGAAATTGAATCAAAAACCGTTTAAAAAAAATAGAAAATCTATATATATATCTATAGGTAGTATAATTAATTGTTCATTTCCTTCATTTGTTTATATTTGTTAAATGGTATTATAAATTTTATTTATCTATTAAATGCAACTCCCTGCCTTTAGTCTCTTTCCTTTCCTTACTTGGAATACGGTTTTAGATGTCCGCATTATATAAAAAGCTTTTGTCTCCACATCCGATGGGCATTAAACATTTAGCAACCTGTCGTTTCATTGACTTTACCGCATTGCTACAAGCAACAGTCCGTAATCCGGGGAATCTCATCATCTAATCTAAACCCAAGACCAAGTCCAAACCCAGACCCAAACCCAAACCTAAACTCAAATACACATAGAAATTTAAACCCAACTTTAGCTCAACCCCAACCCTTATATAGGTTTTTCCCGCCTTTTTGCGTTCACGCATGGCCAACCCTTGGGACAGCAACGGAGATGGAGACGGTAACGGTGAAGCCCCTTTGCTCTTGTTGCCCGTTGTCCGCCTGCTGTCGCCCTTTTTGCAGTTGCAAATTACATTCAAATTATACGATTTTGATAAGAGGGACATTCAAAAGTTTCCAATTTCAAGTTGTGCCGCTCTTCAAGTGCCTGCTCCGGACAGAAAAGACAACTGTACAGACCATGGACCCAGAGTCAAAGCCATAGCCATAGCCATTGCCATAGCCAAAGCAAAAGCCAGGGCCGGCTTGGTCCCGGCCAAAAGTTGTCGCTAAAGTTGTCACAAAGTGTGCGTGCACGATGACGAGCCGGAGCGAGTGCGAGTGCGATTCATGGGGTTGGATGGCAATGGCAAAAAGTTGACATATGTGCGCCCCGAGCACTTTTCCGGAAACAGCAGGGCGACATTTTTTTTCCCATTTCTATATATATATACTTCATTTTTTTTCAACTCGCTCTCAGTCTCTTCTTTCTTCTCTTCTCTATGTTTTCATTTTTTTTCTTCTTCTTCTTGTCGTACTGAGTTTTGAGTATATCTTCAAGCGTCAAGGGACATGCACTTGATTTTAGTTGAGAGTTCATGATAATCATATTGTTGTTGTTGTTGCTGTTGCTAGTTGTCATTGGTGTAGCTAGCTTACAATGAAAGAGGGTATTTTAAGCGATCTTATATAGGCTATAACTATATTTGTTTCCTACTTTCTAAGGATTAACTCTCCCATCGAAAGCAACCATCAAAGTAAGGACATGTAATTAAACGAATGGGAGACATTAAGAAAAACTAAAACCACAAAACAAATTGTACATATATATGCATATATATAGATATATATTCCTATTCTGTGGTTATTCTTATTAAGCTATTGAAATTTAAAAACAGAAATTGGTTCTACTTCTAAATGCAAGCCTAAAAGTAGGCAACACAACTTCTTTACTTAGCCTAGGACTAAGTGCTATAGTTTGTATCAGATTTTAGTAAGCCTTAGATTATGACTTGCTGTCCATGTCTTGCCCCCCTTTAAACATACGCCATGACTGGTTTTGTAGCTGCCGCTCTTGTTGCCTCGGTACAAGATTTCTTGCCATGCCCGAGCAAAATTGTATGATTGAAAAATTAATGGCCATGACTTGAGCATGGCGAGAGGCCAGTGCCAGGTGATTGTTGTCTGTTGGCATCGCCCGCCCGCCCCCCGCCCCCCGCCATATACCATAACAGTCTCCACTTTCATTCACCATTCACAATTTTGTTGGGGTTGTATTGTAATAATATGGCAAAATGCAAAATGAAATTGAATTCCTTAAAATGATGCTAATTAAATCGAAAGATTCAAATCGTTTAAATGTTCATGGTCTGTTTTTTTTTCTCTGTTTTTAATCGTTTTGAATTTGATCAATTCAAGATAAAAGTTAAAGATAAACATTGAAACCTGTTGGAAAGATAAAAACAAACTTAAAATTCAGAAATGAAAATTGTTTTTTTAAAGCAAATTGAAATTCAAATTGAATAAATAGATACGGAGATGATTATTTCATTAATTATGGTTTGTGAATGTATTTAAGGTATAAGGATAAGGAAAAGTAAATAAAAGTATGAATTCTTTTAAATATTTAAATTTTCTTAAGCTATGCAATCTTAGCTAAACAAGGACTAACTATTAAATGCTATTATATTATAACATCAATTTTTTAGGAGAAAGTGTTAAAGATATCATCTAATGTCCGATTATTATCATTCTTAGTTTAAAGTTTCAATTTATATAAATTATAGATTAATAAAATATCAAAGAAACTGTTTTCAATATATTTTTGGCTTAAGTGAATTGATTCAATATCAGATCTGATTTAATTTAAGTAAATGATAACCTCTTAGAGGATATAAAAAAAATAGTGAAAGGTATTCTGAATTCAAATACAATCCAATTTCTAATGATCGTATGACAAGCAAAAGATATTGGTAAAACATAATGACAAGTTATATAAATCTTACAGTGGGCTAAGACAATTGCATCTAGTCCTCTAATAAGGATTAAACTCTGAAAGTTAACAAGTGAAAATGAAACTTTTCAATAGAAATGATCACATCACATAATTTACCTCTGAGTTATTGAGTACTAACTAAATTTCAATTGATCATTCGATTAACACTTTAAACCTGATGATGATTGTGGACATTGCCGTTTAGCTTCCAAAAAAGTTATATTTGATTTTGAAAACGTTATACAAATACCACTTCTTTGCTCGCTTAAAGAATATGCCCAGGATATGTTTAAATTTGGTTTATATAATTCACTTTATACACTTTATAAAATTGAAGTTATTGACGTAAACTTCTAGTGTCGAGGAATGAACAGATTTGTATACAGAAACTTTCAAATCCAGGTTCAATCCCCAAACACAAAAAGACTATGTCGGCAAGATACATATAGAAAGAAAGTGCTTAAAAAATTTGAATTATGGCCCAAACGCGCTTTGACCAGATTTCAAATAAAACATTTACTGGTTCAAAAGTGGTTCAGAACCATGACTCAGAAATGTTTTGATTTCAACTTTTGCATTAAAGATATATATATATATATTTTTTTTTGAATTTAATTTGCAGAGTTTGTAGAGTAACCGGCTTGAAACCAATTTAGAATCGATTTTTTATTAATATTAACCGATTCAAAATAGGCTCAAAACTGGTAAATATCAGTAGTATATATATAATTAATTATGGTTAATTAATAATAATTAATCTGTGTCATTTGTTACAGTTACTAATTATTAATCCACAAATTGTTTTCTTTCTAATTTAAATGAAGTTTAAGCTGCTGGAACTTAAATTCATTTACCAATTTAAACTTGATGTATATATATATATACATATATATATATATACAAACCATATATTTTATAATAATTTTTAAATCATTTGATTTTGTTTATCTAATTTAGCCTTTTATCTACAGATTTGTAAATTTCCTTAACCGTTCGAGTATAATTTTAATTGATTTAGTTTTCGATGTTAACATCGCTTTGCATAACATACGCCTACTCCAACAGCTGTTTGTGGTGTCTTCTGTTAAATTTAGGGTTGCCAACGTTTAGAAAAGAAGCACAGTTAACACGTTAACAAACAAAACTAATAGAAAAATCTTTTTAAATATTATTTAAATTTTACATTTTACTAAAAGATATAAATCTTATTAAATCTAAACAAGGAAATCGGAAATAGACATTGACGATTTAATATAAAAAAAACGACTTAGCCTCGATCTTGCCACAAACCTATATATATACATATATATACATACATCTATGATGATTTGTGTGATCCAAAGAAATTTATAGAGCTTGAGGAAAATCTTTGTGGAAAACTTACGTCTTAAATGTATAGCATACTTAGCAGCTCAAATTTCATCTTCTACTTGGGTAAAATGTCTTTCTTCCCCTCTCTCTTATCATGCTCTTGCTTGCTCTTCCTGTTTCCTTAGCTTGCTATGTCTATGTGTGTGTATGTGTGTGCAAGGGGGGAGGGAGTGAGTGAGTGTGTAAAAGCATTCAACAAACTAATAGGCTAAATTAGACGACGACGACGACAACGCCAACGATGACACACACACACATACATACATACATGCATACATATACACACACACATACATAAATACACGCGCACGCTGGCAAAGGGAAAAACCTTTAAAAGCGTTTAAGCGCGACAAGGAATAAAAGTGCGTTTTGTAATCAAAGTAAAAACGTAAAAAAAAGGAAAAAAAATGAATAGCACGAGAAAGAGATGAACATGAGAGTAAGGGACATAGAGAGAGAGAGAGAGGGCGAGAGGTAGAGAGTGAGAAGAAGAGATACAGTGGTAGAGCAAGCGAGCAAGCAAACAAACGAAAGAGAGCGATAGGGAAAGAAAATGAGCGCTAGAAAAAAAAAAAAGACTCACACTGACGATGACAAGGTTGATGGCATAGCGTACGGACGTGGGGTGGGGGGTAAAGAAAAGTGGGCAGTACTCGAGGGCGGAAGATGATGGTGGTGGGTGGCGTGTGGGCGTGGTGCAGCCGCAAGGAACGAGCAAAAATGACAGCGGCATCAGCTAAATGAGTTGAAGGACGAAGTAGATCGAGGGGTAGAGTGCGGAGGAGTGTGGATGTGAAAGCAGTGGAGGAGAAGGATGATGTTTGGGGCATGGCATGTTATAGCAACGGATATCAAAGCGCTGGCAAAATGGCGGGCAGGCTGGTCGGTCGGTCG
Source organism: Drosophila neocordata (assembly GCA_018903615.1). Taxonomy (NCBI): domain Eukaryota; kingdom Metazoa; phylum Arthropoda; class Insecta; order Diptera; family Drosophilidae; genus Drosophila; species Drosophila neocordata. The sequence goes on from JAEIGI010000011.1 coordinate 895,371, forward strand.
GTCGGTTGTCTGTTCGTTTTGTCTATCCGTCCGTCGGACGGATGGACGGATGGACAAAAAGACGGACGGTCGGTGTGTAGGTCGGTCGCTTGGTCTTGGGCACTCAACCATTTTTCATTTTGTTGTCAGTACAAATTTTTTCCTTTTTTTTTTTGTTTTTTACCCACCTTCTTCCGCCCTCTCTTCCTTCCCTTCCTTCCTCTATATAGCTCTATTTTTTTGCTTCATGTTTTTTCTTTTTTTTTTTTTGGCGCTGCTCTCTTTGGCTTTTGCCGACTGTTGTGCAGTTTCGTTTCGCTTTACTTGTGTGTGTGTGTCTGTCTTTGTATGTATCTGTGTATGTTTGTGCGTTTGGGAAATTTTTAAAAGATGCTTTTAGCGGTAAATAATGAAAAGTTAAAAAGCCACATCAATGAGATACATTTTTCTTTTGCTGAGAAAAACTTTAGCAAAGGACTTTCCCCACTCTACAAGCCATAAGGCCCTTACAGTCTCCCTCTCTCTCTCTCTCTTTCACTGTCTCTTGTTTATAGGCGTGCGTGTGTGTGTGTGTGACATTAGCATTTCAAGGATTTTCTTTTCTTTCTACTAGAAAATTGAAAGATGTTGACTTTGTAGAAGAGCAAAAAAAAAAAGAAAGACAAAAAACCCAAACCCAACTAAAGTCTCTTCCTTTCTCTTTTCCCTACCATTTTCTTTTTCCTTCTATATGTGTGTGAGTGTGTGTGTGTGTGTGGGTCTTTAGTGTTGTTGCTTTGGTGTCCATCATTCGTTTGGTTTGCATTTTTAGGTTTTTGTCCTTTGGATTTTCCTTCAATTCTTTTCGACTCTTGTGCTTGTTGTTTGTTTGGAAAGATGAAAGCCCTAATTGATGTTATAATGATCATCATCATCATCATCTGACGATGATAATCATCAGCATTACCAGTCTCGTTACGTTTCATTTCGGTTTTTCATATTGCATTCTGTTGTGGGTGCTGCACATACATACAAATACATAGAGCACACACACGACGTATGAGTAATATTGCCAACCAAAGAGCTTACTCCCTATCTCTATTCCACACACTCTTATATATATATATATCTATATATATATATATAGAAGCCTCCCTCTTTTCCTTACCTCTTTGTACCTCACTCTTCCTTTTGTGTGCGTGAGTGTATGAGTGTGTGTGCAGATACAATTTGTAATGATACACAAATTAGTATCCTAAATGGATGCTTAATAGCCTTCCAGTCAGGACTGTCTATGTCTGTGCGAATGTGTGTTTGTATATGTATGTATGTAAATGCGTGTGCTTTGACAATTTCACCCACACATGCACAACTCTATGCTATATATATGTGTGTGTGTGTGTATATGTATATGAACCTTTTAAATGCAACCTTAAAGTCATTTGCTATTTTTGCCTCTTTGCCAATGGAAATGAACTTTGAACTTTGCTTCAATTAGAACAAAAAGAATAAAAAACGTAATAGTATACAAAACAAAAATGTTCATTGAAATTGCAAAAGTATTTTCTCATACATATTATGTTGCCTACTTTCTGGCGCATACTTCATATCGCATAACTTTCTTTGACTCACTGTTTTTTATACTTATTTATATAAGTTTTAGGAATTTTAAAGTTATATTGAAAAAATTAGTAATAACTTTTAAGCTTTGAGTAATGTTTACGGCATGAGTAAAAAAATTAATGCAAAGTAAAACTTAAATTTTAGAAATATTTTAAAAGACGAAAACAATAATGAAAAATTCTATAATGTTAAAGGTTTTCAATCTTATGATTTTGAAGAAAAAGATGTTGAAAATAACATTTGTTTTTGGTCTTTGGTTTTTATAGATTAATATTCTGTTTATAATTAGATTTTAAAAATAACAACAATAATATCAAGTGAACAATAAAAAGTTAAGTACAAGAATATCTGCTCAAATTTTTTTATTTTAGAATAAATATAGACCAAAACTATACAATTTAGATTATAAAGGAATGATCTGTCAAAAGAAGGTTCCAATTATTTCAAAATTGAACGACATTTTAATTAAGAATCATTATATATAAGATTACAAAAGAAGAAAAGGCTTTTGTCCCTTGAATTTGACAGGATCAATTAAATATCTTTTGTTATGGAACAAAAAGTTCTTAGCTCAGTTAACTGTAACTTTATAGACCAGTTAGCATTAAAAGTGTGTCTGAGTACAAAGAATGGTTGGGTTTTGGTTATTAAACTAAAGATTCTGTGTTCCTTTATTTAAAAAATTTTGAAAAAGTTTTTAAATTTTGCCTGACCAAGCAAAAATTATTGGCCAGCTCAATGTTTGGTCCTATAAAAATGAAGAATAAGCTGAAAAATCATTGTCTTTATAATATTTTATTTTTTTTTTTTACTAAAAAGGAAATAAAGAAAAAAGAAAAGTTGTAATCATTTCGACCCAAGTCGTAAAACAACAACATAAATGCAATATGGTGCGGGTGGTGGGGTATGAGTTAAAGCGACGGATTCGGAAAGATATACATATATGTATATACATGTGTATATATGTTGATATTATGTGTATGTATGTGTGTGTGTGAAAAAGAGAAATATCAACAAAGGGCCAACGGATGAAATTCAGAGCGAAGTAAAACTTCAAAAAACAAAAAAAAAATAACAAAAACAGACTCGCCCACTCGCTAAAGACGCAATGACGCACCGACATAAGCGGCATGGACCTGGAGGAGAACGACGGGACGACGATGACAATGACTAGATGACGAGTTGACGATGACGAGGCTAAATGCCACGAAAACGAAACGAGCAATGGCGATGCCTCAACGAGGATGTTGTCGACTTCAAGTCAGTGTTTTGGGACCTTCAGTTGGTAAAGTATTGTTTTAAGGATTACACACAGAGAGAGAGATGTGATGAGCATCGTTCAAGTGCCAAAAAATTCTAACAAGAAAATGGGCAACAGCGCAATGGATGTTGTTTTTGTGGCGCCTCTGCCAGTCTGTCACATTTAACGAAGACTAATTCATTGCGCAGCAGCAGCACAGCGACAACAGTAACAATAACAACAGGAATATTAACAACAACACCATAAGCAACAGTGACTCCATTTTGAGCCGATTTCGTATTGGTTGGCCACACATTTCCCTTTAATAAGCAAGCGTTAGAGCGAGATAGTCATAGATACTACCATACTGAGCACTGAGCAGCAAACCGTTTACAACGTCAACGTCGCTGTCGCTGTCGCAGTCGGTGTGTATGCTGTACCACAATTCAAACTATCTCTTTCGCACATCTCTGTCGTTTGCCGTCTGTTTGGCTCTTGCTCTTCACTCAATGAGTTCGCCTAGAAGTATGCACAACGTTATCATGTGACGGACCAAAAAATGCAATTTTTTTCATATTTTCACGTAGCTTTATTTATCATTTTATTCTCTTGTTAGACAATTGAAAGTATTTATCTTTGAAAAAGCGCTAAACATAGTTTTGAAGTTTCTATTGAAATAATAGGATTAAAAATGAAGCAAAAAAAAAACACACACACACACACATAAAATAAAAGTATAATTATAAACTTGCAAAAGTTATTGGATAAAAAAAAACAAAAAAAAAAAAATAAAAGCCGATGGCATACATATGAACAGAAAGAAATAAACGTCAGATAAGGGAAAAACAAACGAGACCGACAAACGGCATCAACTAACGAAATTAAACAAGTTAAAACGAGACAGCAAGACCATGTCAAGTTAAGTGAGCGAGAGAGTTGTACATTTCACTTTCATGGCATCTAGCAGGCTGTCGCGCTCACACATATACAGGACACACACACACACAGACAAGAACACAAGTTTCATTATTTTTGCGAAAATTATTAGTACGACTAACGATTCGTGGTCTCATCTATACACACGCACACACACACACACAAACATACACTTATACAAAACTCTCTCTCTTACACAGACATAGACATAGCTCATATACACAGAGCTAACCACCAATCGTTCGCGCGCAGCCCGCAATTGTCCCACCACCAAGAAGTCCTAGAAAACTCCCGGCAACTGCAATGACAGCAACACCAACAGCAACAGCAGCGACGTTTGCGTCAACAACAGCAGCAGCGACAGCAACAGCAGCAGCAGCAGCAGCAGCAGCATCGGATGGTTGTCGAGCACATGATCCTTAATTTCGTTATAATTTTGTATGTTGCTTGAAATTGTATATCATTTTAAGTTTGATCGGCCGCGACTACGTACCGCCTAGCGTGCGTGCAGCAACAACCAGAAACAACAACAACAACAACAACATCAATAATAATAATATAAAAAAAAAGCAACAACAGTAACAACATCAAGAAACGGCAGACAAATCCTAGTCCTCGCTTGTGTGTGTAAGTGAATTCGGCTGTGTGTGTGTGTGTGTGAGAAATTTTCGTATTTTCTTGGCGGTTTATCGTGTTTTCCCCCACCATACACACATACACAAAGTTTGAGGGCCAAAAACGACAAAAAAAAAAAAGAAAGAAAGGAAAACGTAAAGGAGAACAACGTTGAGAACGAAACACACACACAGTTGCTCGACTATCTCTAAACATAACGGTACATAAAACGGCTCTCAACAATTGCAACGGCACCAACACGTGCAACGTGCGCGCAACAAAACACACAACAACAAAAAAAAAAAAAGAAAAGAAGAAATTTTATTAAAAAATTCAATCAATCAAGCAACTAACCAACTGAGCAACAATTTCAAATTCGATAACTTGTTGTTTTTTATTTTTTTTGGTTAATATAACGTGTGCCGCCCTTATGCCCCCCCCGCGCCATTCTATGTGAATGATCGCTTGAGCTTAAAAAAAAAAGAAGAAAAATTGAAATTATTTTTTTTTTCAAGTGATAAAATTTTTAAAGAAATTTGCTGCTAGGAATAAATGACAAGCGGCCATACAATACATACAAATTCAATGTGTCTATGTATATGAGTGTGTGTGTGTGTGTGTATGTGTATGTGAATGTGTGTGTGTGCTTGTGAACAAATAAGCTAAAGATACTTGATTCATTAATATATATAAATTCGTATTGAATTTATAGCCAGAAAACCAAAAGAATATATATCAAAAATAGCGTCGGCAGATCTATAACTAGATACTGTCGGCCCGTATCCCTTTAATTACATTTCGATATATTGGGATTGCGCGTTCGTTCGCGTCAAACAGCTTCCAGTTGGATTATTCAATAGATTTCTTCAAAACGTATATTGATACGCAGCGTTTTTACGCCGGCCACAAGTTGGATTTCAAACATCAAAGTTGTGCCGGCGGCCCTGGTTCCGGTGCTGGTGGCGGTGGTGCTGGAGGACCCGTCGTCGTCGGCGGCAATACGAATACGGCACCGCAACAGCAGCAACAACAACAACAACAACAACAACAGACACAACAGCAGCAACAGCAGTCACAACAGCAACCGAATCCCCATCCGGTTATTAGCAGCAGTGCCAATAGCAGTAGTGCCAATAGTAACGGGAGTAGCTCTAATTCCGCCTCATTGACATTAGCTAATCATCCGCTTGCCCATACAAGTCACGCCCCCCACTTAAGTAGTCACGCTCACGTCTTGGCGTCCACTCACGGTCATCAGTTGCATGTAAGTGGATTGCCGTCGGTGCAACAGCAACAACAGCAGCAACAGCCTCCTCCAACTGCCCTCCAGCAACAACAACAGCAACAGCAGCAGCAGCAACAACAACAACAGCAGCAACAACAACAGCAACAGCAGCAGCAACAACAACAGCAGCAGCAACAACAACAGCTACTCAGCAACGGACCAACACTATTAATTGGAAACGGTCCAAGTTCCGCCGGTGCCAGCAGTCATTCCGTATCAACGGCTGCCGCCGCCGCCGCTGCTGCTGCTGCCGCCTCCATTCCTCACGTCCACGCACCCCATAGTCTTGGACTGAGTCCCCAGTCGAGTGCCGATTCCCAGCAATTTAATATCTTTCCGGCCATTTTTAGTCGACAGCTAAACTTTTCGGCCGGCGGCCAAGCGGGCAAACTGAGTATGGACGAGTTGCGTCCAAATTTGGTGGGTGGCCTGCTGGGATTGCAGCAGGGCTTGCTGGAGGATCATGCCAACATGCAACATGGCGGCGTGGCCCAAGACACCAAATTCATGTCGTTCCAGGATCAGCGTTTAATGGGCATAGGTGGTTCGCATGAGAATCGATTGCTTAGCCTTGCCACATCAGTGCAGGACACGAGATCGCCAATTACCACGCTGGACAAATCATCGTCGTCATCGCTCAATCATCAGCGTAAATGTAGCAGCACGCCGGAGGATTTTAGTGCTCTATACTCTGGCCTGCCCACACCTGGAATGGACTCATCCTCGCATCATCATACGCCGGCCCATACGCCGCCCTCACGCCTCTCCGATCACACCATATCGGGTACGTACTTCCAAGTAGGGATAATTAGTGGGAATAAGGGATTTTACTGTAACCCCCTTCCTCACTCAAACTGTCCACAAATGCCTCGATTAGTTGGTCTGGCCCTCAACCCCTTTCAGACTTTGCATCTTTCGGTCTCTTTGTCATTGCTCTTTGTCCTTTCAAACCATTATCCTTGCACACTTGGTGTCCTCTTTGCTGCCGTTGTCCTTTTTGCCACTTTCAGCCAGTTGCGGACATTTCAATCAGGACTTAATGTAATTGTTGTGACTGGATAACTACCATAGATGGCTGCCAACATGGACACTAGAGATTCGCATTACAATTGAAATTACTGAGCTCAGCTGCTCCTTGCTCTTGATCCTGCCTCAGTTACAGCTGAAACCTAATACCCTTATCAGACAATGGATCAATGGATACAATATTTAGATTGACCAACAATCGAATAGGAAAATTTTCAATACATTTCCGATTTCAAATGAATTAGAAACCATATTTTCGAAAATAGTTCATAATTCAAACGGTTCAAGATTCAAGTTTTAATATAACAAAATTATTGTATCCTTTGAATAACTTGCAATAGTTTTTACTTTAGATAACTGTTTAAAATTCCAAAATAGATTCAGTAATATTTTGAGATTTTCAAAATTGAAATAGAAAAACTAATTCCTTTAGCTTTACTTTAAATATTATGTTCAATGTTTCTTTGTTAAGTTATTATAAAGATATTTATTTTTACAAGAAGGAACTGTTTAAGGTTTAAAAAGGGATTGAAACTTTTAAACAAAATTATTAAGCTAATAGAATTAATTTTTTTTTTTTTTTAATTTATAAAAATTCTTAATTAAACTTTAAACTTGAAACCAAAAATAGCTTTTTTATGGTTAGGCAAATAATTTCTCACTGAATTAATGCAAAATCCATCCATTGGAATGGATTAGGATTGACCTAGCTTTATCAAAACTAACAATAAATGGAATTAGGTTAATTATATTAAAATTAGTTTAACAATAATTGTTATAATTGTCATTGGTTGGTCATATCTAATCTTATGAATGGATCACTTACTTATTTAGCATAAATACGCGTAGCATTTGCCACCTTTTGAGGCTCTTTTGGTGTTATTCAATTAGTGAGATGGCCAAAAATTTTATACATATTTAGTTGGAAATGTTGTTAACGAGCTAAGCGCGCCAATTAAGCGCCATGCTGAAGGTCAGACCGGGTCAGTATCGTCAGTCAGTCAGGTCCTTTGTACGCTCTTTGCTCTTTGCTTTTCTCTGTCCCTACGCGCTCTTTTGCGCATTTGACCTTTGCGTGTAATTTACCGCCTTTTGGCATGCGTCAGGTAATGGCAATGAATATGTCTGCCAGCCAACTTGAGACCAGAAAACGAGACCGTGTCCGAGACCCAGACCTGTAGCTGGAGCCATAGCCATAGCCATAGCTGGAGTTTTGCTACCTCGATTAATGTGCCAGAAATTTGCATAAATTATCCCATATTGCATATTCATGCGGCCGCCGAACCAAAGTTGGTGCTCAACTGTCGACGTGACCCAAGTCTGTTACTTTAACTGTTTCTCCTGCCGTTTCCGTTTCCTGTCCGGCATCTTTACCATTCCATTCCATTCCATTCCTTTCCTTTCTTTTTTGTTGTCTGTTTGTTTTGCATCCAAAATGGCCGACGTTGTTGTTGACAACATCTTGTGGCCGCAGTGTGGTTACCGCTTCTGCTTTCTTCTTTCGTTTCGTCTTTGGTTTGTTGTTGTTAGCAATTATGCAGCAGTTGCGGGTCAAAGGTCGTCGCACAGGTTGATGGACAAAATGGGCTTGCGGTTTGATTAAAATTAAACGTTTCACGCATATTAATTATAATAACGTATTTATTATTTATTATCTGCTTGCAGCAGAAGGTGCATTCAAGAAACTAAAACCGGAACCCAACAGCGGCTTATCAACTGTTTCCGCCGGCATTACATCACCCGGAAGTGGATTATCATCGCTGAGTCAACATGCCGGTCATACACCAACCACAGCATCCTGCCCAACGCCAGCCAGGCGAAGACATCGAACCACATTCACACAGGTCAGCATCACTTTGCCATTACCAACATCATCATCAACATCAAGAGCAGCAGCAGCAGCAGCATCTTGTAGTAACGTCTACTAGGATTCATCTTGCTCCTCCAGCCTTCTCCCCTCTTCCTCTCTCAACATTCAACTATATATATATATATATATATATATATATATATAGAGAGAGAGAGAGAGAGTGAGAAATTTTAATTAGATTTCATGAAGGTTACCTCGTGTAATTAAAACTTTAGCATTTTCAACTTGTCCGGGCCAGTGGATGCCACAAAACAACAACAACAACGACAACAATGTCTAATAGACCTAGACGACACAGTTATGTCAGTTAGTTAGTCAGATAGTTAGTTAGTTTTAGATAATGATAATAATGATGTTTTGACATCGATCATAAAATGCACAACAGAAAAGAATTATTATTAAAATGCATATAGAAAATTAAAGTTTCTAGAATTTGAAAGCAGCAACTTAAGTAGTTTATTATATATAAAATAAAGTTTTCAATAGTTTTGCACTTGAATAAAATAATTAATATTTATAATTCAATTATTTGGTTTCCTATTTCTCTGTCTGTTAGCATTTTACAAAGTAACTGCCTTTCTGTTAACATGCACCCATTCGGCTGCTGTAATGTTAATGCTAGTGTTAGTAAATATTTTAATTACTCGTTCCAATTCTCCATATGGAACTAGTACTGCTAAATATTTTAAATGTAACTTTTTTAATTTTAATACAAAAGAGCCAACTTTTATTGCACTTTGACAAACAAGATTTTATCAATATTTAACATAGTTAGTGTTAACATTTTAGTGCTTAGTTCTATGCAGCTTTAACACTTCACAAAACGCCTTAGCATTATAGTTATTTTACATTGAATTTTATTTAAACTGTAAAACTTTGGTTGATTGGAAAGCTGTTTAACCGATTTCAAAGAAAGGTAATTCCAAATGCTTAATCGGGTAAACCTTTTGCGACCAATGTCAAAAAAATTTGATCCTTATGAAATTTACATGTCAAATCAAGTATTTTGACTTTTACATTTGAAATTTGTTTGAAATACAAGCAATACAGCTACAAAGACTTCGATTTTAGCAATAATAATTCGAAAAGATTCCTAAAGGCTGGAACCAAGTGGCTTATAGAAAAAAATGTACGTCCTAATTCTAAATTCCGACTGTTGCTTTCTAGAAGCAAAATTATCATTGGACAAAAGAAATTTAAAATTATTAATTACTTTTAATATTTTACGTTTCAAAACAAATATCTAAATTTTATAGAGAAATAAACTTTTAATTAAATTTTTAAACTTATTACTTTTTATTTTAGTAGCCGATATATATAATTTAAATACTTTATCCTTAATATAATTTCACTTTGCATCAGCCCAAAAGTATGCAACATACAAAAATGGTCATATATAAAATGGTATATGGAAAATGAGGGAAACTCCCTACAATGAGAAGCTTACTTGAAACAAAATAAAAAATACAAAAAAAGCGCACAACAAGTTAGTCTAATTAAAATCCGCTTAATTTCAGGAACAATTAGCGGAACTGGAAGCTGCATTCGCCAAATCGCATTATCCGGATATTTACTGTCGCGAGGAGCTGGCACGCACAACAAAACTGAATGAGGCGCGAATTCAAGTGAGTATATCAAAATGGACACAGGAAGAGATATGTGGGGAGTGGGGGGGGAGAGCTAACTAAGATGAGACGAAGCTCCATTTCTATATAAATATTTCAATAGATTATGCTATTTGCCGGAACTCAAACATTCCATATATGTCAACAGTTGTGTCAGAATACCAAATTAGGGCCAAATCTTTTCAATGGTTTCAATGAATGCATTTTGCCTCTGATCTCGGTTAGCGATTAGCATCGCCGATTATTCCAATCGACTGCTTCAAATACCGATTTCGGGTGTTGCCCTAAAGTGCTCTCTCGACGTCCAACGGCAACCAAGAACCAAGAAGAGCAAAAAAAAAAAAAAAAATTTAGAAAAAGGGAAAACGAAAAAGGTCCCCCGGGGAGTGGCCACCCTCTCCCGCCTTGTATACTCTCTGAATCTGTTGCTCTTTCAAGTGCGCCGCGGTAATAATTAATTTATAGTTTTATCATGACTGTGAAACAAGTGAATGAACAACGGGTGGCAGGTCATCGAGAAGGGAGGATTTTTTTTGTTATCCTTACTCATGTCTCGAATTATTATTCTTTTTTGCCTTCTTTTGTGGTGTAGAATTACATTCAATAAAAAAGGGAACTGGCACAAAGGTTATAGTATCAGATATATATATATATACATATATACTTAAAAATCCATTAAATGGTGCAAAAATTTTATTAAGAAACCTTTAACAAAAAGGTTTTCATTTAAAAAGAGAAATCAAGAGTACTTAAAGCCATTTAAGATTGAATTGTTTAACTTAAAAAACACTTAGTAATAACAGAAGAGTTTCTAAAAATTCTGAAAATTAAAAAAATGTACTAAAATGTACTAAATATTCTATTAATTAAAAAGTTTTTCATACTAATTATAAGTGAATAGTTATTTTCCTTGTTTTTCTTTCAAAGATTTAGTGGCCAGCTAAAATTACAGTTATGGATCTTTATGCACATATTGTTATCGCCGATCGATTGCTCAATAAGAAGTATGAGTTATCGGCTTTTGAAAGCACGAAGAATAAATATTTTTATTTAAACAAGATTGCAATACCTTCCTTTGAAAAAAAGTTTTCTACTGGATCATCAAAATCAATTTTCAATTCAATTTAAAATTCAACTTCTTATCTATTCAATTACTTAACGATCTAGTTATCGTTTTTTTTTTCACTATATATAACATAACTTGCTTTATGATCTAAGCGTCTACTATATATAGCAGAATTTACCTACTGGTAGCCATTTCTTCCAGTATATATCTAATTAGCAGAGCAACAAAAACAACAACAGTAACAACAAACAAGTGAATGCTAATGCGCCTGTCTATATGCAATGCAATTTTTGCTTCTTTTCTTCTTTCTTCTATTTTTTTTTTTTCACCAAGTTGATGGATTTTCCAAACAGATGTGCGTTAGAAACGCCTTTGCCCCCGACCCGTCAAACTTCTCCCACTCCTCAACTCAAAGGAGAGCATCAAATTTGCAATAAATTTGTCAACACCAAGGCACACACTCACACACACACACACATATATATATAAATTATGATGTTGTTGCAGTGCTAAGTGAGTGCCAGAGTCAAGTTGTAAGCGCACTCGTCAAATTACCAGCAGCGGGTGAACGGACTGCAGAGACACGTAAGGGACGGGTAGGGGTGAGGACGTTAGAAGATGGAAAATGAAAATATATTATTAGGGCTGCGGTTGCAAGAACAGGGGTGGGCAATAGGGCTGGGCTGGGTTTGCCTTTCGAATTCAGGTTTGGGTTTGTAAATATTTGAACATTTGTAGAAAAATATGGTTTATGCTGCACTAATAGCATCCTCATCCATCTCCTCCTCCTCCTGCCCTTTTATCCATCCCTTTTTGTTACTTGTCATTTGATCGCAAACAGTTGTTTGATATGAAAAATCAGATATTAGACCAAAAACATGACATGAAGGGGGTAAAGAGAAAAGATTTTTAGAGATCAGGTCCCAGATAGAGGATTACGATTTAATTGAAATGTATATATTTATGTATCTATATACAAATTTGATTCATATCTAATCATATTTAAACAATATAATATCAAAATTTAGTCAAATTTTCATTAAATTTTTACCTTGCCCGAAAGTTCCTAAGATTTATATTAATATTCAAATAAAGTTTCATCTACAACATGAATGTTCTATAATGCTACAAGAATTCCCGATTTAAGTAACAAATTTTTGGTTTAAAATTGTATACAAATTGATAAAGTTATTTCAATTGCAACATTGAAGATTTTTACTGCAAAAGTTTGAGGTTATGTTTTATGCTCTGTTCTTATGTAAAAAACAAAAGGATTTCTACCTTTTTAGTTTTCCTTTAGTTTTCTTACATCTTAAAAACAATATAAGAAACAAAATTGAAATATAATAATATTTACCAAATTTAATTTGACCAGATCCTTTAATAATGAGATCTTAATTAATCAGTGTTGAAAAGTAACATTTAAATCGATTTATTTGAAAAGTTATAGAAATTTGTGCAAGCTCTAATAAGAAAATTAATCCAAATTGTACAGATTTACTAATTCTGATCGGTGACCATGTCCCTACAGCCTTCGCTTAAATGGGGAAAGAAACAACTTAATAATAATCTTGATTTAATGACCATCGCAGATCAGATGAATTATTACTCAACTTACTGAGAAAATGTGATTTTAAAACAGGAAACAAACATTTTGTTCAATTTTGTGTATCCATATGTAAAGGAAATCGAAGGGAATCAGGTAGTTCTATGAAATAAAAAATGTGGTTACAAAAGCTCATCTAATTGAATTTTGAATAATTTTAAATTATATTTAAAAGCTGCTACGGTGTTAGCATATGGATTCTTAAAACTGACATTATCTATATTCTTCCATATATTTATAAGTAAACATTCTTATAGTGAGATAAGTTAAAGCAAAATATACAAATTTTTATTATAACTGAAAGAAACATCAATTTCATTTCATTTTGAAGTATTTTCTTATACGCTTTTTAATTTTTATATTTTCTCTATGCTTTATTACAAAAATATGTTTATTTTTTATAATTCATAGCTTAGTTACTCATCTGTCTATCATTTCTTTAATATTTAAAATTGAAGAAAAATCTGCATAAATGTAAACTAATTCTTTATTTATGTTCGTATTTATTCATTCCTATTCACAAAGATATTTTTGATGAATTCAGTTTACTGTAAGCTAAGACAAAAGAATTTTAATGGGAGACACACACACACACACACACACACACATTATGCACTTAAACAATTTAAATTGAACAGGTTGATTATTATAATTATAATTTACATAAGAAAACAGAAAAATAAAAACGTAAAAATAACCCCAAAAAGTAGGCAACACAAAAGTCTCTTCTTCGAACTCAAAGAAAACGTAGTAAAAAAACAGGAGACAATTGAAAAGGGAGAAAGAGAGAGAGAGAGAGAAGAAGATGTGACAGAAATTCAATAATTATATACATACATACATACACATATAAGTGTATATATTTATATAGATACAATTTCTATGATTGTATGTACAATTGTAGGATTGTTAGAAGAAAAGAAGGAGTAGAGTGAAAAGCAAATCGCTCTACAAAATATTCTACAAGTTTTGTAAGAAGAAATTTGTTTCCAACGATAAATAGATATATATATATATATATATATAGGCAGTAAGAACTCTCATAACGAACACTTCTATTAGAAGGGTAATTTCTTCTTCTTCAACTTCTTTTTTGTTGAAATTTTTGGAACATATCTTTTGCCTTGGGCGAACACCTCTCTAACCCGCATGAGAACTTTATATATATATATATATATATATATATATAAGACTTATGAAATAAAAGCCTATCTTAAACAGAATCTGAATATACAAAATGCCAAAAATAAATAAATATTATATAATATGTATTGAAATCCTGTTTGTTATTTAGCAGTTCCATTTTAACAAACTTAAACAAACAATATCTGTATGATGTCTTTGAAGATCTTATTCTTCTTTTGCTTTCAAATTGTAATAAAATAAACCTTCTGCCTTATATATTGTTTTATCCTTGTTAAAAAGTTTAAATTCCTTAAAAATCCATACAAAATGATATCCTTTCATGGATAAACACCTCCCAAGAGAGTTTTTGTTTAATAGTTTCTTGAAAATGAAATGGAAACAGTTGAAGTCCTAGCTAAAACTAATTGTTTATAAATACAAATGGATTTTCTTAAAAATTTCTAAAAAAAAAGCTTTTAATTCTACTATATAGTAGTAGATCTATATGGGTATATATAAAGTTAATCAGCTTAAAATACATTTTACTTTGTATCCTTAAGTTAAGTTAGTTCCATATTTAAACATAATTTAAAAGCCTACAAATTCTTCTTTTGGTTTTTTTTTTGTTGGCATTAATATTTGTGGCATATAAATAGTTTTGGATAAAGTTAAGCCCAAAAACACCTTTAACTCGTTAAAAAAAAAGGGGCAACTTTTTTTATTCTATGTCCTGTCAATTAGATGGCCATTTTAATTTCTAGGTCAATGCACCTTTTCAGAGCCTGTCCACACGAAAAGTTTAGCTAAAATACAAAACAAGAGGACAAAAATAGATATAGATGAATAAATATATATCTATATATATATATATATATATATATATATATATGTATATGCAATATCTAAACGGAGTAAAGTGAAAAAACCAAACAACAACAACACCAACAACAACAGCAATGAAAACAAGGCAGGAAAATTTGATTAAATGTTGGAAAGTAAATTAAATTTGAATACGTTTAATTTTCATATTTCCGTAGAGCGGTCTATCTGCATGTGTATGTGTGTGTGTGTGCGTGTATGATTATTTTTTAGTCATAATTTAAATGCATCTAATTAGGACTTGTTTTAGCTTAAATGAGAGAACAAAAAATAACGTTTAGAAAAGATAGAAAGAAAAACTTAAAGCCAGAGTCTCGAATTGGCATAAAAACCTAACTTTGTGTTTCTTGCTTGTCTATATAATTGTATGTATGTGTGTGTGTGTGTGTGCCATAAAATGGATCCTTAATTGAGTTACTCCGCCCACATTCATACTCATACACACACACACTCACATGACAGTTGGACAGACAGTCAGACAAAACGCATTTTCAACCCTCCGCAGCCTCTCTCGTCCTTTCTCACTCTCTCTCTCTCTCTCTCTGTCTCTTTCTCACTCTTGGCGTATGTATATCTACCTCTCGCTTGACAACGACAACTCCATGGCTCATGGTTAAGAGCATTATTTAGTCAGAGCAGGGCACACACACACACACACACACATATATATATAGCAATACAAATACAACTACAAATACATGTACACATGGTCCTTGGCATTTTTATGCTGGCAGCCAACCAAATGAAACCGAACGAGCCATAAACTGGGCGACTGCCAAACAACCCCCAAACCCAAAAAACAACACCATGATAAAGAAGAAGAAGAAGCAGAGAGAAAATTAAACAGAGTGAGGCAAAAAAAAAAAAAAAAACAAGATGAAGATGTCGAAAAAGAACCAGACAACAACAAAAAATTAGTTATCCTGAATGATAAAGTCAAATGAATACCCTTTAAAAAAAAAATATTCAAAGCACATGTCATTTAGCTCTTACATTGTGGCGCTCCTATTGGCCAAAAATAGAAATCCATTTAGTTTTGAAAAGTATAAAGTAAAAGATAAGAAAAAGGAGTATAAATATACATAGATGAATAAATATACCCTTTATAGTAAAGGGTATCAATAAAAACATCATCCAAAAGTCTGTATTTTTCATTTAAACGCACACACACAGAGACAGAGACACACACATAGCAATGGACAAAGATAATAATAATGATAAAATAAATAAAAGAAAAAAGAAGAGAAAAAAAAAACGCTCGCTCTCTGTCCCCTTCCTATCTCTTAGTGTGTCTGGAACACCAGCATCATCATCATCGTCATCATCATTATCATCCTAAGTAACTCAAAGCAAGCCGAGGCCAGCTTTCAAAATGTCGGAAAATTTTGCGCATCCTCCACCAAATGAGGCAGCATAGCAACCAAACAGCCCACCCATCCATCCATCCATCCATCCACTTACACCCACAATCATCCTTCATCCTTAGTCAAAAGCGCCCCCGCAGTCGGGCCATTTGCCACCATTTTCCATCCCTTTTTCATTTTTTTTTATACGGCAAAAGCATCTTCATCTTGTCTATGGGCGTCTTTCATCTTGGCAATTTCTTTTGCTGCCATCAGGACGACAACAACGACCACGACGATAGCGACGAAGTGGAAGAGGAAAAGAAAAAAAATGAAACACAGGGCCCAAGATGAAGGACCATCTTTAATAATATCTAAGCAGGAGCAAAGTAAAGCTAGCAAGCAAGCAAACAACCGACAGACAGACCAAAGGACTCCTTGTACCATCATTATCATCCTCATCTTCATCTTCATCATTATCATCATCATCATCATCATCGTCGTCGTCGTCAACTTATTTCAATTTCAATTTTGTAGATTTTTTCACTCATAAGATGTTAGGTTAAGACCAGACTCCAAAGGACTCCCGAGGCAGAGTGTTAGAGTGAAAGAGGAGTGAAGCTGACTGGCAGAGGCATAGAAGGAATTTTCTTTACCTATTTATTTTATTTTTTTTTTTTCCTTTTTTCTCCTTGCTGTATTTTTATTTTCATCATCCGTTTTCTTGTCTTTTTTTCTTTTTCCTCTACAAAGTGGAAATTGGTATATGGTGGAAGGGGAAAAGAGTGTGGAATTATAGTAGTAGGGGGCAGATATAATATGTATATATCTAAGAATCATCAACTTGAAACCAACTTTAATTCTTGTTTTTTTTTTTTTTTTTTTTGTAGGTTTGGTTTCAAAATCGTCGCGCCAAATATCGTAAACAGGAGAAACAATTACAAAAAGCATTGGCACCATCTGTGATCCCATCGTGCAACGGGATGATGCGGAATATACAAGGCTATAGTGTATCACGAGGCTATCAGCCATATCCACATCATAATACAATGAATCGTTATCCACAGGTGAGTCCCATAAACATAGTTTCTTTGGTATAAATTATACTATTGTATATATTTTCTTTCATTAAAGGATTTATTTCAAATGGGTGCCTCCTCCTATCCGGGCATGACGCAACCTTTCTCAATGGCTCATAGTACGAATATGGGTTCAGTGGGTGTGCGTCAGGATTCCATGGGTAAGTTTTCTTCTAAAACTAATCAGAATTCTCAAGTGGAATTGTTTAAGCCATCAACTTGAATAAGTCATATAATTAATTATACACTTTTCCAACACTAGCCGATACATTAACAGTAACAGTTGCCGAACAATGAAACAAATGTTAAACAAACTGCATAGATTATACCTAAAGATTAGGAATTTCGTCGATTTTCTCTAATAAATAACACAAACATTTTTATTATTTCCATTTTATCAATACAAATGGGCTTAGAATCAAGAATTTGTTGTTTATTTTGAACAAAAATTCAATTTCACTTTTATTAAAGTTCTATAAATTAATTAAAGTTTATATCACTCACCTAAATGCAGTTATCAATTATTAATTGTCACTTTATTTAATTTATATTAAATTTATTCACTATAAGCACTTTTCGTCCTATGCCTTTCGCTGTTCAACAGTTAATGAATTGTCAGATCGAACGATTGCAAATCGATCAAGAGCGAACAATGGAGCTTTCAGCTAAAAGCTTTGCTCTATCAAAACATAGCTACTCCCACACTCTCTTGATCTTAAACTCCAATTTGCCTGCATTTTATCTCTCTTTCTCTTAAGAAGCTTTTAAGCTAGAGCAAATACAAAAGCAAACCTGACAGCTCTAACCTAACTTGAGCAAAATTAATATAAATCTAAATATAATGAAATCTATACTCCAAGAGCTTATGGAAGTTTATTTAATTTAATAATTATCAGAATTTTGTTCCTTTTGCTCACATATATGTATATGCCCACTTATTAATGTAATAAAATATGCATTTTGTTTATGGAAAACTTATTGCAATTCCCATTCCATGTAATTAATGAAAGAGGAAGAGAAGGTTGGTGTAACTCCGTGCCAGTATATAGCATATATATACATACATATATACCAACATTTGGCATTAGGTTCTACATATATACAAATTTTTGTTTTATAATGCATGTATGTATGTATGTATGTGTGTAGTAACTGAAGGTGAAGACAAGGTGAATCTTGCCCGGATATTATGGAGACGATGAAGAAATGAAATGAATTTCCGGACGGCCAGCATAAGAAAATTTTCTTACTAAATAATCAGCGATATAGTAAGAGAGAAAGAAAGAGAGACATCAAGAGTGTGTGTGGATAAGAGTGGAATGGTGTAAGAGGGGGAGTTATGTTTATTTATGACTAGTAAAGAGATTTGTATAAATTTCCGCTTCAAGGAAATGCCAAACGCCTAACTAAAATGTTGATTTAATAAATTCGATTCGCACTTATCAAGTTTTATGTATTTTCTTTCCTTTTTCTTTTTGTATCTTCTTTCAGGTATGTCACCCGAGGATGAATGGTATAATAAAAGTTTATCCGCATTGCGCATGAATAGCTCACATCATCCGAATTTATCGGCACCAATGCTGCAATATCAAACATAATCAAAAACCTTTGACGACTTCTTTTAAAACATAACCTCAAATCCAAGTGTCAGATAATGGAATGGGGTAATATTTTAAAACCGAAGGCGTCATAATTTTTTATCCCAAAATGTATATCCTTAACCTTAACCAGATCCTGTTACCCATTACCTTTCCCAAACAATTCCTTTGCACTAATCCCAATCTAGCTCTCTCCCTCTATCTCTATCTCTATATATATATATATATTTATATATATATCAGATTGTATGTAACTAGAATTCGAATCTAAAAGTTAAAAGAAAGAAAAATAACACCTTATATTTTTACTTTGAAGTTTGACGAAGGCCAAGACCAAGGCCATGCGATGTATTGTACTTCATAAGACTTGTTGATATTTTTTTTCGTTTTTTTTTTTTTTTTGATTTAGTATATATATACATATATATATATATTTCCATATACATATATATAGAAATATATATATATATAGAAATATAGTAGGACAACAACTCTAGTCATATAGCAATTAAGCAAAATTGTGTATTGAGATTTTAGCATGACATTATAAAACGGAAACTAAAACGATATATAAAAAGTAAATTGTACTATATATATTAAAATATATATATATATATATATATAAAATACGATAAATATGATATATACAGATTCCGCAAATACATATATATATATAGCATAAGAACAGGTTGTTTAGAACAAAAACACAAAAAAAAAAAAAGAATGGGTGGCAATCCTACAGCAAGCGGACCCTTTCAAATGGAATTGCAATTTCTTGTTCTCTCTCTTTTTCTCTCATCCCTCTCTCGGTCTCTTGCTAACTCTATGTCTCACTCTTTCACTGAGATGCAACAAATGCAACTTAACCCCCCAAATCACATATGTATAAAGATAACGGTAGATATCTTCGGCTTACCGAAGTTATTTTACGTACCCTTGATCCACCATTTTAGCCGCCTGGACTTCTGAAAGCTCTAATTTGAACAAAAGTCCAAAAAATTGAGATTGTTCCTGATTGAAAAGAGCTAAGATAATGATTGGGAACGCATACCTAATGGAGGCTTAAATCTAGCAATGGTACTTACTAAAATGAAAATAAAGAGCAATTGCAACCGCCCCATGACTTACCCACACTCACCCTGAACTCTCCTTTAAGCACACACCAGTTGCAGGATAGCGTAAATTGTTTTTTTTTTGCTCGATCCTTCAAGCAATAGCAACACACACACATACACACAAAACCAAAATGAAAAACTATCTAACTATTTCAACAATGTGTAAACTAATTGTAAGTGGATTTTTTTTAGCTAAGCAATGCATATAACAAGTTATATTTAATTATAATAATAAACTAAAACACTAAACTAAACAGGAAAAAAAAAAGAAACAACAACAAATGCATCAACTATATATATTTAAACACACAACAACAAAAACAAAAAATGAACAACATGTTTAATAAATTATGCCAAAAATGAACATAATAAAACGTACTAAGACAAAAACAAAAACATAAAAAAAGACAAAACAAAAATAAAGAAACAAATAAAAAAAAAAAAAACTCAAAAAAAAAAATACAAAAAGTTTATAATCTCTATTTCATTTATTATTTCAAAAGCAAAAGATGACAAAAGGAAGGGAAAGCAAAACGAAGAAAATGTGCAATACCAAAAGAAATTTGTTTAATGATAACAAACAAATTGTAAATAAGACCAAACAAGGGGAATTCGTATCCCATTCCGAGTGCATCTTCAAACAAAAAAAAAAAAACAGTGGAGGGATATTGGGGATTTGGAAAGGGGGGGGCTAACAAAAAAAAAATGCAAAGATCAGCATTAATATTCCAGCCGAAATCAGATCTGTTGATTTGTTGACATAAGTGTCAATTGGTAGAGCTGGAGGAGTCGCGGCGACATAGTTTGGCGCCAAGGAAATGAGAACTTAAAGTTTCCAAGTATCCTACACAGAGACTCAGACACAAACACAAGTAATTCGAGTCAGAACCCAATAACTACAAGGTTAATAAATTAAATCTAAAGTTAAGTGCAAAAGTCCAAGTGAAATTAACAATTAATGATAAAAAATTTTTGTTTAATAAATAAAATATTTGATTAAAATTTATCTAAAAAGAGTCTTAAATATAAACCGGCTTGCGAATACTCTACACACATAACCAATGAAAAACTTCAGTCTATTAAAACTCACTTATATAGAAATTATGCTAAATATAATCCCAAAAAGAAAATGGAATAAGAAATAAATATCTTTAAAATTAGTTTAATAATTCATAGGAAAGTCCAAGTTCAAATTTATAATATTAAATCCATTAATTGGTATTAGTTTAATTCAAATAAAATTCTCCATCTTGCTCATCCTTAACGGTAAGTCATCACGCTAGCTCAACATCCGTTTAATTTTCTAACTTAAGCATCTTTCGATACCAAATAGCGAATATATGCCATCTCGCTTACACATTTAGTATGTTAAACATTTACTATATTACGTTACATTATGCAAATCTCTGCATTTTAAAGCCCGATTTGACATGAATTTAGTTAGCTTATATGCTTTACCTATATAAATAATTTTAACATATGATTTATTTTCCCATTGGGGTAACATTTAGGAACTCCGTATCTTAGGAGCTTTAAAATCAAGGAGTTCCTGCAAACAAATTTAAACAAAAATCAACCCGATTTAAAATATATGTACATGTACACCAAAATATATAGTTTATGAGGTTATGAATGCCTGTTACAGTGTAAAACTGTTCATATTGGCTACCTTATGGTACAACTACATATACTAGCGGAAATCAGAAGATCCATACATATATTTTTACTCCCCCTTATTACCACGATTTCTCAGGGAAAGATTCTTGGACTTTATATGAAAAAACACAGCAAATTAACTTAAAAATAAACAATGACCAGATAAATTGGACCCTGTATTGTTAGTTATATTAAATTTGATTGTATAACTAGTAAACAAATGTTCTTCCCTAAATGCCAAAAGGAGAATTCGCAAGAATGTACAAACTTCGCCAGGGCGAAAGTAGGCCTGGCTTTTTTAATTTACAGTTTTTTAGGAGATAAATAACTTCCGAAAGTTTTTAAGGAACTTCTTTTAGAGGATTTCTTGACAGATTCCATTTCTCGACATCATATTACCACATATAAAAATTTTTTGATATTTTCTAGAAGATATATTTTCCAAGTAAAGCAACTCTATTGCAGAAATATTCCTCGACGACTCCTACAGGATTCCATAGATATATAATTACCCCTATTACTCCTTTTAAAAACGCTGACTTTTATTACATCTATTGCGAGCTTTTTATCTAAACGTAATCTTAACTCTATCCCAAAAAAACCTGTAAAGGAAACTGAATACTATTAAATAATAAAAACGAAGGTCAAAATTTTTATATATATATATAAAATGTAATTTTGTGTTTACATTGCTCTATATCTTTAATATTTGCAGTTTACTTGGCTTAATTGGAAGGACTAAAAGGACTCAGCCAGTCATTGGGCAGGCAACGATCCAAAAATGGTATGCAGGCCACAACATGAGCCAAGCGATTAACCCAACCGGGTATGCCGCGATCACATAGAATTTTGGCCAAATTATTAGAGAAATGATTGCAATTATTATTAGTCAGATGATAACAATTCCCCATATATAGCTGGCCCAACTGATCGATAATGCGATTGACCTCATCATTACTGAATTGCGTGTGTCCCAGAAGCACACTCTCACGATATCGGCAAGCGTCTCCCAATGCTGCTTGCCCGTTGCAGGGCTGAGTCTCAAAAATGCCAGTCATCGAATGCCGATGTCCGCCATAAGAATATTCAGTGTCATATAGCTGAATCCCTGAATGAAAGATGCCTAGACCCAATGGTATCGTGTACTCATTAATATTTGCCAGATCATAGACATTAAGAATGACTGGCTCACGCGACAGTAGATTATCACAATCCCAGTCCGAGTAATTAGTCGCTTGGGTTCCGCCCAGGCAACTAAGGCGCATCAGTCGATTAAAAAACATTGCCCGCCGTAAGGCAATGTATGCTCCTACGCTCAGTTTTATATCTCTGACTTTGGTCCAACAATTTTGTAATTTATCTAGTTTTAGGCTAAAAATAAAATATACGAAAAAAAAAAACACTTTAAATTCCAATAAATTATCTATCATTACAACAAAAGGCGACTAAGATTTATCTTGAATCACCAATATTTATGATTTTAAGCCTTCCAGAGATTAGGATAAAAAAGTCCCTTCATTTAGACTATAGTCACCATAGATAACTATTACGACCAAGATCCAAATATCAATCAATTGCTAACTTATTACATAAATCTGATAAATTATCATTATATATGTATATACTAAAAACTTGCCTGATCTAATAATATAGTTGAATCTTAACCATAAGTTTATCTCATTCACAATAAATTGACTAATTCATAGAATGAGAAATATAAATTTAAACATACATAGTCTAAGCGGGCAACAATTTCACAAAAATTATAATACAAAAGAGAAAATACAAAACAATTGAATATTTATTTTTTATTTATTACATATTTATTATTTGTGTTTGTAAACGCATTTCGCCTGTGTGTTTGTGTGTGTGGTTCATTATTGGTATATTTGAATTATTCTAACAAAAATACGCAAATGAAACTAGGAGCCAACACATTTTTCGCCCTCCTCATTTTTCATCGATTAAACTGGTTTTTTTCCTTTTGCTTATTTTATATATTTAATTTTTAGGGATTTTGTTTTTATTTCTTCATTCATCTTCCCCCTTTGTTTTTCCTTCAATTACATTTTATGCTAAATTACAGCTGATTAAAAAAAAAAAAAACTTGTGTCAGTTATCTTCTGCGTATAATATTTTTGTTTTATACATATATAATTTGGTAATATTAATATTAATCATATTATTTATTACCTAAAGATTTAGTAGTAACTTTTTGTCCACTGCTAAGTGCAAATTTTCTCATGCCACCCACTAACATAAAAGGAAAACATTGAAATAAACATAAATTCATTATAAAAAAAAAAAAAAATAAAAGTTATATGTAAAAACATATATATATATGAATATATATGGTATACATTATGTATAAAAAAGTTACATGCTGAAATTGACTGCCCAATTGGGTGTCATCAAGTTATCATATTGTGATGCTATTTGTCCACATATTTTCGAAATTTATAAATGCGTTCCCGATCAATTAATATCAAGTATAAGTCAAAAAACAAAAATCGAAAAAAATTAAAAGGAAAAAAATGAAAGAAAATCTAACTATCCTATAGATGCAGTTGGTGCAGGATTGAGGATGCCTGCTGTCCACGAACTCAACGTTGCTCCTTTCGTTGGTATGGGGGCAGACAAAAAAAAATTATGCTAGTGACAATTACTAGCAACATCTCCATGATAGATGTACAAGACATCCGCTGATTATATATATATATATATATATGTATAAATATATATATATATATATACACTGATATATATTTTAGGTTGTTGAACAAATCGGTAGTCCGTGTCATCTCCCTCCGACTCACTTGCCAGAGACATCTGTGGCGGTGGGATTGGCGCTGCTGCTGCTATTGTTGCTGTTGCTGCTATTAATGTTGCTGCTGCTGGTGCTAAGTGCAATTACTTTTGTTGGTGGCTGATCGGCAGTGTTCTATATATATATATATAAAAAAAAAAAACCAAAAGGCATATGAAATAATTGAAATTTAAAATCAAATTGTCAGCGAAATATATATACATATATATATAAGTTTATCAACTTTTACTTTACTATATATATATATATATTTATATTGATATTGATATACTAAAGTGTAGCCTACCTCTGCGGGTCTTTCGCGTTTAGCGCTTCCCGTGCCAACAGAACTGGATTTTAACGAAAATGATGACTCTTCACTGTCGCGTTCGTTGTGGCTGCTTGAGGACAAGGATTTGGCGGGTGGCGTAGTTACGCTAGATAGCGATGAGGATGAGGTAGCACCGTTGCCGTTACCGTTACCGTCTCCAGTGGCAGCATTAATAGTACTATTAGTGGCCACATCGCTGCTTGAATTGGTAGCGGTATCGGATTCATCCATAATGGTAATGGTGGCAGTAGCAGATGAAGCATTACTGTTTGCATTTGGCTTAGTAGTGCCCAGGGCAGGCGACGAGGTGGCAGCCAAAGATGAACTATTATCGACTGTAACTGTGACAGCGGCACCGGTTGTCACCGAAGTGGTGGAATTGGAGGTGGTTGATGGTGAAGACGACGCAGAGGCAACCGTCAATTCGGGCTTCTTCTTTTGTTCATCTTTTTTCACATGCGACTCCTGGGCACTATTACTGCTGCTCTCGGTAACATCATTAACCAATAACTTCTTCTCGCCTGAAGCCAAGTCTATACCTCCAACGGTAACAGGAATTGATCCACTCTCAACAGTGGCTGGCGTAGCTGTTGCCGCCGTCGCTGCTGCAGCTGCAGCTGCCGCATCGGTGTGTTCCTCCGCTCCGGTTTCCTCAGATTTGGCAGCCTCATATTCTTTAACAATCTGATCAAGATGAAAGCGACGTCGATTGTTCACATAAAAGGTTCGCACATGCGCCTCCGTCTTCGTGGTAACAACCTTGGCTATCATCTGCATTAAAAATCAGTTTTATTAACCTTGTCGTTAAACGTTAAAAGAATTTCGCTTACCGAATAGTTTTTGCCATAGTCACGTAAGGCTAATAGAGCCACTTGGATCTCATCTGATGTCCAACGGGCTGAAATACGCGGCTGGGCAGTGGTGGTAGTGTTTGCCTCAGCTGTGTTTGCCGCTGCTTTAGCGGTGGCACCTTCATCTACGTTAATGGATTCGCAGTCTTTGTCCAATTGCTCCATTAATTGCCTATTCTTTTGTATCTGTAATGGGTCATTAAAGGAGGTTGCAGGATTTCTTTTTTTTTTTTTTCTTTTCTTTCTTGGAAAGTGAAACAGTTCGAATGAATGCATGGGATTTGAATACATAAGTGAATGTGAATGGAATGCATCGTGTGGTTGGATTGGATTGTGTTCGTGTATGTGTATGACTGATTCTAAATACATTATTTCCTAGATTGGTGACCCCGATGCGTCACTTGCATTTAGATTGATTTTCCATCTTTACTTTGTATTTTTGTCTTTTGTCTTTGTTTAATTTCTAATTTATGTTATTTCTAAACTTGAAAATTAAGCATAAAATCTAAGTAAATAGGAAAATTTCTTACTTCTGCCATTAGGGCGGCTATTTTCCGATCACCTTCGGACAGATACTCTCTGGGATTCTTGCAACTGGCCAAAGCAGTGAGATCATCATGATTGATATACATTCCCTTGGGAGGTTTACGCTTTGAGCGATCTGCAGCAGCGGCGCTATTATGGGTGGAACGTTTTGGTGTAGTGCTCTCCGGGCCAGAAATTGGACGGCGATTACCAGTGCGTCTAGATAAGTACCCCGTGAATGGATGCACATATGTACATAGATTTTGTTGTATGTGCGTGCGTGTGTGACATAGCATTTTAAAATAAATTTTTTTTTGTCATTTTTATACCAAACCAACAAACAATTCAGGAATGGGTAGAGAAAAATACAGAGATACAGTGTATGAGAGAGAGAGAGAGAGAGAGAGGGGGAGAGAAAAACTTTGCATTAGCTCAGATTGAACAACTTAGCGTATATGTACACATATATATAAATATATATATGTATATATATGTATATATTTATATATATAGATATATATGTATTGATCAATATATACATAGATATATGTTGTATATATAATATATATGTATATATATGATGAAATATCTACCTCCAATGCGTGTGACAACTTTTACACATTCGCCCCAATGGCGAATCGAACAAAATGTGACAGACCACATTGCAATTCTTGCAGAAACCGCCCACTACTCGACGCTGATTGGGCGAGTTGCCATCGGAGATGAGCGAGTTGTTGTTATCGCCACCGCCATTTGGCAATGCATCCGTGGCTATGCCAAAGCCAAGTATATCATCGCCATGTGTATTAGCATAAATGCATAACTGATCCGTATCCAGTTCGTTGTTATTGTTGTTGTTGCCACTATTTCCACCAGCACCATTACCACCGCCACCACCAGCAGCACCTCCAATGACACCGCCATTACCACCGCTAATATGCATGTTGCCGTTACCGTTGTCTCCATTGCTGTTGCCTGTTATCATCTGATTGCTAGTCGCTTGACTGTTGTTGCTGTTACTTATGTTGGTGTTGCTGTTATTATTATTGCTGTTGCTGCCGTTATTGTTGTTGTTGTTGTTGTTGTTGCTGTTGTGCCCCTTCTGCACTCAGGTATTTTTTTTATATATATATTTTATTGGAAATTATTTTTGGTTGTTGTTGTTGTTGGCATTGAAATATTTTTGAATATTTTTTCAAGTTTGGATTTAACATGCCAAACGCAATCGCAAATAGCAGCAGCAGCGATACGATTCAATTCGATTCGATTTGATTCGGGACAAATAATGTCAAATGTTTTTTGCATTTCGAATTTCGGACAGTTTATATGTATGTGTGTGTGTGTGAGAGTTTTTTATTTATTTATTTTTTTGTTTGGTAACAGTTAAATGCAAAGAGAAGAGAAAAAAAACGTAGTTGTTGGTTGCTTTAGTTTCAGTTTTTGTTCTATTTGTTGTATTACACATAAGGAGTAAGACAGTGTAAGGCACCCCTTTCCCCATCCCTGGTCCTCTCCCCTCGCCCATGGTATACAATGTCACACAAAAACAAACAAATAATTACAATAAAAATAAATATTAAAACAACAAAGGAAGACAAAAATTAAACACGATTCAAGAAAAAGAAAAAAAAAAAACAAATGAAAACTAAACAATTATCAACTCAATATATGTATATATATATATATATAAAATATATACATATGTATGTGGCTCTTCATATACATCTTGAATCATTCATTTTTAATTAAACTCAATTAAATGTTTTATATTTATATGTATAGATTGATTTGCAACTATCTCGCTCTGCTGCTTTTTTCACTGCGTATGCATAGGCCAGGCCATGTCTGTGTGTGTGTTTTTGTCTTTCAGTGGATGCGTGTGTGTGTGTGTGTGAGCGTGTGCATCGTTAGTCTGTTTGTCAAAAAGAAGTTGCTTAGGATACTATATACAAAATATATATGTACATACACAATACAAGTGAATATAAATGAAATTTAATAGTGGGAATTCCCGTTATTTATATCTTTCTCTCTCTCTCTCTCTCTCTCTCTCTCTCTCTCTCTGCCCCATCCCATTCTTTTCCTCAGACTCTCTCTCTTTTGGGGTTTTTGTTTTATTGTTGTATATATATTTGGTAGCTTAACATTTAGAAAAAGCAGTAACAATGAGTTTCAACGAGTAACGAGAGCTACCAACGAGTAACGAGCAAACAATAATAAACCCCAATAAAAAGGACTAAAAGAAAATGTTCTTTAAAACGTTTGACAATTTTCTTTGTTTAGTTAATATAGCAAATAGTTTTAGATCAGTCGAACTCTGGTTATGGAAGAGGAAAGGATTGACAATTCGTTTCTGTGTGTGCGTGTGTATGTGTATGAAAAATGAGATGATTCTTAATACTAGAGTTTGATATATGGATGGATATATGTACGTATCGATTATGCACCCCTATATATATAACACAAAACTAACACAAAACAGGACAACAATCATTATTAATCTTTGGTTACTTTCATCGGGAATAAGAAACACATATAAATTGTTGGTTGGTCATTATCTTCTCTTAACAAACAAGATATATGCAATTTATTTGTATTAGGAATTATTAATTAATCTCTCTCTCTGTATGCGTGTATGGATGAATGAATTGGATTTCGATTTTGCTCACTTTATACAAATTTCAAATCAATTTTATATAAATATATAAATCTATAGATATAAAATTAAAGTCATTAAACTAAACCGTTACTACTTAGTTGTTTAAAATAAATTAGCATAAGAAATAAAAAAAAAAATTGGTTAAAATCATATATCTAATATATATATATATATGTATAGGCATATATATATATATATATACATATATATATATATATTTTCGCAAACAAAGAACATAATCAAGTGCTATATCACCTGTCTGTCTCATCTGTTGGCTTAGTCTCTAGTCTAGGTCATAACTAAAACTCTTAAAACTAATAAAATCGAAAATATCCTCCGATTGGGAAATACATATTCTTAATTAGTAATTTTTTGTGTGTAGGTGAGTGTGTATTCGTTTATGTGTGATTGTGTTTGTATAAGTATTGATAAGTCTTATAGATGCTGGTCAATAATTTGGTTTTGGCATTAGTAATTATGTATATATAGATATATATATATATAAAGATATATACACATATATACATGCATATATAAATATATATTTATGTATATATATATACATATATAAAATATAAGTATAGTATATATATTTGCGTGTTTCAGTATATGTGTATGTGGTTTTGTTTTTGAAATGCCTTTATGAGAGGTATGCAGGCACGGCGATTATCTGAAAGAATCGATGAATGGGATGTATGTTAAGTTACAACAAACAAAACACAAAAAGAAACAAAACAAAAGAAAAGAAATGAAGAGTGAAAGTAAAACAGAAAGGAACCTACCAATACTAAATCTATATAGAAAATTGCAGAGGTAGAGAAAGAAGATATATAGTAGATAACAGAGGTTAGTTGCCATTGAACAAACTAAAACAACTTAGTATTAATTAATATATATATAATGATTTTTATAGACATATATAAACGTACACATAAGCTATGTCATAGGCAACTTATATAACCTATTACTACACAAATGAAATCCACTATAAACTGAGTATCCTCATAATTTAATACTGACACTGTTTCTTCTCAGCCCTTTTGCTTATTTAGATGCATTTAAAATTCGTAACTTGTTCTCGAATAGAATTGGATTTCCTATAGATAAATAAAGAAGACAAAAGTTCGAAAATATGTAAAAAAAAAAAAAAAATTAAGAGTAAAACTGATAAATAAAAAAGGATATTTTAAAAAAATAAAACTTAATTATATATATAAACAGATTTTTATATATGAACGCTGGCGATACTTGTTCAATATATAATTTTCAACTGGAATCTAATCGAATAGATCATATATAGTCATTGAACACAAGTATATATAAAAATTCAACGCTCGCACCTGTATACTCTCTCCACATAGTTTATGGTTTTTGTTATAATTTAAACAGAACCATTAAAGACATAACTTTGTGTGTGTGTTTCTTTTTCTCTTTTTTTTTTTTTTTTTGTATAAAAAAACTAATTCAATTAGTTAACCAACAACTTACATTTAAATAGGCTTAAATATAATATAAACTATATATAAATATATATATATATAGGCATTATAATACTATGTGCTTGAAAACCTGCTTGGATTTGGCTTGGGGAAATTTTGGATGTGATTTTAACCCTAGAGTGTGTGACGAGGAGGAGAGGCTTCATTCGTTCGCTTTGTAATTATCATATATGTATTCTGTGTGATTGGATGGATCGATGGATGGATGTATAGATATATGGATGCATGGATGGGTAGAGTCTGGTTATCATTCTTTTTTTAATTCTAAATGATAATTACCTTATCGTCATTATCAGATTCCTCATTGCTGCCCACCTCGCTGCCATTTTCGGAGCCGTCTTTAACAGATGCTTTAATGGCCTTCTCCTGACGATCCATGGCGCTGCTGCGATGACGCGTTTTCTTCCATGAATAATAATATTTTACCAGACTGGCAATGGATTTATCAGGCAGCTATTAAGATGAAAAATAGCTTCATTGAGAGCTCCAAAAATTAAAGTGTTCCAAGTATGTAACACTTACCATCTGGCGTATGCGATGAAAACTTTTGCCATGAAACTGAAATGCTTGCTCAAACAATACCTTATCCTCGATAGTCCATTCGTCAGGGAAGGGTGTAAAATTGGCCAAATCCAAGACAGCCCGCTCTAAATCATGCTTATGCCAAAAGAGCATACCCAAAGCCTGTTCGCCATTATAGCCGTACTTCTCTTTGGCCACCGAAATGTATTCCTCCACTGCAATTTACAAAATATTAAAAATTAGAGAAAACAAAATAAACTTGTTCTGGTCAAGGTGCACATACATTTTAAATCTGGGATCTCTTTTGTTGGTGACCACACCAGCAAAGCTCGCTCATTCATTTGTTCGGGACGTCGTTCCACTTCGGGAACAAGCGGTGGACACACTGCTTGATAATCACGTCCCACACGAATTTTCTCTGCAAATGTAAAAACCTTTCAATTAAGCATCGAGACGAAGAAATAAATATTACAATAATGACTCTTACCTTCATATTCGGATTGTTTAGCCTTGGATTTGCCATTGCGTTTTGTGGCTATACAAATAATGAAGAGTAGAGTAGTTGAATTAGTCATAAATTACTCATATTCAGTTTGGGCTACTTACAGTTGTCATCATCGGAACTCTCCGGTGTGCCCGCACCCGGTGCGGTTGTTGCCGTGGCTTTTTCATTGCCTGAGGTATTCGTTGAGTTACCGCCAACGCCTCCAGAACCGCCACCACTGCCAACACCAGCAGACTGATTGGCCAAAGTGCCGCCGCCACTGCCAGAGCCGCCACCGCCACTCGTATGGGTATTAGGGCTGGGTCCACGAGAACGGCGCCCATTGCGTACCACATCTGTGGTGTTGCGCTCGGCCAGCACCATTTTATCGCGTATAAGCTGGGCGCGTTTATTTTGCTTCTCCAGTGTGATGGTTTTATATCTCTCCGATTTAAGTTATAAAAGTCAAAAACAAAACTCAAACAAATTCACCAAGAACACCCAAGAAAGCTGTGAATGTTAAAATAAAATAAAAAGTAGTAACAATCAGTTCAGAAAATGATCAAAGAAAAATTAGTATATTGCATTAAATAGAAACTCTTTGATGAAAGCGTTTTTACGAGAGTTGGCGGTGCCTCTAAACCAGTCGCACTTTGCCATGAACGTCCGCAGACGAGCAAGCGAACGTGCGAGTGTATGCGAGTGTATGTGTACGTGTATGGGTAAGAAATGCGAGCGAATGTGTATGTGTGAGAGTGTACATGTGTCCCAATGTGTATATGTGTGTGCGTGTTTGGTCAAGCCAGCTGAGATTTTTGAAGGAGATGCATTTGGCAAATTTTTTTCGTTTTATTTGCATCAAAATTTCCTCTTACCTCTTAACACGTTTTGTTGCTGCAGCTTAGTTTCTTTCCAGTGAAACACAGTGAAGAGAACGTTATGAAAATCGCGCCGCCTTTTGATAGAGCGAATGCCACTCAATGAGAGCAGAAAAATTAAAAGAGATGTTCCACGGATACGGGTTACGACGCTTTCACAATCAATTTGTATTAGCTTGTCCGATCCCTTGCCCTTTCTACCCTGTCGCTGCCCCCCTTTTCAATTAATTTGTTGAAACTCTGGCGAGCAGGACTCGGCACTACAGGCTCCCACTCAACACTTAAACTCCGGGGTTGTTGCGCGCAGGTAACTAAAACCAAAACTGAAACGCGAAAAAAACGACTCGCGTATAATTCTCTGCTGCCTGTGGACGACGACGAAGACCGTGCGTTTGTGTGTGTGCGTGTATATGAGAGTGTTCACAGCGCACTTTCCTGTGACAACCGTAGCGTAGCTTTGTCTGCCGTTTCTGCTTGTCTTTTGGCTTCACCCTTTTCTAACACCGCCACGAAGTGTTAATTGAATTTCGATTGAGGAAATCCGAAACTACGTTTAATTTACACTTTAACTTTACTTATTTATTGGACTTTTAATCATTTCTTTTTCTGGAAAACGCCGTGCAAAATGCTCAAAATTAATTTAAACTGTGGAAACAGGGTTGCAAAAGGTTGATTATGAACCATCGATAACGGGAAGCAAAGTAATCGATTACAAGTTAAGTAACCAGTAGGTTTGTAAAGTATGCTCTTTCCTCTGAATATCACAATTTATTTGTTATCATATCATAACGCGGAATTTAAGGTTTCAATTACACTTTTTGACTCGCAAAAACCTTAGTAAAGAGACAAAAATGATTAACATACGTTAAGCAGAGTTGCCACCTGGCCGATAAGAATGTTGCAGATGTTTGTAAAAACTAACTGACAATTTTTATTTGACCTTGCTTACTTTGCATAAATGGTATTATTCCTTGGTAAGGCTTCAATGAGGTGGCAGCGCAATTAATTACATTTTAGCTTGGTGCTGCCAGCTGTTTCAAAAATAAAGTAGGCGTACGAAAATAAACATTTACAGTAACATTATTTTATCGACATCATGAAATTTACTCTTTTGTATACCTTTCTATTTAGGTAATAATAACACGAAATACTTTGACTTAAATTTGCATTTTTGAAAAATCTAAATTTCCGTGAAAAGTGTGGTCACACTACACCGAACGATAACAATAGCGATAGCTCGCCAATTTTAGATTTGCTAGTTTTCCGCAAGGTGGCGACTACGGCGGGCGCAAATAAAGTGCAAAGAAGTTTAGAAGAAATTAAATACATAATACAATGGCTGCTAGATTCATACAGAAAATTGTAAGAATAAAATGTGTAATAAAATTAAACTGACATTTTCGGGAAGGCATATTTTCAAATTTGGCACTTGACTTAGTTTCATCTGCCACCCAATCCCAGAAAACCATTCAATTGGATAATAGTGAAATATATCAACTAACGATGGACATAATATAATTTTGTTTCTGTTTCTTGTTTCCACCAACAACTATAAACAACCAAACAACCCAAAAAATAACAAAAAAAACACATACATTACGCAAAACCATTTGCATCTGCTCCTAACCGCCAGCTCAGGCAATTGGGTCTGGGTCTGAATGTTGAGGCGCGTGATGCGGTCCCTGCCACAGTTAAAGCCAAGGTTTGTCTACCATATACAGCAGATATGGGCAGGATTGACGTGGATCTCGTTCTCTATGTCTGTTATTTAGCTTGTCCTTGTCTTGGAATTTGTTCACGTACTCCCAACCCTTTTGCAAAAAAGAAAAATTCAAATAAATAAGAATCTTCTTTTACATAACCCACACACACATCAACGCACACAAACATAGGCAGGCACAGGCATGCATACATACACACATACAAATATGCATGCACAGCAGCGATACCGATAACGATAACGAAGAGACAAAGGCGACGCGTGCTGTTTGGCTTAAATATTCTTCAGGCAAAGGCCAGGTGCTTACGTAGATCAGATTTCCCTTATTTCCCACTTATGCGAGCATGATAACCAAAGCCTTTATCAGAACAATTAAATTAATATAAAGAGCCCAAAACTTGGACACTCAACCAACTTAAATAAATGAGCGAGAGCTTAATATTGCTCTAGCAGCTGACCGACGACGACAGAAATGTTTGTCATCAGAATCTCTAAGTTGTATCCGTTATGTAATCTTGAATGCTATTTCTTGCATACCCTTACAAAATAGAATACAAATATTCATTTCTCCAAAAGGTCCTGTATTCTCTACATATAAAGTCCAAACTCATATATCTACATTTTTATATTCTCGATCAAGCAAATCTTTCAGTTGAAAATCTTTATACATAACCTTCCTTTTGTTTCAGCAGCTTTTCCATTTTCGGTTAAATATTTACTAACTTGGTTATTGATCAGTTAATTATATTGTGTAGTCTCTTTAATCATGCTTGGCTTATATTGGAAGTATAAAACTTGATCGTATCTACGCCAATTAATTGTGGTGGTCAATTTTATTAGCTGACAATTGCCAGTAAGGAAAACAGATTATATAGATGATAAATAATAAATTTTAATATAAGGAGAACCACAGTTTTTCTGGGTATGGGCTAGTCTTTTACTACTCCTTTTTTATTCGTAAACTGTCTTCCCCCACTTTCTGTTTTGAGCTGTTCCATTTTATTACCAAATTTATTACCTTCATTTTCATCAAATTTTATTTTGCAGGTTAACACAACACCCGCTGCCAGTCGTGCCTACTCCTCGGGCTCCAAAAAGGTCACACTGATACCTGGAGATGGCATTGGACCAGAGATTTCGGCTGCTGTGCAAAAGATTTTCACTGCCGCGAATGTTCCCATCGAATGGGAGGCAGTTGATGTGACGCCCGTGCGTGTAAGTACATCATCCATCATCGATACGTGGAATTGAGCCCGGCAATGTCAATCAATGAATTTGAAACCAACGATTATATCATAATCAAATATTAATATATATCGTAATTGGCTTTATATCGATCGTATTCATAATTTTTTTTAAATGGCAAATTTATTTATTTTTTTTTTTTAAATTAAGGGACCCGATGGAAAATTCGGCATTCCCCAAGCGGCCATCGATTCGGTGAATACCAATAAGATTGGCCTTAAGGGACCATTGATGACCCCAGTGGGCAAGGGTCATCGCTCTCTCAATTTGGCTCTCCGCAAGGAGTTCAATCTGTATGCTAATGTGCGTCCCTGCCGCAGTTTGGAGGGCTACAAAACCCTGTACGATGATGTAGATGTTGTGACCATCCGTGAAAACACCGAAGGTGAATATTCGGGCATTGAGCACGAAATTGTCGATGGTGTCGTTCAGAGCATCAAGCTTATCACGGAGGAGGCGTCTAAACGTGTGGCCGAATATGCCTTCCAGTATGCCAAGAATAATAACCGTAAGAAGGTTACCGTCGTTCACAAGGCAAACATTATGTAAGTCTGTCGGACTCGAGGAGTGATTATAATTTGACAGGGGTTTTGTTATTAAAATATATTTATTTAAATGCCGACTTGCAGGCGCATGTCTGATGGTCTCTTCCTCCGCTGTGTACGCGACATGGCCCAGAAATACCCGGAAATTCAATTTGAGGAGCGTTATCTGGATACCGTGTGCCTGAATATGGTTCAAAATCCCAATAAATATGATGTGCTGGTAAGTTCTTAATTTAAAATGTGAAGATGGTTATGCAAGAGAATGTATTTTGTAGAGTGCCGATTAATCTTGATATATTCCATTGTTGTTATCTTTTCGCCTAGGTCATGCCCAATCTTTATGGTGATATTTTGTCTGATATGTGCGCTGGTCTGGTCGGTGGACTGGGTCTGACACCATCCGGCAACATGGGTCTTAATGGTGCTTTGTTTGAGTCCGTGCATGGTACTGCTCCAGATATTGCTGGCAAGGATCTAGCGAATCCCACTGCCCTGCTGCTATCTGCAGTTATGATGCTGCGTCACATGGAACTCAATTCGTATGCGGATAAGATTGAGCGGGCTGCCTTTGAGACTATCAAAGAGGGCAAATATCTGACTGGTGATTTGGGCGGACGGGCCAAGTGCTCGGAGTTCACAAACGAGATTTGTGCCAAACTGTAAATTTCTCAGCTACCGCTGATGCCTGCCCCCCCGCCCGTCGCCCGTCAACCAGTCGCTAAGCAAAATTTGTGCCCAAGATGCAGTAAAATCAAGATTTAGATGATGTGGCAGTTTAAGATCAACCGAGACACTCGCTCTTTAAACCAAAAAACAAATACAAATACAAGAACACAAAGAACAACCAACACACAAAACTTAGCCGCAAATTTTGCTTGTTTGCTTTATTTTGTTTCTTTCTTACTTCACTTTTAAATTTTAAACCTTTATTTTTCAAATCACAATATTATATTGCCCTGCCCCTCTCTCCCATGTTTAAGATGAAAATGTAAAAACCAAGAAACTACCTAAAGTATTTTTTATTTTCGAATACTTAATTGTACATTATTAATTATATAATTTGCTATTGCCAAATTTTAAATATTTTGCTTCAAATTTCTTATTGAAACAAACAAAAAAAAAAAAACAAAAAGAAACAACGAACCAAAAGTATTCCTTTTTTTCTTTCTGATTGCCCTCCATACCCGCCCCCGACCCAAATTATCGTAATTGTACCTAATTAATTTATTATTATTATCCTATAATTTTTTTTTTGTTTTTTGTTTTTGTACAGCAATTGTGCAGGATATATAGGACAAAGTTTGAAAGTTGAGTCTCTGTGTGTCTGTGAAAGGAATAAAGTAAAGTAGTAGGCAAAGAAAAGTATAAAGAGAAAATAAAGTAAATATTATTAACATCAATGAATAAACTAAACCACTCACAACACATTGTATTGGACACAGATGAGTTAGATCCAACCAACTATTGAAAATTGTAAGCAATTTGTTAATTGATTATTAAGCGAAATGTAAAATGCAAATGCGTCATGCAATTGTTGAAACAAAAAAGAAAAACTCAATAAAAGTAAAAAAACAAAAAAAATATATATGTTTTATTATAGTTCCCTTTAATGAAGGGGATAAAAAAGGACTTTAAAGTAACCATTTATCTTATTGATTTTCTGCTAGAAATTGTTACCAAAGTAAAACCATTTGCTAATTGTTTATAAATTTGTAATAAATTCTACTTAATTTCAATAATCCTAGAAGCAAATGCTTACGTAGTTTCTTACCGCTTAAAGGATTTAACCCACTTAAGGCCTAAAACCAGAAGGATGACCTAACTTCAGTTATATAAAATGAACAGATGGTTTGTCCTGTCATGGATCCGGTGGACAAGTTTCTTTTTTCCTTCTAATTGGTTAAATAAGACAACTAAATATTTTTGTAGTCTTTGGTTTTTTTTTTTTTTTTTTTTTTTGCTTACATGAAAAATGAATTAATTTATTGAATTTGTTTATTATGCATTTTTGTTTGTTTTGTTGCTGCTTACATACATTGACATTTAGTTATAGGTAAATATTTAATGTTTCCGTTCTTTTACTTAATCATTTGTATATATTTCTGTTCAATATATATTTATATATATATATATATCTTTATTTTTTTTGTATATAAATATTTTTATGTGTGTGTTTGAGTCTAAAAAAAAAATATTAAACTTTATAGAGTTTTTCTTTTCCAATTATTTTAACCTAAGTTTCCATTCATTGTTGATTTTTTTTTTTTTTTTTTATTACTTTTACAGTTTACTTTGGTGCAGAACATCCACTACTATATAAATATATATATATATTTATTATCCGATTATTCGATTCAGTTTGTGAATCATATATATAACTTTTTTCTTATTTATTTCTTTTTATAAGCTAAAAATTTTGTTTTGCTTTTTATTTTATTACATTTGCAATGTAAAAAAACTGAAAAATTATATAGAAAAAAAAAATAATAATTACAGAAAAGTAGAACACACTTTCTAGCATGGATTATAGATGAAATTGGATTAGGATTGTACTTAAAACTATGATCTCTCTCTTTATATATATATATATATATTTATGTAGATGGATGAATTGCAGCAGTTGTTGGCAGGTGGTGTCTATTGTACTAACAATAATCGTCCTCCCGCTTTACGTCCCTGTTGGGTGGCTGCCTCATGTCTAACAAAAGGCTTGGCTTTCCCTTTTCCGTTTCTCATTTCTTTTTTGAATATCAAATAAAAATTGAATAAAAAGAAAATAATGAAGTTCTTAAATAGTTGGACGTTGGTTATTGGCCTTGGATTCTATTGTTGTTGTTTATTGAAAGGGTGCAAATTGAACTTGCACCAATTCGGTAACAGCAGTTGAAGTCGAAGGAGCTGCCACAACTCGTGGAGCTATTGCCGGATTTGTTACAGTAATGGGCAGCTCCAAGGATGTGGGTACACCACTACTGGTATTGGTTACCCCTAAGACGGCTAGGCTATCATCGAGATTGTTGCTTTCGGTCAGTGGTGACACAACTCGACGCAATTGTACAGATCTTGGGGTACTTGGATTCTCCAGGGTCGACATAATGGGGGTCTGATCAAGAAGAGCGTTTGTTTCATTGGTGCGGGCCGTTATGGGCGATGTCAAATGGGCGGCAGCCGATGAGGGAAGAGTATGGGTTATAAAGACCATGCCACCGGCATTGTTGTTGCCACCATTATTGCTCACCGTCTGCTCCACTTGATTGGCAGCGCCCAGAGTCGTACGTGTATCAATATGTAGCATTCCAATGCCAGCATTGGACGACTCATCAACCACATAGCCTGTATCATCGACTACTTCGCTGTGAGCCAATGCCTCGGCTAGGAGATCAGTGGCTGAAACTGTTGCTGCAACCACGGCATTATTGCCCTCACCCAAATCTTCCACATTGACCAATTGCAGGTCACGTTCCTGCAGATATACCTGAGCTGCTCTTAAAATATCCCGTGCATGCAAAACGGCACGACTAAAAACGGTTGCGGATCCATTTTCCCTGCCACCGTTGGCACAGCTATTGCCGCGACCAGATGAGCCTCTCGTTTCGGCCACATTTACCTCAATGCAGGAATCCGGTTGCTCGGCAATGCTGAAGAGCATCGATGGCTCCAGTTCTAGTCGATGACCATTGACATTTAGCTGCAGAACATTCGTATTTAGTTGATCATCTTGAAGGGACAAATCTTCTTCTTCACCCTCATCACCAATCCCAACATCAAAGCCAACAACATTGGCCACTGGCACCTCATTCACTTGGCTCAATGGTGACATAATCCCATGTAAAATTTCCACATGTTGCTGTTCATCGTTGTCATCATCATGGCTTAGCTGTCCCGGTGGCAAATCCACGGATTCCTCTAAACTT
This sequence comes from Drosophila neocordata, assembly GCA_018903615.1. Lineage (NCBI taxonomy): Eukaryota > Metazoa > Arthropoda > Insecta > Diptera > Drosophilidae > Drosophila > Drosophila neocordata. The sequence continues at coordinate 934,995 of JAEIGI010000011.1, forward strand.
TCATGGACAAGCTGATGTGTTTGCGGTTGTTGTTCCATCACTTGAGCCACAGCATCACCTCCGAGAAAATCAATGTCGGCAAAAACTGCACTAAGTGGATGACCATCGGCCAAACGTGGTGGTTCGGTAAGAGCCTCACTGGGTACTGGTACCAAATGATTCTTCTCGCTATCCAAATACAGTGCCACATTATTGATTGGCGTAAAATTGTTATTCGCCAGGGAGCAGAGCATAAAGGTGTGACTATAACCGGGAATGGGTCGTGTGGTTACCGCACAGATGCGTCCAGCGCACAATTGAGGTGGCTGCAAGGAATAGTAGAAACAACATTGGATAAATATAGATATATATCGGATGGAATGGTGCAGAAATACTTACATTCTCCATGCCCTCTTGAGGATCCTTGGAGTCGCCCAAAATTAATGGGGATGCTGTGGAGGCACTTGTCTCTGTCTCTTCCCCAGGCGGCACCTCGCCGGTGGATGAACTTGTACTTGCTACCACCATTACCACATTGTCATTGCTGCTGCTCGCATGACGGGATCGCCGACGTTGACGTCGTTGCTGTGGTGACATCGCCATCGCCATAAAAATGGATCGTCGTTGCTGTTGCTGCTCACGCAATTCCACAAGCTGTTGATGGGCAATCGCCACATCTTTGTCGCACATGGTCAATGCTCCGCAGGATTTTCGTGACGAGATTAGACGGGAGGATGGCACCGATGGTAATGGAAGGCTTTTTATGCAACGCGGATGCACGGGATTTGGAGGCCACAAGTCCAAATCGACCATTTCTTGATAGTATTCATCTTTCAAATGATGGCTTGGATTTTCATCCTTTATGCTTGTAGTGTCATTATCGTCCTCGGTGGATTTCTGGGATGAACGAGTCCAACGTTCACGTGCACGACGACACATTTCAGCACTTCGTCCACTGACCATGTCTGCCTTGTATTTAAGCAATAGCTCCTGTTCCCGCTTCTTTAGTAATCCTTCGCGTGTCTGGGGTAATATGTTTTGGACAGACTTTTTGGATGTGGAGGCAATTGGTTTTGTTTCATGCACTGTCATTAAAGGCTTTCTTCCTCCTGTTAAACGTGGGGTCATTTCTTGACCCTCGTATTGGTGTTCCTCCAATTGCAAGTCTAGCTCCAAATCGTATTCCTCTTGCTGTTGATCGTTCACCTCCTGTTCCTGCTGTTGCTGCTGCTCCTCCTGTTTTTGTTGTTGTTGCTGCTTTATGTTGCTATCATTGCTATCGGAAAACGATTGAGTTACAGGCTGATATAAATTGGGTAACCTTATATCCTCCAATATGAGGACACCACCTCGTTGCATTGGCTGTGTGGCATCCACAATAGTTCCCTGATCTAGGCCAGCATCTGAAGCGGAACGTTGCAATTCTCGTGCCTCTTCGGCCGATATGACGGCTATATTGGAGGCCACCGAACAACTAGTGCTATAGCTAAGCACTGGCGAAATATTACCACTACAATTCGAGGTCGATGAGGAATTGCTATTATTGTTACTCAACTCTTCTGCTCCCGGCGTGGGTGTCGGTGTAGAGAATATTGTCACTGGAAGCGGCGGCGGTGGCGGCGGCGATGACAATTTTAACTTGGCCTTTGATTTAACTTTGGCTTTTCCTTTGGCTTTGCCTTTGGATTTGCTTTTGGACTTGGATTTCGATTTGGACTTTGAGCGTTGCTGCTGTGGACGTTCATCAGTCTTGGTTTTGGTGCTACGGCTGCTGCTGGTACCACAGCTTTGAGCTTCAGCCACATCACGATTAGGCAGCATCGATTGCTTGGTCATAGGATTGGAACTGCTGCTGCTATCGCCATTGGTATGCATTGGCAAAGAGATGTAACTGAAGGACGATGATAGTGCCACTGCTTCATGCTCTTTTCTTTGATCATGTAATAATTGCTCCTGTTGCTCATCTATTGCAATCTCTTCTTCTTTGGGCGGTGTGGTGGCCAGCTGAGATTTATTTCGTGATTTGAAAATTCTCTTCTGCCGCTCTTTAATGGGTAAAGTGAGCTGTTGTTGTTCTTGTTGCTGCTGTTGCAGTTGTTGTTGTTGTTGCTGCACTTGTTGCTGCTGCGGATCGATTTCCGTTGCAATTTCCGTTTCCACCACCTTCTCTTTGTGCTGCTGCTGATGTTCTAATAGCTGCTGTTGCTCCAATTGCATTTGCAATTGCAGTTGCAATTCAGCTTCTGCCTCGGCAGCATTTGCAGCACGCTCCAAATCTTCTTCAAATCCTTTAAAGAGATCATCGGGTGGTTCCGTCTTGTTCTCTTCCGTTTCTGGCATAGGCTTCTCTTGGCGCTTGGTGGCATTTCGATGTCTGCTATAGCTCAAACCATTCTGGCCATCGAGTAGCTGTTGCTGTAACCTCTGCTGTTCCAATTCATCTTCATCCTCATCCTCAAAATCAAAGCAACATGCTGATGCATTGTTATTGACTGTTGATGGCTTCGATGGGGATGATTGCTGGGATGTGGTTGGACCACTAGTTGCAGCAATTGCTGCTGCGGCGGCAGTACTGGTGGTGGCAGTGGGACCAGCACTAGCACTAGCAACAGCAGCAGTAGCTGCGGCAGCATGTGCAATCTTTATTCGTTGCCTTGGTTCAGCCTCAATGAAGACCACACTCTCATTGGAGCTGGCATCACTGTCCTGTATTATAATTGGCTCATCTGAAGTCGGTGGAGCCGTTGCTTTGCTAACCCCATCGCCATTGCTATCCCCTTCAACGTCTTGCTCTTGGTCCTCCTGCAAGGCCATTACATTTCGACGTTCCTTCTTTGGTATATTGCGTATACGCTTTTTGGTTGTTGGAGACACCTCTTGATTCGAATCAACGGATTCACCACCATTCGAGTTGGTGGTCGTAGTTGTACTTGTTGTTGTTGTCGTCTCCAATTTTGATTGCTCATCATCATCCTCATGCCATTCGGCAAGCAGACTTAGTTTTTTGGCCAACGATTGTTGCTGTTCCTCCTCTGTTTCTGTATCAGCGTCTGATTCATCCTGTGTCCCTGGTTCCTGCTGCTGGTGTTCCTTCGAATTGTTTGCACTGGTGGTGGGAGTCTCAGTCGCAGTGGTTGCATCAGGTGCCGTGGTAGTATCAGTCGCTGTGTTAGTATCAGTTGCAGTGGTATTGTCTGTTGTCGTCCCAGTTGATGGCCATTGCTCCTCTGTATCATCGTCGCACCATTCAGCCAATAGACTCATCTGTAGTTCCAGCGAGCCGGGCTTTACTGGGAGATTCTTTCGCGTTGGATTATTTGCCGGAGGATTGGTTGTTGCTGCTGATGCTGCTACTGACCATGAAGCTTTTCGTGGATCATTGTCACCACTATGTTTAGATTTTCCTGGGGTGGAAGAAGCTGCCACCGTTTTCGGTGATTCGAATTTTGGCGTTGACGCCAAAATCGGGGATGCTGCTGCTGCTGTAGATGATGCCTCCGTTGCCGGTGAGGCCACTGGCGAAGTTTCTCGTGTTCTTTTTCTTGATGTTCCTTTTCCTGTGCTTTTTGATGGGGTCTTTAATGGCAAAGTAACCTTTATTTGCTCCACAGCTGGTGGCTCCAGCTGCTCCTGTTGCATTGTTACACTTGTTGTCATGGTGGTCATTAGATTTCGTGGCCTACTGTTGGTTGTGGAGCGACGGCTACCGCTTCGTCGTGGAGTCACCGATATTGGTGGTGACAAATTCGATTTTACAGCTGGACTTTCTATCGGTGTTGTGGTTGTTGGCGTCGCATCCTGCTGCCGCCGGCTCATAGATCGTGTAAGGCGACGCTGTTTGGATGGTGACGGGCCAGTTATAAATTCTGGAGATATGGACCCAGGGGCTGGCATCGTAGCTCGCAATTGATTCGAACGTCGGTGTCGCGGACTTCGTGAGCTCAAATGGGCGGTCTTGGAGTGGCTGATGTTGCCATGCTGATCGCTTTTATTGGGGCTTCTGGCATCTAAGAAGGACATGGGCGATGAGCTACTATCAGTGTCCCTAGGCTCAACCACACGCTCAATGGAGTCCATTGTCCGTTGCGCTATGGATGCGACCATCAGCTGAGCTTCATCTGTAAAAAGTCCCTCCACCTGAATGGACACATGACGCGAACGGCAACGCAATGAATTGCGCAGAAATTTTGCCGTGCTTATTGAACGACGTCTACCGTCCTGGTGTCCATGATGATGATGATGGTGATGATGATGGTGGTGGGGACGTTGATTATAATGCGAATAATGATGCAGGCGAGAATCTACCAAATTTGTGGTATTTGCTCTTCTAGCAGCCCGTCCTTGATGCTCCGAACTGTGTCTTTGGCTGGTACGATGGGAAACGCTGCTAGCACTATTATCATTTCCACTAGATTTCGTTGGTTTCTGCTCCAAATGGACCCGACGATGTATTAACAATACACTCATACTATTTGTCCGAAAGCTACACAAAGTGCAATCATAATTTGTGGAGTCACAGCGACGCTCTTGCACTGTATTGGGACTACCGATATCCATAATCCGAAATGTGGGCTCCTACATGAAAAGTGAAAGATGGAGAGCTAATAGAATACAACAAATTAAGATAATCAATTACAAATCAATTACATTTTGGCCCGCTGTTGTTGTTGTGGTTGTTGTTGTTATCGATGATCCAGTTATTGAATCCCTTGTGCAGCTACTTCGATTACTGCTACTGCTTGAAAGCAAAGCCTTGATTAGACTATCCGGTCGTGACGCTGGCAAAACAATATCAAGCGATGTATTGGTAGATATAGATGTTTGCCTCTTAAGTCGACATTCAGCTATATTGACATCGTCAGCAAATTTTTCTTTCATATGCAGACCAACAGCTTTTTCTGAAAAAAAAAAAAAATGATATATATATATATAAAAATGTACAGATTTTTAAAAATATATGATATATATATTAGGCGGTTATACGGAATACATTAGGATAGGGAAGAAGGCTTTAAAACTGACTGCTTTATCACCCACAAAAGGCAAAATTAGACTGAATCTAAATCTTCCATTGATGATCGCCTTCATTAAGATATATTAGAGACTCAAATGGGTAACCAATTGGAGAGTATTTCCATTAGTATTCCTGGTCTTTCACTTGATAATCTAATACTAAAATCCTGCAACTTTGAAAGTAAAGTTTGTAAATCAGAAACGGTTTTGAAATTAAATGACTAACGGAAAGGCATCCCTAAGAATTGACGTAGGCTTGAATGGGACGACCTCCCTTCATCATTCATTTCTTAAATAACTCAAACAGCATATCATTTATTTTTAAATCAATTCCAAATTTTCTATATTTTTCAACTCAACTGTTTTTTCCCATATGGAAAAATCAGTTGTTTGTAATAATTTGTAGTGTGCACATCGAAGCGGGAATTTTTTTTTTCATTGAATATTCTACTCATTGAATTTGTTTGAAAATTTTAATTTTTATCAGTCTTTTTTTTTTTTCTTTTTATTTTGGCGTATCAAAATTACATTTATATAGTCTCATTTGTAATGGATTCTCGCGGTCGTCGTTGCAGAGGGGGATCCTTACTAGCAGTTGTAAATTTGATGAAGCGTGTCATTGGGAGGGATAATTTGATGCTGCATTCTGGAATCGGTCGGATTCCAAGGACATCACAACTTGTGACCACCACAAAATTTCAAAAGAGTCGTCGTCCCTATAATGTATTTCTCATAGGAAGCATTTTAACTGGGCTTTTATTATATTTAAATACTCGTAGTGTGGAAGAACGTCAGGACGAGAAGACAAAGGATGAGGACATCGGAATGACAACCATAATAATTGGGGAAGACGATTCTAACGCTTCTGTTGACAATGAATTAAAAAAAGTTTCGTGTGCTGAACCATTGAAATATATAGGATTGGATGGACTTGCTGAGGCAACGCATTTGAAATATTTTTTCGTAGGCGATGACAATTCCGACACTGAGGTAATCAAGGACGTTTTGGTGGTCATGGATGAGCAGAAAAATAAGCTCGAAGACTGCTAGAGTCGAAATGTGTTTCGCTCCTCACTCGCTACCACTACATTTATATACAAAAAGGATAAATTTCTCTTTTTTTTCAATAATTTACATCTTAATCTAAATTCGTAATAAATCATAAAGTTGTGAACTCACTAGTGCCGCGTTGTATAAACTGTTCCTTGTGCTCACATTGAAAGGGACAAATCAATTTTGGTGATCTGACCTGCTCGCTGTAAAAGAATCAAAAGCATTAAATTTGGATCCAAATTTAGGAGATGCAATCAAAAACGAAAGTTTCTTTCGATTGCATTTCCCTAGGAAGAATTATGCTTACAAGGTTTTCTCATTAAAGAAGGCCACCACAGCAAATGGCGGCCGACTTGTATTGACATAACGAAAGTCCTGTGATGAAGTCACCTCACCGGGCCACCAGATCTCCGTATTGTGTATCTTTACCCAAACCACATCGCCATCCTTATATTGCGTTTGTTCAGATTCCTCGTTGCGTAGTCGCGGCATCTTGGCATATAGTAGTGTTATGTGATGTATATTCTATATATATATATATATATATATATATATATAGTTGATTACAAGTTATTAGACGATATCTGAGGAAACCAGAACACAGGTCCCACAATTTTTGATATAGCCTGTTGTTGTATTAATAGCAATCGACATGGGCATAACCGCAAATACTGCCAAGCAGCTACAAAAGAAAGAAATATGAAAATTTTAATATCTCAAATAATCGTAACTTTTATTATGTGTATAAACTAACTTTAAGGTTCTTATTATTAATCTATAGTATAGATACTATATTATATAATATATTTTTTATACTATTATCTTAATACCTAATATTAAGATATTTAGATAATTACAGGCCGTGCAATTGCTACGTAACGGAGTCTTCTGTGGACCTTTTTAAAATTTTGTTTCATTGCTCTTACTGCAAAAGTCTCATCTTTGAGTGCATTTTAATAACCGATTCCTTTAAAATTTGGTACAGAAATTCTAAAAATACTATGCTTTTCCCTAACAGTTTGTTTTTATAATTTAGTATTCGTTTAAGTGGCTTTCTTATATGTAACATTCATCAAAAAGATCAGCTTTTGCAACGGCTTTGGAGAAAATGAAGCAATCATGTCTTACCAGCCGACTTTGATTTTACTGTATTAAGTAGAAGTACTTGATTAACTCAAACTTAATAACAGTCGCTCTAAGGCGCAACAGCAAACGCATACTATCTTGTGCACTCTTATCAGCACTTGGCATTTCAGTACTAAATGTATATGGCAATATATCCGATATTTATTGTCCTATTCTGATACAGCTGATACATTTTATTGCCTTAATCAAAGGGGAATGCGACACTTTTAATAAAGCTCTAGTTATTTTTTTTTTGCTTCTTAAATTAAGAGGGTGAAAATTTGATATAAACTTCATCTGTGTAGACACTAGACGAATGTTTACAGCGAATATGCTTGTCCTAGCTCTTATAGTTACCGAAATCTATGACGAACGGACAGACGGATCAAGAATATATATACTTAATGGAATCGGTAATGCTTTCTTCTGTCTGTTATATAAATTTTAGTGTTTTAGGGGTATACCCTCTTACCTTATGGGTACAGGGTCTAAAAACAGGAAGGATACCGTGTTTCAATATTTATTATTATAATTTTCAAAATTTTTCAAATTGGGGAAAACGTTTTTTAAAAAAAACTGTTATATTGGATTGCTTATGATAATTAAAACGGAAAAAGCTGATTCCTCCTAATCATAAAAAATGTTAAAATAAATTTATTTTAAAAAACTAATTTAAAATTGAAATAAATCTAAGTTAAGTTTAAACTAAAACTATCTATTGAGAAACTAAAGTCTGATTAATCCATATCCGATATCCGTTCATACAATAGTAGTACTTACAGGCCGGACTTGATGAGGAATACAAACCGGAGTACAAAGTGACTTGCAGTTTATAGGGAATTTTTAAATAGAAACAAATTATGTTTTTTGTTCTTGTTTGCAGGTGTTTAATTTTTTTTTTTTTTCTGTTTCTTGCATAATTTTGTTTAATTTATTTTTTTTTTTTATTTTTTAATTAAAATACAAGTTATAAATGTATATGTATTAAAAATATTAATGTCATTACAATTTTATTCCATATCTTTTCTATATATATATATATGTTTACGTATAAATGACTTAAGATTTACTTGATAACATGGATCGAAACTATTCTTCATTGTAGTGGAGTCCACATAAACACACTCATCTTCCTGCCATATTTATGGAGGAGGACTCTATTCGATTCCGTTTCTTGTATAATAAATTCCGACGTCGATATGTGATCCATGTTATTGTAATAAATGTTATCGTAATTGTGGTACAGTACGAACATACATACATGTTTTTTTTTTTGTTTTGTTTTTATTGTGTATAACATTTTAAGCTTAATTAAAGTACATTGAAATTTGAATCAATCACAAATTGTTGAATGTGTGTCGCCAGGACAAAAAGAAAGATAAAAAAGAGAACCAAAACAAAAAAGTATTGTGTATAAAAGTAAAACCGAAATAAAATTTCGTTAAGTAAAAAGGAGGACAAGAAGTGGCTGTTAACTAACATAACATATTACACAGACAGTTAACAATAGCGGTTTATGCTAATAGTAACAGCGGTCGATAAGTATCTCTTCTTCTGAAGGTGCACATGATTATATATTTATGTGTAGTTAGATCAGGTGGTTGATTGGGTAGATTGGGTATAAAATAGGTAGGATGATTCGGGTTCTTTAGGGTAGCAGCAGGCGGTCAATTACTGTTGCCTCTTAAAGTGTCTTGGATTTGGGTGGGGGCTGGGCTAAACGTCGTCGATGCTGATGTTGTTGATGTCATTGAACGTGGGATGGATCCACACGACCGCCGCCATTGCCGTTTGTGGCCGTTGCCACATCATCGCCCACAATGAGCACCTTGCCCACGCCATCGGGCGCCACCAGCTCACCGCTTAGGCCATCCAGGCCAGGTTCGCTTACATCTCCTGGTATTTTAGGCTTGGGACGATGGGTATCTACCGCATCGATGGGCAATTTAATATGCTCCACCTTGCAACCATATGCAACGGGTGTCAATTTTATAACCGTATGCAATGGAACGTACAAGTAGGGTAACTCATCCGCCGATTTGTCGAGGAAGTAAGCAAAGAGACAACGGAGAACCGCCTGATGCGACACAACCAGAACATTGCCTTGACGCTCCAACTCCATAATAACGGGTTCGAGGCGCGCAACTAAATCCTCATAGCTTTCGCCGCGTGGATAACGATAGGCAAATTTATTCACATCACGAGCCTTGAATTCCTCGGGGAAACGCTCTTTGATTTGCTCATAGGTCATCTCCTCGCAATGACCGGCATCGATTTCATTAAGTGCCTTCCAGCGTTCCTGGGGTGCCTTAACATCAGCCACCGTTTGAATGGCCCGTTTCATCCATGAGGTCCAGACACGCAACCCATCGATATGTTGCTGGGAAATGAACGATGATAGGGCTCTGGCATATTGATGACCGCGAGCACTTAAATTGGAATCGCCGCCAATTAAGCCGCTAAGATTGTGCTCACTCTCACCGTGACGCGTCAGATAGATGGTTCGAGGTGTTATATGAATATTCATCAAATAGTAGACAATTCGGGATTCCACATGACCCTCATTATTGTACACGACTACTTTCTTTCCAGCGTTGTATACCTTCATAAAGCTTAAATGCTTTTCCGTAACCTCATCAATGGGCTGATAGCGTTCCTCGTAATGCTCAATGCGTTGCAAGAAATCCCTAACTACCAGCTCCGTGTTCATATTAAGATAATCCGGTGAACTGACCTTTACCTCAAGTATGTTTTGCTCAATGATCTGAGGATCATCACATATGGACTCAACAAAGAAGAGCCGAAAACCATGCTGTTTAACCACAATATCGTATATCAATTGACGACGATCCCTAGTCGAGTTGGTAGCGTCAAAAACGGCAATACTGCCCAATCCACTCAATAGCCAATCACAGGAATCGTGGAGAGCTTGATTGGCACAACGATTTCGTATGGCCATTGCCTCTTCATTATCGGCACGAAAGAACTCATGGGATTTGTATGCTGTGGTTGCATGACGACGATATTCACCCAAATTAAACACCCGGGTAGCTATCCCAATCCAATTTAAGTAACGTGACAACTTCTTTGATATAAATGTCTTGCCGCGTGCTGGTAAACCTACCATGGCAATCACATGCGGAGTAGTGCAATCGGCAATTGTTCGCTCACCGCGTATAGGGAACGGTTTCGTCATCACCGTCTCTGATGTTGGCGGCAACAATTTGCGCAGTTCATCCGACATTACCGATGGACACACATGTAACTCATTCTCAATGGCCAAGTCAGCTGTCTTTTTCAATTGATTCAATGAGGTGGTGCGCACGCGTAACGAGGGCGATGTGTTATAGGGCATATCCATGATGCTGGTGGCGGTCACTGAACGGACAAGCTGTTTGGCTAGCTCTTGGGCAGCGACGGTCGCAGTTGATTGCGAATATGAAGATTTCGTGGACGAAGACGACGAAGTAGATGAGGAGGAAGTCGAGGACGATGATGATGACAGTGGCTGTTGCTGCTGTATGTTGCAATTGCAACAAGCGCACAAATCTGAATACGTGGAAGAACGCGGGGATCGGGAACGATTTGTTGTTGTTTCTTTTATGGTGTTTGTGTTAAGATAGGATGAGAATGTTGTCCTCTTTTGATGCAAGGATTGTGGCAAGGGTAATGTTCCTACAACGTCCTGATCGTTTATGTCCTTGTCGTCGTCGTTCTTATCGTGACTGTGACTATTTTTACTGTTGGTGTTATTGTTGCTGTCGTTGCTGATGGTGGCGCTGCTACTGCTGCTGTTGTTGTTGTTGCTAGCTGTGAAGGAAAGTATTTGGGTAGAAGTTGTAGCTTCGTTGAAATGTGATGCTTTTGTTGTTGTTGTGGTTGGTGGTGCTGATGATGGTATTTCGAGACATGAAATTAGTCGATTTGCGGATAATGTGGATGATGTGGAAGATGAAGACGACGTTTTTACCTGAAGCCCAACAATATTATTCATAAATATCTTTTACGTGTGTTTGTTTTTATGTATTCGTTAGATGCAGTAAAAAATTAAAGCAATATTACTAATAAAAATGGTTCAATTAAACGAAAGGGTCAAAGAGTTCAATAAATATATGTATATAAATATTTGACTTCTTTTTGCCTTTGAACGGCGCCGCGAGACAAATGAAGGAAAAATAATAAAAAAATTTACTAACAACAACACCGACGACGTGTGCGTATTAATAGTGCGTGGGCGAAGCGAAACGAAACGATAGCGAATACCAAATAAAATGAGAAGAGCAAATGCAACAGACAAAGAGAGAGAGAAAAAGTGGGAGAGACAGTCGCTTGAACGAGAGACAACAGCTGATATAAACCCAAAAGTTATCGATAGTTAGATAGGATGTCCAGCTGATTGATCGATTGACTTGTTGATTACTTTTTGGCTGATGTAGTTGTTGACAGAGTTGCCACTGTTGCAAAAAACTAATGTTTTTTTTGCGGATCTATTGAGAAATGCAAGAAATAAAAAAAGAAGAACAAAAGAAACCTAGTAAAATATGAAAAAAGAAGAGAAAAATACGAGCAGAAAATAAACATGATCTAAAAAGCTTTTAATTAGACAAATCTCTTAAGGTGCCTCCAATTTAAATATGCATGCATGGTTAAAAGGATCCCAAGAGACATACATACATACATATGTATGTTTCCTTTTGTTTATTCTGTGAATTGTTTGAGAGATGAAATCTGTTCATATGAGATAAATGGCTTTATTTAAAAACAACAAGAAATAATAAAATTCTAGCAATTAAAAAATTCCTACACACACAGATGTATTATTATTACGAGTATACAAATTTTAAGTATAACGATTTGACTGTGCAAACATTTTAATACCCTTGCAAACCTGATTGTTTTTAAATTTATAAATATACATGTGCAAAAACACAGCAAAACTTTTAATTCAGAAACTGTTAAAATTTTCAACTTTGTTGGTTGTATACCGAGAAATAGAGAACCCTGATTTTCTATAGTGCATATTGAATACCAGTATTAGAATTGGTGCGATTCCAGGAACCAATAAAATTTTAAGAAAAAATAAAGTTATTTAATAAGACTTACATATATATCAGAAGTAACTTAACAACTGGCAATCAGTAAATTTATTTTTTTTTTTTTTTGAGAGAGAGTATAGAAATGTATGAAATACGCCGCTAAACAAAATACAAATGTTTGATGGAAAATTACCAAAATAAAATCGAAACAACAAAGAAAGTATGGCAAAGCGAGGCATTGGACTTGTGGTCGAGTCAAACATCAGACAGTTCGAGAGACTACTATGTCTAGTGTACTATTATACATATACTTAGATAAATATATATATCCATGTATGTGTTTGTGTATACATTAAAGATAAATACTGAGGCCAATGCCAAATTTACATGCAATCAAGCAAAAGAACAACAAAATTTTTTTTGCAAAAATCCAAACGAAAGCAGGGAGAGATTAACACAAAGAGAAACAAAAAGTAGGAGAGAAAGAAATGGAGAGAATGTCAGTTAGTCGGTCCCCCGGTCAGTTAGTCACCATGGGCGCATCTCAGCCAAGGTCAATAGAGTAATCGCTAGACATAGACAGACAACACACTCTGTCAAGTGCACCAAACGGAAAACGATTGGTGGCTCGTTCGATTACGTTGCAGTCTATCTGTGTGTCTGCCTTAAGGTAGGTACCACCGCGTCGCGCCGAGACGCTCCTTTGCCATTGTATTATCAATCAGCTGTCTCACAGTTACATTAAAAAGTTATACAACACTGCGACGCAGTGTCGCCGCGACGGCCCATGTACCTATGAATATGAGTATGTATGTATGTATATTCCGCACATTTCTTCCATTCATTGACTGACCAATGAACCAATGGTGTTTACGTTTTGTTTATGGTTCGTGTTTCTTAGCTGATTATTTAATGATTGGCTCTTTTTTATGGGTTTCCCGTGTGTAAAATGTATGTTTGCTCTTTTGATAAGAGGCCGCCGTGCAATGCCTTGAACTTAAATTTGTTAAAACTATCATAAACAACTTTATATAGAATAGAGAAGACAAATGTGAAGAGTAGCAATATATTATATCTCTGTCCATATACATTTCAATTGTACTGTGAAAACACGCGTACATGCACATTAACGATTGTGTTGCGTGATTTTGCAATCAATTTGCACATATTACAATCAATTTGCTAATCAATTTGATATTTAATACCGCATCATATCTATTTTATCGAAAAATCATTCAAGCACAAAGCAGAATAAAATGGTAAATACCGGCACGAAGAAATCAACACTCGGGCTGCTAACATAACACTAAAAATTGTTGTTTTTTTAAAAAACATTAAATTATACAATTTAACATTGCAATTTTCTTGTTTTTGATTCACTTGTTTGTAAAATTGTTTTCTAATTTATTAAAATCTGTGATCGACTACTAATAATCTCAAAAACGAATGCTTCTTTTTTAGGGTTCCTGTTTTTGCATCAAAACAAATTACCTAATCAATTTACGAATTATTTGTGTGTTTATGGCTAAGACTATAATTTGATCACACGGTTCTTGAGCCACTAAACTAATAATTTAGACTCACCCAATGGAAACTGAATGTGTTTTTAATGTACACATGTCTGAAATTGGTCGCTCCCCTCCCTAAGTTTATGGCTACCAGTGATAGACCAAAACAGTGGGATTTAGTAGTTAAGGTAGCTATGAGATCATTTACCTGGATAAACGGCATCCAACGACAAAACCCAAGGATGATTGGATAGACAACAAAACAAAAACAAGACAATTTATTATGTGAAGCAGACGACACAACGCTGAACGCTCAAATACTAAAGAAGAAATGTTTAACGCAAAACTAGCGTCGACAACGTGGTATTCTGCGGCGGAGAAGTGCCGACTGCGTCGACGTCAACGTCAACTTGTAGAACGACTACGACCTACATGGCTGCGTCGTCAGTTTTGTCGCAGACGTTTTGTTGGCAGCGGGAAATGTAACTGTAATTTAATAGCAAGAACAGAAACAACAAAATTTTTGAATGGAAAAATAAAGGAAAAAAAAATTAGAAGTAGAAACTAACAACAACAAACTATGCGAAAGAAATCTTATGGCGCGATTTTGATGCTCAGATGTTTTGATTGGCGGCAGAAACGGCGACGAAAGCAGCGACGAAGCAGCAGCGGCTGCACCAAAACGGCAAAACAGCAGTTTCTCGTAAACCGAGCTTCCGTCACTGCTCTCTTTCTACTCTTCTTCTTCTCTTTCTATTCCAAGTGCATTCTCTACTTAAGTTTGCATTGCGCAACATGCAAATCACTTGACTCTTGATCAGAAAGTAAAGGCAAGGTGGCAGCAGAGAGCTAAGTTTTCTTGGTCATTCGCTTAACTGATTCCAAGTGCAATTGTACACGAGAATCCCCCGTCGTCTGTCCGCGATCTAACACTATGTATTGCGTATTTTCTTTTCTCGCAGTTCGATTAGATGATGCCGCTTAAATGCGTCACTACCCATATCTCCTTTCATTCGCTTAAAGCCACCGGTATGTAGAAAGAATAGGGAGGTGGTGATGGGGTGGGGTATATTGGCAAAAGTTATCAGTAAATTATACCAGATGGGCGAAATGGAAAAATAAAAAAAAAAAACTGATGATGCTAACAAGATGCTGTACGAACATGCATGTGAAGCGTGATATTTGGAATAAAGGAAAATGGAACTGGTTAGATTCCTGCTTAGAAATTTAAATATAGTCAACTTTCGGTGTATGTTTGCGGAACACAGTTCTTGTAACTAAATCGCAATCATCAGTGTACACATTATCAACAAACAGTGATGTTTGATATTGTTATTAGATAGTGGGGTTATTCCAATTTACTAGATTATGGTAATAGAAAACGAGAAAGCTTGAATCACGTGGAATATTCTTTAGAGAGTAGCAAAATGTTATTAATATTAACACCTTACAAATTTTTGCTAAAAATCTACTGGGGATTCTAATGTACTTGTTTTAAATTACTTCAATCAACTTAAGATTAAGTTTATTATACACACTCCAAAAATTCCAACCGTTGTCCCCTCACCCTAATCGATTGATAGTGAATAAAAATGAATTTAGTTTAATGCGTATGTCAAACATTTGTTATATAATAAAATGTTTAAGATTCTCCTAGTTCCTTATTATTTTGAGCACCAGCCTAATGCCCATTGTTTTCTGAACTACAGCTTTTAAATATTTGAGATCAATTCGTTTCGAAGAATATGTATATTAATTTATTTATTTAGGGTGTAGCTATGTTGGTGCTGGTCGGCGACAGCACCGCTGGGCAGGTGGATCTGAATGTGACGCCACCTTGCTCCGACAGTTGTTGCTGCAATTAAGTTTTATATCAATAAAATTGCGGTTTGGTCATTAAAAAGGCGTATGAGTCAATCACACACGTGGAAGGAGGGGAAGGGATGGCGCAGTTTTCGTTTTCTCTTTATTTTTCTTGGCAATTGTGTATATAGGTACATATGTAAGTATATAGGTTTGTGTGTAAGTCGTTAAAACGCTTCAATTACACAATTTCATGTCAAGAGCAGAAAAGAGTCTAAAACTGTCGCTTGTGCACTGGCAAGCTGGTAAACAACCAATAATACTATCATTTGTTTAAAGAGTTCACTTTTAATATCCTTATAAACAGAAAAAAGCTACTGAACTTTTTTAGGTTGGTATTTCTTTCAAAACAATATTCCTAAGAGCGACGACACGCGGTAATAATCTAGGCTGGCCTGGCTTGGCCTGTTGTTAATCTGTCATAACACTTATCAAAAAGTAATAACAACAACTATGTATGCGAGATTATCGTTGATATGAATGGCCACCGAACCGACCCAAAAGAAGAGCCTGATAAGACAGCACCACACACATATTTATTATATTCGCAGATCATTTTAGAAAAATATATGTACATAAAGGAATAATAATAATAATGATAATGTGAAGAGTGCCACCACGAAAGTGAAATAAGATTATCAAAAGAACTCTAATAAAAGGATAATCACAAATATTTAATAAATGTCAACAATCCATATGGACGGTCAGTTGGTGGTAAGCAGAGGTTTCTTTATATATATATATAACTATATATCAGTTTTGTGTCTAATAAAAAAAATACCACCATGAGAGAATTAACAGATAAGACAAAACATCATGTCATCAGTGCATGATGCTGCGTGGGCGGATGATTGGTGTTGGACTCGATGGTATCACACACTTGAGATGCGCAAAGTGAACTTTGAATGTTAATGGAGGCCGAATGGAAATGTTTTTGTGGTGAAATTATAGACAACAGAAACCCCGATATCCCCCCCCTACTACTCTCTACTCTCTCCACTCTCCTTCACCTAGTTTCACAAAGAAGTTATTGCGTAGAATAAAACAACAAAGACCCAGTTGCTTACTAGTACATTGACTGCAATATTAAATTGATTAAATAAATAAATCACCGATCAGGCGGTTAATGTCAAATGTTTCTACGTTTTTATATACATATGTATATATATATATATATATACAGAAATTTATGATCTAATAGTAGCTATAGTTTAAGGACTAAAGCTAAAACTCTTGTTCTAGGGTATATAACATGAAATCAATCTGTTGATTGTCGCAATGAAAGATAATGTAAACGTTAACAAATGAAATTACGCCCTTTTTAACATGGTTATAATTACATTGATTCACACCCCCGTGACTTGTCGTGACGGAGTCTAGCCACAGCGCAATATATGGATGGAAATGTTCCTACATTGTATGTAGACATACACACTAAGTTCAAAGTAATCCTATAGATAACTTAACTTTCAGTTTCTATAATGCCGCTCCAGGCACTTATAAGGGCTTAAGCTTTTTTAAGCACATTTAAAGCTCGATTAGCACCACTTCTTCCTCTCCCTCTCTCTCTTTCTTTATATTTATGCCTGCCTTGCACTCTCTCTCCCTCTCTCTCTCTGTGTCACTGTTTCTCCCCATTTCCATCTGTGAGTCTGGCTTTTATGACGCATCGCACATTCCTGCGATGCGAAATAGCAATAATTTCCGGCTATAGTCGGAGCCATACAGATGACAACAGAGAGAACAAACCGTAATTATTAAAATTTGTCAAATATTCAACGAAACTTTCACTTTCAAACTAGAAATTCAACTAAATTAATTTTGCAATAATTCAACAAAATGTGCAATCAAATAGCAGAAACTATAAATAATATTCTCTCCTAGAAGGAGACGAGCGAGTGTCGAACAACGAGTAAACACCAAGGCCAAACAGGTGCTTTTATTCAAAAATTGAAGAAAAAACAATACAATACGAGAATTGAGAAGACTTTTTTCCGGCTGACAGGAAAAATAGCACAAAAGCAAAATAACATAAATTTCTCAAATACTTATCAACTATTTTGAAAGCAAAACAAGGAAGAAGACGACGTTGATGATGATAATAATGACGATGACGCGTAAACAAATGGCACAAAAAAAAAAAACAACACACACACTAAAAAGAAAATTTGTAAGAAATGCACGGAAATAATGCTGGGAAGAAATAGAGGAAATATGCATAAAATTAATAAAGAAGTGCACAGCCGGTTTATAACGATGTCCCCCATATATATATATGTATGTATATGCATGTGTGTGTATATAAATTAATACAAAAATCACGCGACATTACTAAAATTACATACAAACATCTATATAGGTTTGTATGTAAATTATGCATTTATGTACATACATACATACATACATAGATCTGTGTCAGACTTGTTGTCAGCAAAACCTACCAGCACCAATCACAACAACAATTACAAATGCAACGTGGTATTTTCATAATAATAATAATAATAATGATGATAAAATGTTAATATGTACGCTGTGTACACGCGTGTATTGTTGGTCTCTTCTGATTTCTATACATACACAGCAAAGGCGAAGGCGGAGTTGTTGATATTGTCTTCATCATGGTATTTGAACTAGAGCTGCCAAAGAGCGGCTTTGCAGCATTGGTTGCCGTTTCGCAGCATTGGGCCATGGTGCTAATGCCACCAGAGTAGTTTCTGCCGCTGCTGCTCTTGGTTGTTTCTTGCTTATTGAATTGCCACTGAATCTTCTCACCACCCACCACAAAATTGAACAAACAAAAAAAAAAAAAGAATATAATAATTATGTACAATACACAAACAAATTGTATGTACAGAATATATTAGAACGAATGAACGGCGTCTTTGATTTTTAAACGGTGGGTGGTAGGGAAGAAAAACAAAAACGTATACGAAGAAATTGAAATGCCGCCACGCAAAAATACTCTCTCTCTGGGTCTCTAACACTGCCACCGAGTCGAGTCGTTTGTTGTTCCGTACAGGTCGCTTGTCAAATTAAGAATGAGCAAAAAGGCAGGCCAGAAAGCAAAAACCAAAAAGCACAGCAAAACAACGGCACGCGAATATGGCCCGACGACAATAACGATCGATCGCCTCAACCGAACCTCGACTTCGCGACATAGCTTTGTTGTTGTTGTTGTTGTTGTATTGTCGTGTAATCGGTTTTGTCGTCTGTCTATGCGCACGGATTATAATGAACGGTACACCTATATGTGTACATACATAACTACATACATATATACATACATAGATACCGAATGACAATCACAGTTATACCCCGTTATATGAACGATAAGAAATAGAGACGGAGACCGCCGCCCCACGCTTGAATTATGTCCCATGACCAAAGTATATGCGAAAAAAAGAGACGCATTTATAAAGAACGAATGCAAAAGGAAGACACAAAACCAATTAAAACAAAAATGGTAAATTTTTTGCAAAATTTCTAATTTAATTAGCAACATTGAAAACGGCTTTAATATATTTTGGCCAAAAACTTGCAACAACAAAGTCGTTATTTATTTTTATCTATTTTTGGACAATCTTTTGCCAATGTTTTGATAGTGGGCAATGTGCATGTACATACATACATACATGCGTACATACAAATAACAGCTACCCTGTAATTCCATAAGCTAAAAAGAGTATTTATAATCCATAGAGCCAAACAGCCAGTCAGCCGTTGATTCAAACCACAAAAATGTGACAAGTTGACAGCTTGCTGTGGTCACTTTCAGTCAATATAATTGTCAAAATTTGACTTAAAAATATTTCAAATAAGATTAATTTACATAGAATTTTTTCGTTAAGGGAACCCAAATGAAGGGTATTCCAATTGTACATCGAAAAGGGATCGTCCGTGGTGGAAATAATCCATGTCCAGAGAATAAAAATAAATTTGATATAGCTTAGAACTGTATATATGTATATGAATAAGAATATAAATATAAGTATATAATTTATCGTATTAGTTATTCATACTTGTTTACATGATTATAATCAAGTTTGCCTTCCACATTTATCCAACTTATTGTTCATTTTTTACAATATGAAGTCACACTGTGCATGAGATTCAATTTGAAGTGTGTTAACAGACAAGCTAATGGAAAATGTAAACAGTGAAACCAAAATAAGACTAAAACATGTTTTAGTATCGCCATCTAAGGAAGTTGTAGTACGTAATAACAATTCACTAGCTATTTTACCCCCCCACCTGCACATGCACCTTGGAATCTGAGCCTTCTTTCACTGAGGTTTTTAGCATATACTTTCGAAGATCAAAGTACAATTTTAGTCTCATCTTTGGTTTTGTTTGGTCAAATAAATTTGTAGCTTTTTTATATGATTTTGTTTTAAAAATAAATTCACGTTATCAAAAGAAAAAAAACCGCTTTAATTATAATACCAACAAAACAACAAAAATCTAGTCCAGACAAGAACCGATAATAATAACAAATGTGGCCTTGACAGTGTTGAAGGAGACAAGTCAAAAAAAAAAAAAAAGTTCCAAACATTATTAATTGTTAGGTCCAAGACTTTGACATACCCTACGATTTCAATCCTTTTTCCCTTTATTTTTAAAGAATCTGTTTAGCACCGATCTGTCTAAATCGTTTTCCCCATTTCTAGTTCTTGACTATTCAATTAGAGAAATCTCACTTTCTCTGTTACAAAACAAAAACAGATATAGAAAAACAAAAAGAAAGAACATCTGTCACTCCCAGCGTTTTAACTCAAACGCCTCCCTCTAGCGGTTATTTGAGCTGAAGATACATCATTGTTTATATCGAACATTGATTTTTATTTTTTGCAACCCAACGTCATTAATTTGACAGAAACTAGAAAGGTGAGATGTAAAAGTGACGTCTCGTAAAATTTTCATAGCCCGTGCCTATATTATAGAAAGGTATATTAAAATCGGGAAAATATATGAAACAGACACCTTATAAAGTACCTCAAACATATTATTTGTTTAGGAATTATTATTCGGGCCATTTATGTCCTTCTGTCTGTCCATATAGACACATCTTAAAAGATCAAGAGATTAAATTAACAGCAAAAAAAAATTGGTATTACAGGGTATAACCACCCAAGGGGTATACGCCTGGGACAACTTACTTCGTTTTATAAAATATTTTGCATATAAAATGTGGAACTCATCTTAAAACAACGAACGCTTTAAGATCGAGGGTAACCTTAAAAGGCAAAATTCTATAGAGCTTGATCTTTTAAAAGGAATCTTAAGCCTTAAGCCCTCTTCACACACTCTATCTTCTACATATAAATTTAAAATATCGATTATAAATTTCAAATATCAAATCATCTGTTCAAATTATAAAAGGTCATTAATTAATTTATTTTTTGTTGACAAGAAATTTTGCCATTTTTCATTTCAGTTTTCCATTAAAGAATGATATGGGAACCACCAGAGGTTTCAGTCTCGGTATTAGCATTACGTATTGTACCGGTGGGTACAGTTATATTTCCGCGTTATATTTCACCCTTTTCATATCAAAAATAATCACACTTTAAAATTTCAGTAACCTGTAATTATAACTGAACATTTTATACTTAATTATAACCTGACTGTAGTTAAATAACAAGTGCTTGCTCGCGATGTATGTCATCAGAAACTGCTGATATAGTTTAATACTTTTTCTATGCATCTTTTTATACGACATATCTTACCAATATACTCCTTTACCCAATGGGAATACGCAGTATTTTATAAACAAATCAAAAGTATCTCTCTCCCTCTCTTTCTCTATTTGGCACTACAGACAAGTACACACAAACATTTGTCATCACTCTCATCTGAACTCTGTGCTACAGCATCAGATGATGGATTCGGAAAGGTCTTTGACGTCAGCAAAAACAACAAAATAAACAAATTTCAACCCAAAACTGATAACTCTTTTTATTTCATCTCAATCTATGTATGTGTATATTATAATTCTCATATTACAATAGAGAGGGAAAACATAAGAAAATTACCTAGGGCAAGATTATTTCTGTATAAATAAACAAATAAAAATCGTAATTTTCCAGTTCCCGAAACCTGAAGTTGATACCGGTTTGAACTGCGCGCCAACCCGAGTAAACATATGTATATAAAACAAATAATGAATAATTCGCATATTTTTTATTTATACATACATTAGCATATCTACATACTGTATAAGTTTAACAGAACTGTTAGCACCTGCTTAACATGATTCTGTTAAATTAAAAGAGCGCAGCAAATGCATGAGGACAAAACAAAAAGCTCCCCCGAGAGCGAAATGCAACAATCCACTCGACGAACCCAATGGAAAAAGGAAATTAAGTACCACCACTACTTTGGTATACATGACTTATTTAATCAGAAACCACAAACGCATAAAACGTTAGGGTGGATGAACAAATTACAGTTTGTAAATCCCCTTTTTTCAAAAAAATTCACGTTTTTTTTATCTCCAACAAAGAAACCGAACCACAGTGTCGTTTAAATATGATCTTTTAATTTTTGTAAATCGTAGACCATAGCTGTATGCACCTGAGATAAAATCTTATCTTTCTTGTCAGGGATGGTATGAAAAACACATGCTTTGGCGGGCCTAACCGCATAACACATACTTCCAAGTCCAACCGGGAAGCAACAACGGCAAATGGCGGACTTACGTGTGTATGTGAATGAGAGAGAATCAGCGAGAAACAACTAACCACATACAAAATGACAAAGAAGAGAAGTGTAAAAAGGTTAAAAAAAAAAATTGCGTAAAAATATAGTTTTTTTTTTTTTGTTTAATGAAATAAAGAATATGCCAAAAACAGGTTAGGTTGAATTGTGGAGAGAAAATAAAAGGAAAGAAAGAGAGGCGAAGAAGCAACAACACAAAACAAAACTAAGAATAATAGAAGCAAGCGAATAGCAATACTAAAGGCAAAGCAAAAATAAAAACAAAACTATGTATGTTTATATGTATGAGTGCATATGTGTGGGTGTGTGTTTGTTTGTGTATGCGCGCGTGTTATAAGGGAATGACGGAAAAAAGTGGGAATATATTAAAATGCAACTCACCTTTTCTTTCACACCAATTTTCTAGTAGTAGCTGGCTGTTGCTTTTCAGCTTTTTTATTTCTTATTGAGGCGCACGCTCTCTTCTCTTACTCGCTCTTGCTTACATATATACATATATATACATACACACACACAGCAGCTGAGAGAGAGAGAGCTAACCAAGACGTAGAAGGAATATGATTTTTTTTATTTCCTTTCGAATTTTTCTTTTTGATTTTTTTGGTGAATTTCTTTTTGACCGCCTCTTTGCTTTATAGGCTTTAAGAAATTTGTTTGTATAGCGTATTTTGTTTTAATGGTTTTGTCACTGTGTTTAGGCCAACACTTTTTCGAAGAGTGTCGTGTCTGCTGCTGATACATTTGCTGAGGAGAATATCGACTCAACACACACAAATACACATAAACACAGACACACGCGAGCCAAAAACAATCAGCAAATGACAGCACCAGCAGTAAGAGAAGAGGATGAAGAAAGAGTAAACGAGACAGCAAAGTAATAACCAAAAAAGGGGTTAACAAATGCCGCCAACAGGGTAATTTTTGTAAAAGATATCTGTAACTTACTTGAGATTTATATCACTAGAATATTATTCCTACATATGTTATATGTATCTATATGTTTTTACAACTTTGCAATTCACATAACATTCATATCGAAATTTGTCTCCCAGGGAGAGCAACATAAGCCCGATTTTTTTATGCTTGGTGGTCTGTTAAGGCTCTGTAAACAGGCTTAACAGTACCACCCCCCTCCATAAAACTGAGATATGATGACGATATACTTACATAAATAAATGCATAGATATCGCTATTAAATATGTATATATAAAAACTTTAATTCACTAAAAATAAGCTTAATTGTAAGCTAAACTTATGGCTTAAACATGGGATTTGTTAAATTGTTTATACACTTACCGCATTTTCAGTGTAGCAATTTATTGTCAGCATAGTGTTGTTGTTTTTGCTGTTGCTGACACTGTTATGTTCTCGTTCTCTCTCACACACACACACACAATTAACACTAACACACACACGTAAAGACGCGCGGCTAAAAATTCTCAACACAATAAAAAAAAGAATGTATTAAAAGGAAAACCGAAATGAAAACTGCGCGCTCTTCACACATAAATACATACACTGATGTGTATGTAAATCTATACACACATAGATACTGCACAACAAACAATATGTGCCGATTTTTTCATTTTTTTATATATATATATGTAGTACACCATTAATAGGAGAAACGAACGAGAAACGATGTGTGTAAAGAGAGAAGAAAAAAAAAAGGGTATCAGATTTAATTTTCACTTTTTCCTTAGCCTTTGGCGGTTGATTTTGATTTCACCAAACGACGATGCGCTTTAGAATTTTCACTTTGTAACGGAATTGATTGACAATAATAATTAACACGACAAACTGGATTTTTATTATTTTCAATTTCTGCAGCAGCCGTGTGGCCTATAACAATTGTCAAGAGTGTGACCGTAGACAATTATTGAAAAAATAATGAGTATTGAAAAAATTTTAAACAGCTGATTGCGTGGCGCCACTGAGCACTTTTTAAACCAGATTACAGAATCGGTTAACATAAAGGGTAAAAAAAAAAAATTAAAATGTCCACGGCCGAAAACGGATTGTTTATATATTTTGCTTATAAAATAAAAATGACATAACCAATGTAATGCAATTTTTTTTTGTTTTCCTGGTACTGGTAAAATAAAAATAATGGTACTGGTTATGTGAAAAAAATGTTTATTTTATTTAATAACGACATTGCTTCGTTACACTAATAACAACATAAGCTACGGCGAATAAACAATAATTTTACACAACTTTATTGAACTTTTAAGATTAAATTAAAGAAAAATTTTGAATGTTGTCTGTGAAAAAAAAAAACAGCTTTCTTTAACTTGGGCGGTAGATTCCGATTATTTTTTTCGATACATTTGACGTGGTATTATTGCCAAATTTAATACATTTTGGTATAATTACACTTTTAGCTGACTGGCAACACGTCAACTTTCCGATTCATGTTATTCTTATTTGTTTAGTTTCTTTAAGCGCAAGAGTTGGCTTTTAAAACAAAATGGTTTGATACCCAACATTTACAATGTTTCTAGATTTGTTGTTAATTCTTGAATATTTTTTAATACAGAGTGCGCTTTTTAACTTCCAAAGCCTATTGTCGGTGATTTTGTTGCTCATATGCACTTGTGCATACTTGCGTTCGCTCTTTCCCAGCATTATGGACCGAAACAAGACAGGGTGAGTATAAAACGCACTTACCTGCAATTAATAGATTAGTATAATTTAATCTGGTATTCTGTTTTATTTTAGACTTTTGGGAACATTTTGGAAATTGGCACGTATTGGGGAACGGAAATCGCCTTGGGTTGCTGCCGCCTGCCTAGTAATGGCATTTTCGGTACTGTTTTGGAGCTAGAAATTGTTAATGTTAGCCAACGTTCTCAGGCCTTAAGCTAAATTAAAATTCTATGTTTATTAAAATTTTTTCCAAATACAATTCCAGATATCGATATAATTTAATAACCAATTTGTGTTGTGTATATCGAATAATTATTCTATCGATTTGTTGTTATTTAGTTTTGTCGCGTCGTGTTTATTACAAAACTCAATTTAATTACCATTTAAGTTTGTGGACATCACGCTAGCATGAGGGTGAGGGACGGTTTAGTATTTTGAAAAAAGCTTATTTTTTAAAACTTTTTATAGCATGTTATTTAATGGTTCTTTAAGGTTTTCATAAGATTGTTGCGTTCTTTCTACCACGTGCGTGTTGTGTATACATACATATGTGTGTTGCTGCTGCAGAGTTGTCCGCCAATATAGTTTTTAATTAAAAAGTAAAACAGTATAACGAATCGGGGCCAAAATTGCAATAATCCTTCCTATCCTATTCCTTAATCGAAAATATATTGACTTACAGCTTCTAGATATACACCGCCAGAAACAGATTAGTGTTGAAAGATTTGTAAATATATCGTTGTCAAATAACAGATTCGCGGCAAATTTTAAACCTTTAAAATACAAAAAAATTCCAGATACTTAGCTTAAAAATGTCCTACTTTTACCACCTGTTTTTATTAGTGTAACGATTATTACAAGAGAAGTTAGAACGATGTAACTTGCAGAACACGGTGACCAATTAACCAAAAACCATATTTTGCAAGTTTATTTCTTAAATTTTTTTGAATATATTAATATGCTATAAATCAGTGGGTTATTTAAAGATAAATAAATATAAATTAATAACAAGCTTCAAATACATTTGAAATGTCTGGAACCGTTGTATTTTGGCGGGCCTGTAATTTCAACGCTTACCAACACTGATATTAAATATCCTTTCAAATAAAAAAGTAAATAAACCATTTGCATTTATTATCACTGACTTATTCACTAAAACTATCGGAATCGCAACTCGATATTTTAAAGTGCCCGTTATCTTTTTAAAATGATCAGATAAATATATATGTATGAAATGTAAGAATTATATTAACGCAACCATTATGCCCCACAGTTCAAGAGATAATCTTATCAATAGTTCTAATAGTCGCAAGGCCACGCACTTGGCACCTGACAACTGGCATACATAGATTTAAATTATGATTTTTTTTTTATTTCCAGATATTAAAATATTTCGCGCTCACCCACACCCAACTACATCGATAGTTAAGAATGCCGAATAGCAATATAAATGTCGTTACTCGGCTGCTATGGCGCTTAGTACGACAGAACCAGAAGTCCAGTTTATATACGGCGATGATTAGCAACGTCAGCAGCGGCGTTAGTGGCCCGACCAAGAGCGATTCGGAATCGAGAAGTTGGCTGAGGACTGCACCGGAATTCGACACAAATACAAAATCATCCCCTTATTCCCCAATGCAATCCAAACCTGAAAAGAAGCAAACGCTTACTCCGTCGCGCACAGTTGAAGATCTTGTTTTTTATCCAAAAGGACGTACAAGCACCTATTTAAAAAATAAATCCAATCAAGATGCAAGCGAAGAAGCTGATGTTAATAAAGCGTTTGAGGTAATAAAATCGAATATTTATAAATTATAGTAACATATGTTATATACAATTCTGTTGCTTCAGACAGCTATCCAGACATTAAACTCTTTACAATCAAATGACGATACTATACGGAAATCCGTTGGAAATACCCGTGCTAATACCAAAGCGGATACTGTTAAGTATCTGGAGCGTAGCGGCCTACCATTGACAGCTGTGGAGAAGTTGTCCTTCATACATGTGACTGGAACCAAAGGCAAGGTGAGATTTTTATAAATGTAGTTCGCGTGTATGGTAACTCAACATATGTATATATGTATGTATGTATGTTTGTTTATTTTCTATTAAATTTTTGTTTTTTCCCTGAACTGGTTTAAACAAAACTAACACCTGAAGCCAGTGGAATTACTGGTTCTCTTTAAATTTTCACAGGGGCGTATCATAAATTGTTTAAGATACAGTGTCTAGGGAAACAATTGTTAAATGATTAATCGTAAATCTTTTTATAACTTTAATAGTTTTATTGTGATAGGAGTTTTTAATTACCTGATAAAATTTTAGGCTACCATTTGTAATATGGAAAAAAAATCTGAAAAAGAAATTTCACTTATTGATTTATTAATTTATAAAACCTTTAATTTAGTTGATAAAATGAACTTTTTGTTATCTAAAATATTAAAACAGGAGTAATTGAGCCATGCATTTTAACATTAAAAGATTTGGAATATTGAAACGGTAAACTGTCGCATAGATTACCATATGTAAATTGAAAGTTCCGTCCCTGACTTTTCTAATTTGTTTTTTGTTCGGTCGTTCTGCCTGTCTCTCCGTCTGTATACATAGCTGATAAGATTGTTTTAGCTAACGTACTGTTTGATATTTATTATTTATTGATAGATTGCGTTTTGGTTGTTTATTCTGACTTGCACTCTAGATTTGTCTCTTTAAATGAACTAATCCAAATTGACTTTTGCCTCTTTAATAGGGCTCCACATGTGCTTTAGCTGAATCTCTGTTGCGGCATCATGGTGCCCACACTGGTTTCTTTAGCTCACCACACATAATGTATACGAATGAACGTATACGGATCGACGGTCAACCTATCGACAATGAGAAATTCACAAATCTGTTTTGGAAGGTGTATAATCGGTTGAAAGAGCAACGAGAGCATGAATATGATATGCCCGCATTTTTCCAATTTCTTACCATAATGTGTTTTCATGCCTTTGTCGAGGAGCAGGTTGATGTTGGTATACTGGAGGTGGGCATTGGCGGTGAACAGGACACAACTAATATTTTGCGCAATGTACGCACTGTTGGGATTACCTCATTGGGTTTAGAGCATACTGAATTGCTTGGAACTACATTGCAGCACATTGCATGGCAAAAGGCAGGCATTATAAAGCCAAATTCACATGTATTTACACATGTTACGCAACCGGAATGCCTGCAAGTGATACGTGCACGGGCTGCCGACAATCAGGCCACAGTTTTTGAGGTGCCACGTACGGAAGAGTATTTCCATTACAATATCCAAGACAATTATATGGATACTTTTCACAATGTGGTCCGTCTCAATGGTTCACTGGCCATACAGCTGGCATATGATTGGTTGAATCAAACTCAAGGACCCCTGCATCGTCCACACAAGCCAAATGAAACGAAAATGTGCCCGGAAGTATTAATGGGTTTAAGGAATACCCATTGGCCGGGCCGATGCCAATTAGTCGAATTTCGCAACATGCGTTTGCATTTCGATGGGGCACACACCCCGGAGAGTATGCGAATTTGTACAGATTGGTTCCGGAAAAGCACAAGTCAGAGGTAAGGCATAATTAAGTATATATACTGAAATATATCCAATGCTTACTTTTTGTTTTATTTTTCCTTTTTGTTTCAGTTCAAATCCAAAGATTTTGTTGTTTAATCGGACTGGTGACTCGGATACACTGCACATGATACAAATATTACAACGCGCTTGCCACTTTGACAAGGCCTGCTTTGTTCCCAATCTGGCTACAAGTAATCCCAACATTCCCAGCCAGGTGATGATTCGCTTTACTGCCAAATATCAAATGCAGCGTGCTCATGCTATTGCCAAAGTTTGGGAGAGTGTTAGCGAATCAAATAGTCAACCCAACACTGGGCTGGTGTACAATAGCCTGTGGGATGCCTTTGTTGCCATACGAGATTGCTATGGCAATGAAAACACTTTGGATATTCTAATCACTGGCTCTATTCATCTCCTGGGGGCTGCCATATCGGCTTTAGATCAGTTGGAAGCTAAAACCTGTCCTCGAAATGGAGAAACGTAAAAAAACTAACCGGAAACGATAAAACCTCACCAGAACCTGAAAGTGTAGCTAAAATTCTGAGAACCTCAGTATACACTAAAATATATTTTTTTTTATAGTACATATTATAGAACTGAACTGAAATGCATCACAGAATTGTTTATTGAGGCTCATGTCAACCTTATTTTTTTCTCCAATAATTATTAAGTAATTAATGAACTAATAAACAATAATCGTTAAGTCATAAAGCTTGCTAAGATTCAATTTCAAATGTACTTATCCATGACGTTCCAAAATTGATATGATTGGACCACTCGTAAATTGAGAATCCAGTCAACAATGGAATTTAATTCCTTTAAGTGGAAAAGTGTTTGTTATGTAAACATTTCTCAATAAATTAATCAGCAAATGGAATCAGATTTGTGTAAATATGAGAACTGCATTTTGTGCTTATATTATTATTAAATATATCTTTATTATTGTTTTGTATTTGTAAATTTTCATATTTTCTGGGTATTTTCTTGGTACTATAAGCATAGCTTTTTGTAAAGGACTTGCATCCTTTTAAGCGACGGAAACTAAATAACTGAACTCAAAGAAGAAAATATAAAAAATATAACAATTTATTGTTAATTGGTTATCTTTTTTTTTTTGAGGTTTTTGCAGGTTTGTGGAAATCTTTTGTAAACAATTTTTAGCCATTTTTTCAACAGGCTAAGAAACCATTAATTTATCCAATAAGTTGGTGGAGTTTTAATTTTTAAGATTTCTGTATGTAGAACCTGTCAGTACAAGACTTTCTATAATTTTTGGACATAAAATCTGTCCAATTTACACAGAATAAATAGATTCTACCTATCAACCACATTACACAAAACAAAAAACTGTGTAAACCAACTGTCCAAATTCTTCTCCGACGGCTTGCTGCATCATTTTTTTTTAGATCTACGTTCTGACACTTGCACTCTGAACTTGTCAACGGGCCACACATTAATGCGATGGCCACGTTGATGCTGCAATGGCTCAAAATTTCCTGTAGAATGCATATAGGGTAACGGAATAAAGAATATTTAGGGGTTGCTGACGATGCTAGCCAATAGTAAGGCGGCAACCCTGCGTGGGTGGAGATAACGGCAAAGCGTGTAAGCAAGATGGCAATATATTGAAAGAGATGACATGCGTGAGATGTGAAAAACAAAATGGCTAACGTTGAGAGCGGAAGTCCTGTGTGCGAGCGAGATGGTTAACATAACTGATTAAATAACGGTTAAATGGCATGTTAACGGTAAACCTCGAAACAGCCACGGTCTTATGCCGCCCTCTGCCGCTGTCTGTCGACAGCCGGCTGTGAGCGTTAAACTGTCCCGTTTACAGCAACAAATCCGCGTAATTCACTTTTTTTTTTTTTTTCTTCTTTCCTCCGTTCTTCATAGTTGCTGCGTTTCGATGGCTGTGTGCGTTTGTGTGAGTGTGAGAGAATCCTGGCATCTATGCTAAAAGGATTAATAAACGTTCATCATTTCACATTTTCAGTTGTTCATTTGACACAGCGCTTAACGGTTCAGCTGCTGTTTGCCTCGGATTCTGCTCATTTTAGTCAATTTTGATCTAACCCCTGCAATTATTTATATGTATATGTATATATCGAAATATTTATAACTATATTAAATATAAAATGATGTAGTCAAACACATTCGTTTTTGTTATTGTGTCAAAGCAAGTGAATATGCAAATAACTTGATTTATTCGAAATATTTATAAAATAAAGAAAACATAAAAACGAATCTTAATAAGAAATTGAAAAATGCAAAGTTCAAAGTCATTTCTAATACGTGATCTCTTGGGAGATTTAATCAATCGCCGTCAAACGGATTCGGGTGAGTAAACAGTTGATAATTTTAAAAACACCTTTTGTCCTTTTTGGACAAACCCATTTCATTTTGGGCTTTTAAATAAGTAAGCACACATCTTTCATTTCACAGATCAGGAATTTAAACATAGGTTTGAAAAGTGTATAAGTTTAAAGTGAGAATCTTATTGAATCAGTAGAGGATATATACCATTATTTACCGATGACTGAAACTAGTTCTGTTAATCTTGACTGGAACCAGAACCATGAAGTTCTATTCCGAAAGCGACCTTTTAGGATTTATTTTTTATAAACTTCTTTCGATTATATCGAAATGGTTTTTTTAAAAAATATTTCTAAAACACCAATCTTCAAGGATCAAAATGACAGATCATATTTCTTAAGCCGGACCGGACCCGTCTCTCCCTTTTACTTATGTAGATGTTTTGATTTATTTGTTTGGCCAATTAACCTTTATTGTGGGTTAGGATTTCAATTCAACTTTGATGTTGATGGTAATGAAGGAGAGGGCATGAGCGGGTGGTGTGGGCTTTGTGAAGTTTAGATGCGAGTGGAATAAAGTTGTACAACAAATTGTCACATTGCCCCGTTGGCATTTAAATCTCACACCGCGCTCAATTATGACAGCGAAAACTTTTAACAGGAAAAAGAATGAAACCAGGACCGCATGAACGGCAAGGCGTAGTAGAAATGATAAAGAGAGAGGGAGAGAGAGAGAGAAAGAGAGAAAGGGCGGATTAGCAAACAAGGGACAAAATGCCTGGGGCAATAATTTAATTGTCTTGATATTGTTGTTGTTGCTCCTGTGCTTGGATTTGCCTCGTAACTTACACTCTAACAATTTGTCACGTACAAACACTTTTATTGTTTAGTAACAGAGAGCAGAGGCAGAAGGATTCCAACTGGCTAGAATTGTATGTGTGCCTCAGGTATCTAAGACTCTCTGTGGATATGTGTTATTCCTTCTAATTATGCATTACATTAAATAAAGTTTAACTCAACAATTACAACTATTTAGGGGCTAATTGTTAGCAGTTAAAGTGAAACCATAAAAGTGAAACTTTTAACTCATACCAAATGTCTGTTGTGTGTAGGTCCTTCCTTAAGAAATATGTAGGTCCCCGTAGATCTTTTGCGAAGTGAATAGGACTTGAAAAAGTAAATACAAATATGTCAAGAATGCACACATAAGGTAAATCCTTTAATTGTTAACCTTTGCCTATCATTTTTCGTTTCATTTACTTGTAATTCTCAACTAGTTTGATCACTAGCATGAAGAACTGTGTAGTTTTTAAAAAAATGAATGATTTCTAGTCCAGATCGCCAAATGGGCAAAAAACCTTTTTAGATTTTAAAATAAAGTTTTGAAGTTTTCGGAGCTAAGAGCTACTTTTCCACGGACACATGATTCTACGGCACATCGCATCGGCACTAGGAGCACTAGAAAGCACTGCATTTTGTAAGGACAAGTGGATTACGTAAAGTTTTTGCACGACTACTTTTGTCGTAGACCTTTAATTGAATATATAAATATAATTTCGAATAACTCATTGTTTTATTATAGGATCCTTAATAAGGAATAGATATATCTTTTACAAATAGCTTAATCTCTGATAATCGTGTTTCTTAACTGAATGTGTACCTTGCTTTAATTGAAACCATTTGCTTGTGCAATAATGAATATCTGTCAAAGAAATTCACACATATGAGATAGAGTTTCTTATGTTATTCTTGAAAAGTCATCTATAATCGAACTTAAATTGCTCGCACATGTCCTTTTATACGTATATACATACCTACATATAGTTCAAGTGCCTATTAAATGGCAATTGTGCCGCAAATTGATACGACGTGACTTTTCAGCAAAAGAAAGAAATCACTCGAGACGCAACCCACTCCCCCCACACAAACACACGCGCATATTTATATATATATATATATATAGTATATATATGAACATATAATTGAATCACCATACTCTTTTTTTATAAATAGAAGGAAACCCATTTGGGGTTAAAATACGAGAAATATAAAAATAATTTCCGCCGCAATGTCAGAGAGAAAAAAAAATAAAAACGGAATTCGGAATCCTTGCTGGGCGAGCACACGTGAGCGCCTGTAGCGAAAGCAAATGCATGCATGTGTGTCCTGTGTATGGGTGAGGATGAGCTTATGGTGGATGGTTTTGTTAAAGAAATCAAAAGGGAAATCCAACAAATTCCAATAGGAAACAATTGAGAAATAAAGATAGGGTATGGGAGAGAGATAAGATGACGACGAGAACAAGGACACGTGAATGTAATCAGGTAGCCCCGCAGTGTTCTACAGCCATACAGGATATATGCGACGGATATAAATAACAAGTTGATTGTGGGCAATGTGGGAAATGTCTTTTTAATGGACCAACGCCCACTTGACTTGAACCTCGGACTCGGTAGACTGGGATACGAATTCGGACTCGCACTGATTCATGCAATGTATTGCGTTATCTTTGCTCACCGCAGGATAATGAATTTCCATTGAAAAGTGGCTGCACGCGCTCAATCCTCATGCCACATGAGCACTCGAAAAACGCATTAACGCCACGCTGCGTTGCCCAAAAGAAGGGAAACAATATCAGTGATCGATTATCCTTATAATATTTAGACCTTTAAGACTTTGTTTAAATCCACAACTAAATCTTAATAACTTGTACTAAGTCTTATTATAAATATATCTTATATTCATTAGAAATCGAGCTATCCAACGATGAATCGGATATTGACATAGAAGATCGTTCCACTCCGGATTCAACAGCACATGGCTGCCAGCAGGACATGTTAATATCGCACCATCATCACTACGATGAGTCCAGTGTGGAATCATGTGGCACAGCCACGCCGGGTCCTGGTCCCGGTTTAAGTGCAGCAGCTGCAGCCGCAGGAGTAGCTGCTGGTTTGCTGGCTGCTGCGGCCAGCAATAATATTGATTCTGGGGGCAATGCTAGTGGTGGGGGCTCTGGAACAGCTAGCTATGCGGAACATAAGCTTCAGCTAAGCAAAAGTGGGCGAAAGCCTCGCCGAAGGCGTACTGCTTTTACCCATGCCCAGTTGGCCTATTTGGAGCGTAAATTTCGTTGCCAAAAATATTTAAGTGTGGCGGATCGCAGCGATGTGGCTGAAACATTGAATCTATCCGAAACTCAAGTGAAAACTTGGTATCAGAATCGACGGTGAGTAAAAAGATCCAATTCATTTAAGAATAAAGATTTATTAAAATCCATGACCTTTTCTTTATAGCACCAAGTGGAAGCGCCAGAATCAGCTACGTTTGGAGCAGCTGCGTCATCAGGCTACACTCGAGAAGGATTTTGTAGTGCAGGATAGCGGTGCTGGTGGTGGCCTCGGTTGTTGTCCCACTGGCCTTACAAATTCATTTAGTGCAGCAGCCGCTGCTGCTGCTGCTGCCAGTAATCCGTGTAACTTTTTAACATCTGCTGCAGCGGCAGCAATATTCCGTAATGTTGGCTATGTACATGGATGTCCTATGTAGATGGAACTCATCGATCATTTCCTGTAACCCTCACCTGATACACAAGCCCTGTAAATACAGCTATAAAATATTTTTTTTTTTCCGTTTTGTGTGCAATAACAAATCGTACCCGATATAACAACTAACTATATATAATATATACTTACACATGTATAATCATAAACTAAGCCTAGTCTAATTGAACTGTAACATACAAAAATAATAACAAAGAAAATGTTTTTTTCCCCCCCCGAGAAAATATAAACAAAATGTGTGGCATACTTCAAGGCGTAGTTTTTTATGCAATGTGAAAAGATCTTCATAGAACTTGAATTTTCTTTTAGCAGTCTGTTTTAGATAGTCCTTACTCTACTAGCTTTAGATCAAACGAAGGAGAAAGGATCAACATACAGGACGTGCATCTGTTAGTACTAAACAAAATTATATAAAGTTGCTATTACAGAATCAAAAGTTGTTGTAGTAAACATTTGATAAATTTTTTGGATTCTAGGAAAATCTGGTTTAGTTGCCACCAAATCCTGCCTAACTTTCATCTTAGATAACTCAAAAGAAGCTGCAATAATATCAATATTTCTTAGCGAACGAAAATAAAGTTTTTCTAGATATCTTCTCAACACCCATCTTATCGTAATTAGTAAAAAGTTTTATCAACAATTTCATTTATAAAGAAAAAGCTTTTGTACAACAAAAAAAAAAAAAAAAAGGATACAACAATTTGCAGCTGTGTATAAAAGCTATGACATTTGAAGTCCATGCTTGAAAATCAACTTAAGCGAATCATACAAAACGTTATCAATTTGTCGCTATATAGCAAATAACCCAGAATACATACATACGTATACATGCATATGTACGTACTATGTTATATGCCTATGTATTTGTATTCAATACATATGTACGTATATATAAACCTTCTGTAAAGGCAGGACAAGTAGACAAGCGAGTGGGGAAGGGGCTTTAGGAAGAGCAGACGTGAAAGCAGCCAACCGGAAAACAACCAACAACTCGCTATGCGCAATTATAACGGGCCACAGAAGCGCAAAAGTATAAGCGCAATATATGCGAGTGAAAGGAATGGCAATAGTATACAGTTATATTTTCATGCACAGTTAGATACATACATATGTATGTATTATATATAGATATATATGTAAATGTGCAAATGGTTAAAAATTACGGGGGGGCGGGGACAAGTACAACGACAGCACAAAAAGGACGAGAAATGTTTAGCAACAAATTGAATCTGACAGTGAGTGAGTTAACGAGCAAACATCTCTTTTTTCCTCCCCCCACTAGATATGTGGGTGGTTTGGGAGAGTCAGAGTGGTTGAGTTGGAGCAAGAACTTGCAGTTACCGTTGCCTTAGTTCGAGTGGCCTCCGCAATGTTAGAGAGAGAACAGAACGCTAATTAAAAAAAAAGACACTTGAGGCAACGGAAAGAGAGAAAAATAAACAAGGAGAAAAAAAAAACCGTTGAAAAAATCCAAAGAGAGAAAATTGGTAAAAGCCAAGAAAAAAAAAAACAAGAACCCTCCGCTTCCCCGACATGTTAACGTTGCCATGAAATTGTCTATGAAATGTGAATGTAATTAAATGAATAAAATGCAACTGCCTTTCCACTACATACCTACTTCATCCTGCTCTTCTCTCTCTCTCTCTCTCTCATTTTTTTCTATCTCTATCTGCTTCATCATCATTTCATGCGGTTCATTTGCCTATCCATTGAAATTTCAATTGGATTTTTAATTGGTACATTTTACCTTTTACATTTGCAATTTTATTCATATTTTTGTTTTGGTTTCATATCCTTTGAGCCAACAAAGACTAAAACTATATATAGAAAAAAGTTTTTGAGCGTTCGTTTGACGGCTTTCATTCTTCCACTTTGATTTGTATTTATTAAATGAGTTAGTAAATGGATCAGATGGCCTTCTTTCTTTGCCAATTGCCACAATTCAAGCACAAGAAATTCAAAAGATGCCATTAAACTAGAAATCATATTATAAAGGATTTCAATATTAACAAGTTTAATTTACAATTACATATATATGCATACGTACATATATATAAGATATATATATTAATATTTTATCTTATAAACGTTTATCTTTAAAATTCCTTAAACTTTCAATCAGTGACAGTTCTTCTATATTTAAGAAACCACTTTAGTTGTACGATAGTCTTAAAAAAAATCCTAGAATTTAACAGTTATCATATAATAATTAATTAGTAAGGAATGCCTTATCCTACCTGGTACAGGATAACCTTAAGAAAACTTAATAGTTACATAATATCTCGCAATTGGAAGCTTTCTCTTCTTTATACTTTAGCTGACTGAAAAAAACAACAGGAAGTCATCATTATCTTCTTATATCATGAAGGCCTGCAGGCTGTCTCTGACTTTAAATCGACGTAACCAACAACACTTGACTTCCGGCTGAGCCATTATAGGCATTCATCATCATTATTATCTTCATTATTATCATGATACCACAAATAATAATGGCTAAAGTCAGAAATGGGAATGTCGTGTCTTGGCAAGTGGTAGATGTTTGCCATATTGTGTGAAAATTCTTGTGACATTTGTCCTTGTTCTGTTACATCCTGGTGCTGGTTACTCATGCTGAGTTCTACAATTTGGTGGTTGGTTTGGCGGTGGCGGCTTTCGGTTTCATTTTGTGATTAAAATGTTTGTCATTATCCGTTTGGAAAAATGTTGCAAATTGTGTTTGTGCCTCGGGCCGTGCAACACTTGTACTCCCATGTTGAGTGGCAACATATTACAGTAGGTATTCTACAGAGATTTAATCTACAAAAATAAACGAAAGTAGAGAAAAACGATACAAAATTTGGATCCAAGTTTTAACAGAGTAGCAATGTGAGATATTCAATTTGCTCTCTTGTCAAAGGCAGCAAATTTATTGTGCAGTTTAATTATTGTAAATACATTTTGTTGTGCTCTTATTTGATAATATAATGTTACATTATATATATAAAAAAAAAACAAACTACAATATCATTTCAACCTTTGGACTTTCGAACATTTATAAATATTTACTTGGTATCTGGAATCAAAGTCTGTTCAACAAATGTCTAAACAGTTCTCAAATAAAGCCAAGTCTGAAAACATCGTATTCAGTTAGAGAGTGTCAAGTGCAATGTGCGATAGTTCTGAACAGTAGGTTCTAGATATTATAGTTAATTCATATATACATATATAATACAATTTTCCTATTCATCATCATCGCTAAGATCCGAATATGTATCCTGGGTGCCTTTAAATTTATTTAATGGCTGCTGCTCCTTGGTTGTTTCTTTAGTGACTTGAATATTATCAAAAAGCTGAATTGATGCTTCCAAACTTTGCATAATCTGTAGTATAGAAAAATTATTAATATAATATAATCGATGTTAAAAACATCCTACCTTGGTGCCGTATGGTATATTGGATTGTCCGGGATTCGACTCACATTGGCCCAATAACATTACAAACCAATTGCGTACCGATTGTATATCATTGGGATCCATTTCAAAAAAGTGATTGGGATAACCAGCAGCATTGAGATCCTTGTTATCAGTAAATAGCAACAAAAGAATCAATTTATTTATGGCATAGAGAAATAAGACAAATTGTTGTAATTCTTTGGCTGTTTTTTGGGCAAAAACGAAATTCTCCAAATTTCTGATGGCCTCAACCAGTTCATTAAGCTCACGATAGCGATGCATGGTTATCTCAAGTGGAACGCTACAACCGATTACTGCCCAAAGTAGGCAAACGGCCAAAGGACGACCACGTGATGAATAGCTGCTTAAGGCCAAGGACAAATGCAATAGATTGGAATGAGAATTAACATTCTCCTTGCTTAGATACTCAAGCAAATAATCCACCAATTCGTGCACCTAATAAAACAGAACAAATTACACTCTTAAATACTTAATAGAACTTCTTTCAAACATACGTTCATAGGATCAACACAATCAATAAAGGATGAATGCAATATGCGAGTGATTAACTCGCTACGCATATGTCCCATAACATCATTTGGAAAATTAACCAAATATAGCAGACAGACACCGGTGAAAATTGGTTTCCATTGTTCTAATTCCCAAACGGTTGTAGCATCAATCAATTGACGAAAGCCAAGTAAAATCTTTAAATTAAAAATGTATTAGAAATTACTATAACCAAAAATCAACATCATTCAACTTACATCATTCATATTTGATGATTGATAAAGAAAAACGCATTTATCCGATATTATAGTATGCTGAATCATTGAACGCAACTGCTCCAAAGAGCAGCCGTTCAATGTTATTACCGATGCCATTTGAAGATTGATACTGCTTGCCATTCTCAAATATTAACATCAAACACCAGGAAACAAAAAATAAATGATTTTTAATTTGCCTGTGATTATTGTGCTTAAATGCAAGTTCCAATTCTAAAAAATAGAAGAGATATAAAAGTAATATTGTAACATCAAGACCAAAAAAAACTAAACTAATATTTCTCAGTGATTTTGGCAAACCAAAAAAAACCATGCCAACTTGATTAAAAAAAATTTAAAAATTTAAAAAAAAAAAAATGCAAATTGAAAAATTATTGAAAAATCTTAAAAATTACTCTTTAATAGTCCTTTGTTTAATTTTTCTTTCACATACAATTTCTATATCCTTTTATCTGTATATGTTACTTAAGAAATTGCTGGAACGTTTGAAGACCTTCAAACCCCTTGAATGATAGATATAAAATTGAAATTGATTCATTTTACTTTTGAGTGGAAATTTTTTCATTTTTTCCTTTTAATTGTTTATTGTATTGCAATAATAAACTTTCGCATTGCATATCAATTGTAAATAACAATACCTCAATATACAAAGATTAAGTAACATATACATATATATATATTTGTATATTTGAGTACAACAACTTCATTAAGTAACAAAAAACGCCTACAGCAGCCGCAGCCAATCCCAAATTCAAACAAATCAACATATAATGATATGAAAATCTGTTGGCTTTTGTCAAAAACCCCGAAAGCCAAAATATATACATATATATATATATATAAAGATAAGGGGATTTTTCTTTTGTGGCGTAAGGGGAGGTAGTAAGAGAGAAAACATTCTATGTTGTCAACAATTTGTCTTAAATTAGGCGTAAAATGTACAGATTGGTGGCAACAAGCCTCTCATCAGTATCAACAGTCAATGGGGTTGGTGTTGGTTTAATGTCAAATAAAAGGGTAGTTTTCTATTCCACTTCCACATCTCCTCGATCCCTTTGGACAACTTCATTCAGTCTCATTATGATTGTTATTATTGTTATTAAGCACTATATATTATTGTTGTTGTTTTTGCTGTTGGTGGTTTTCGTTTTATTCTTTCTTCCGCCCATTTGATACTCTTTGCCAAAGAGCATAGACGAAAATAAATTTCATTTTGGTTCAAGTAAATGGCCGAAGCATAGAAATTCATTTGCAAGGGTATTGAATCTTCGATGTAGTATAAAATAAGGCCAGCCCTTTGTATAGCTTCTTTTTTTTTGACACTTTTACACGGCCAACCCCCTGGCTAATTTAACGCTCTTATGCAAGTTAGTGAGGAGTAATAAAGGGTGAGTAAAGACCTGGGTGCACTTGTTAACTGGAAGGATCAGTAGATCTATATCATTATCTCAACTAAGCTGATTTGCATAATTGTTATATGCTTTGTGAACATATTAAGGAAATGTAAGTACAGAAATTTCTTAAATTCAAATGTGTATAAACTTTAATCTAACCTCAATGTTGAGTTAATTAGTTGGAAAACAAATCTTAATGCATAAGTAGCAATGAAGGATTTGTTTTAGAAGAAAGAAATTTTGTACCCAAATCAGCACTAATTTCCTTTTTAGTTTTTTTCTTTTTTTTGGTTTAGAGGAGTGCATAAAAAATGCAGAGAGAATTCCGTTAATCATATAAATGTAATTGTGATGTATGTCTCCCTTATCCATATTCCCGTTACTACTAGGATTCTTTTATTGCTTTTTGTTTTCCTTGTGTGAGGTTAGTTCCTTAGCCTTAGGTTTGTTTTCTCGCTCTCTATATTTCTATCTTTCTCTATTTGAGTGTGTATTTGGCTGTCAGCCGCCTTGTTGTAGGGGCCGTGCCATTTTGTAAAATATGCATAATTAAAATACAAAATGCACAGTCTTATGCCATATCAGTCACTATCCCCCTCTCTCTCTCTCTCGGTTTAAGGAGTCCCCATCTTGGGCCACAGTTGTTAATCTTTTCATGCGGCTGCATAATTAAAATTCTGAATATGGAAATTTTTGAATGAGCATCTCTTGGCAGGACGAAAGATGGGCGGAGAAGGGGCGGTTGATTACAAATGGGGCAAACGCTCCAAAAAAAAAAAAAAATATATATATATATATGTATATATAAAAATTAAATACATTAGCTGTGGAATCCGACTTTTGGGTACTCTATAACCAATATCGGTTATGTTAATATACATAGAAATTATATATAAATAGCGTAATGTATAAATACATATAAATCTCAGATGGTCAGGTCACTCAAAACTTAAAATTAAAACCGTTAAGGAATTTTACTTTATGAGCTTTCAAAAGCATGTTTTTGGCAACTTAAAATTTCTTTTAATCTGGGTGTACAGGGTATAATAAAACGAAAGAAAGAAAGAGCCAAGCACAAACAAACACACTTATACATACATACATACATATAAACAACGCACTTGTCACGGCAGCAACTTAACAGTTTGCCCGCTGCTGTTGCTCGTTAACAGTCACAATCTCAGCAGTCTTTTGGCTGCTCTATCTCCTCCCCTCTTTCACCACCACCCACTTTCTCTGTCACTCTCGTGCTTTTTGCATCACCCACTCGTTCTTACCGTTTCCTTTCGGTGCAAGTATGTGTATGTGTGTTTGTGGATTTGTTAAAGTAATTGCAAAATATGAATGCATAATGAGCAGATATTTCCAAGTGTAGAAGAAAAGAAGAAACTTCCAAGCTCTGTGGCTGGTGGGTGTGAGTTGACTTTTATGCTAAAATGCACTCGTCGCGCGTGTATTTGCATTTGTCAAAAGCAGCACAAGGACATATACATACAAATATATATGCACAAAAATATACATATGTACATACATAAATGCTTATATACCTATGTATATATATACATATGTAGAGATTTGCAACCGTCCTTAGGCTATTTATACATGACTCGCTCTCTTTCCCTATGCTCTTTTTATCAGTTACATCCACATGCGAATGAAGACAGTCCTTCCATACATCCCATTCCAAAAACTCTATTCCTTCTTGCTAAGTGAAGTTGAAAACATGTCAAAATGTTTTGGAGCTCATTAAAATTGTTGCACATTTCAATTTACATACGAATTATAATAGTGTTAAGTTGCTTAACAAGTTATCATTAATGTTTCTCCAGAAATTTAATGAAATAACTCAAATATCGAATCAAGATCTTTAACAAGTTGAACAATTTGTTCGGGATTAATCCTTATATCTTTAAGCTTTCAGAAGACTTGCTGTTATAATTTTCTCTGTTAATTGTTTTGGTCCGTTATATTCTTTTATAAATCAAAGCTATAACAGTCTAAAATGTAAAGTTTTGAAATGAACCTAAAATTACATTTACTTAACCTTAACAATCTTGTTTTCTGTTAACTGCTTTCGTTTTTTTCTTTTAGATATCATGCCATACGGCCTCAAGGTTTCAATATTGAGCAACTGCGTCTTATAATTGGTCACTCGTTAATATCTGATAAATGTCAGTTTATATACGAAACTGACAATATACTTGAGGTAGGAATGCGAATTCTTTCAATACTTATTTATTTATATAATTTGATATCCTACTTGTAGCTTATAAATGGCTTTGATCAAATGATGAACCAAGAGGATATAGAATTTGGTTCAGAAACTTTGGCATCCATACACGTGGCTGGTATAATGGTGTATATGCTGTATCACAACGATTTAACCGATACCGAAGTGCAGCGTACAATATTTCTACAACGTTGTTTCGACTATATGGCCTGTACTGAGGGAACACATGTAAGAATTCGGCAAATTAAAGGTAAATTTATTTTGAAATAAGAGCTTTTCTTTCTTTGTATTAGGTTCATGAATTATGTGTCGAAATTCTATGTCTATTGAATCTGAACCAATCGGCAAACATGCTCAACTTAATTATATGTTGCCGCCATGCTAGCGTATTGTCTACAATGGCCCAGCTTGTAAGTACGTGCCTGCTATGGTCCATGTTGGATCGCCTAACCGATTTGGGCTTAGATACCCATCGCTTACGCGCCTACCCTGAAATGATGGTGGCCATAGCTATGGTCGATCCCTCAGTATATCTGCAATCATATTTACATGCTCTCAATCTTATAGTCAGGGTAATAGGAGCCCTCCTGATTGTGGGACCATGTGGATCAACAGAAAAACTATGCCGAGAAGTAGACGTTTCAGTGGAAATGTTACAGTTATCCAATGAAGATGCGATTATATTATTTCGCTGGCTCAACAAGATAGTGACTGAGCTACAAGTGGCTTTCCACGTGATGAAAGATTCAAAAACTGAGGAGCGTATGGTAATCTTGGAAATTACTTGTGAGCTCATGAAGTTGGTGCATCAACATTTACTTCGTGACTATCAGCAAAAATATAATCTAGAGATTGAAACAAAATCCGTTGATGAAGACACTAAATCTTACGAGAACAATGACAATGGACATTGGCTATAATATTAAAATGAATATCTTACCTTTCTTTGATTTCAATAAATTTGCAATATAATTCAAACCGGCACAGCTTTTTATATTTCTGCAAAAGAAATTCTTATACCCTGTGTTGGAGAACTGTCAAATAAAAGCGTCAAATAAGAATAGTGTTGTCCCTGTTTGTTTATGAGAAAATCATAGTGCTATCCTGCTTGTCAATTAAACTTATACAGGAAGAACTCCTGAACTTATATAAGAAGGCAAAAATAAACTAGATCAAAATATCCAAAATATGAACATTAAACAACTCTACGTTTTAATATCGACTTGCGTGTGAATGTCAAAAGTCAGTTAAATGTAAAATGTTTAAAAATGCAGTTGAGCCTGCCAACCGTTTAAAAATTAGGAAATACAAATAAATGAACTTAAAAGGAAAAGATTTAATTTTAATGAAAAATTTGAGTAAACATTCTTTATTAATAATATATAATATTAATAACTATATAATATTAATTTAAAACAAAAACACTGTTTCCTTTTTCACGCGAATTTAAAATTTTATTCTTATAGTAAAGCTTTACGGGTTTGAATCATGTTTAATAATTAAACAGTTATATCAAATTATATATTCTAGTGAACCTTGCGATCCGATTACTCATCGAGAACGGTATCTAGCCATTGTTCCACTTCAGTTTTACTATTTGAAGAAGGTGTGGCCGCTTGAATTAAAGGCGTTGCAACATTCAGGTTTAGCTGAGTATCGGTCAGGGCTAGCAGGTCATCCAGTTCATCGGGTTGATCTGGCACAGGAGTTGTTCCTGTTGCTGGGGCAGGCAGAGCGTTAGCTGGCACTTTCGCGGAAGAAGCTCTCGACTTGTTATTTGCAATCCCATTGGATTCCCGCAGCACCCGCTGCTGATATAAATGTTCCGCATTTTCGGCTGCTTTGTCTTGCTCTTGCAGTTGCTGACGGGTAAACATTGTTGTAGGATAATCCATGCGCTTGTAAAATGGGATTGTTTGGAGCCCACTGTTAAGTAGACTGATATTTAATGTGAACAGTTTTTGGCTAATGGGTGCTGCCTTTTCCTTTGTCTGGCCTATGTTGTTCCATTCCTTTTCGGCTCCAAAACTGAAATGACCGCCACCCATGCTTGGAAATTGAGATAGTTGCTGATAATCGCCGGCTCTCAATTGGGCACGAGCATTTTCATCAATCGGTGCACCATTTAAATCTATATCCAGATCATCGGTATCATCTGTGGGCGGTAAAGTATCCACCAAATCACGATTTTTTT
Organism: Drosophila neocordata; assembly: GCA_018903615.1. NCBI lineage: Eukaryota > Metazoa > Arthropoda > Insecta > Diptera > Drosophilidae > Drosophila > Drosophila neocordata. Next base: position 979,448 of record JAEIGI010000011.1, read on the forward strand.
GGGGAGCCAAAGACGAGGGTCGTGATGACCAATTGCCTCCACTCGCAGATGACGCAACTTTGCGGTTGAATCGAGGTTCATCGCTAGAATCGGCTATATCCACTATGCTCCGAGCTTTAGCTGTGCCTGGTGGAGAACTCGAGCTTGTGGTGGTCGCCGTAGTGCCACGCCGTGTCTGCTTAAGCTGTTTCATCTTCTTGCGCTTGCTGTGAATGACAACAGTGTAAAGGATATGTATATGGATACGTATGGTATAAAACTTACTCCTTGGATCGATCGTCCTTGCCTAACATATTGAAATTGTTTGTTTTGGTTTTAGTTGACTTGGTTACTATAGCTCCAAACTTATCTAAATTTATCGATATTCATAATTTATAAATAAATTATATCGAAACACTTTATCAATTTAATAAATTATCGATAGTCTGTTGTTTTAGCTGTCATCGATGGAGAGCGCAGGCCCCAAAAAAAAATTAATTTATTTTCCATTAGTATAGCAGGCAGTAAGCATGTTGCGCCACATCCAATCCCTATCACTTAAGACTGACAGTCAATTGCCAGTTGTGGCCCAGCAGATTTATCACCAATTCTTCGAGGATCTGAATAAGACATCACAGTTAGTATCAGGAACAAAGCCGCCGGATCTGAATAGCAATAGCTTTGATGTGGAGGTCACTAATCAAGCAGAGCCAATAGCCCCCACACCAAATGATGTTTGGATCTTTGGCTATGGATCGCTGGTGTGGAAGGCGGATTTCCCCTATATTGATCGGCGACGTGGCTTTGTAGGTGGCTTCAAGCGTCGATTTTATCAGCACAGCATCGACCATCGTGGTGTTCCTGAGAGGCCGGGACGCGTTGTAACCCTACTACCCGGTGATGCTACTCAAGACCGTGTATATGGTGTTGCATATCGTATAGCTGCTTCGCAGAAAAGTCAGGTGTTGGATCATTTAGACTATCGCGAGAAAAACGGTTACGAGCGGTGTCATCTCAAGTTTTATGAATATCCAGTGCCCGGTGACCCCTTTGAGGTCATTATGTATGTGGCCACACAGGCGAATGATTCCTATGCCGGCGAAGTTTGGCAAGTTCCTTGCATAGCTAAACAGATTTTTTCCGCTGCCGGCCCCAGCGGACCCAATCGGGAATATCTCTTTAATTTGGCTTTAGCCATGGCTGAACTCTTTCCAGGCGCTGTCGATGAGCATCTCACTGAGCTGGTGCAATGTGTCCAGCATCACATTGAGAGAGATGAGCCGCAAATGTTAGAACGTGGCTTAAGCCGAGAGATAATGAATATCCTAAAAGAATATTGGAAAAATGAAGAAATGCTAGCCAAACGTTTGGAGGCTCTTCGTGAACGTTGTGAGCAGCCTGGCTGGCGGGAGTGGCTACTGGTTCAAGAGCTGGAGCGTCAGAGCGGCTGACGCGGCATAGTAAATTTATTAATTTGTATGTATTTGTTTAGTTCATTCCATGTCCATGTATTAATTTATAGCAAGTTAAAGGGAAGATGTGTGTAAATAAATATAGAAAATAAATTGATAAGATTTTGGATTTATTATCAATAAATTTAAATTTATAACTGAAACTCTAACAGCTGATGGCGATGGTCTTCAGATATATCGATATCTTTTAAAATTCAGAGACGGCAAATTGCTTATGGCAATAAAACCTTTGACGGTTAACGGGCTTTTTTTTGACATAAATCAAATAAATAATAACTAGATTTTTAATGTTGGTTATATTGCTCTGATAAGATAATTTTTTCACCCTAAGTTATTTAATTAATGATTAGCCATCTCTAAAATGTAAATAATATCGATATCGTCAAAATTGTTTATCGTTTCTACACCACGGCTCCATCGGCCCCCCCTTCCATTTGCAATTGTTTTTGTTAATAATTGTATATATTCGACTGCGTGTGTGTGTTTTTCTACCAAGTGTCTGTGTTTTTTTTTTTCTTGTCTGTATCTAAACTAAAATATTTGTTGCTAATTGCAAACGGTGACAAATAATTTAACTAATTAGCCCGAAAAGCGTGGCTAAAGTGTCAACACTTGTCAAGTTCAGTCAAAAGCAACCAACAACAATAAAAAAAAAGGAAAAAAAGAAGATACGACGACGGAGAAACGCAATGAAAACAGGTGGGCGCCTTGACAGTGTGTGCGGGGAAGGTTGGGGACGCTACGACAAACGACAAACGGTCGAGATGTGGGTGTTACTGATGATGTTATAGTTTTTTGCTTTTGTTGTTGTTTTGTTATTTTTTTGTTTTTTGTAATGTCTCATTATTCTGATGTTGTAATTGAAATTAAACACCCTTGTGCATGGGGTGGTAGCGAGACGAGGAGGTGCTGTTGATAAAGTAAAATGACAACATATTTGTTTTGTCTCCCCCGCCACGATTTCTCTCCCTCCCTCATACACACACAAATACACGCTCTGTGTACTTGTGTGTGCTGTGGAGTGAGAGTGTGTGTGTGAAAAGCTCTCATCATCACTAAAAGTCATCGTTTCTTGCTGTTGTAGTTGTTGTTATTTGTTTTTATTATATTCTGCCTTTTGCCAGATGAATCACTTAAATCTAGTATGATTAAGTCGAGTCGCCATAGCCCGCCCGTTTGCTGCTCTTATCTAAGGCCCGTGTGCGCCCCCAACAAGTTTCTTATTGTTCTTTCTCGTATGCGCATGCATACATACACACACGTATACGCATACCTTACATACATACATATGACGCAAGAGCCCATATAAAATGAACAAAAATTTTTTATTGCATACTTGGCAGCGCTAGTGACAGGAGCTGAGAAAAGATATTTGCTTGCGCGAATGGTTGGAAATGGTGCAAAAGAGAATTTGGGGTAAGCGCGGGAAGGCAAATTTGTTGATAATGGTAGCCCCTGGCAGCCGAAAGGACATTTAGCACATTGCCTGGCATAACCCATTACAATTTCAATGCAAATTTACAACTATTTAACGCGAACTGGTCATAAGTAAGGGTAGCACTTGTGTTTTATAATATTTACATTTTAGTAAATTAAATTTTTATACCCTGTACTTGTCATAAACAAAGAGCAAAAAAAAAAAAAAAATGAGGCATATTAAAGTCAACAAAGTGTATGCAATAAACGAAGACAAGCGTATAATTTTCTGTAATTGCATCAGCAACTTATACAATAACAAAACTTATTCATTAAATAAGTTTGTTTAATTTGAATTAATGATACAAACCTTTATTGTATTTACTTTATGGCAAGTAAAAGAAACTTAAGTTTTTAAAATTATCTGTCCTAAACTTACCTAGTAAACCTTTAAAAATACAAATCATATATTGAAGAAATCAATCGATTCAAAGAAATGTTTACGTTTTCGAAATTATCTTATTCCAAGACTTATGTGATTAGTAGATCTATAGTCTATATAATCTAGATTTCATTATTTGCTTTAATGATTCAGAGTTAATAATATTTGGAAAAAGATCTGCATAAATTTTAGGATGAAGAAGGATCAAAATCTATTTATTGGTTTTTGTATAGGGTATTTAAAAGTTTTTGATGATATTTAACAGGATTTTTTCTTTAGTATGTACTCCCACATACACACACAAAGACACACACACACACGCACACACAGATGATTTCTTTTTGTCCCCTTCTACCTGCTCATCTAGCAACAACAAGTATCGATTCCAGGCCATAGCTTGGCTCAACTGCTGAATGCTGCTTTGCATAACACATCTGCTAAGGATGTGTACGTATAATGTATATGTGTTTGTGTATGTGTGTGTGTACATTTTTATGTGTATGTCTGTGTATTGGCTATATACATACAGACACGTGCGGAAACTGCGCGGAATCGACTTCAGTTCAGTTTTGACTTTCCTTTCGGCCCCCCACAACGTATAAAACGATAACTAAACCAAAAAAAAAAAAAGAAAAAATTTAAAAATAATTAAAAATTATTCAAATTATTCAACATAAATAGAATAAAATAGAAGCAAAAGAAGAACATTAACTGTAAAAATGTAGCATAAAAAATGTATGTTAATGGTTAAGGAATATAAATCATAAATCAAATTTAAGCAAAGGCAAAAGCGAATGGTAGGGGTATTTGAGGAAGGGGTGAATGGGGAGCTGTTGGTAGTGAGGCTGCTCCTGCGCTGCCTCAACAAAATTTTACGTGCATGTGTGCGTGTGTGTGAGCGTATGTTTGTTTGTGTGTGTGTGTGTGTGTGTGTCAAGTCATGTGACCGCGCGCGCAAAACATTTTTGCCTTTGCCCTAGCTTTCTCCCAGGCTTTCCTTTTTACTACGTTTTCTCTCTCTTAGTGTTATGTGTGGTTGTGTAGGTCCTTACGTACGCGCCTCTTAGCGTAAGCATGCGCAATGCTTCCATGCTAACGGGACATACACTCACATGTCAGCAGTGGGACACAAATCTAGACAGAAATCGAAATTATGTAGTGTAGTTGACAAGAGTCACCGAATAAGCGGATAAAAAGTAACACAGCCTGAAAGTAGGCAATGAAATATTAATTCTTTCTCTCTCACGGTTTTATGTTTGTTTTTTCTAACACAAAAAATTTCTTTAAAACAAGGGTCAGTTTTAAATAAAGTTTGTCAATGTGTGTGCCTATAAATGTGTCTATGAAACATGTATTCTGTATGTATGTGTATGTGTGTGTGTGTGTGTGTGTGTGTGTGTTTGGAGTAATGATGGGGAAGGGCTGGAGTAAGAGTAAACGTCCTCGTCCTAGTGCCAAGCTGAGCTTTCTCGGTTTCTCTCTCTCGCTCTCGTTTAATATTTGCAAGTACCAATATGTTGTGTGGTGTTTGTCCTTAGCTCTCTTTGCTCTATTGGTACTTTGCTCTGCTCTGATTCTCTGCTCGCTCTCTATATTTCCCTCTCTTTCTCAGTATATCTATCTCTGGCTTTAAGGTGCAAAATGCCTTCACACTGAAACGACGCCACATTTCTAGCCAGTAGCCAACTAACCAGCTAACCCAACAGCAGCAAATAATTTTTTTTCGTTTCTCTTATTCGGTTCCCTCCAATACATCTTTGTGGCTCGTTGCCCCTATATATATATATACATACATTTATATATATATAATAATATTTCTCTAAAAGTATATTATATATGCATATATATGATATTATAGTAAACGGATTTCTCGACACAATTCGCCAAACAAAAAAGAAAAAGAAATAAAATGGAAATCAGGCCGCGCGCGAAATGAATTGAAAATCAATGCCAACAGTTTTTCCATTGCCACCTTTTTTGTTTTTTTTTTATTGTAAATTTCTGATTTTTCTTTTAGAAGTGTGCAACATGAAAATCCGGAAAAACTAAAAAAAACCAAAGAAAGCTAAAAGAAAACGAGACAAGAAAACGAAAAAGAACCCTAAAAATCCACGTATTAGATTCCCTTTATGTTTTTTTTGTTATTGTTGCTTTTTGTTACTAGTGCAGTGAAAATGTATTAAACAAAAGAAAAAATAAGAAAAAGAAAATCCTAAACCATAAAAACCGAGCACAAAAAAACCATGTGAGTAGCAACAAGCTAAAAAAGAAAACCCCAAAAAAAAAAAGGAAGGTTAAAATGCTAAAATCGTTTCTCTGAGAGTGTGTGTGTGTGTGCGTATAGATAACCTCGATTTACAGATTTCAGACACATACACATACAAAAAATATGGCATACATACACAGATTTGGGCAAACAGCAGCAGCATAAGGGGGAGCATCTCCTATATTTCCCTCCATCTTACCCTCTAGGCTTAACGCAATGGTATTTTAATCATCATTAGAATGAGACGCACAAAAACACACATACACGCACACACACACACACATACAGAAACAAACAAACACACGCATACATTGTGATTATCAAAGCTCCTTTTGGTGGATTTTGCCCCTAAGGCAGGTCCATCGTCGGTCAGGCGCCATGTGTGCTAACCGCTGCTACCACACTTGTTTTATCTGCTTCTAGGTCTCTTCATCTAACCCCCAACCATTCTCGCTCCACCACCTTCTCCTCCTCCTTCTCCTCCTGTTTCACTTTGCTGTCATTCTCTTTACCCCATCTACATGTAATGTTTGTTTGTGCAAATTAAATTTAAAGTATGCCAGCGATTCATTTTTTTTATTTCTTTCATTTTTTTTTTTTGCCCTATTCTCTTGTTGGTTTCCTTTTTCGTTATTTTTTTTTTTTCGTACTGTTGCGCTCCTTTATGTATGCTATGTATATCGTAGCGACCCTTTGCTGTGTATGTATGTGTGTTGTATATGTGTATGTATGTGTGTTGTGTGTGGTGGTGTGAGTTTGTTTGTCAAAGCGTAAACAATTGCAAATACAGCAACAAAAAACAACAAAAGTAGGCAAAAAAAGAAGAAGGAATATATGTTTGACTAAGAGACAGAGATAGCTTAAGAGAGATCATACAAGCGAAACAGAGACAGCGAGAGAGTAAGAGTTAGCACGATGATTGGGGGTGGGGAGGGGGAGGGCATGAGAGAAGTTGAAGCAGTAAAAATATAGAGATGGTGTGGGAGGGGACGGGAGGGTACAGTATAATAGCAACGGATAGGGGAATAAAGAGGGATAACCAACCACACGACATTGCGAAAAATCGATTTGTGTGCCATCAAAAAGTGCATATAGGAAAAACTCTTTCATATATATACACACACACACACAGAGTATCTATTGTATGTGTAAGTGTGTGTGTGTGTGTTTTGTTGTGCAACATAATGTCAATATGTCTGTCTGTCTGTGTGTGTGTGTGTGTGTGTGTTTATTTCCAATTAACTGTAACAATCACTTTGGTCCTAACAGCAGTAGCAGCATCCACAGCATCATCTCTGGATCTCATTTATTTTCATTAAAAGACAAAAGAGGATTCAGATTGAAACGTGCCAACCTACAACAATTCGTTTAACCTCCCGCCAACACCCGCTGCTAGCCAGGCATCACTTAGCCATGCCGTCAGCGTTACCATAAATTAATCTTAATTAATCCCATCGCCATCCCATAAACCAATTGATATCCATATTTATGTAATCATATCAGTTTACTCATTAAATGCTTTCATCACGAATCTCTCAATTAAATAGCCAAATGGTCGAGATTTTGCTTAGAATCGAAGGGTTTTATATATAGAAGTAGATAGATTATTCGATTTTTGGAAATATTCAAATTTCAAATGCTATTATCAAATCTTTTTAATCTAAAACCGATTTCCATAACTTATCAGTTCACTAACTATTTATTAGTAATCCTGAAAAGAGGTAGAACAATTAAATAATTATGAAAAAATAGTTAAGCAACTTTTATATTAAAAAGAAAAAAAATTATTTCTCACTTAATATTTTAAATTCACATATCTTAGTTTTTGAAAATTTTAATTAATGATGTGAATTGAAAAATATATTAAATCTTTTTAAGCAACAATTTAAGTTAAATAATTAGGCAGAGAAATTTATTATTTTTTTTACTTTAAATTTTTATTATGATAGATAAAGTTAAAGAAAAACTTCTTAAATTCGTCATTTATAAATGAAAATAAATTCTATAAAAATAAGATTTAATTCTAATAATTCTTTAAAGAAAGAAATATAAGGATGTTTATAAAGAATTATATTTAATATTTATGGAAAAACAATTATATATTAAATATTTCTAATAGAACATTTAAATCAATATATATTTTATATTATATATTAAATATTTCTAATAGAAAATGTATATCAATGAAAAAAGATTTTTCATACATATTTAAAATGTGACTTCTGGGAAATTTTTAAAATATTTATAATTTTAGTTCTCTTAAGTATTTTATACAATATTTTTAAATATTTTTTTTACTAGCAAATTATTTAAATATTTACTCAATTTGCTTCTCTTAAAAGCAAAGAACTTTATATATTATATAAAACATAGTTGCTTTTTACTAGAAAGTTTTTTTTTAATATTTAATTAATTTTGTTATTCTCTAAAAAGGCAAAAACTTTTTATATTATTAAGTATTTAAAAAGTTGTTTTTTAATATTTAATTAACATTTTTATTCTCTAAAAAGGCAAAACTTTTTATATTATTAAATATTTAAATAGTTTTTTTTTTTACAAAGAATTTTTAATTTAAACCAAATTAAAAGAAAGAGTTTGAAAATTTTCTAGGTTTTTTCATGGAAAACTCCTTGACGTGTCTTTTTATATATAGTAAGAAATATGATTCACTATATAGAACTTGCTTTAAATTCTTGAAATTTTTAAATAATTTTTTAAAAGAAATATCTATAAAGTATTTGAATAGTTTTCACTGGCAATGAATGAATGTGAATGAATGAAAATCTTTAAAAATATTATTGAATTTTTAAAAAGTTTTAACTTATTTTTACATTTAATATATATCCTTAAAAATCACTTTTTAAGAGACATAAATATGGTTTTCATTTTTTTTTTTTTTTTTTTTTATTTGCAGCACTTGACTCAACTATTGCTTCACTTCCCAATCAACAACAACAACAGCAACAACTAGAAACATTTTGTGAACATCAAAAACTAATCAAGTTTTAGAAGAGAGAAGCAAATCAAAACAAGGAAACGTTATTTTCAAAACCCTCCAAATTAAAAGAAAAAACCTTTGGCTCGACTTTTCTTTGAAAAACAAACTCCGTCTTTGAATCGACTCTAATACCCAAAAAAAAAACGCTTCATTGTCCTTAAATTGCATCACATCACACAAATAGCTTCCATTTTTGTGATCCTTCTCGTTATCCTTGTTGATACATTTTGTAATTTTGTTTCGTGCCGGACTGTGGAAGAGAGGAGCGATCGACTCATGTTAGAAAAATGAAAAAGTTCACATTCAAAGGAGTTCTAGATGGATTTCGACAAAGCGTTCAGCCGCAAGCCACACGACAAGAGCAGGAAATCCAAGAGCAATTGAAGGCCGATCATTTTACATTGAAAAAAGTAAGCGTTATTAACTCTTCAATATCTTTCAATACTAAACAGTGATTAACAAAAGTATATATATATATATATATCTAGAAAATGGCCTTTGTTGTAGCTAGCGGGTGTTTTATTTGGTAGCTGGACTCATTTTAAACTATCATAAGACACACGCGGCTATAACCGATGCTTTTAGCCACAATGTCAACAATGATTGGTGCATAAAAAAACAAAAAAAAAAAAAAGAATGATTTAAGCTTATAATTTGTAAAGCATTTAACATTTTTTTGTTTATATAATATTTCCTATTACCCTTTATTTTTGTTGTTGTAGACCTTTCGTCATGGCTTTCCATATTCGCCAACATCATTTGCCTTTGATCCTGTACAAAAACTATTAGCGATTGGTGATAAATCCGGCTATATACGCATGTAAGTTAATCAACCATTATAAAATCAATATGAAATCCATTTGAGCTCTTTCTGTTTCTTTCATTTCATTTCTTTTTTTTTTTTTTTTTTTAACTAGTTTGGGTCGACCGGGTGTCGATGCTCATGCCAAACATGAGGGCGAATCTGAATGTGCTGTACTCTTTGCCCAATTTCTGGTCAATGAGGGGGCATTGGTCACTGTGACCGCCGATGATACCATACATTTGTGGAACATACGCCAAAAGACTCCGCGCATTGTGCAGAGTCTGAAATTTCAGCGAGAACGGTAAGACCTTAAATTCATAGCATACTTTTGAGAGTAAATTTAAAGTACTTTTAAGCGTTAAATAAAGTTTATCATAAGGAATGCATTTGCAAATGTTGTAATTTTTACTTAACTAATTAATGCTCTCTCTCTCTCTCTTTTTCCCCTCGCTAACTCCCTCTCTCTCTCTCTATGGTTGGCTTTTTATAGGGTCACTTGCATACATTTGCCTGTAGGAAGCAAATGGCTGTACGTGGGCACCGAAAAGGGTAACATACACGTTGTTCACATAGATACATTTGCACTTAGTGGATATATTATTAACTGGAATAAAGCAATTGAAGTGTAAGTATAGAAGAATAAAAAACTGATGGATTTTACTTACTAAAAAACTTTTGTTGTTTATGTAAAACACAACATAAGTTGTAAAAAGATCTCATAGATTTATAATTTTGATTTAGTTCTTAGATATATAATTAAATATATATATTTCAGGGTTAGAACTAGTCATCCAGGTGCTGTGATTGCGTTATGTGATAATCCATTGGATGCAAACAAGGTATATATATATAGATTCCAATTAAATAATCATCTATAATTTATTATGAAATTTCTTGGCCATTTCTTTTCCATTACATATGTATATATTTTTAGTTGCTTATTGCATTTGAATGTGGTCTGCTTGTATTATGGGATCTGAAGGCCAAATGCGCTGAGATACGATGGCAGGCTGCCGAGGCAGTTAAATCATTGGCCTGGCACTATGAGGGCAAATATTTTGTATCATCGCACACAGATGGCTCGATTTGTTCGTGGCCCACCAAGCCGCAACCGAAGCCGCAGTCACAAGTTTGTCCGCATGGTAAATGATTGATTCATACATCAATTTATTGAATCCATTTATTAATTAATCCAATTTATATATATATATATATATATTCTTTAATTTTCTTTTGTCAAATGCAGCAAAAATCAATAAGGATGGCATTGCGGAAAAATGTAAACCGATTTATAAAGTTGACTTGAAGTCTAGCACAACTGGGTAAATATATCTAACATATATATATTTTGTTATCTATATCTTTATATGCATATATATATATTTTTAGTGAAACTTTCACCATTTTCTCTGGTGGTATGCCATCCGAAAAGGGCTCCAAATCGAATTGTATTACCGTTATGGTGGGCAAGGCCACAACGGTTTTAGAAATGGAGCATACCGTTTGCGATTTCATAACCCTCTGCGAGAATCCCTGGCCATGTGGTAAAGTTTTACAATGCCTTTTTAAAATGAAAGGATATATCCAATATATTGGTTTGGTTTTTGTTTTTTGTAGAGACCCAAGATCCGTATGCCATAGCTGTGCTACTTCAATATGACTTAGTATTAATAGACTTATTAACACCCGGTTTTCCATGTTTTGAATCGCCTTATCCAATGGACTTACACGAATCACCTGTTACATGTTGCACATATTTAACCGATTGCCCATCGGATTTGGTTCCTGCTTTTTATTCAGTGAGTTCTACATAATTCTATATAGAATCCAATTCCATAATTTGTTATATATATAATATATATATGTGTTTTAGGTTGGTCGCACAACGACTAGTAAAAAAAGTTGTTTCTCGGAACGTGAATGGCCCATATCGGGCGGTGAATGGTCGCCAGCTTCTTGCAGTTATTCAGAGATTGTTATTACCGGCCATCAGGATGGTAGCCTAAAATTTTGGGACTCTGGTGCGGGTACATTACAAATTTTGTATAAACTGAAAACGGCGAAAATGTTTGAGAAGCCGCGTGGCGGACATGTTGCATCATCACATCCAAATGATACTGATAATCCATTGGCCGTTCATTTGATATTCCTTTGCTCGGAATCACGTCGCTTGTGTGTCGCCGGTGCCATGGGCCAGGTGATGCTATTCAAATTTCGTAAATGTGAATCGACATCCGAAGTCCTCGTCCTCGAGATACCAATACTCTATGAGAATTTTGATGATATATATGGAACGTCACCGGAATGTGATTTCCTAACGGGCCATCAAGTGCAAAAGACCGAGTCCAGTGACTCGGATAAGGTTAGTTCAAAAACACATACATAAACACACGCACACACATATATATATATATGTATATGTCAATTGATTGTTCCCAAAAGTATACAATAAATATAATTTAGATATCTCAGCCTACAATTCCCTTGAAACTCTGTTCGTGTCTACATATAGAAAAAACAAACAAAATTCAAATGTAGAAACAGGATTGAGCAAACTTTAAGTGATATCAATTGAATACATTTATACAAATATGTATATATATATGTATATATCTATCATATATAGAGGGAACATTATTAATGTCTTTTGTTTTCCTCTTCAAAACAGACGGAATGCACTCTTAAGGTACGTTTTGGAGCCCAACGTAAGCCACCCGGTTTTCAATCACAATTGGTATGCCTAACCACAGGCCCAAATCGTCGGAATGTGCAGGTCACCTCGCTGTGCATCAACTCCAGCTATGGCCTGTAAGTAACTTAGTAAATTGCTAATTCACCTGTAATGAGTATACCAAGAATCATTCGTACAACACTCGATACACCAATGATCACACATCACTATACACGCATATACACCACCACCAGGACAACATGGCGTTAATCAAGGACTTAATTTATAGAGCAAAATCAAAAGAAAAACAAAAAAAAAAAATAGAAATCTGCTCCCAACCCCTCCTTCCCCAAAAAAAAAAAAAAAAACTAAATTGAATTTTAGACGTAGTCTAGTTTTGTATACTTAAATATCAAAATGCATGACGTTCTCTGAAACAAAAAAAAAAAAATGATAACAAAAGCCTGTGACTAGACATTAAAGCCCTAATAAGCTGTACTATTCCCATAAATCAAGCGCCTCCCCAAACCTCCTCCTCTATTCGCTCTAGACGCACTTAAAGCTTTTGTTAATTGCCTTTTGTTTGCGTTGTGTATATCGTAGTGTACGTAACGTACATACATCTCTCTGTATATGCAACAGTTGCAACAAGCAACAAGAAGAAGTAAACAAGTTGACAAATACACCCACCACCCACACCCAACCATAAACAATTTACTTACCCACCCCCGCCCCTTACCTATTCCTTTAACCTCCAACCTTTTTTCACCAATTCACCCCAATTACCTTACCTTGTCTCCAAAAACTGCCTCAATGTCAAACTTAGAAACTGACTGACTGGACGGACAAATTCAACTGGACACAAGCAATTATTTAGTGCCTGGTGTGTGTGTATGTGTGTGAGAGTGTGTGTGTGTGCGAGTGTGCGTGCGTGCGTGGCGTGCGTTACATTGCGTTCCGTTGCGTGCGTGCGTGCGTCGAAAGTTTATTGAGTTTGAATTTGTGATTTTATTGTATACCCTGTATCCCTGTATGGAAGTAGACATTTGCAATCTTTGATATAGTATATAGTATGTATATATGTGTATATGGTATATGCTATGTATTCTCAATCCACATCAGTAGTACAAAAATTCTAACAGATAAAACGTCCGTCCGTCCATATAGAATTTATATACATAAGTAGAATTCCTTTAAAGTATTTTTCTTTCCGCTGACATTTGATTTCATATAGGGTTTTCCTGCTTCGCAATCTTGCAAAAATTACATGCAAATCTAAAAGTTTAGCGTTATTTACATATGTATGTATGTATCTACACAAGATGTATTAACTGAAATGTCAAAAACAGTTTCGTTGTCCGTGGAGCAGCGGTGGCGCCAGTGTGTAATGTAAAAGTAAACTTTCACCAAATTCAAATTCAAATATGTGTGTGTGTGTCTGTGTATGTATGTGTGTGTGTGTGTGTTATTATTAATATAAGTTAGTTAACAGTTACATACATCCGTACCTGGTACAGGGTATTTTAGTAGTCGTCATGCTTCGACTGAATGCATTGATTTTTACTTATTTATTTTGTCTTTTCCTTTCGTTCATTCGTATGCCACGCCGCCTACATTATGTTTACAAACTAAATTGATTTATTTATTTCGATTTCGATTTATATTTTCATTACTTATTTCCTTTTTTCCTTTTCTTTTTGTCTCTCTAACTCTCTTTATTTTTCGATATATTTATTTGTTGTTGTACTTTTATTTTAATTTGTATTTTTAGAATGGCTTATGGTACCGAATATGGACTTGTCATAATTGATATAATCCAAAAAATTTGCCTATTGAGTGTTGCATGTCCCGATCTATATGGCGCACATGATCCTTATTCGCGAACACCAAAAAGTCCAAAACGTATTGAGAATAAAGAGGAGCAAAGCCGTTCGCCTAGTTCAGATCAGGTAAGTGTGATCGAATCGATCCAAATAAAAAAAAAAAACAAACCAAAAGAAAAACAAAAATACAATGATAATGGAGAATGAGCAACAACAACAAAAAAATAAAAACATTACAACAAATTTATCGCCAGTTATATATACTCTACTTAAATACATATTACACACAATTACAACAACTACAACAAATGCAAACAACTTGAAATCGTCCATTTCACACAAATACACAAAACTAAATCGAAATTATCTTTATTCTTCTATATGCTAAAAAATAAATTACAATAATATTTGTAGCAAGTCGAAAAAAAAAACAAAACCAAAATCGATATTTTATATTTCAACTAATTCCATCTTTTCTATTTGTTTTTGTCAAAAATTCTATGCTATATATATATATATTATTATTATAAAATACTATTATTATCAATTTTGTCTGGCATTTTTGATGGCTAAATTGAATTTTTTGAATTTTATTTCGATTTTACTTTTGATATATATGTGTATATACGCGCCTGCTATTAATTTCGATACAACTTAAAATTATTCTATCGATAGAAATTTATCGACTTTTCGTGTCGATCATTGGATTGATTTGGAAATTGCTTATCGAAATTTATAACAAAGCCGTTAGAAATTTTATAAATATATACAGACACGTAGACACACATACACACACAGACATGCATACATACATATTATGCATATGCATACATAGAAACACTTAAGCAAGCTAATTTATTATTAAATACATATACATCTATATATAATTATAAAACTTTTATAAAACTACATATATTATATATATATATATACTTATATATATATATATACTTATATATATATAATCTCAAACTAACCTAACTTAAAATCTATATATATATCTACAAAACATACATTTATTAGATTAGTAGAACAACAATTAACAAAAAATGTCTTAGTTTTCTATTTTCTTTTACTAATTTTTAATCAATTTTTGTTTTAATATTTTGTTGGTTTTCTTTTTTCCCGTTTTTACCCCCACCCCATCCATCTTTTGTGCGTTTTCTTCAGCGGACCCCAACTGTTGCCCTTTAAGGGTCAAAAGCATGGCCAGACTACAGCTATCTCTATCTATTTATCTATCTATCTATCTATTCAACTATCTATCTCTTTCGTTCTCTCACTCTCTCTTTGCCTCAGTATCGCTGTCTCTATCTTTGCAAAACTAAATAATTAAAATCAAAACTTAAAGATTTTTTATTTGTTTTTTTTTTTGTTTTTTAATTAAAAATAAAGTGTAATATCTATAGAAAAATAAAACTTAATGAAAGTTTAAGAAAAGTACAGTTATGTGCCGTTAGTGTGTGCTAGGTCCTGTCTTATTTGTGTCTCTCTCACTCGCGCGCGCTATCTCTCTCTCTCTCTTTGTCTCTGTTTCTCTCTCTATCTCTCTGTCTCTCTATCTTTGTCTCTTACTATTTTATTCACATTTCTAAACGCACAAAATGCAGCATGGTAAATCATAATTAAACTAATTAATTAATACTAATTAAAAAAAAAAATGAAATTTTTGTTCCTTTTCTGCACGTTGATTGAATTGATTGATTGATTGAATTGAATTGGAATTGTTATGAAGCCCGCGCCCGCCCATTACCCATTATATAGACATGTCATTTGAATAATGTAATTAATTGGATTGAACGATTGATTGATTGATTGATTGATGATGGTTTATTTGTTGTAGGGAAAATACAAACATGCAACGAAAAGATATAACATATCGAACGTCCATATTCTGTTCTCTACACGTCCTCAGTCTTTCTGTCTCTCTTTCTGTCTGTCTCTCTTACTCTCTCTCTCTCTCTCTCTGTGTGTGTGTCCCTCTCTCTTTTTCTCTACTAACTAATTTGTAACATATATAATATGTAATTAATAATTGGTTTATGTTCGATATGAGTGTGCGTGCAAGAGTGCGTGTGTGTTTGTGTTAGGACTGAATTTTTCATAGCCTACTTTTCGTCTACTAACCTTAAAAAAAAAGAAAAAACTAAAACAA
This sequence comes from Drosophila neocordata, assembly GCA_018903615.1. Classification (NCBI taxonomy): domain Eukaryota; kingdom Metazoa; phylum Arthropoda; class Insecta; order Diptera; family Drosophilidae; genus Drosophila; species Drosophila neocordata. The sequence continues at coordinate 995,475 of JAEIGI010000011.1, forward strand.
AATATACCAAAACCTAAACTAAAACTCGCTCTATCTCTTTTTAATAATGTAACTAAATTTAAAACAAACAATATAATTAATAAACAAAACACCACAAAACATGAACAAAGAAAACATTTATACAAATTAATCACAAATTAAATTTACTTCATGTTATACAAACTGCATATGTATGTATGTATGTATGTATGTGTGTGTATGTACGTACGTAGTTGAATCACATCTAATATCCATATATTGCCTGTATGTATGTATGTGTGTTTGTGTGTGTGTATGTATATGTGTGTATGTTGACCGTATTCAATTAATACACATACACAAACTTATTTATTCTTGAATTTAAAACCAAATCCTTTCCGAATCTAACCTTTTGAATAGTTGGTATAAAAATCATGTTAAAAACAACAAAATTTCCAACTTTATATACATATGAATGTACACAAATATACACACAAAAACACACACACACACAGATACATAATACAGCGTATTAAAAATTGTACGTTTAAAAACGCAAATGTATTTTGAAACAAAGCAATATACACATATATGTACACACACACCCAACACACACACTTTTCATGACGAAGTACGACCAAGGGCAACAATATATTGGGCAAAAGAACAACTGTTATATTAATAGATATCTATCGATATTAAGTCAGTCAAATTCTATCGATATTTGTGTTCTCTTTGGGTTCTCTTCTAATTTCTTATCTAAAGATCTTTTCTTTTGTTTGGATATAGATGTTTACCCCATAAACTTAATCCATTTCATTGTTTTCTATCCATTCGATAGTTTTTAAATAGTTACGATTTTAACAATTATCGATAAATGGCAAAAAGTGAAAAGCTATCCTGTTGGCTATCCATACACATAGATATTTCTTTATTTAAATCATTTAAACATATAAATAAGATCAGATAACATATGATAAATATTTATTATTATATTTATTCTTATTTACTATATAATTTTCATATGAAACATAGTTCAAAACTTTTTTTGAATGAGTTTTTTAGTTTCTTACGTTTTTTTTAATGTTAATCCAAATGGAGTTATATATTTACCCTTTGTTTTTCCATTTTGTTCAAGCAAAAACTAATTATCGATTTATTTTATTATTTGAATAAGGAAATGGCCTAGTTAAAGGAGAAAAAAGTGTTGTAAAACGATAGAAAAACTTACTATCGTTAAATAAATTACAATTTTGGGGCTTTTAATATGATATTTCAATTATAATGTTAGTCTTTGATTTGTTTTTAAGTTAAGATACAACTGAACTGATAAATTGATCTTGTTCGATCTTCACTGATAAAACAATTTTCATTAGAAATACAATTTTGTTTATATACCCAAATCTGCTGCATAGCTTTTGCCCCTTATGTTGTTGTGTTACCTTGTTCGTACTTCCTTCCACCCCGCCCTCAAGTTGTTTTTTTTTTTTTGTTCCTTGTTTCTTTGTTTGGTTGGATGTGATGCGTCTATTGGTTAAGCCGCTTCTATCTCCTCCACTCCACCAAATTCCCCTTGATAAAACTTTTCTACGAAATTAAAATTTATGCCTAAAATGCAAAAAAAAACCAAAAAAAAAAAAAAATTAAATAACATAATAAGCAAACAAAAAAAAAAAAGAAAACCAACTACCTCCCCTCACTACTACTCCTACTGCTTAATTTAGCTAAACGATACAACTAGCCCGGATAGTCCATCAATTGAATTCATACCCGAAGCAAATGAGGCATATGCAACATCAAGTGCGGCACCAGCCACTGAATCCTCAAGCGCCTCTCGTCCCAATTCCCCTAGCAGCGAATCGCCACAGGTGATTAACAGTACCAAAGAGACACTAATCAGTGGCTCGGCAGCGGCAACAGCATCAGGTCTTGCCTCCTCAATAACGGCCAAAAGTCCGATGAGGGAAGAGCAAGCGTCCACTACAGGTACAGCTGCACCCAAAGAGCTGCAGGATCGTCGCAAATCCATGTCATGGAAGACATTCAATTTGAAGCGTCAATTATCGAAAGTCAATATGAAAATCGGTGGCCTCAATGTCAATACCGATCTAGAGTCAATCAAGAATAGTTCAATTTTCTATGCAACCAAGGAAACTTCGCCAGAGGGCAGTGGCCCCGGTGATGACTTGGCCGCATCCGCTGAGGAATGCAAAGAAGATGATAATGGTTTGGCATTTGCCACAATGGCACTGAATTCAGAGGCGGCAACGCCCAGTCGTAGTGCCAGTGGCTCTGGCGCCAAATTGCGTGCCTCAACCATAACAGAAACTCCAGATGGTTATGAGCCTGTTAAACGTGTCGATTTTGAACAGATGCCAGCAACAGCATCCACTGGTGAGAGGCCCAACAATCTGCCACTGGCCCAGGAGCAACAGCAACAGCAGCAGCAGGCACCACTTAAACCATCGCGTCAGAAATTTAAAGAGAAGTCACGCGATCAGCGATTACTATCGGTGCCCAATATCAAATATCAGCCACGCGATTTACGCGGCGCCGCTAAATTGAAAAATGATGTGTCGCCATTGACGACGGGCGGCAAAAAGATACGTAAGTATGACCCGTACCAAAAACTAAAACAAAATTAAACCCATAAAAAAAACAACTCTTGAAAATCTAAAACGTCCAAACCACATCCACAAATTCTACTTATTAATCCACCCTTTTCCCCACTCCACTCCCTACACCTCTACAACGAACTATCAACGGCAAAAGATGAAGATGAAATTGAAGAGAAAAGCGAGCGGGCGTTGAGGAGACGAAACTAAAGAAAGAAAGAAAGATCTTTAAATATGATCGCTAGGCAATAAAAATAATGTTTAAATACCTGTCTAACACATACAGATAATACACACACACACACACACACTGACACGAACAAACAGCTGCTATTCAAAATGATAATGATGCTGATTTACCATGTCTACTTTTGGGCGTTGTGTCTAGGATTGTATTCTCTTTTATTTTTGTCTCGAATCACAAGCTTTACAACATATGTTCAATTTAATTATATACATACAGAGATACATATATGTATATATATATATATATCTAAGTGATTCTTAGAATCGATTCTTTAATATATAAAACTTTTAATCGATTTTCTTTGTCTTAAGCAAATGAAAGCTCTCGTTAATATCTTTCATTTTGAAGAAGAAATGTTGTAAAGCTTTCTCTTTTTTTTTGTTTTTTTGGCTTTCTGGTAACCCGACCCGACCCCGCCCCACCAAAACCCCCCCAATTGTTCTACTATTGTCGCCAATGAATATTTTTCTTTTACTTTCAATTAAATTCCTTGTATATTTTATATTTAAATATTTGTGTTTAGCTTATAGTAAAGCAAGAAAACAAAAAAAATATAAGCAAGTTGTAGAAACATTTTGTATAATTATATATATTTATATATAAGTAGTCCGATTCCACTCTCCCCTTGATTACCACACCGCTCGACCGCCCCTCCTTTGCCCCATTAATCCATCTACTTAATAATTTTTAAAAAATGTTGGAAAATAATAAGAAAAAACCGAAAAAAAAGGCTGCTTCATTTTAATGATTTTTGAAAAACTGAAAATGAAAGAAAAAAATTTGCATTTTGTAGTAGATAAAACAACAAAAAATCAAGCAACTATTTAGCAACAATAATAATAACATCAACAACAACTACAGTAACAAACAACAACAACAACAACTATAGTTTAAGGCAATTGTGCACTATCAATAACAACAATAACAATGAATGAATTTCTTAACTACTACTACTACTACTTCTACTACTACTACTATATATTCTATATATTCTTCTTCCTTCAACAAATCTGAACAACAACAACAAAATAATAAAAAAAAAAAAAAACCAAAACTAACCCCAAAAACTAGGCAACGGATGCAGAAGAGCTGCAATACAACTGCCTTTATGTGATTGTATGGAAGTTCTTTGGTAATTGAACAAATACATATACAACAACGATCACGCACACTCACATACACACACACAAACACACTCACATATTCACATACCTACATGAACTAGTCACAAATGCATATACAGACACACATACAGAAGCAGCACTTTTCACCAGCACTTAACCACCAATTACCGTTACACTTACATTTCAAACTAAGTAACTAAGTATAAACTGTACTTTTAATATGTAAAACATATCTATAGATATATATATAATTGTATCTACCAGCATAAATATATATATTTATATATATGTATATACATTTTTTCGCGAAAAAGAAGATAATGATGATGATGATGATGAAGGAGCAGAGTAGAGCCAGCGGCAAGCAAAATGGCGGCACATAAACGACACCAACAACAAACTACTTTCTCCTCTCTTTCTCTCTCACTCACTCTGTCTGTCTCTTTATTTGTCTCTAACTACTAAAATATTTATATGCCATATATAAATAGGTGTACAAAATAACTGTAATATAGTACGCATAACTGTTGTGAAAATCGAAAACTAAAAAATTTAAAGGAATCAAAAATGTTATACATCAAATTATCACTATGCAACACTATTTTTAAACTCCCAAAAAAACCAAAGTCCTGTGTATCCTATCTCTATATATATGTGAGTCTCTCGTGGCAGTTATAAATTCATTTGTCTTTTTATTTATTTCGCACAACCAAGCCGAGAATGCTGTGATTCTACCTACATACATATGTAACTTAAATCTTTAACTAACCATCTATCTATCTATCTATCTATATACCATATATATCTAAACACACCATACCAAAAGCAAATCCAGAATGAATGGAGAGAACTAAATGAAATCAAAATGCAATATGTATACTGTTCTTAATCACAGAACTCTGACTTTTTTAATGACTACGAAAAGAAGCAGAAGCATCTAGAGAGAAATGTTTGTTTGTTCTTTGTTGTATAAGTTCACTTCATCTTCATTTACATTACATTCGATTTCAAATATTTCAAATCTTAATTGTTCTGTCTCCTTTAACTCTCTTTCTTTTTATTTAATTTATGTATAAGCAAAGAATGTGGTGTAACTCTATCTAATCTAATTTTAACTATCTATCTACATGCCTATCTACCTTTGTAACTATCTACATATATCTACCCAACCATCAACCAACACTGAACACCAGCCTACAAGCAAATCTGAAAACAAAAACAAATCTGTGAGGGCAATCTTTATATTTCTAACTGTAACTTTTAACTTATTTCTCTATCTCCCTCACTTCCTCTATAACTGTCGCTGTCTTTATATTGCCCAGGGAATTTTGTCTTATCAATGTGTTTTGTGGCTAGAAGTGTCCTTGGCCCTTCCCCCCTCAAAAAAAAAGCCCAATCCCTTGTCTATTTTCTCGTTGCAACTGCAAGAAAAAAGAAGCAAAATCAAAATTATGAAAGTCAAAATGAAAAACTGTGTTTAAATTTCAATATATAAATATATATACTTTTTTTGTATTCTTTAGTTTTAACTTTTACCTTTTGTACCGTTGTCCTTTCATTTGCTTTGTGTTATAAATGCTTCTTCCTTTAAGCCGTTTTCTTTAGTTTTCAAATTTTTCAAACACTTTTTGTACATATCAAAACCAAAACCAAAAAAAAAAAGTATTTATAAAAGCAAAGCATAAATTTAATGAAACCCATATCGATATATACATACGTTCCATACATACATATGTATATACATATATATATATATATATATATATATATATATATATATATATATATATATATATATATATATATATATATATATATAGATGATATATGTATATACTTATATGTATGATTGTTTGTTTGCTTATTTTTTTTTTGTTGACTTTTAAGCAAAATACTTATTACAATTATTATCAATTTTTTTATATTGTTCTCTAAATATTCATATATATATATATATAAATATATATATATTTTGTTTTTGATACTGGTTGGTGTTTCTCGTCGTGTTTATATGTCTCGCCTTTTTACTGTTTTTCCACCATTTTGTCACCATTTTGATTTGTTTCCGTACAAATGCGCCCACATTTTTCGCTCGCTATATACGTCATAACCTATGTGTTTTTATGTAAAATATATACATACGTAAATTATCACACACCATATTCACACACACAGATACTACGCACACACCATACACAAATGCACATGTATAGATTTTGGGATAAGGTTATGCCACTTGTTTTTATTTTTGGTATTTTCCTACACTAACCCAAAAACTAAAGTATTTGCAAACAAAATCTAAGAACCTAAAACTCAATACATTGATTAAAATAATATCAAGATTCTTGAAAAATATTTTCAAAACTTTTCAAATGCAAAATGAGTCAAAAGTTTCTTGCAAATCTATTTTAAAAGTTATTAGTCGATCCATCGATCAAGAAAAACTAAATGTTGTATGTACACTCATTCAATCGGTAACTTTTTTCAAATAGAACCATTTGATAAAAAAAAATATCTTTTATAATTCCAATGATTAAAATAAAGAAAAGAAACGTTATATGTATAGAAGAAAAATGCAAGATAAATCATAAAAATACTGTTAAAGATCACAAAAAAAATGATTAAGAGCTGTTTGAGTTGTTGACTTTTTTAGTTCACTGTTAACAGTCTCTGTTAGCACTCGCTGTCTGTTCACAGTGCTCTCCCTTCACACGCACACAAGATAAAAAAAAAAAAACAAACAAACTGTTATGCATTCGTTTCATTTACCGTTTACCGTTATGTTAAGCGTGGCTGTCTTTAACCTAAAAAAGTATGCTACTATATATTTTTTTACCACATACAAACACACTCACACACACGCTCTCACAAACACAATATACACACACCTAAATGCAAACCAACACCAATTAAATCAAATAAAAAACAAAAAAAACAACAACCAAAGTGAATGTTGAAATTCCATTCAATCATTTTAGTGCATTTATCTATCTATTTCTCTTTCTCTCTCTCTCTCTGTCTGTCTCTCTCACCTTATGTTGTGTGTATCTTCTCTTTCTCTCTCGTCTCCCATTGTTTATTGTTTAATTATATATCATTTGACCAGATCAACGGCAGTGGCGGCGGCGGAGCAGCCGGCAATGTGAATACAACTGTAACTACATCGCAACAACAGTTGCAGCAACAGCAGCAGCAATTGTCCCAACAGCAGCAGCAGCAGCCGATGATGATGACTGGTGATCCAACGCCGCCGACAGCTGCGGGATCGGGAACGGGCTCATGCTCAATTTATGGTGCAGATGATGCAGGTGCGGGTGTTGCTAGTGGCGGTGTTGGTGGTGGTGTAATTGGTAGTGGTGGTGCGGGCGGCGGCAGCGGCAGCGTTGATCATCATCATCAACAGCAGCAGCAGCAGCAACAACAACAACAACAACATCAGCAACAACAACAACAGCAACAACAATTGCATCAGCAATTATCGTCCAGTTTGTCTATGTCGACGTCATTTGATTCTGAAGCCTGGGCCATGCCAGGATGTGTTGTTGATGTGGCGGCAGGTGGTGCAGGTGCAGGTGCGCATCAACTACAATATCAGCATACGCATCCGCATTCGCATCAAACATCCGTTATACAGCAACAGCAGTCAGTGACATCGTATGAATCCCTCAAAAAGTCCAAATCACAAGGTGGGAGCACAACAGAGCACAGTTAACAACAACAACAACAACTACAACCAGAACAACAACATCTACAACAACTGCAACCTACAGCAAGAATGCACCCCATTTACAAGCAACAACAATATGCATTCTTTGTGTCTGCACATACACATAAACACACACACACAAACAAAAAAACTATACACCTACACACTAGCACACGCACATTGACTCTCTATCTCTCTCTCGCTCTCTAAAACTTTCTCTCGCTCGAACTCTGTCTGTGTCTGTCTCACTTACACATACATATACAAAAACGCACACACACAGCTAAACGTAAAATCAAATGGTGCACGTTGCTTGTGGTTTGCCAAAAGAAATAAGAAGAGGGGGGAGGGCCATTCGCGCCCCTTGACAGCGTTTCATTAATTTGCATTTTCTTTTATTTTCGTTGCTGTGGGTGGCGATTGGAGTTCTCTCTCTCTCTCTCTCTCTCTCTCCCTCTCTGTCTGTCTTTCTCTCTTTCTCTTTGTCTATGTCTCTCTCGCTAGCTCGCTCTGTGGCCCCTTAGATAAGAAAAAATGATATGTCTTTGCATCTTTCTTCTTTCTCCTTGTTGTTCACACTCTCTTCTCTTTCTCTCTCTCTCTCTGTTTGTCTCTGTTTCTCTGTATCATTAACTGTCAAGTTCGTTCGCTCGCTCGCTCTGTCTCTCTCTCTCTCTCTCTTTGCCTTCTTTCGGTATTTCTGCACGCTTCTCTCTGACAAAAGCAACCAGCAACAACAACTGCAATAATAACAGCAACAACAACAACAATAAATTAGAAATTAATTTGAAATCTGCATTGGCAAAACTGATCTTGGTTTCCTATATAATTTATCTATATATGATTTTATTTTTGCATAGTTTAATCTTCCACACACACACACACTTACACACACACACATATATACTTATCTATATATATTTAAATATTTAGCATTTAGCCGACGCCTGCCGCTTGCACCCACCAGAAAAAAAAAGCAAAAACAAAGAAAAAAAAGTTAAATTAATTAAAATTTAAAACTAATAAATGTCTCTCCCCTAAAATCTAACTCTACAGAAATTCAGCTTAAGCGGTTTGTTTAAAATCCAATTGACAATTGGACCCAGATTGATAAATTTAGAAATGTTAAAACTAAATCTCGACTCAGGCACTCCACACACACACACACACACTAAAACATGCACATATGCACATCAATCAATGAATGTCTATCCTTTAACATCTAACTGTATACCCCAAACGGAACAAACTTAGTATAAACAGTTTGATTCAATTCCAATAGACAATTGGAACTAGTTCAGAAAAATAAGAAACGTTCAAAGAGATTAAGTTAAGCTCAGCTCAAGCACTTAGCACACTAACAGACATTCTAAACCGCACTCACACACACACACACATAGAAATACACACCTCGGTGCATACATCCGTAAACACGCATACATTCATAGTACAACAGCAACACCCAAATAAACAGCCTACATATATTCTTATAGCAGCCTAGCGATTATTCAAGCAAATTTGCCGCCAATTTCAATTTGAACAATATCAAAAATGATAAAAAAAAAACGAAATACTAAAATTTTTAAAAAGCAAAAGTTATGCCTACTACCGCCCGCCGCTTTTACTCTCTCTCTCTCTCTCTCTCTGCCTCACTTTCTTTCTCTCAAATTATCACTCTATCTATCTGAATCTCTCTCTCTCTCTCTTTCCTTCTTTCCTTTGAATATCATCTAAAATATCTTTGTGTAATTGTAAATCTATTTGTTTTTTTCTCTTTCTTCTAAATCCTCTCTCTTTCTCCTTCTCTCCTTGCTTTTAAACTAAATATATATATATACATATATATATGTCCCAAACAAAAAAAAAAAAAAAAAACAACAATACCAAAATAATACCTTACAGATAAATTGGATGGCACTTTCTCAAGATCCAGATCATCTTCAATGTCCAGCATTGATATGTCTTCCTCAGAATCGGTTACTTGTCTAGCTTTCATCGAGAGTTATGCCAAACGTAATGGTAGGTTGAAAAATTTCATAAATACATAAATGTATTTAAAAACATAGTCTATATATTTGCGTTTTCTATTTGGATTTTAGATATTTTGACACTAGTTCCTACTTTATGGATTGGAACTAGTTTCGGTTCAATATTAACATTGTTTATTACAATGCCGGAGCGTGATGTGCGCAAATCTCAGCCAGTTTTGATCACAATAAATGGTAAGAAAACAAAAAATTAACCCAATCAATATAATATTGTATCTTCGTTTGTATCTTCGTTTTTTTTTCTGTCTTAGGTGGCCCCGTAGTACGACTCAAAGGTTCCATAACTTCCATGTCTTTTTTAGACTCATACGGCTCGATCATACCATATACATTTGAGACCTGGCGTGACGAAAATAAGGATAAGAAAGATCGTAAGTCAAGTGGATTTTTCATAGATAATGTTTCCATCTCACACACTTTGCTTTAGGCACACCCACTAAGAGTAGTAGCCGCACCAGTCCCACATTCACACCAACAACTGCCAATACAATATCAAACACTTCGGTTGCTGGCCTGACAGGTAGCATGTCGGGTGGAGCTGCTGGCGGTGGCATTGGTGGCACGGGTGGGATTGGCACTCCTGGCATGGCTGGTGCCAGCGGCGTCGGTGGTAGTGGCAGCAGCGGCGGCGGCATTACAGGTACCGCTACGGGTGGCGGTAGCAGTGGCGGCAGTGGTGGCATTGGCGGTGGTATAAGCAGCAGCAGCGCCAGTAGCAGCGGCATTAGTGGTAGCGTCAGCACCGGCCTGGAAACACTCACCGATCGACAATATATCGTAATCGCTAGCGAAAAGCAAACAAAAGTCTTCGATGTGGCAAATCAATGTTGCATCAATCGCATACAATTATCGGAAATGGATTTTGCAGTCAAGGCAGAAACTATCACGATGAAGGGTAAATATACATTTAATACAGATATTCCTAGAAATGAATCTCAATTTCTCCATTCAGATGGCTCTTGCTTAGCAACCTATCTTTCGAATGGCCATCTAATGGTACATAGTCTTCCTAGTCTAAAACTGTTATTGGATACTGATTTCTTACCGCTTATGGACTTAAGGTTAGGCTCAAAAAAAAAAAAAAAAAAAAAAACATTCTCGCGAAAACCGTTTTACTAATTGTTTGGCCCCTTTTAGTTTCCAAACCAAATGTAAACAGGGAATTGTGGATCCAATGCTTTCGATATGGGGTCAACAAATCATTGTTCATGAAGATACAACTCAGTAAGCCTAGAATTTAAATTCCAATTAAATCTAAATCATGTTAACATTTCATTTCTTTTGTATAGAATATCAAAAATATTTTGCTTTAGTCATAAAGGTCATGGATTGTACATGGCATCGCCCACCGAAATTCAGAAATTCACGATATCATCGGAATTTTGGTAAGCATACCAATAATATTCTATTATTGTAAAAAACTAAACTGGTTTAACCATTTTGAAACTTTTAGTCAATTTATTTTGGAGATGATGGGTGAATTATATACAGTACACGAAATGCCCGAACAGCCTAAGGAGGGTTTCTTTAAGGGTCTATTTGGTGGTGGCGCCAAACTATTGGATCGCGAAGAGCTTTGTAAGTAGCAAATATCACAGAAGCTAACATTAAAGTCGGACCGTTTAGTAATCTATAACCAATATAAGTACTGCTTATATATACATATACGGATGAGTTACATATCAATCAATGTTTAATTTGTTATCAATTTGTATGAATTTGAACAGTTGGCGAGCAAAGCGGGAAAGCAAATCGGTCTGTTGCTAGGCATATACCTGGTCCCAACTTGGAGCAGCTTGGTCAACGTGCTTCCACAGCCGCATCGGAAATTAGCCGTGCGCATCAGTTGGCCATGGAACGTGGCGAGAAGCTCAATTTGTTGGAGGAACGCGCCGAGCGTATGGCCAATACAGCTCAAGATTTCAGCGGTACAGCGCATCAATTAATGCTTAAATATAAAGACAAAAAGTGGTATCAGTTGTAAAATATCTATTTTAGGAGCCAATTCTACCACAGTTATTGTAATATTGCTTTTATAACACTTTCTACTACATTACGAGTAAAGTACACTTATTTAATTTCTGTTTTCAAGTCGTCACGTTATTTACAGAAACCAAAAACAACAAAAAAATAAAAAAAAAACTGTTTTTAATAAAATATATAGACCAAAACTTTAATGAAGTTTTAATTTGGCCGGTGTAAGCTGGGTTTCATAATTAATAAAGTCTCATACAGTATCAAATTTTTAATCAAATAATGTTGACGCGTTTAACTAGTTTAACGAGTTTTCAGTTTATAGAATTTTACCAATTGCCCGCTTTATTTTCAAATTGTTTCGTGTGACTTTAGTGTTGCCAAGTGGTCTAAGATGCGTTTTATTTTACAACACTGCAACCATAAATACATAAGAGCAATGTTTAGGGTATTCCCGTAGGTTTCGATTAGAGTGCTTACAAGATTCCACTCATACGGGAATACCCCAATAATGGCAAATTTTCGAGTTGGCAACAATCAATGGCTCTATTAAGCTACAAAAATATTCGGAATCGGTGGATTCAAGCTGAAGATTAATATATATATCGATAGTGCTTATAACCAATTTAATTCTACCCTTTAAATACTTCATATTTTAATTTAAAATAATTTAAAGTAAGGAAAAACATTATTTAGATTTTATTGTAAATCCCATTATATCTTAGGTAAAATAAAAGCGTGTTTTCACGCTTAGTTTTTAGGCTACCTTTAAGATAATGGTATTTTTATTTTTTTTTAACATAATTATAATAAAATTGTGTTTCAATATATTCACGATGTGTAACGTCAAACAAGGTCTCAACTATCGATATAATATTCTTATCGACCTTTGACAGTAAGGTAAAAAGGGAAAAGTTCGATACATCGATAGTTTGCCAGCTCTAGAGGCTCTAGAGTCTACCATTTTATTTTGGTTAAATAAAGTACATATATTTCCTCTTTTTTTCTGTCGTGCTGTGCGAAAGAATCAGAGTTGTAAAAAACAATTGAAAGGGATAAAAACGAGCGTTTCGCGAGTAGTTTCGAACCAACTCGCCTATTTTTTCCCTGTCACAATAAAAAAAAAAAAACGCAGCAAAAGAAGAAAAAAACAGACGACGAATTTCCAACGAGATTCCAACAAAAATTGTAAAGAGAGAGAGAAGAAATACGCCAACCTTGAGAAAACACCCAGCAAAGCAGTTTTAACAGTTTCACTCGGTAAGATAATATAAAAAACACTAAAATCTATGTGAAAATAAGGTGGCTGAATAGATTTTAAATAATTTCCATCAGTTAATGCGTGTTATAAAGGCATGAAAAATTTTCTTTTGTGTAAAAAAACATTTGTAAGGTGCAACTGTGCATGCATGTGTGTGCGTGTGTTTGTGTGTGTGTGTGCGAGAGGGAGAGAGTAGGCATGTGTGTATGTACCGATATACATGTAGTGGTAGCTGACACTCTGATTGTTGTTGTGCGTCATAGTGTTGATTTGTCTGCTCTAATGTGTGCGTGCGTATGTGTGCTCTTAATGGGTATATGTGTGTGTGAGTTTGTGTGTAATATGCATTCCAACGGGGTAAAGAAAAACGAAGCAAAATATGTTTGTACCTGTTCGTAATTATAAGTTGTTTATCGTCTATCGGTTGTTGTTTATGTTGAAATATGTTTTCCATCAAATATAATATTGGCCCCCTCCATCAAAGCCTTCCCCAATACCCCACCACCTATACCCTTCTATGTAATCGATTATATGGAAATTATCGATTAAATGTTAATTCTCCTATGAGAAAATGCGCATTTTGGAAGAAAAAGCTAATTGTCAACTGCGAAGAAGAAAACAGAATAACAAAACAAATGCAGATAAAAGAAAGTCCGTCTTCGTCCCAACCGTCCATTCAATATCTCATAACCATTACCAGTGTTGGCATTTTGGCGTTTTAAATGCTGGAACTGTTAACATTGTTACAAGCCAAATATTATAAAAGATTTTTACTTTTTAAAAAAATTATTTGATAAAACTTGGTATACCAATATTGCTAATTTTTACTCAATAAATATGGCAGAAGATATGAAATATCTTCTTACAAAAGCTATAACTTTCTTTTTGATCCAATCCGATGACTGAATGAATTCCTAAAAAAAAAATGTACCACACTTTTTGCTCATTTTCGAATTCGGTTTTATTTCACAATATTCTTAGATTTTTAATCAACATTAGAAATCATTATTCAAGTCTTTCTTCTATTTTACAGATCTCTCTTTTGCCCATACAAAAGAATATTTAATAGCCGAAACGTGGAGAGAGAGGAGAGGGCTTCCATCATGGACAAGATGCGATTGATTAAGGACAACCGCGCCGAAATAATAGTCGGTGGCAAATATCGTGTGATACGGAAAATCGGTAAGTGTCGAGTGAGATTAATTCAAAATTGATCCAATAAAAAATATTGCTATACTTTTCACGCTATAGGGAGCGGCTCCTTTGGCGATATATATCTGGGCATGAGCATTCAGAGTGGGGAGGAGGTGGCCATTAAGATGGAAAGCTCCAATGCTCGTCATCCTCAGTTGCTGTACGAGGCTAAATTGTACCGGATTCTAAGCGGCGGAGTTGGGTTTCCCCGCATCCGTCACCATGGCAAGGAAAAGAACTTTAATACTTTGGTTATGGATCTGCTTGGACCCTCGCTAGAGGATCTATTCAATTTCTGTACGCGCCACTTTACCATCAAGACGGTACTAATGTTGGTTGACCAGATGATCGGTCGCCTGGAGTATATACATCTCAAGTGCTTTATTCATCGTGACATTAAGCCAGATAATTTTCTGATGGGCATTGGAAGGCATTGCAACAAGCTCTTCATAATCGATTTCGGTTTGGCCAAGAAATTCCGTGATCCGCATACGCGACTCCACATAGTTTATCGCGAGGATAAAAATCTGACGGGTACCGCCCGCTATGCCTCGATCAATGCCCATTTGGGCATCGAGCAATCACGTCGCGATGATATGGAATCTTTGGGTTATGTGATGATGTACTTTAATCGCGGCGTCCTGCCCTGGCAGGGTATGAAGGCTAACACTAAGCAGCAAAAATATGAGAAAATCTCGGAAAAGAAAATGTCCACACCCATTGAGGTGCTGTGCAAGGGATCTCCGGCCGAGTTCTCCATGTACTTGAACTATTGTCGTAGTTTGCGTTTTGAGGAGCAGCCAGATTACATGTACCTACGTCAATTGTTCCGGTAAGTTTGCAATTATATTTCCGCTCTCTAACAAATATTTTGTGCTTTACATCATTATAAAATATAGATTGTTAGGTACAAAGGCTTAGCAAAAAATCTTTGAATGGATTCTTTCCATTATAGTCAATATTATCTATACAGTTGAATTTTTTATAAATTTGGTAGATTTGCTACTTTTAAAATTGATTTGAAATTTTGTGGTTAGCCAAAGAAAATTTAATTTAAATTCATAAACTACATTTTTTCTGTTTAGATTTTGGAATAGTTTATTGTTATTAACAATATTGATAACTTGATTTTTTTTAACAATTTTTTGAAATTATTATACTCAATGACAGTCTGATTTAATGGTAATTAAGGAGATAACACAGGCGATGTAATTAAAACTTAATTTTGAAACGGAAATTAGATAATATTTATATAATAATAAAGTTCCCCGTGCGAATTCATTATAGAGAACTTCGACTGTATATAGATATAAACAATTATACAATTACATAGAAAGTTGTAGAAGTATTGGTTGGACTCTGTTTTATAGTACTTAAAGGTAGAACATGAGTCAACAATTTAAATCAATTTAAGTACAAATTTTTAAAGTTTTTGAATTGAATTGCATTATAAATGTTCTAATAAACATTTTGTTTCTGTTCTTCTCTTTTTCATTGGTAAATTGTAGCATCCTGTTTAGGACGCTGAATCATCAATATGATTACATCTATGACTGGACAATGCTGAAGCAGAAGACTCATCAGGGTCAAGCGAATCCAGCTATACTATTGGAGCAATTGGATAAGGAAAAGGAGAAACAAAATAGCAAAAAATCCTTGATCCCGGACTCACTAATACTGAAATAAGGAGTATAACAAACAACAACAAGAAAATCACAATACAAAAAGCCCAGAAAGCGCGATTCAGATTTGTAATTGGAAGCAATAGAAATACAGTAAAAGCAACAAACGGTAACTCCAATTGGAGTTCACCCTATAAGCAAAATACATGCAAACCCACACACACACACATACACATAATACACACTCACACACACATAATACACACTCACACACATTTGCCACAGACATCCACAAAAGAAACAAAAACACACACATTTACCACAACAACAACAAGAAGAAGAAAACACTTAGCATAATAAATTACAAGGAATTATGAATATATATATATGGGAATATATATATATGTATATATATATATATATAGCTATATGTATGTATATAAACAACACACATATAATATACATATATATATATATATATATATGTATATATATATATATATATAGAAATAAATATGAAATTTGATTCATATAAAATCAAATCCCATACATAATTATAAAGAAGATGAAGAACAACAACAATAAAAAGCGATATAAAAACTCAATAACTAATTCAAATAAACAAATAATTAAACATAACAAAAAACAAAAAAAAGAAAAAAAAAAAAAAAAATATGAAAGAAACGAAAAGAAAACCGCAAGCAAAGCCAAGCGAATAGAGGAGTAAAACAAACAAAAATTTAATTGAAAAACAACAAAAATAAGAAACAAAACAAAAAGGGAAAGATATTAAAAATAATAAAAAAAAATAAACAAATGAGAAAGAAAAAACAACACAAAAAAAAAAAAAAAAAAAAAAAAAACAAACGCAAAACTGCGAAGTAATTTTGCATAGTAAGCAGTAATAATTATAAACATAACTTATATTTAATTTTTTGAATTACATCAATAAATATGTTGAAATTACATTTGAAAGTGACTTTTCCCATGTGAGCTCGTAGCCAGTTGACATTAAAACCAAAAAGATTCAAGTGCAGTAACACATCGCAATAAAAATCAAGTTTCCTTATGTTACCAACTTAATATACTGTATATAGAACTCGATTCCATAAGAAAACAGCAAAATCCATCTGCCGTTAGTCAAACATGACTTAAATCATTGAATATCTTCAATGAGCTAAAAACTGATTGATCTGAAGAATGTGGTACATACTTATATAGTTTGAGGTAATTAAGAAATCAGTCCTTATTATTGTAGGGTCAAATCAAGGTACAATTCATTGCTATTATACCAAACTTTGATTTATTAGCAATTAGCAATTTGTTTATAAAAATCTCAAGTTTTGCTTATTTCTATCTCTCTCTATTTCACTTTTCTTATTGGTGTAACTAGTTGTTTGAGTAGAGAGGAGGCAAATTTTAGTGTTGCAGTTGCTGGACGGTTGCTGTTTTTTCCTTTGCAGTTTCCGTTATTTCCTGGCTGATTTCCGTTATTTCCTGATGATTCAGTACTCCTTAAAGAATAATGGCAGATAGACTGCATAAACCCTTGTTGATCCTTGCTGCATGAAAAGTATACAAAATTTGATATTTATGAAGTTGAAATATTATGAAATAAAATAGAAATTAAAAAAAAGTAAAATAATATTATTGTACCAGTATCAAATATACTCTAAATCCAAGCAGCTCATAAAATAATTTTATTTTTTTAAAAATAGAAGAAATATTTTTAGGTAGACTCTTAGGCTGGAAAACTATCGATAAATTTTAAAGCGACAGGTTGACAAAGTAATCGAGAATTAATAAGAAATTATCGAACATCTCTAACGAAAACTAAAATTAAAATTTTGTAAACATTTCTGTTAAAACACATATTAAAAGCATGGCGGGTGGTGGTGCCGGCGGTGGAGTGGTACTTAATTGTCGTACCTGCACAAGAGCTTGCAAACAATACAAATCGCTGCATGATGAGGTGGAAATTGGAGCACGACTTGTAGACGGACCGTCTAATGGCTCCGGGACATCCACAAAAACAACAACCTTGTCCAGGATGCTGAAATTTTGCACAAGCCTATCTTTTGAGTCACGAAATGGTGGCTCGACAATGCCGCAACACATTTGTTTACACTGTATTCAACTTTTAGAGCAAGCATTCAATTTTAAGCGCATGGTAATTGACTCAGATGAGCTGCTGCGTCTGGGCCTTGATGAGGTAGAACTGGCGGATTCAAATGGTGGTCAGGCTATTAAAGGTGAAGGGGAAATAACGGAAGAAACAGAGGGGGATGATGAAGAGTATATGATGATTGAAATGTTAAATGAACAAGATCAGGATAAATCTTTAATTGAAGACGAGACTGAGGATGCGGTGGAAGCGGATGAGGAGGAGCTAGAGATAGACCATGTTATAGATAAGGAAGATGATGAGGATGAAGCGGAATCAGCCATTGAAGAATTCGTAATCGAGGAGGTACACGAACAGCATATGCAATTGGATATGACATATTCGGATGTGGAATATGTAACAATAAAACGAGAATATGCATCTCTGGTGGCCAATTCTAACGAGATTGAGGTCACCAATGATATGATAGAAGATGAAATGATTGTTTTACCCCAAATAGAAGATGAATCGTTAGACGAAGTGATCGAAATTAATGAGAGGGTAAAATTAAATTTATTAAAACTTTTTCTAGAGCAAGTATTGGGAAATTAATGTATATTTCTTTTGTTTGCAGACTGAGGGAGAGCAACAACTGGAACAGGAACAGGAACTGGAACATGAACCGGATCAAGAACAAGAGCAGCAACAGGTGGAGGATCAGGTGGAGGATCAGGAGGAGGTTTATCTGGAAGAATCTGAAACGCTGACATCTGTTACCGATGTCTTACCCCATGTCTGTGGAATTTGCCAAAAGTCCTTCCGCCAGATGTGCCGCCTTAATCAGCATATGCGCTCGCACATTGATGAGAAGCTTTTCACCTGTGAGAAATGCGGCAAGAAATTAAAACATTTGCGCAACTACAAAGAGCACATGCTAACTCACAGCAATGTGAAGCCGCATCAGTGTAATATATGTGCGCGTTTCTATAGAACCACCTCTAGTTTGGCTGCCCATAAGCATACTCATGCCCAGGATAAACCATATAAATGTGATCAATGTGGCCGCGGTTATGCGGCCCTTGACCATTTAAAACGACACAAGCTAACCCATACCGGAGAGCGACCCTATGCATGTGATCTGTGCCATAAGGCCTACTATGATTCGTCATCGCTCAGGCAACACAAGGTGAGCCATACGGGTGAGAAGGCTTTTAGATGTGAGATATGCGGTGTGGGTTTATCACAGAAGTCTGGCTACAAAAAGCACATGCTTGTCCATTCCGGTGAAAAGCCGCATAAGTGTCCTATTTGCGGTAGAGCTTTCACTTTCACTAGTAACCTCAATGCCCATGTTCGTTTGCATTCCGGCGAAAAGCCGTTTAAGTGTGAAACATGCGGAAAGGCATTCCCCACCAAGAAGCGTTTAAATAGCCATTTACGTGTACACAGCAAGGATGCGCCAAGGCAGTTTAACAATCGTGAAGTATGTGATAGTGGTGCATTATATCATTTGGCCGATGTAACTGCTGACCAGGCATCGCTGTCCACCTCAAAGGTAGGTGTGGTGCTTTAAAAATAAACACCTACGACAACAAGGATCCAATAATATTCTGTACTCGACATGTGTTGGGATAAATCTAAATTGAGTTAATCATCTGTCTGTTGTCCGTATCGAAATTTTAATTGGTTGTGAAAAGAGCATTTAATAGTGAACGTAATGGAATCGCAAATAGGAAAAGAAACTAAATATAGAAAAAAGGTTATATAAAATGTAATAGGTATATATAGTTTTTGTGACAATTTGCAAAATTGAAGATTTAACAAATTTTACATGAAATCCCCACTTTGGTACAGGGTATTTAAGGTCGGTGGCCCGGCTAAAAGTATGGAATTTTTTATAGCGCTTAAATTTAGTTTTATATTTATATATAGAAAATATATTGATATATATGCTTTGAGAAATAATGCCAATAGAATAATAAGCGAAACGATGGTTTTTTACACCAAAACATGTATATTATTTAAATTAGCTTGATTTTATTGGCGTTGTGATCTCTTGTTCACAATTATTTACAATCGAAGTCGAAAATTCTTTGTATATTGTTTATAAATTTTTTGCTTTTATTTAGACCCTTGGAAAAATGATGGAAATAAACGTTATGTTTATATTGATACCAAGGATGTTTATTTTAAAATGAACAAAATCTATTGTATTGTATATATTTTAAAAGTTTGAACTTTGTGTGAACATGGTTGATATTAAAATAAAAAAGTCGAATTTCTTTAAACTTATTTAGAGAAGTTTTTATTTAATTAAATAGTCTTAACTGTGCTCCAATATATCCTAAAATTGCAATCGTAACTCTAATATTTGTATACTATAATGATATATTTTTACAAAAAAATGTACCGCCAACAAGGCGTATGCGTGTTTTCAATTAATTTTCGATAAACTGTCAATTATTATCGATAAGTTGGCGCTGCTAAAAGTTGATGTACATTAACCGTTTGAATTAAAAAATATTGAGTAAAACAACTTTATTTGATGGTTGCCCGAAACCCAGATGACTTCGACAATTGTTTCGGAAAATTTGGGTTAAAATCAAATACGAGGGCTGTAGTAATATAAACATAAATAGGCAGTTCAACTGTCAGTTAGACATGGGTCATAAAGTTGACGTATTTCGTATTTCGGCATTAACACTTTTATTTAGCGCAAAAGAAAAAAAAAAAAAAAATATAATAATTTTAAAATCCCTCAGTTTGTTTAAAAGCGTTAACCAAAGAATATTTTAGTGCAAAGTAGAGCTGTTGCAGCCCTGGACTGGCAGCTGATGAGAAAAATGCACTAACGCCTTTTAATAGCCGGTTTCGAGGTTGTTTTTTTATTTTGCGGTTTAGGTTAAAAAAAAGAAAAAAAACATAACCTTTAGGTAGGCGGGAGTTTTATGCATTTCATGCTAAAGGATAACAGTTGCAGCATCAGAAGGAACACAAGTCATGCCACCAGCGACAGGCATTCAAATGCTGCGCATGTTGAACACTCCACGTGCCCGTATCCTAGACCTTTCAACATTGCGACGCACATTGGGTAATCACTATCCGAGTCATAGGCCATTTTATTCCATCTATTCGCCCATACTCGCCCAGTCACTGTTAAGGCGTACTCTATGCACAGCTCAAATAAAACGTACCAGTAAGTTAAAAACAACAATAATGCGTTGGATTAGTTTTTTATCAGTAATGTGAATAACATTTTTTTGTTATTATTTTTGGTTGCAGAAGAGGAGAGACCCGTTACAGCGACGGCGCCTTTGCTATCTAAGCTATTCCCTCAAACAGCACCCGAGGTAGATAGCGGGGCCGAGCAGGAGCGTCAAAAGCGGGACGAGGAGGAGGCCAAAGAAAATGAACGTGCATGGAAACGCATGAAGCTAGGGTAAATATTCAATGAAATTTGGATTAATTGAATTCTTTTTTTTTTAACTATAAATGTGATGTAACCAATTAGCTTTGCCATATTTGGTGGTGGCGGCTTGGCCACCATTTTATGGGGCATTTATGAATTTGGCAAGCCCGAATTGGATCCTGATGGTCAGGCTATCGAGGATGAGTTCACTGGCAAACCGGTTGTGCAACAGTATATACAACGGATGTGGAAATCCCTGCATTATTACCAAAAAATGATTCAAGAACCATCGCGATCTCAACTGTTGCCCGATCCGCTCAAGCATCCTTATGTACAGCCACGATTCACTTTGGTATTGGAAATGAAAGATGTTCTCGTCCATCCAGATTGGACATATCAGACTGGTTGGCGGTTTAAAAAGCGTCCCAATGTTGATCTATTTCTGGCTGAATGTGCCAAAGATTTTGAAATAGTTGTCTTCACTGCCGAACAGGGCATGACTGTGTTCCCCATATTGGATGCCCTCGATCCAAATGGTTATATCATGTATCGTTTGGTACGTGATGCTACCCACTTTGTTGATGGCCATCATGTTAAAAATTTGGATAATTTAAATCGCGATCTGAAGCGGGTAAAAGTCTATTTACAAATCAAATAATGTTTTGCCGTTATTATTAATATTATTTATTTATTTATCACTAAGGTTATTGTTGTTGATTGGGATGCAAATGCCACCAAAATGCATCCGGATAATTCATTTGGTATTGCGCGCTGGCATGGCAATGATGATGATGTCCAGCTTTTGGATTTAATAGCCTTCTTAAGGAGTAAGCGATCAAAATATTTTAACATCGTATAACTTATGTGATATAGTCATCCGATTTAAATCTAATTTGGTTGTCTTTGCTTTTAAGTATTTGGTTTCAATTTTAATGTTGAATCAAAATTCCAATCGGGGATTATATTTCTTAGATTTTTATTCTGTTAGTTGTTATATTTTTTACTAAAATATTTTATATCGCCATTTCCAGCCATTGCCCAAAATGATGTAGATGATGTGCGGGAAGTTTTGCATTATTATCGCCAATTTGATGATCCAATTAGCCAGTTTAGAGAAAATCAACGAAAATTGGCTGAACAAATGCAGGAGGCGGAACGCGCTGAGCAATCTAAGGCAAAGCCTATGGTACAGAAATGGTCCCGCAGCATATTGGGTCGTTAATAAAACATCACTGCGTTATATATATATATATATAAATTTCCGACCCGCCCACATCAATCGATTTAGCCCTAGCACAGCCGCCATACAGAATAATAAGAAATTCGGACCCATTTTCCAGTGAGGTGCATGTGTCAATGCTTTTTTGTCACTCACAAAAAATTTATCTTTATAACCTGCTCTAGTTTTCGTTATTTGGCAAATGTAATCTGTCATCACGGTCCAATTTGATTTAGTTACTTGATCATTAAAATGAAAAAACAACCAAAAAACAAAAAACCATTCAATCTGTATACAATGCACTATATATTAAAATGGTCATCGGAGTCGGTATTTGTCTATATGTAATCTCTGTCCGTGTCATTTAATAGTGCTGTCATACTTTTGTTGTTTCCATTGTTGACTTGGTCGACTACAAAGCTATATACCTGCCTAAACTGAATGAGTGACATCCGTTTATATAGATTGCGTTATATTGTTTTCCGATTTGACAACGCATTGATTTTAATATCTGTTGTTCAATATCACTTCCATATTACTTAATCTACAAAAGTTATACAACAAGATTTTCTTCTAGTTTTCCCATACCTTGTACTAATGTTAATAATTGAAATATGTGTAACATTTTCCAATTTGTATAAATTTAGTAGTTAATCTTATTTAAATAGAACAATTAAATCCATCAATTATTGTTTATTTGATCTGATTGGTTTAATATTAAAATAACTGTACGATCGGTCAACTTTTGTACTTGGAAGGTGTTTGGTTTTCTTCTTTTATTTGATTTTTATTGTTTGCAATTTTGTTTTGTGTCTGTGTGTGTATCAAATCGGGTTGTTTCTTGAATTACAGAAATTTAAAAAAAAGTAAATACAATTCTTGTGGGTTTGTTACCAAAATCTGATTTCTTTAAGGTAGCAAAGATTGGGAATCTGATCTTTATCATCTTCTCATGCGCAATGGTCTCTATTTATATTTATATTAAGGAAGTTTTAGGAAGAGCTACCAGAATTATTACTACAACTTAGCCTATATTATCAACTATAACAAAAACTAAAAGGAGAAAGAAAAAAAAATAGTATATAAGATATACAATATGTAAAATCGTAGATTAAATAGCAGGGAAGGGGACTTTGATTTGATCTCTTTAAGGGTTATAAATACATAAGGTTTTTTTTTTTTTTACAACCAATATAATACATATATATCTACTTATATATATATATATATATGTAATTGTGAGTGCTTTTTGTTTAAACTTTTGTTTTTCCTTTTGTAAATTTTAATACTTATTCGTGTTTGTGAGAAGCATACAAAAAAATAATAGAAAAAAAATCTACATATAAGACAAATTAAACATCACAAGGGCCCAATGTGGGAAGGAAGGGGAAGAATTAACATAAATTTAAGGTTTTTCCTTTTTTTTTTTTTAAATAATCATATGATTAATAATATCAGGATGCAAATAATTTATAATCGTAGTACGTGTGTGTATGTATATTTTGGAGGCACTGCTAGTCCTTTTCCTGTTGCTGCAATAAGGCGGCAATTTCTTGGAACTTGTGACGAAAATCCACACTGCTCTCACTGATCACCGACATGCTTGAAGAAGGATCCTAGAATACAAATGGGAATGACATTTCGTGAATTTTTATACAATATTTTAATGTAAGATTTCTTACCAGTATGTCCCTGGTGGCATCGATTTCATCTAAATGACCCAATAAACTGGTCAATGAAAAATCATTTATATTCTCCTCTAGCCAACGTGCATTGGAGGTGGAGTCTCTAAGTAGATGCATGGGACTGACACTGCCATTAAAGAAGTGTTCGCCTGTCGAACCTGCTTATAAAATATACAGAAACGGAGAGAGAGAAAGAGACTTGATTTAGAGCAAGACAAAGCATAAAGGTTGCTTTCTTTAACCCACTTGTAGTTTCATCTTGTATGGCCGCTTCTGGCAATGTTATGGCTACTGTGGAAGACGCCCCGGTTAAGGATGTTGATGCTACTCCGGATGATAATAAAAATGAAGATTTAGATGTGCTTGGTGCGGAAATATCCAAATTTGGCATATCCCGTCCGGTAACTAAGGGATCATCATCATCACATATAGTTTCCTGATGATTCGCTGCCTCCGCCGCTTGCAATTGAACAACAGCTGTGGTGGTGGATGATGAGATTGGCTCAAAAAGACTACTGTGCAATTGGCGTACATGCAAATGATCATAGGGACGACCCGTGGTTGCTGGTGGCAATATACGACGTTGGACCAACACTTGACGATTGATTTTCTGTCGAGTAAGCTGCAAACAGAAAGAGAAAAGAGGATTAAGTTATTAGGTGAACATTAAAAGTTGATAGAATTGATTCTCACCGAAGATAATTGACGCACTGGGTCTATTATATTGGCTATGGGTCGACGAACTGGCAGCATAGGAGTACGAAATATAATATCACTACCAACCACAGTGGAATTGTGACCATCACTGCTAGCTGCCAATTGTTGAGTCTTATTGATTAGATCCCGTTTCCGATCACATATATGTCCACAATTACATTGACGCTTACGTACACGCTCGCTGAGATTGGCCACAAGAAGAAGATGTTTTAGCTTATTGCTAACCGTTGATGTGGTCACCGCTTTGACACGTTCCACGCTATCACAGTCATTGGTATTATATGGGAGAGACATTGATCCTGACGACGTCGTAGATGATGAGGATGCTGGTGTTGATGAAGAATTTTCTATTGTTACCGATGGCGCCGTCAATGCCGGCGCCGGCGCGGGCTCACACCAATAATAATCGAGTTCCAATTTCGAATCTTGACCGAGAACCACATACAAGTCACCAATCGTTATATCTGCTGCACTGGAAATGGTCCAACCCCTGCGTATACGTTTGATTAACTCATCACTAAGTAGGGGCTTAAAATTGCGTGCAGCTGCCGCAGCGGCTGCCTCTTTGGCCTCTTTTCGTTTGGCTCGCGATGCCGTCGCTGGTGGTGGTGGTGGAGCGGGTACAGGATTAACAATTGGTGGATTTTCAACCACCTCTTGGATGGTACTTCCATTTAAAAACTCATTGATTTCTTCGCCTAACTCATCACCACTGCTAATCTCCACTTTGACATTGTTGTTTTCCGTTGTCACCGACCCACTTCCGATCGCAATTCCCGTTGTTGTTGTAGTGGTAATCATCGCCGGTGTAACCTCATCGAGGGACTTCTCCAAAGTTGGGCTATTCAATAATTTAGGTTTCTTAGTCTCCGGCGAACGTTTGTCGGAGCCACTTTCTGTGCGGGCACGCTTATTAGATGCTGTTGTGGTCACCACATTATTGCCAAGGGTCTCGCTACGTACTTTCACGCCTAATCGTTCCTCGTATGCGGTTAAGCAAATGTTAACACTATTCAAATAGGCCGTTATGTTGAGCAATGGACGATGTATGGCAACTCCGGGCTTAGGTTGAAAGCATAATGATGGCTCCGATGATGATACAGATTGTTGCTGCGTTTGCTGTTGTGATGTGCTCGATTCCTGCTGATCGCTGCTACTATTTGGTGTACTCGAACCTGACGATGAAACTGATCCTGAAGCTGATGCAGAACCGATGGCAGATGAGTTGGCCAGAGCCACAATACGTTCTTCGGCCATTCGTTGATTTATACTCCGCCATTTGTATTCAAATGTTTGTATAAAACTAAATAGCTTTTTATGAAGTGGCACAATAACACGTCCACGTGGATTTTGGGCCAGCGATTGGACGCGACCAAAAGATTCCATATTCAAGGGTGTAACAAGTACTTCCACCTTACTCGGTAGACGTATATCTTCCAAGGAATCTGCAGATTATAAAATACAATTTTCGTTTTTGTTTTCATTGAATCTTGTTTCTCTGGAAACGGTAATCCCGTTAATCCCAATCAACAATGTCAGAGATCCCGAAGAATATTTATTTGGTATAGACATTTGCACTTACCATCTAACTGATTGAGTCTTCGCAAAGCCTTGCACGATGGCGTTTTAATCCGTATATTTTTGCCCTTGGAACGCACTGTAATCTGACCATGATAGACCAAATGTCTCAATTTCATGAAATGCTTTTCCGAAAGGAATTGTAGCTTACGACGCATTTCACCGTAGTTGATTAATGTATAGAGCTCCTGGGATGGTTTTTTTAGTTCTAGAAAAATGGATGCGCAATAAATAAAATATACAAATAAAGGAAGGGTTAAAAATAACTCACCATCTGAGTATCTTACATATTTACAGATTTTGTGATAGGTTTGATAATAATGCTGACGCACATGATCCTTGGTCTTGAAGCTATAGTTGTCGTTATATGAGCTGCGACGTTTTAGTTTGCCATTGATGCAATTGGCCACCGATTCAAAATCCTTGCCGAACTCATTCAATGCATCAAAGAAGCAATTACGTTCAATATTTGTCCATGTGGTTTTACTATTACCAGGACCACCAGTATTACCGGAACTATTATTGCCGCCACCAGCACCGCTACCCGATTTTAATTGTGATGGTGTCTTTTGATTGGACTTGTCGTCTTTTTTACCACTATGCTCTCGTTCAGATGGTGGCGGTGTCATTGGACGCGTTTGATCCAGTTTCATTTTCTGTATGACCCGTGCACTGGCCCGTGTACCAGGACAATTGTGAGTAACGGTTATCACTGATCCAAGTAACTCCTCTTCAGGTTCGGTTTTTGTTGGATCTGGGTTATTTAATGGCATTATTATTGTTGACATTATTTTCTCACTAATCCGGTTGGCGTTAGCATCGGGTAATACGGAAATTGGAGCAACGGTTGTTGTTGTGGTTGCTGTGGAGGTGACAGGAGCATCCTCCACAAGATTTGAGGATTTCACATTTTTACACATTTCTTCCATTTTGTGCCTATCTCTGGCCACTGGCCCACCACCACCTTGGCGAATCCTTGCCTGGAACAATTCAATTTCAGTTTATTGCGTCCCGAAACCATTCACAAAAAATGGCGCTCAGAGAGCGAGAAACATAGAGAGAGTGTGAGTAAGAGAGGAGACGACCAGAGGAAACGGGTCTAAAGTTTTGTTTTTGTTTCCTTCTGCTTTGATTTTCCCGAGGCATTTTTAACTCTGCGCATTTTGTTTATTTTGTATTTTTGACTCTCGATTTAATTAGCTTGGCAATCCAGCATCCCGGCCACTGCACTCACCTAATTTATTGGCAACATGAAAAATCGGTTGGTTGGCTATATTTATATATATACACATATATAAAAAAAAAAATGTAGACGCTAGATGTTGATATCGCTCAGCACTCTGCTCACTGTTATTGTAACAGCGTAATGTTAAATACTACAAATGTGCTGTTCGACGCAACCAACTACGTTAGCGATGACAGCCTTACCAACGTCTCGATAACTAGCCCAATATTCGTCAAAAATTATTATATATAGATATATATTGAATATTTTATATTAAAAATTACGCAAAATAATAACTAATTCACCCACCTTTGATTGTATCCAGTTCTATGTTAATATTTGGCTTTCTCTCCTATGTACCTACACAGAAATGTTATTTGAAATTCTCTGTTCCCTGATTGACCATTATTCAAAAGATAACTAAATTGTTTTCGTGCGAAATTCTGAATGAGAAAAAAATGCAACTAAGAGACTAAATATAAGAGTCTTTAACATGCATTAAATACAGTGTATATAACTTGAAAGTGACATCTCTATAGATTGTTACAAAGGCGCCATTTTCTCTTGATGAGAAACTGTTGGGTGTGGTGAATATCATTGTTTAAAAAAGAATGCTCCGGTTTTTTTCCGTTTTTTTGTTTAAGATTTTTTTTAAAACATAAACTTTAATTTAAAACTTAAAATATAAAAATGAATTTGTGGCTGTAGTTGTTGACGCTGCTGTCATCATAAATAAATGCCCACAAATAATAATACTAGTACTACGGCAACGAGTATGATAATGAGCATTATTTTTTTCTGAAATAATAAAGTCATATTAAAATATACATACAATATTTTCATTATAAAACGAACCCATTAAAAATTTATCTCACCTTACGAGCCCTCTTCTGATGTTTCTCAGCCTTATCCAAATCGACGGCTCCTTTGTCCGTATAAAGGGTGGCCTGTTGTGCGTGGAACTCGACTCTTTGTATCGTCTCACTTTGCTCCATAACTAGAGTCTGGATGCGCATGAATAGGGCGTGAACATCTTCAATAGACTTTTCTAGTTTACGTAGCTCATTGAAACGATCCATGAGATCACGTAGCGTTTGTCTCTCTTTCTCCGTTTCTTGCAGGTACTTGGAGAGAGAAGAAAAAAAAGGAAGTTTTAGTCATTTTCTTTTTGTGAAAACAAGATATTCTAGATAACATGAGTTTCCGCAGCTAATTTAAAATATAAACGAATCAATATAATACTTATTTATATATGTATATACAAAATTAATTTTTGGATATTCGGATAAAAATTTTTCAATGATTGATCGCTGCTTTGAAAGGTCAAACCAATAGTATGCAATGCTGTAATTGCGTTGATTTTTCGGATCGAATACTTTAACTTATTATGTTTTAAATTTTTATTTCACTTACATTATCTACAAATAGTTTTGTTGTCTTATTCTCGATCAATAGCTCAATTTCTTGTTCGCTAGCCTCTGAATGAACTGAAATATTAAATTCATGTAATTATTATGAACATTTAAATAACCACTGTTTGTACTCACTAATCTTTGAATGCATCCGAAGATTTTTCTTCATTTTCAATTCAAAGTTCTGTAGAAACAATTCATTTTTATGCCAGAGATTTATGAACGTCTGGTATAGGCCATAGAATAGAGTTCGCTTCATGCGTGCCTCCAAACTATAATCGTTCTCTGGCGGCAGATTCGCTTTGAAATCCCTAAAACGACTTATCAATTGATTGGCCAAGCGTAGATTTTTATTATGTAGATCATCCATTTCATTTTCTATGGAATAATATATAGACTTGAATTAAATGGAATAACGGTTTTTTTTTTTATATATAATTTTGTAGTTTTTTGGTGGTACCATTAAAGGTTCGTATGTTGATGGTTTGGCTCATCCGATTCATAGCCTCTAGATTGGCGGCAATTTGTGAAAGTTGAACTCGTATTTCCGAGTACTGTAAAAGTAAATGCAAATGATATAAATATTTTAAATATTATTTGTTAAATATATTATTTAAATGATTAGTTTGTTACGGAATATTACTTTACTCGAACTTGATTTGGTTCTGTTCATTTCTGATTGCAAATTGACTTTTCCTGAAGAATTTTTCTGGTATTACATAGGTTCTAAACGGATGGAAAGGGAAAATATTTTCTTTTAGAGATTTATCCCTAAATATTAAGCTACAGTGATCAGCTGGAAAACCTATGTACACCTATGAAATTTGAAATAGCACCACCCGAGGACTTATGCCGAGTTCTTTAAGGTATATATAGATTTCTTTATACATAAATCTTTATATCTTTTTAGCGAAATACAACATTGATTCATTGAATTTTGGGTGGGAAATTCCAAATTAAAGATTACAGTTTAAAATTTGAATATGTATGTATGTATGTATGTACATATACATACATATATACATTCATACATGTGTACATATGTATAAAGACTTCAGACTTTCTTAGATTAACGAATTTATTCAGAATATTGAGTGTGAAATATGAACAATTGCTTGCAAAGATCAATTGATGTTGCTAAGGGCTCTAAAAAGTGGGCGTGGCTCGAATTTTGTGAAAAAAATACCAAAAACAACTATGTATGAATCTACCTATGTATGTATATACATACACATACATACATACATACAAATATATAAATAAAATAAACTGCATAAGCTGCTTATCACGAGTTTGGGCATCAACAACGATTGAGTAATTTCGACTGATTCATGCCCAAAACAAATGAAAAGTTACACAGAAAGCTCTCTTTCTCGCTTCTTAAAGCGAAAGACATAAAGAAAAAAAAAGAGATAGAGATGGTTTGAGAGAGAGAAAGAGAGAGTGTTTAAATTTTACATACCGGATTGAGTATGGCATCCACATTTGTCCCATATTGAGACATTTTAGTGTTCTGTTGATCCTTGTTGCTTTTGTTAACGTTAGTATTTTGATTATTACCGTTGTTAATGGCTTCGGTTGTCCCGTTATATACACTTAACAGCAACGAGGAGCCATTAGATGAGGATGAATTTGAATTGGAGCTCAGCGAACGCTGTAAAAATTTCACAAAAATACAAATACAAAAGTTAAATAACAAAATGAGCAATCTGGTCCGGTGTAAATGTACAATAAAAATGACTTCGTACTGAAAATTCACTTAGAGCTTCGCAAAACAACTGTTATTGTGGGGGGTAGGAAATCAGGTTGTTTTATATGTATATGTGGGGCTACTTTATCGCTGTTATCTATGAACAATCTGATAAACACTTAACACCCCTCACTCCCCTTAAAGACCGAACATTGCGACCCAAAAAAAGTAAATGTATATAAATAAATATATAAATAAAAATTACAAAACAAATAAAAACTAGTGTGAAAAATGGAAATAGTTTAAGGTTAATACGCTCGAGAAGCAAAAAAGAAGAGAGGTAACCATTATCTTACATTGGATCGAGAATATTTATTTTCTATATAATTGTTGATATATCCAAATTGATTCAAAGTATTTTTGAAACTCGTAATTATATTAAGTACTTGTAAGTCTTGTGTTTGTTTACATTTATTACATTATTTAAGCATATTTTTTTATTATTATTGCAATTTTCCCAAACGTTTAGATGATCGATTCATCTCTGAATTTCAAAGTTTTATATTTTCCACCCGGCTTAAACCGATATAAAGGTTCTCAACCTAAGTAAAAGCCATTTTTAACTTAAATTCAAGATTTGTTGGTAAACAACAACTATTGAATTTTGACACACTGTAACTAATAAGCATGGATGTATGTATATGTATATGTATGTATGTATGTATTGACTATACCTGCAAAAGTTCGGGTAATCGATCTCTGGCCATTGTTTTGTTGTTCTTCTTTGGTTTTTCTTTTTGTTTTGTTGTTAATTTTTATAAAATTGTAAATTGTTTTCCTTTTCTTTCTTCTTTAACCAATTTTGATTTGGTTTCCTTCCAGCTGCAACTGGATCCAACAGCTGTTTGGGAACTCTGCGTGTTCTTGCTTGCTCCTCAATGAGAGAGATAGATGAAGAGATGCCATACACAGAGTGGGAGAGAACTATGTATGTAGAAGCTTTCGGGTTTTTGTGTGCTATCAAAGCTTATCAGTGGGTAGTAAATAGGTAATAGATGCGGCAATGGACGGGGAAGGGGATTGTGTTAATTTCCGAGGTGACAAAAATATATTGCTTATCGCAAAAATATTCTCTGTACGGCATACAGAATAGTGGGAGAGTTTTGGAGAGTATAAGGCAGGTATTCACTATATTTTCTAACTATCTGACTTTCATTTATTGTTCATAATGCACACACTCGCGAGTTGAAAAAAAAAAAAACAAAAATAAATAAAATACATATATCAAACAATAATAAAGTTAATATTTCTTGAAATATTTTCACTTAATGCATTTTGTTAAAAGAATTTGTTTGTTCCTTTCTGTTGTCTCTCCTTTGCCGTACGTCTCAGAACTAAACATTTGCCGGCAGCGATTCTGAATTCTGAATTCAAACTGAGATTTCTTGCAATTTAAAAAGATTAAAGAGGCAGACACAATACAGCGAGAGAGTGAGAGAGAGAGAGAGACAGAGTGACTAACAGCTAGAGAGGGAGACCGTGAGCGAGCAGCAATCGGCGGGAGTTAAAGATAAAGATTTGTATTATGTATAGTTAGTTACACTCTTGCTCCACTTAACATTCTGTTTTTGCTTGTTTTATTTTTTTTTTTTACTTTACTTTTTTGTCCGTTTTGCCACCGAAAAATGTATAACAACCGGTTGGATGAAAAAAAAAATAAGAAAAAATATGTGTTAATTGTTTTTTATTATTGCCATTGTTGTTGCTATATTTTCTTTCACATACACACATACATACATATGTGCATATAAATATTTTTACAAGTTAACTTTTACGCTCAACGCGATTCAATTGAGAAGGCACACCAACTACCTCGACAGCGACAACGACAGCGTCGACGACAGCGACGACAACGACGACAACGTTCCAAAAGTCACTTGCGCTAATTAGTTGAACTGTTTTTTTTTCTTCTTCTTCTTTTTCTTTCTTAGTTCTATTGCGGGCACTCGTGCTCGTCTTGTTGTCATAATACCCCCGTATACATACATACATACAGATATCTACATATGCATTTACATATATATGTACTTATATGTGCATACATTCATTGACATTATGAGAGGGTATCCAAGTGCAAGTGGGGTTGGTTTGCTTGGGGTTTTGAAGTGTGAAAAAAATTATCGGTTATAAAACTAAAACTTGAAAAGTCTTTAGCAATTTCCATTTAGTTTTTAAAAGTCTTAGAAAAGATTGAAAAAGTGTCCACAGGAAATATGTAAATAAATAATATGCTTTATTTATTAACTAAAAGGTTTGTCCACACATATCTACATACATATGTACATATATATATATTATATAGAAATTTGATATATAAAACTCTTTCTTTGTTCTCCCCTTTTCTTAGCTTTACAAAATTAACAAACAATTAAAGAAAACTTCAAAAAAAAACGTCTTTAAAATATATAAAGTATTTTTAAATTAACATTTGATAATTTTTTTATATATTTTTTAACTTAAATGAAAATTTTTGGGATTAAAAGAGATTAAACAATTTTTCAATATGTTTTAATTAGTAAATAGTTTAAAAGTTAAAGTATTAAAAATTTATATAAAATAGTTTATTATATTTAAAATTTAAAGTTTGGAATTTTATTATAAAACTAATTACATTTTTTAATCTCAAAAAATATTTATTTATATTTCTTATTGTAAATATTAAAGTATTCACTTTGCGGTGTCCACGTAATGCTTTTGGATTTGGCGGAGGTTCTTTGCGGTTACGGACCAAGATCCAACGTCAACAATGCCACATCAGTTGCACATTTGTATATTATATATATATATATATATATATATATGTGTATATATATATATATATATACATATATTTGTATGTGTGTGTTTATTATGTCGATTGGCATTTCGGTTTACATGACAAAAAATTACATGGCTCTAGAGTTGCGAAGCTGACTTGACGATTATCTTATATAAATTATTTAATAGTCATAAATTGAAATGCACTCTAATGGACAAACACATGTTTAACAGATTTATAAATATATATAAGTTAGAAATATAGATTTCAATCTATGAGATTATTAATGCATAATACTGCCGAATATTTGCCTTATCTACCCTTTATCACAATAATTGTAGGGTACAAAATCTATTGTAAATTAAATCTAAGCAATTTTAATGATCGTATGTCTGTATGTATGTATAATTACTTGATGTTGTTTTTGTTGTGATTATATGACACCTTAATGGTCATCCACCTTGTTAAATCGAACTTTACCCGACTTCCAACTGTATACGCACCCGAAGCTCACCATGAAATGCATTCATTTTATATATAGTATATATCTATATATATATATCTGTACATATATACAATAAATCGAGGCATGCCTATTGAAAGTGAAAACTTTGATTATGCAAAGGCATTGTTAATTCGTACTATACAAGGTTATATACATATATGTATAAGTATATTATATATATTACTAAAAAGATATATATGTAAATAAGAAGTGATTCACTGAGAATATAATAAAAAAAAATCCAAGAAAGTAGATCTCAGAACAATGGAAGTAAAAGGGAATTCAATGGAAAGAACTATAGAGAGTTAGAGTAGCCGAGATAAAGAGAAAGTAAAAGAGAGAAGTAAAGAAAAGATAACTTAAAGAGAGAGAGAGAGAGGAAGAGAGAGAGAGAAAGAGAGAGAGAGAAAGAGAGAGAGAGAGATTTCTTTAAATTAACACCATAAATCAGAAATCTAAAAATAAACAAGCTAAACTGAAATTAATTCAGGTTTATCTATTGCTAATTAAAGTCTTTATATTTATATATATATATTTCCATTGAATATAGACAAAACTAAAGAGATTCTTAGAAATTTAAATTAATATTTAATTAAATTGATATAGCTGTGAATCAAAAATATATATATTTAATTGAACTCAATTTCTAAATTTGATCAAAAATACTTCAAGCTAATTTAAACCTTTGAGTATTTTATGAAAATATAAGACTAATGTACATATTTATATACATATATGTATGCATATATATCAAATGAGAGAAGAAAGAGTATCTACTCTTCGGTTTGTTGCTTAGATATTATATTTAGTTTCCCGTGACTTTTATGCAAATATTGACCGCATCACGGAGTGAAAACTGTTTGAAAATTCTGTTGCATAGTTTTTTGGGCGCACATTTAAATTGGATGAGACGCAATCCGCTATTCTACCCCCTCTAAAAGAACCTCCCCGTGACCCCATCTCATCTTGCCACCAATTTACCTGGTTTCCACTTGAACGGAATGCCTTAAAGGCTTTAAAAGCAATTTGTGCACAACAACCAAAAAAAAAATGTATTTTTTTTTTTTGTTTTTCGTTATTCCCGCGCATTTTTATACCCTGTGGGAGAGAGTATCATAAATTTGGGTCACAAAAAGCAATAGAAGCATATCTGATCCCATATCTATATATATATATGTATAAGTATATATATCTTATGTGTATATATTTGTTAGAATAATGGAAACTTTTCTACTCTAAGCTAAGTAAGTTTACTTTTCATTTTTTTTTTTTGCTGAATTATAATCCATATCCTCCACTATAAGTTGACATGTGTACTATATGTATATATATAGTAAAGTATATATAGTCAGAATTAATACCAAAATTTAGTAGTGTTTAGTTAAGTTTTTCTTATTGGAGTTATAACAATTTAATTACATCTAATTGTTTTATGCAGAGTAAAAATCGTTAACAATTACTTAAGAAAAATATTTTTTCTAACAACAATATTTCAATCAAATTTTTGTACATAAATATTTTTCAAATATTCTTAAAATAGATTGAATAATATTCTTATTATAGATAAATATCACGTTTAGATGGAAAATACTTAAATAGATGCTGTTAAAACTTCTTTAGGTTTGCCAAAATTTTTTGAGAACATTTTAGAAAGCCTGTTTCTGGCTTCGTAGTGGCACAGTGGGGCAAGAGTGCTCTGTATAAGTATAAACAGTAGATAGATAGATACTAAATAGAGTATTTAGTACTAACCTTTAGTAATTCGTAGTAGTACGTATATACATATAACTTACATTAACCTACTTTTACTCTTTAACTTTAGTAACTCTTAGACGCAAGGATTTATATTGCGTCTAATATATATTATATATATATATTTACTCTCTCCTTGTCAATATTAAGTATACGCACCCAGTATTTATTTATAAGCCCATTGAATCAATCTATTTCTCTATAATATCATAGAGTATAACAATTTCGGTCTAAGAAATTTTAACTTTTGGAATGTTTGTTTATATATTTGTTGTTATTTTTGCATTCATTTTTTTTTTTGTTTCCTAGCGCCTCGTGATGGCATTTTAGTTTTTATTTTCTCACTTTTTTGTTGTTGTTGTTATTATTGTTGCTCTTTTCATTTTATTTTATTTTATGTTATTCTATTCTGTTTTCCTTTTGTCTTTGGCGCGTGCGAATTTAATCAAAAGTCAAAAAGCCCAGGACATGCTGTGGCTATACATATCTCTCCGTCTCCATTTTGTGCGTGTGCTGACCCACACAAAAGCCAACAAAACAACTAGATGGGATGGGGTGGGGTGGGGTGTAGGGTGTTTCGGGTGGTGACAGTGTCGTCAGAATGTTAGCCAGGGAGCAAAATTTGAGCCATGATGCCCGAATGGGAAGCAACAAACACACAAAAAGACTCATCAAAAACTCATAAATTTGCAATTTTCGACACATGACAAAATAAATTGTAAACAAAAGCTGCGCGTAAACCATCACAAGGAGAATGAAAGAGCGAGAGAGTGAGAGAGGGAGAGGGGAAGGATTTAAGGAGAGGCATCAGCAACGGTGTTGCAAAATACACATATAGACCCATTTCCCCATTTTTATCCAATAAACCGATGTAAATGCTAACAGAATTTTTCAAACAAAAAAACAAATTTTTGAATTGAAAGACCAGTTATTGGCTTTAAGCCAATCTTCTTCTATAACCTTTTCCAATTTCCGTTCTTACCTCGAACAGTTTTACGAAATTGGATTGTAAAAAGGTATATATGTATGTATAGTCTGTTTAAGAGCAACATCAATTTCGGTTTCAAAAAACGCATTTGAATGCTTCTAAACGTATTCAGAATTGTTAGCTTAGCGGTTTTTTATGTTGTCCTTTGACAACTTTGTAATATAGTAGCAGGATACGAATCATGAAACAATAAATATAATTTAATAATAAATTGTTTTTCTTAGAATTGAAATATAAATGCCGAAGTTTGTACACTCTCGCAAAAAATAGTTTTAAAAAACCGATACAAACATTTACTCTATTCCTTACAGTTGCTTCAAGAAAGTTCAATTATTCCGTTCTTAAAACATAATATAACATTTTGAAATTGTTTAATGTAAATTTGTAAAAGTTTTGTTTTGTTTATATAGAAGATATATACATATATGTATACAGTTATTTAAAAATCAAGTTATATTTTTTCGCGCATTTTCAACTTAATAGTTTTTGAAATTTTTGTTTGCCATTGTTAACCTGAGTTCAAGCATGGACGTGCGGTAGTGCTTCCTGGCGTGCTGGGCTCTTTTCCTTTACCTAAGTCCTTTGGTCCTTTATTTGCAGCCTGACAATGACATGACTTGCCATTTATGCTGGGAGAGAGAGAGAGAAATAGAGAGGCAGGCTGGCTGGCGTTTATATGGACAAACAGGATGCACATACAGGATGCACTTTTGCACAAGAGATGGTGGAGAAGGATCCCAAGGATTCGCGATCCAGCGACAAAATATTGTCGCCTGCAATAAATGCCAAGCATCCGTTGCGCCGAACAGCCGAGCAGCAGCATCAACAACAGAGCCACCATTTTGTTTTGGCTTCCCTCTTCCTGCATCAAGGATACCCCACACACACACACCCGTTGCGAATACGATAAATAATGCGACTTGGCAATTTCCATTGCCGCTGTTCTGTTTTTTATGGCAAAACTAAGTGGTGGGAAGGAGGAGATATGAGAACGGTTCAAGACCAAGAAATGTTGCTTTAAGTACATAACCAACAAAGTACCTTAAGTATACTAAAAGAATTAAATATGTATGCATATTTTATAAATCAAAAAAAAAAGTTTTAAATTCTATTAATTCAGTAAAAAAAGAAGTTTTTGCAGTGCATAAATGCTTTTAAATGCATCAATTTATCAATGCATCGATATATATCGATATGTAAAAAGTAATTAAAATAACAGTGACGGCAATACGATAAGTGATGCTAACTGATATCGATAACAATATCGCTGACCATATGGCAGAGTTTGCAAATAACAGTTGAACTTTTCTTGGACATCAACCATTCGCGGTTTTTATACATACATATGTACATGCATTATCATAAGTAACGGTAAAAATTGTTATAAGCCAGCATATAGATTGCGCTGATCCTTAAATATTATTATAATTCAAATTATTTACGTATGTATTTATTAAACGTTCAATTTGTATGCTTGTTTGTTCAATCAAAATTTGTTTTCTTTTTTTTACATGTAATTCATTCTTATTCCTTATAGGTATTCGTATTTTACCGTTATCCTATCTATTTTGACTCCATCACCCACAATCTCTCTCTTCCTCTCATTTTTTATTTCAGCAATCAGTTGTATGCTTTGTCCTGCTTCAAGGCTCGCCAAGTTGATTGTATGTATATATAAAAGCAAAACTACACTCTTAACGGCTTACTTTGTAATCAGAGCCAAGAATCCTGCAGCAAGGACTCTACACTGACTTACACACACACACACACACACGTACAGGAGAACAGACACAGGATGTGCACCATCTCCCTGGCAAGGACACGCATGCCAAGAGCGTTGAAATGTTTTGCCTGGTTAGGAGCAAAAAAAAAAAAAGGAAGAAGAAAAAGAAAAATACGTACCTACACACACAGACACACACACATACACATTCACATTCATGGACATGTATAAACGTGGCAAGCCAAAAGCGGCTTTGGCTAACACGTCTATCTTCTGCTGCTTGTCTTTCTCCTTCAATCTTTTTCTTCTTTCTCTATCCCCTTTATTCTGGTGTCCAGAGAAATTCAAGCTCTATAGGATTTTGCTTATGGTGAAAGCATATGAAGGACTAAACATGTTCAAATTTAATCTCTTTTCTGCACAATATCGTCCCAAAACAAGATGTTTATCATAAGAAGGAAGAAGTACAAAGCGATTTTTAGTTGAAGTCCCGTTAAGAAAGTCTTTCTTTTAAGTACTTATAAATATATATATACATATATATATAGATATAAATTGTTATGGAACAGTGCATTAATATTTATACACTATATAAATTTAATTGTCTGATAATTTATATGGCTAGTTAATCGATCAAAGTTTGATTAAAGTTTAAGTTATGTTCAAAGTGTTGAGTACAAAAATTGTTAATAATATTGTAAAAAATAACAAAGTTTTCCATCTAACAGTCTATTCCTGATCAATCATTTCTAGTAGGCCTTAAAATTTAGTTGTCCAATCTGGGAAGATCCTATATATATATATATATATATATACAGCGCACAGCATTTAGAAAAGTGTGTTTAAAATTTGATCACTTTTAGCTTTAAAACTAAAGTGTTTGATTTTGCATTGATCTAGACAGATAGACGAATATATAGGCAAATGGACATGATCATATCAAACATAAATAAAAATATAAAGAATGATTTTGTTGTAAACTTTTGAGTAAACTTAATATATCCTTATATTAATATACTTTAAAAGGGTTTAAAAAATAACGGGATATTTACTTCAGGAAGAAGGTTTTAAAGAAAGATTTTATCCTATTTGACAACAAGATGGCAAGAAAGATAATAATTGATATTGAAATAATAATACTCTGACTTTTCTTACAATATTTAGCAGTAATAGCAATTGGCTGAAATGGATTTTAAGCATAAAGAAAAGAAAGATTCGCCGTTTATTTTTATATTATTAATATAATTATTATAATAAAAATAGTTTTAAAATATTCTTTTCTTGGCCAAAATCCTTATTAATTTTATTAACAATTAAGTGCAATTTGTTATAAAATTTAAATAATTTTTTTAAGCTTTCTTAAACTCTCAATATCTGTTAAATAGTTTAAAAATAATGACAGTTTCTTCCTTTTCAAGGATTCAAATTAAATTGGTAATCAAAGTAGCATAATGTGATAATGTTTTTATTTTAACTTAATTTCATTTAATTGTATTCATTGTGTGTATTTAAATCCATTAATTGCCTTTGTTATTTGTATGCTATGCTAAGAAATTTGTTTGCCTACTTTTAGGCGGATTGCGTGTGTAAATTGCCAACAATTCAATGCAAAATGACTTAATAACCAATAAAGTTTTGTTTTATTTATTTGCAAATTAACCGTTAAATCAGCATAAGAACCAAGGGATGGAAATGAGGGGGGGAGGAAAGGGGGGCATGGGCATGAGTTGGGGTAGTTGCCTGGCGGCGATTAACGCCCCGGCGACTACTTTGCGGTAATTGAAGTTTTTGAATAGTAAATAACCTCGTTCCAAATGGGCAAGGGAAGTTACTGCCAACCGTCCGACATTTGGCCACCATTCGCCACTTGCTTTCTCTCTCATTGTTTAGTCTCAACTTGGCGCTTGTTTCCCGCTCATCCCCACCCCCCTCGCTTTAGTAACCATTACATTTGCAGTCTGTAATATATCAGACATTGTTGGTAACAAGGCTCCGTTCGCTGGCTTGGGGTTTACTTTTTTTTTTTGTTCTTGTGTTGTGTGTTCCCCTCCTGGGTCAGCCGCAACAATAATACGAATGAAACCAATTGAATACGTAAACTCTATCGACTAACAATATACCCTATAATCTTAAAATAAACAGTAATTGTCTTTGATTTCGTTTAAGCCAAGTTTTATACAGTTAAGAAAATATTAAAAATTAAGTAAATGATGAGAAAGAAAGGTAAAGGGTAAAGTAAATGCCCCCAATTGTACCCTGTTAATGTTAAAAGTACTGGAATATAATAAAAATATTTGCACAAATGTTAGCACAACGAAGGAGCAAAGGTCCTTGCAAGCGACTCCTGTCTACTGCCTGTTGGCTGGCAGCTCCTGCTTCCTGACTCACTGATTGTGTGCGGCTCACGTAGTCGAACCGCAATAAATATTGATGAGCATACAAACACAACATTAAAACGTTGTGCGTAAAATGGTCGAGGAGCTAGTCCTTGGTCAGGACTGGTATACAACCATCTATACTTTCCTCCCTTCCTCCCTCTGCTATTTTGCAACTTCCTCTTTTATGCCCTTTCGCTCTAATTTGTCTTGCCAGCAACAGTTAAAGGAAATAAAATTTAATAACAATAATAACGCTAGTCCAGAAAAACTCAAGCATTTCGGCTTTACTTTTATACCAATTTTTACCATCAAAATGGTAAGGGGGAAAGTGAGGATAGGAGGGATGGTATGAGTATATTTCGAGGGGGGTTGGCTGGTTGAGTTGATGTGGGGAAAAAGCTTTATGAAAATGGCCTACGAAAGCCAGAGAATGCATTAAATATTTACAGCCACAAAAGGTATATATATACATGTCTTAAATAACATTCAAACCTAAACATATATGTTGGGGAGGGGATGAGTGCGAGGGTAGCATTAAAATTTATTAAATAAACAAATTAAACAAAGACAGGAACAAAGAAAGGAATATAGTCAAAAGGACTTCTTTTTGACTTCTATTCCCGTTTTTTTAGGAAAAGTTTTAGTTATTACAAAAACTTTCTTTAATGAATTTGATAATATAGACTTTCGATTCCTGTTTTGATAGATCATCGATCGAAAGATTCGATTTAAGGGAACAAAAGTCAAAGAAATTATCATATGAAGAGAAAGCAAATTTACTGAAAAATATTACTACAAAATAACAAAATAAAAAACAAATTCAAAATGGTAAAAAAGATGATTTAAAATATCAATAAAAATAATAAAAATATATTTATATTTAAGATATAATTTATATTTGAAATATTTAAACAATTCTATAAATTTGTTTATAATAATTAAGAGAGACCGAAAGATTATTTTCTTCTTATATAAAAAAACAATTTTCCATTTTTTTTTTGTTATATATTTCAATTTTAACTAAATAGAAACTTCTAAAGCTACCCTCGTGGCTACGTGTGTGGGATTTGAGTCGTATAACAACAACAACAATAACAAAAAACAAGCAACAATATTGTACAGGTATATAGTAGTAACATAATTGAATTGACCTGCAGATTGGCCGCCGTGTCTAGAAACGTGGCCTATCTATGTTACAGGTGGTGCGTGGGCTCAGGTTCATTTAGTTGGCAATTTCTCTAATAGGTTTACACTCAATCTACCAATCTGCCAAACCCATCCCTCCCCTCCATCTCTCATCCAACATGCACCATCTAGTCGCGAAAAGCGTTAACAAATAAAATGGCACACAAAACGGGCCAAGAAGTTATTTTTACTTTTATTTTTCTTTTCGGCCATTAACCTGTAAAATATTTCAATGGAATTTTTTAAGAATTTTCCAATTTTGCTTAGATATTGAAGCTAATAATACAAATATTGTAGATCTATATATATATAGATCGAGTTTTATATTTTTTTTAATTTATAAAATAAATAAAAATAATCTGAATAATGTTTTTCTTTATGCTTAAAAGGATCTTATAACTACAACTAAAATACTTTTATATCTATATGGTATATATATATATATTCTTGATCCATTTTCCATCGTCCACTGCCAGGACTAATAATGCTTTTGGTCACATGAACAGAACAAATGTTGCGCATTAAATGCAAATTACTCTTGTCGCACCTAAGGCAACTTTTGCCTTTTCCCCATCCTGTTCTAAGAGCAGACTGTGCAGAGGCAGAGACGTTAGCAGGGAATGGTTGTGGGTGTATGGGGGGGGTATGTGGGTGTAGATGGTATTGTGGGCAATGTCATTTTGCTAATTAAACGCAAATCGCAACAGTTCACAGCAAGTTAGGAACTTGGTCGCGCATTTAGTCAGCAAATTGATTTTGACAGTGACTAAGTGAATGCAAATGAATATATATATGAGCTAGAAGAAGTTTGGTTACTATATATACCTATATGTACATATATACTATATAGAAATCGGAAGAGACTTTAAAGTTTATTTTAGGTTCTTTATTCAGCTCAAAAGAAACTATTTATTAAGGTTAAAGATCATTTTCTAATGTTAATTTTTTTTTTTTAAATATTATCTAAAATCAAGAAGAGAATGATATATATATATAGATAGAAAAACAGTTGATAGTAAGAATTTTCTCTCAGTGCATGAATGTACCTCAAATTACATCTAATTAATTCATTTTCGTCAAGTGTTTGGTTTGTAGGCGAATAGTTTATATGGCTGAAGGGTTTCAATTCAACTCAACTCGCTGTACAGTTAATTAAAAGCATTCCGTCTGGTCCTTTATCTGACTGCAGTTCGGTTACCACAAGCATTTCCATGTCCTTATGCGGCATCATTCTTCAGTCTATGACCACATGGCCATCTTCTCTGTCTCTGCTCGTAATTCAATAAACAGCCAAGGCAATGCAATTTGTCAAAAGACTTATACAGACGCATAGTCGTGGCAACGGAGGGGGGGAGTGGGGTATATATATGGTTAGTTCTCTTTGTTCATTTGCAGTCAGTGGCCATAAATTGCTAAGCAACGCGGCGT
The DNA here is from genome assembly GCA_018903615.1 of Drosophila neocordata. NCBI lineage: Eukaryota > Metazoa > Arthropoda > Insecta > Diptera > Drosophilidae > Drosophila > Drosophila neocordata. Next base: position 1,039,040 of record JAEIGI010000011.1, read on the forward strand.
ATGAGTTATGTGATGCACACGCACCTGGTTGGTCTGTCCACCAGCAGCAGCAGCAACAAGCTCTTTGGTGGCCCCAGACAAGTCGATTGGGGTAGGGGCGGTGTGTGTGTTGTAACTGTATAACAGGGGTACAGGAAACGTGGGACAGGATCCATCCTCTTGATGAGCGGCCGTGTCAGCAATCTTTCATTCATTTAACAATGGAGGCGACAACAAAGTCGCCAAGGATGCCAAGAATACCAAGGATATGGATGTGAAGGTGACACCTTTGCCTTGGCCCTATTCGTCTTGGCCCATTGAATACAATTGATGCATTTGAACGTTAACTGGTTGCACTCATAAAAGTATTCACAAGTTTGCTTGAAATTATTTTACTTGTTTTCTAATTGATTATAGAATATTCAATGAATATTCATTTATTCATTCATTTATTCGTTATAGTTTAAATTAAAATAAAGAGTATTTGCTTATTCGTTTTGATTTTCTTATGTATTCGAATATATTTGAAGTTAGAATGAATGAATTTGTCACACGATTCATACGATTCACTGTCTATAGAGCTCTCTCTGTCTCTCTCACTTACTCTCTGTCTCGCTTGCTATTATTGTTTCTGTCTTTGTTATTTATGTGTTGGCTAGGCAGAAACAAGAACTAGAAAACAAATGTGTGAAAAAGACATTTAAAGAAAAAGATAGAGAAAGAGTGAGAGAGAGAGAAAAGCAAGTGTGGGTGTCTGTGTGTGTGCGAGGGAGAGAGGAAACTGTATGAGTACCGTTATAGCTTAATTAAGTTTGCAGCACTAATTGAAACTTGGCACTCGGACGCGACCCTCTGTCCAGTGGCCCCTTACAACCACATTCACGTGCTTGGGCAGTTTATCTTTACACACACATATACACCGCACACACACACACAAACACACAGATGTTTGGCCTTTAAGTGTTACTTATTCATTTCATTTTTCAATTGGTTCAGCTTTCTAGTTGTTTTTTTTCACATGTTTTTTCGTTTTGTATTTTTTTTTTATCTCTCCCTCTCTCTTTCTAATATTATCTTCTCGCCGTTGTCAAGGACTTTTGCAGCTTTGTTCTTCCTCTTCTTTCATTTCATTTCTTGTTTGACTTTTTGATTTGAACAAATGCTTTTCTAATCTCAGTTCTCAGTGCTTTTTGCTTGTGCCACACACATTTGCTGCATGTCCCCCTCTCCCTACCATCCTATTCCACCCCTTGCCTTGCCTTTCCTTTCCAATACCAAACCAAAGCTCATTTTTCTCCTTGGGCATATTTCTCATTTCGTTTTGTCGCCTATTTGTCATTGCATTTTACTTAGCCGTAGGCGACTTTTCTCCATCTGCTTCTCTTTCTTCACATATCTCACACACATATGTCATCACCAGGAAAATTGAGTGAGAGAGAGAGAGAGAGAGAGAGAGAAAGAGAGAGAATGAAAGAGAAAGAAAGACAACAAGCGAAAGGTTACTGCTGCTTCAGGCTGTCTTCAATAGTTTTGCACTGGCTAAAGTTAGCACAAGATGCATTTAATGGCCATAGAGAAATGCCAGAAGAGAAAATGTGAGCATGTGCTAAAATTCTGTTGTCTACTTATGTGGACAAACGGGTATACAATAAGGATGCATCACACAGACACACATACACATACACATACATAGAATGCGTAACATATGTTGCCACATTGACTAAGAGATTTTCCAGGGCATTTAATGTTGCCTTGATGAATGCAAATGTCGATGCTGATGAATGCAAAAAGTTTTGCAGTGAATCAACAATAAAGAAATAAAGACAGCCATAAAGAGGGAAAGAGAACAAAAGGAAGAGAGATAGAGAGAGGCTTAAGAGCTTAATAATTTGGTCAAATGAATAGCTAATGTATACCTGAGGAATTGAGAAATGTTTGGCAAATTGAAAGCAATTCAAGCGAAAGGAATATAGTAAAATAATCAGATTTATTTAGTTATCTACACCATATTAAAGAATATTTATAGTTTCCTTGATGAATGAAACAAAAAATAATTGAAAATAGACCAAGCTTAATCTTGTATACTCTTAGATATTTCATTACTATAATTTATGTAAAAAAAAGTCAATGCAAAAGATTATAATAGAAGACCTTTAAGTTTGTCACGCCCAGCATTCAAAATTGTTTTCTTGTCGTGTTTGTAGGACCGCTACATAATTTATTCCTATGATGACTATAACTTATAGAAGTCTGATCCTACTAATTTCTATACTTGAGCTGCGTATACATCTAATAAGCTTATTTACCAAATTTCAGCCACATAACTTTAAATTAAAGGTATAAAAGTGGCAAAGAAGCAAAAGGATAGACGGAACATGGCTAGAATAAGCTAATAGTTGAATGCTGATAAAGAAACTTCTATGAGCACTTGTGTAAAAGTCGTTTGAGGTAATTTTTAATATATAACCTTTACCTTTTGTCAGGTGTTTTAAGTTTCATTTTTTATTTTAAAGAGTTTTAAAGATGAGTTGACTAAATTGAACAAAAGGAAGCCAGGGCCAAGCACTTTACTCTATCTCTCACTTTTTCTTATTCACATTTTGTGCTTTTGTTATTGTATTTTCACCTTCTCGGCCATGATGTACTCCAACTCCGTCTCTCTCTCTCTCTCTCTCTTTTCATTCTTTTTATTCGAATATTGTGTGTCTCCCTTTTGCTCAATGCTTTTAAGGCACATTGCATTTTAGTCACGTACAGATAGAAAAGTTATCGAAGATTTAAACGCACGTACATGATGATGTTGCTTCCTGAGCAAAGAAAACTTTACACACTCGAGACTCACACTCGCATTCATATCGGCATTTAACATTCACATTGACATCCGCATCGGTAGACGAGACACGAATACCCCCAACCCAACTGAACTCAACTCAAACCAGACCAAGACCAGACCAGACCAGACCAGACCAGACCTGACCATGACCAAATGGTAACAACGAAAAGAAACTCTTCCTCAAATGCCATAAGTTATTGTAAAATAGCAAATCTCATTCCATTGGTCAATACTTTTGATAGTTTTTTTTATTTTTGCGGTTTGCTTGTCAAATTGAAATTAAAAGCCAAAAAGAAAATGGCTCTCTCAACTTTAGTTTTTATCGCCCAAAATCTATATACATATATATCGTTTCATTTTTTTAAGAAAAATCAATAAAACCAAATAAAATACTAACAACACTTTGCAGACAAAACTGAACGGATCGAGCACGTAGCTGGGACATAACTTTTATTCTGATTCCCCAAGAACCAGAAGAAAACAAAATACTTAATCCCAAATCGAAGGCAACGAATTGATGATACCCTTAAGCCTTTCTTGAAACAATTAAAAGAGAAATCGAAATGAAATCATCTCAATTTTTAACACTAATATATATCCTTTGATATAGTAAACCAATATTTAATATATTCGCCTCCTTATAGCCAAGATATAATACTCAATCGATGTCAATTTAGTTCTCATTGAATATATTTATAACAGAGAATTAAATAAGATTGTATATATATTTATATGGTAAAATCAATAGATAATCGATTCTGTATAACTGTTATCTATATGATGGTCTAATATACCCGTTTCTTGGCCACTTATTATAGGGTATGGAAGAGGCCAAGAGTCCCAGACGGTGTTCTGGTCTCTTTATTCTTGTCGTGGATACATTGTGGTCGCGTGACCTTTTCGCTTGGTAGACAACAAAACAACAAATTGAAAACATTCACTAAATTCCTTCTCAATGACCAGGTGCAGGACTTAAGGATGACAACACAAGGACATCAATTGATAGCAACGAGTTGAAGAAAAGTTGCAAAACTTTAACAAAAAAATTGTTATTATTCAAAACGAATATGATTATATAAGAGAGAGAGAGAGAGAGAGGGAGGAATTTAATATTATTTATTCAGAAAAGAAAAACAAAATCGTTCAAATAAATAATAAGTTAATTTTTAAAATATATATTTAAGAGTAGCAAATCAATATTTAAATTTAAAAAAAAACTTAAAAGTTAATTAACTGAATCGAAAAGGACATTATTAAATCTTTTATGTTCTATTGAAATATCTAACATTAATTTGATTCTGTCGGTTTATATATGTATATATATATATAAAATATATTTTATATATATTTATTTATGTTTCAGTTATTAAAATGTAAGTTAAAGTCAAAATGATTGCCAGTTTATTTTTGGTTCTATTTTTTTTTTTTTAGCTTGGTTTGCCCTTTTGCCCCATATTCCTTTATCCAACAAAGAAAACAGAGAAAAAAGGGAAAGCCAAAGGGAATGAGTATGGGAATAAGAAGGAGGGGTAGAAAAGAAGAAAAAATTGAATGATTGGGGATCAATGACGATGAGTGCTTGGGTTATTTTTCGATTCAAAGCGATTTAATGGCTTTGTTGCCATGGGAATGCCTTTTGCCACCTACTTTGCGTCATCGTTTCTGCCAAAGCAGAATCTCCTACCGCCTTCCGCCTCCACAGCTATTGGTCTCGGTTAACGTTCCGTCCCGCGGCCATCCATGTCGCGGCAAGTGTTTGGCGCTAAAAGCGAAAATTAACTTATCAAACATACATTACTGGGCCCAAAGTTAACATTAACAGCATTAACATTAACACACGGCCCGGGACAGTATTTCGACTGATGGTGCCACCACCAATGGGCCACATCTGCCAAAGAACTGGGCTGGTCTCTACCTTCATTCTACTACGTTCAATGGCAATCTTGCTTTAACCGTCATTCGTATCGTCGTCCCCTTCCCTCTCTTTTCACTAACCGTTCTAGCTAATGTTACAAAACGTTCACTCAAATTCCCTGAACAATTGGAAAGTTCAGAGGGATGACAAGGAGTAGAAGGATATGAGGTAGGAGCTAACGGAGAACTATAGAGACCATATACACACATACATATACATATATACAAACGCTGGCATCGACACAGACACATACACAAACACATACAAACATACACACAACATATATACACATTTTGCCGCTTGGGGCCCAGATGCTGATTCTGATTGAGTTGGTGCTGAGTATCCCTACACAGAGAGAAAATATGTAATAATAAAAAAAAACAATAAAACAAAAATCTCTAACAATTAAATTTGAAACCAAAATACAATTTTATCTTTAAACAGTTTATAAATAATAATAATATTTAAAAGGTTTTTTTTATCGTTTAATATCCAAGTAATTTTTTTAAGAAGATTGTGTAAGAATTTTAGATCGTTGGAACCATTTCTAAGAATTCCAAATTCAACACATTTGTTTTCATATTAAGAAGATGAAGAACTAAGCAACTTAAAGCAAACATAACCAGCGTTGCCACCTTACATAATAATAACTGTTAAATTTTTAGTCTTAAGATTTGTGTTGAATTAAATAAAACCTTTTTTCGAAAGTCATTCTCCTGGAAAATATAAATTTTCATTGGCACAGCTAAGCACTACAGATGAATATGAACTTATTTTATCTTTTTAACAACATAATCATAATTTTTTACAGTGTAAGTGCGAAATAGATGATTAAATGCCCAACGCATCCATATGCCAAAAACCAAACAATAAGTCTAAGTGCGCCCCATCTATGAAAGGATAGAGGGAAAAAAGAGGCAAAAAAAAAAAAAAAATTATTGCCACGCCCACTTCGACAACGTTGCCATGGCATAAACGTGCCACAGAAATTATTGGAAAATTCATTAATAAGCGAACGGAAAATGAATGAATATAGCGCAAACGTAGCGAATAACAACGGAACGAAAATGTCGAAACGGTACAAAATATGGTTAAGAGAAAGAGTGAGAGAGAGAGGGAAACGGGAATTCATGTTGCTTTTAATTGCACCCACATGGAGTCGTGTGTGTGTGTGTGTGTGTGTGTGTGTATTGTGTGTGTTTGGGGTTGCATGAATAATTGCTAAAATTGGGTAGGAACAAGATCCCGCAGGATTGCCGAAAGTCGATGCCGAAATGACACTTAAATCATCAAGTGAATGCCAAAGCAAGCAAGTGAATAAATGAATGAATGAATGAATGCATTTGTATGCCATGTGGCAGCTAAACGAACAATAACCATGGCATGTATGTGGGTTGTTAGCCAATTGGGTTTCATGATGTCGATTTAACTTGTTGTAAATTCAATTGAACATTAATGAAATAATTCTTGACTGAACAAAAAAAAATTAGAAAGGAAATCATTTAATTTTAATTAAATTTAAAAAAAATACTAAAAGTGGCTAAACAAGTATTTTTAAATGTTAGAATTTATATTTTTCTCTCAAGTTAATCAAAGTAAAATATTTTGGTTTTAAATTTTTATTTAATTTCTGATGGGTCATTAGCATGCAGAATAAGTAAACAGTTCGTCCACCCCTCGCTTTTTTTGTAAATAAATTATAACTATATTTGATTTGTTAATTACAAAAATATTTGTAGAGAATAAATCTTTTGGGAATTTTGATTTCGTATAAACTGATTTCGCATCATTTTTCAAAATTTTGTTGACAAGTCTCAGAAATTTTTAAAATTTCATTTTTAAACTTGTTTTTGGTTCAATAACAATTAAAAAATCATAAATTTAATATCTTTTTAATTCACTAATATTTTGTAAATTTATTTTTTTCTATATTTTCAAAAAAAATGCTGTTCTCTAATGCTGAAAATTGAACACAGAGTTGCCACCATTTAAATTAACTCAATCATTTTTCTACTCTTCTCATACATTTTATTTTGTTTATTCTTAAATCTAAACGAGTTTTGATTATTTTAATTGTTAATATACATTTAAAATCTAAAAATGTTAACATTTAAATCTTAATAAGATGGCAACTTGAAATGTTATCGCTCTCAGTTAGGTGGCAAGGCTATTTGTGCCTTCTTGCAGTTTCGCTAGGTAGTCTTGAAATTAATATTTAAAAATAAAAACAAAGTCTTTCTACGATTCCTTAAGTAATTAAATGCAAATAATCATAATCAAAACTTATTTAAATCTACAAAGGATATGTTTACTAAAAAAACTTTGTTGAAATAAATTTTATAATAATTTATTAAATTGATTATTAATTTCCTTTGACTCCATAACTTTTACAAATTGTCAAAGTCATTTAATTCAATACTTGAATTATTTTTTTCTTCCATTTTATTTCTGATTATTAAATTGAGTAAAAATATTTGTGCTGTTTTTGTTGTTGTATCAATCAATAATTTGTTTTATTTTCATTTGATTTACTTAAGAAATCGTAACGATTTTACGCTTTTGATTTGCGCTGCTGCGGTGTTTGCTTATGAAAGTGCACCCATCACCCATCATCCGTTCCATTCGTCGTATACAACGCCAACTTCAATTTCAATTCGATAGCATAACCATCAAGTTGCAACCTGGAAGCTCCTTTCTCCAACCACATACATATACTGCCATCAACATCGACGACTACATCCAGTGCTGTAGTCCCAAGTGGTTGGTGTCGTTGCTCGATTCGGTTGCTTGGCTTGTTATCCTTTTTAGCAGCAGCGAGCAGCGAGTAGCGAAGTATCGCGGCAGCCGGCATTCGCTTGTAATCAATGAAATTACTTTTTTAGTTCAGAGGCAGAGCGCCAATAGTGCTGCAAAATGAAATTATTGTGAGCCAACTTTAACTATAGCTACCATGACAGGGAGGAGTCAGTTGCTACTGCTACTGCTCCTTCTCTCCCTTCCCGCCCACTGTTTCTTTTGCCGCCTTCTTGCTCCTTTCGATGTGCTCTCAACGTTTGCTAATGAAGTGAAGCAGCAGACCGAGGACAAAGACGGGAGGTAGGACGATGCTTGAATATGCTTATGGGAATGTTGAGAGGGAATGGGATAGGGGGGAAAGAATGGAAGGATGCCAGCTCACACTTTTCAGTTATTTATTTTTTGTGTCTTTTTTTTTCCAGTTTTTTTTTTGTCTTGTTTTTTTTTTTTTTTTTTTTTTGGTTGGTGTTGCATACATTTGAGCTTAATGGCTTTGGGGAATTCCGATGACGTTTATAGTCGACAGCATCTTCTTGTTATGCCCCCCCGTGCCCTCTGGCCAATGGCGTCGCCGCGGTGGCTCATCCTCGGGGAAATTTGCTTTTGAAACTTTCTTGTTCGTTCGCTTCTCGTTCACTTTTCTTTCATTTGCTGCTGCTCTTGTTGTTCTTCTTGTTGTTTTTTCATCTTCTTTTTCTTTTGCTATATGCGAAAACACTTAAAGAGAATGGAGCAAAGGAGCAAAGCAGCCAAAGCAAAAGAAAAAAGAAAAAAAAGAAAGAAAAGAATGTGAAGAAGGCAAAAGCCAATGTTCTTGATGGACAATAATTGTTTGTTGGTCAATCGATGAATTCATCTAAAAGAAGATCAATTAAAAACTTAAAATAAGTTACATCTCTCTATCTCTATTTCTATCTATCTATCTCTCTCTCTCTCTCTTTATCTCTCCATCTCTCTCTTCTTTAAGTCACCTAAAAGAAAGATCTCAAATTTGTTAATTTTGATTTTAGTTTCATTTACCTCTTAACTGTTGCTTATCAAAGCATTTTAGCAGCATGTACCGTTAGTATATATTGGCTTACATTTAATAATATGCATATATGTATATACATACATATATATATATATATATATATTTTTTTTATTTTTTATTTAATTGTTGCTGACTCCGTGATGCCCATTAAATCAAATTAAGTTAATTTGCCGCACTGCGCACACAATAACGTCATCAGAGTCAGTAGTGAGTGTAATTCTCAAAATCCGCTTCGGTATGCCATACCTATCTTTCCCCTCCCCACACCACTCCCTCCAACCCCCCTCCACAGTTTACCCATCAGTGTGCTGAGTGTGTCTGAGTACTGCTAATAAACGTCATCGATGCATTGATGCATGCCAATTAGTAGGAGGCATGAAAACATTGCATCGACATCCGCGCAACACTGAACAACACAACGCTACACTACACAGCACCGCTCCGCACTTGTTCGCCCAGCATCATCTTTGGCAAGAGCAGCAAAAACTCAACTGTATGCCGCATTAATTGCAACTGTCAACTGTCAGGCGGGGGCAACAACAACAAGAACAACAACTGCAACCAGATGAGGCCCGTTTAACCTACCTCCTTCTACCATCTTTCCTTCCTTCCTTCCTGCCTCCCCTAGCTGCTTTCCTGTCATCCTTCCTGCCTGGTTTTGTATTGGAATGGTGGAAGGAAGGAGAGGGGAGGACCGAGAGCAGCCCAGTCAATCATCGTGATGGCAATACGCTCCCATCGTTCCGGATAAGCAGCAAAAGCAACGAGAACAACTATTTACGGCAATTTGCTGAGCTCGACAGGCAGCGTTAATCAGTAACTTACTGCCGACATGGTACTCCCATCAGGAGCAGAAACAGAAGCCGGAGTCTAAAGCCAGAGGCACACCAACATCAGACCATCATCTCAGCCATCCGATATTGCAATTTACTTTGAAGGTTTAAGGTTTGATGGATTATTTAAAGATTATTCAAGTAAATAGCTTAAAACTATCCCAATTTCCACCAATTTCCTTAGGCTACAGACATACATACATACATACATAATATGTGTTAGATGTAAATTAACCGTTTATATAGGTTAACGATTTACAAACTGAAAGTTATGAAAGTTATCGCTTTATGTAGGTATGCTCTTCCTTATATCGTAAACTATAAACGAAAGGATATGGTTCTCTATATTAACCATATCGTAAATAAATATTTTGTATATAAATGTTCTAGATTTTCAATTTGATATAAAAAATATCTAAATTTTTGTAAAAAGTTATAAAATACAAAGAAAATCTTTAAAAAGGACTAAGTTATTCGAGTTGCCACTTAACTCTTAACAAATGTCAAAAAATATTCTCCAACACTGCTTTTAACAAAATATTTTTGCAAGAGGAAAAATATTTTTAAAAATTTATAATTATTTAATTTATAATTATTTATTTTTATATTAAATTTTTTTTGTCAAAAAATTATTTTCAACAATTAAGCAATTTAAAGCAAGCATTAGCAGAGTTGCCACCTAGCTGAAACTTTTAATAGCAATTGATCATGTTTATGCCAAATAAAATAAAATAAAAAAAAAGTTAATGTGGAGATAAAAAACAACTAACAAATTAGTTTAAAGAATATATTTTAAAAAATAAAGAAAAAACATGAAAGAAATAGAAATGGAGGCATTTCTTAGATCAAGAAGGTTCTTTTAGTAGAATTATAGTCAAAGTAAAAACATATACAAATCAAACTCCTAAACGGATATTAGACAATCTGAAACAAAAATCTTTAAGAATTCCAATACTTTAACAAATTATTTTGATAGTTTTCAAAAAGAAATGACAAAATCCTTTAGGATTTCTATAGAAATTTTTATCTTTAGGAATATTTGTTGTCTAGGAAATGTTGTGTTAACCATTATTTATCATATGTAATAACTGTAATTTTTATATGGTTTAAAAAAAAAAAGGAAAACTGTTTTCTTTTGTTATGGCTTTTTTTTTACATATTTTTTTGCTCTTCATTTTAATATCTGTGTACATGTACATTCTGAGAATATTCTTAATAAAATGTTTTGAGGGCGCTGATTTTTGCTCGGTTGGTTTTGTTTGTTTGTTTGTTGTTGTTGTTGATGTTGTTGTTGCTGCTGTCGTCATCAGGTCGAGTGGCAGCATTTAATGAGGTGCAAATGAGCTTGTCCAACAACAGCAACAACGAGAGCAAACGAAGACAGAACGAGAGTCGCAACACTTTAAAAAGAAATTAGCTGACAGGAGTAGGCCAAGTGGCACAAGGAGCAACAGCAACAGCATCCAGATGAGTGGCAAATGTTGTTGCTAATTTCTTCAGTTGCTTTGCTTTCCAACATTTCTTGTGTTTTTACTTTTTTTCACCCACCACCCCCTCCCCCCTTCCACTAACTTTCTAGCTGTCTCTTCAGTCGTCTGTCTGTAAATTTTACATACATTTCTATGAAAATTACCATAGACATATAGAAACCTCCAGTCCATGCATATCTACATATATCTACATCTCACCCCCCCTCTCGCACTCACATGCTAGGCACGTAACGTTGTGGGTGCACCCACTTAACATGATAAGCGACAAGACACCTAACATGTTCAACACGACACCTTCACGACAGCAACGACAGAGCAGTCAAGATGCTAGAGGAGCAACAGCAACAGCAATACCAGCTCCAGCTTTAGCTTCAGTTACAGTACCAGTACCAGTTACCAAGTATCAGCAAAATGTATATATACATATACGATTTAAACGGAATGAGAGTTGTTAATTTAGCCATTTTATAGCTGAAAACCTAATTTCATTAGTAATTTTGATCTCGCATTATGAAAATAATTTGGCCAAAAGTCGGCGAGTTAATAAACATGCCTGACGTACCTTATATCTCTTATCTAAATAATAACTCAATTTTTATAAATATTGTAAAATTCTTTAAGTAAATAGTCCAATTGGCCATTAATCATTCTTTTTTGTTTGCTTTTTTTTTCAATAGAAAAGATTGCAAATAAATAAGAGAGAAGCAATATTATCTCTTAAGAATTATATAGAAAAAGTGAATCAGCTGGAGTTCAAATATTTTTTTTAAAATTAAGTATTGTATATTAGTTTTATATGCTAAAATATATAAAAAAAAAAATGGAAAAAGTGAAATATTAAAAAAAAAAAAATATATATATATACATTATTTCAAAATTATTTTTATTATTTTGTGTTCAGTTTTATAAAATGCTAAATAATATTAAAAAAATCAATTTTTATACTTTTGAAATGTTTATATGTATATTCTCAATATACATTTTCAGAGATCTATATGTAAACTACTTTTGAAACTTTAAAAGCATTCAAAACTTGATCAAGATTTCTTAAAACTTAACCGATAAGTTCCAAAATTTTATACATTATTCCTAAATATATTCCTTATTGATTGAGTTAAAATTTCTCCAAAATTTTCTGCTAATAAGTCGTACTAAAATTTCTCCAAAATAGTTTTTAATATATTACTTTGGTATTGAATTAAGAATAAGGATTTTTTTACAACAATTTGAAAAGAAAGTCACAGTTCAAAAACAAACAAAATGTATTCAAATAGAACCAAAAAATCGAAATTATTATTATTTCTTTTTATTCTTAAAAGAAATACATTATATTTTAGGATTTCCGAGAATCTAAGCCCCTCAAATAGAGAACTTTTAAAGATCCTTTGTGACATTATCAACAGGATTAGATCATATTAATATTTGAACACGATCGAATTGCTATTGTATACTCAAAGGAAGTTTTTATATATTAACCTTAAGTAAAATAATAAATCTATAAGAAATTTTCCAATAATTTGATATTTTTAGTTTAGAAAATTTTTTAAATTAATTTATTTTCTTAGGCAGCAATCGATATAAATGAAATTAATCAGTTGGCTTGGCAACACTGTTAGGTCTAGAGAAGATTGGGTTATATATATATATATATATATATATATATACATATATATATATATATATATCTAAGACATAACTGTCGCGTCCTTGTTGTCATCCTGCAAGCCGCTGCCGCTGCCGCTGCCACTGCTAGTGACTTGCGGCTGTGCGTGTTTATTGTACGTAGTGACTCTAGTCAGCTGCCTTTGTCGTTTTAGGTTTTTGCGGCTTGTGCCTACTAGCTAAGGTTCATATTCCAATACACACACATACATACATACATACATACATACATACATATGTAAGTATGTCACAATATGAGGCAAGTGCGTGTACGTGTGTGGCATAAGTTGAGGCAACATTTACACTCAATTTCTACAGTCTCTTGGCTGCTACTGGTGCTTCTTGAAATTTCTATTTGAATTTCGAATAATAACTTAGTCAAAATACATTTATATCATAAATACACTTATATATATGTATATATATATATATATATATGTATGTACATGTTTATACATATGTTTGTAGATGTAGTAAACAAGGTAACAAACATTTTTCACTAATTAGTCTCTTGCTGAGATTTTCATTTCAACATTCAATGAGTTGTGTGTGAATGAATCTATTGCAAAAAGAAAAGAAAAAAAAAACAGAAGTAAAATTTTAAAGTTTATAAGCCGCTTAAGTTATACCCTTACAAATGTACTCATTCATTCATTCTAATTCAAAGAGCTAAACATTCATAATCCTGGAAAGGAAAAAAGGAATATAAAAAAAATTTCTCTTTGTATAATAATTTAATTTAATTTGTTTTTAAGTTAGATAAAAAATTTGCTAAAATAAAGTCAAGAAAATAAATTTAAATATTTTGAAAATGAAATTTTTTTTGAATTTCTTAAATTAAATTAAAAACTAAATAGCTGATATCTGGGCATAAGGGTATATATAGAAGGCATTTTGGCAAATATTAAATTGAACTTGCCTTTGAGATGGAAATTCCATAAAATATTTGTAGTATTTTTGTGGGCTTTATGGGGGAGGGGAGTGGTTAAAATTGACCAATCAAGTATGAGATAATCAATAAATATTTAAGCTTGGAAAAATTTAAGTTATTATTGCATTTTAAGTTTTTGTACGCTTTTTGTATACACTAACAAAATAAGTAAGTTGCTTAAAAGGCAAAGAAGGAAATTCAAAAAACAATTTAAAAAAAGTATAAGAAAATAGCTTAAATATATATATTTTTTTTATTACTAAACTTAGTTTTGTTTTATTTAGTAGACAAAACTTTTACTCATTAAAGGGTATACAATATTCCGTAAGGCTGAAATATATTTAACTAACTAGCTTCTGACATATTTTTTCTTGATATGATTTTTGTATTTCTAACAGAAAAAAATGTAGTACAAATTTGTCTTTATACACTGTTTTTTTATTTTGTGGTTAGCAATCTTTATAATTCCAATAACTGACTTTTTGTGGTACATTTCTTGTTGTTTGTTTTTCCATATTTTATTTAAAACGAATAAATTAAAGGAGAAATAAATTATATTGCGCATATTTAATAACACCTTTTAAAATTACGACTAACTAAACTTTCTTTATAAACAATAAAATTGTTAATTATATAGATTTTTTTAATTAGTAATTAAGTTTCCAAATAACAACAACAATAAGTTTAATAAGTTCATTAATTTCTTAATTTTTCTTTACTCGGTATAGAAATTAAATTTTTATAAGAAAAATTTGTTTCTTTTGTAAACAACTGCAATCGTCTTTGGGTTTCTCATATATAGATACTACTACATTAGTTTTTAATACAGTTTATTAATTGAATACTTTAAAAGGGTATACAGTAATCGTTAAGTTCGAAATTTGTTCAAGGGATATTTTTTGTTTGTGGAATTTTTATATATTTTATATTTATTTTTGTTATGTGAAATGAGCATGATTCCAGGTTTAAGTCAATCAATTTGATTGATTGAGCTTAATATATTTGTGTGTATATATATGTTCATATATATATAAATGGAAATGATTATTGTAGAAAAACTCAAATAAAATATGATATGTTTTATACAATTTCAATTCTGATGGTTAACAAATTAAACAAAAAAGTAATCATATTTATGGAATTAAAAAAATATTCATGCGTAACAGATGTGTGCATATTTATATATATATATATAATTGAAATGGCCACACTAAATGCAGCTGGTGGTAAACAAGGTGGCAGCGCAGCAAATAAGAAAAGAGTAGTGGCAACTCGGGGACTTTTACAGTTTGTTAAATGGCAACATGAATGAATTTTCAAAGAACTTAAAAAAAGCACAAACCTACAAATCGACTTTTATAAATTTCTTTCAATTAACTGTAAATATTTACAAATAATATATACCTTATTCTACACATATGTAAGAAGTATAATTAATAGAGAATATAAGGTTTCATTGTAAACGTCTTGAATTGTGGCTATGTCATAGATTTCTATATTTTAGCCTTAGGTTATTGGCACTGAAATGTTCCTATTAAGGAAGAAAATTAATTGGATTATTTTGCCCTTGGAGGGTTTGATAATCCTTCCCACATACATTCATATATAGATACATACACAATATACATATGTATGTATGTAGATGAAGAAAGACTGTTGCATAGATTATATTGATTGCAATAACTACTAATAAAATATTCTATAGAAAATTTCTTTTAAGCTGCTTGAGAACCCAATTTTACTTTAGATACACATATGTATATATATTTATATATATATATATATGTTCAATTTTATTGATTGAGAATTGTACAAATTGCAATTTGAATGCAATTCATTGTTTTCACTTTTTGCTTGCAAAATAATACGCATACGCCCTATTGTTCACAGCAGCTGTGAACTTAGTTTTGATATACTTTTATGCATTGCCAAATGAAATCTTCTTAGAAATATATATAGTTAGATATTTCCCAGATTATATATAAATATATATACAATTTTTAATAAGCAAAAACCATAAATAAAATCAATTGAAAATTTGTAATTTGAAAAACAATTTTCTAATTGTTTTTTTTGCTTTTATTGTGCAGTTGCTGAATATATGTATATATATATAAATAGACAATAAATTGTCAAACCTCAAAGTATGTATATATGTTTATATGTATGTAGATAAGATGAAGGCGGTGTCAATGAAATAAAACAACAAAAAAAAAACTATTTAAAAACCACATAACGATTGAATGCAACCACGTAACGTTTGCCATTTTTTACACTTGTCTACAATATTTTAAATACACTTTTGTGGTTGCTCAATAAAAACAGAAAAGGAAATGCAACTACCCTAAAAAAAAAACAGAAAAGAAAGGATAATATAAAGTAAAGGCAAACTGTACTTCTGTTGAACAAATGATGGAGTTAAACAAGATAGCTGAAACTAAGAAAAATTAAGTAAAGAAACCCAAAGAATACATTTTTAATAAAAGAAAAGATTTATAAATTTAAAATTCAATATTTCATTATCTATAAACTTTTCGAAATTGTAGTTTAAAATGCATATGGTGAGAGTTTCTAAATATCTTGTGTAACAAAAAAAAAACACACACAATTGAAATCCATTGAAAAAAAAGAATACAAAATCAACTTTGTTTCATTCTCAATTTTTCAGCAATGTTTTACCATTTTGTTGTTGCTTTAAGCTATGCCAAATTGCATAGAGAGGAGGAGGGCGTTGCAAAGTTGCGGTAGTGGGGAGGGCGCTGATAGTGGTTCCAGCAATTTCAATGGCGGGGGTAAGGGGACTTGGCTGCTATGTAGTCAATGACTCGGAATGAACACCTTTAAGCCGCTTAGAAAATTGCAATGTCCAAAAATCACAGGCCAAGCGAGCATTGGCGTACTGGATTGGGCAACAATGGAACACATTTTTCTATTGGGACATGACGTTTGGTTGCCTCTCCTCTGGGGACCTGAACGTGGACCATGACCAGCATTGGGCTAAAAACTTGCCAAAAGGATTTACAAATCAATTTGATTTGCCAATTGGTGGGGATGGGGGGAAGGATGGTTGGGCGATGGTAAACGGGCAATTGAAGGCAGAGAGGCTGCTTTTCGCAATCAATATGCAATACTGTTACTCCATTGTCTCTCGCTTTTGATTCGTTTGCTTTTGTCAATTTCCACGGGATGTCCTTTTTTATACTCGCTGACTGTTTCCCTCCCTCCCTCTTTCTCTCGTTTTTTTCTGGGTCTACTATCTACTTTCTTCTTGTTTCTTTTTTTGTTTTTTTCTGAAATTTCATTGCTCTTTGGTTTAGTTTGTTTTCTCTTTGTTTGTGTTTTCCTTGCCGTACCTGAACATGTCCGAAGCAAAATCACATTTCACTTGGCATTTTAATGACGTTGACATGAAGGATTCTGCTACCATCACATGTAAGCCTAAAAGCGGTCTACAAATTTTTACAGCCAACAACAACAAGATACATAAATTAATAGTGCAATGTTTACTATTTCATGTATGTGGCAACTCTATTCAGTTAAGCAAGTGAATAAATGCCATACCAGTGTTATGAAATTCCATAAAGTGGCTCTTTTCTTTTGTATGTTAAGTTACATGCAAATTCCTTTGAAGTAAAAATAATGATGGAAAAATTGTCTTTTAGAAAACTTTTCAAGATTATAGTTCTAATATATATATTCTTGATCAACACAATAAACTGAGTTAATATGACCAAGAATAAATAATACATAAGCTATATAATAATAAGCCCAACCAGTTTACTTGTTTGTCTGCAATGAAGAGTTAGCATACGGACAAAAAGGACACGGCAAGGGTAAAGCTAAAAAAGGATGTTTGGCTTACAAGTACTGGGCGATAGAGAGTGGGTTAGAATGGTTTGTGTGAGGGGTGAGGTGGATGGGGGATTAAGTGCAATTCACACTTGAAGATGTCAGCGTTTTGCATTTGCATCTTGTTGCTGTTGCTGTTATTTCGATGCGGTAAACAGTTTTATTGTTGGCCTCCATTTATGCTGTGGTCTATTTCCATTTTCCTGCTCTTCCTCCATCACCACAACCACATCTTCCTGGAATGATGTTGGCTATACCACGTTGTTGGCTACTGTTGTCTCATCATTTCCGCATTTCGCTGGCGACATTCGACGTGACCCACAAAAGAAAAGGCAACAACGGGAACGGCAACGGCAACGACAATGGCAACGGCAATGGCAACGACAACAACCCAAAATTGTATTGCATAAGATGCCTTGGCATCAGCACAAACAACAGACAAGGCGTTTAAGGAAAAGGGGTGGGGTAGTGTTGGTAGAGCGAGCTATGTTTCGGTTAGGTGGGGATGCGTCAGAACCGTTTGCTGACTGCTGCACTTCCGCTTTACGCTTTACACTTCAATTATCTTCAATTTTCAGGAAAATGTCTCAAGAACAATAGCTCTGTTGATTGGAATTCTTTAACTCGCTGCATGTGCTGCATGTCCAGGCAACGCCTTTGTCTCCCCTCAACTCTCTACCACTTGAACCTTCAACTCTCGATTCCCATATGTATATACAAACACACACACACACACACACATATATATATATATATATATACAAGTCTGTGTGTGTGTTTGTGGGACCTTTTGTCTTCAGAGCTAGAGCCAAAGCCAAAGCAAGACAGTTACAAATGCGACAACATTGTTGCCCTTAAGTCTACTTCTTTCCCACCTTTCTTCTTATACCCCTTTTCATCTCCTTTTTGTTTTATTTCTCCTCTTGTTGTTGTTATTTTTTTCATCTTCTTCTTCTATTCAACTCTCAAGTGGCTGCAACAGCTGTAAATTGGTGGTAAGGGTTAGGTTTACGGGATGGAAACACTAAAAGTGTGGCCAGAAAGAAGGATATATATATATAGAGAAAGAGTGGAAGGGGGAAAAACAGGAGAGGTAGACGGCTAAGAAGGGACTAAGACTTGTAGTTAGGGGGGGGTGGGTGTGTGTGGAGTTCTTACTGGAGAGGTAAATCGAACTGACGCAATGGCGTTTTGTTGATGGCATTCACTCTATTTTTCGGTTTGATTTTCTTTCTCTTTGGTTTTTATTGTATTTCAATTTTGCTCATTTTGTTGCAATTGTGTGCGAATTTGTTACAATTTGATTTTCTATTATCATATAATTTGTGCAACAAGAGTGCAAGATAGAAACATAGAACAAAAGGCAATAAAGTTTCCCATATGTTATCCTCTGTTATCCTTAAATGATTGTAAGTTGAACATTTTCTTTTCACATTTTTGTTTGCAAATTTTGAAATATTTCTTTTTTTGTCGAGAAAAAAGGAAAAAAATTGATTAGGAAAATTTCAGTTTAAATCAAGTTAAAATCTATTAAAACTAACAAAACAAAATTTACACTTAATAAGTGAAATTATTTTTCTTGATATTTTCTATTTTAGTTATTAAACAATTGTGCTAGTTTTGTTGGATAAAAGTTTAATTGTAGATTTATATAAATTTTCATCTCTTTTGTTTTCTTACTTTTTTTCTGTTTCTCATTATGAAATCCTTTTAATTCTTTATATTTAAAGTTTACTTGAAGGTGGAAATCAGAAAGGTTTATATTATTGGAAGGGAAAGCCCAAAGGATATATTCTCTTTAGTCTTATCATATCATTTTCTAATAGATTAAAGTCAAAGTTTTAAGTAAATATTTATTAGTTTAAGTTTATAAAACAAAATTTACTAATAGCAAATATTTTCAAAAGTTTAAATTATTAAACAGAATTTGCTCACTTTTGGTTTTTTATAACCAATAAAAAATATTTCAGTACATCGAAGTATTTAATCGCTAAAAATTACGACTTACAAAGATTTTCACATTTTCCTCATACTAAGATATACAAGAAAGTATAACAAAATTATTATATAACAATATTTTTTATTAAGTATACGTCAAGTAATCATTCTATTTTAGTTTAATGAGAAGGGTTGGCATCGAAATCGTAAAAGAATTTAGTAGAAAAAATAATTTTCACATTAAACTTGAAAAGGCTTTTTTAAATGAATTCATTCATTCAAATCATTCGTATTATTATTAATATAATGGAATACTCACAAAATGCAAGCAGCTGCTGCTAAATGAAATTTCATTTCATTAGAGTTTTAATTTAGTTTCATTTTTTAATCAAGTTATATATTTATATAAAATTAACTTTAGAGGAAAAGGACAGGGAGCTCTAATGGGAAAGGACAGGGAGTTCTAATTTGAATGGACAGGGTGCTCTAATGATAGTGGAAAAGTGCTTTTGTGGTTCAGAAAAAACATTTAAACAGTTTTCGTAATTTATAATGGAATGTTACATAAAAAAAACAATAATTTACTAGTAAAAATTATTACGTTACGCAATGTTAAATGGCAAAAAGATTACAGAGAATTAGGAGGAAACTTAAGCAAAGAACATTTCGAAATAAGATAGTGTTGCCAGATAATTAGTTTTTACATAGCTTTAATACATATGTAGATATGTAGAAGCGATAGTTAACATAAAAGTAAATAAACTTCATTAAATGTAAATAAACTTTTGTTTTCTAATTCCGTTTAAAATCAGAATTTTCTAATGGTATATAGTGTACCAGATTTTCTAGCTTTAACTTATCATTAAGCATTCAACAATTTATTTTTACTTTATATTTTTTTTGCAATTTTTTCTACTTTTTCCCGCTGGATTGATTTCTTTATTGGTTATGCATGCGGAAACAGAAAAAAACAACTACAGAAAATTATTTTAAATTATTGTTAACCCATCGAAATGTAAACGAAAACGAAAATAAAAAGCGAAAACGGAAATGAAAACAAATCAAAACGCACGGCGATGAAGCATAAAAAAAAAAAGAAAGAAAAGTTGTTATTCTTTTTTCGACAAGAGACGAACCACGATGTGTAGGAGTAGGATGTGTATGTTGCTGGGGCTGTGGCTGTGGATGAGGATAAGGATGAAGCAACGTTTTTTTGCTTAGGGCGGAAATGTCATTGGCAACGCGCCGCAGCGTTGTCCTTGCAGATTGGCAACAGTTGTATAAACGATTGGGATGTTTACTTGATAATATGGAGTAGCATGTGGCCTCCAAAATTTGTTGTTGCTCTTGCTCTCTTGCTGTTTTGATGGCTGATGCCCGTTGGCAACGTGGCATGTGTAGCATGGTGCTAGGTGGAAAATCAAAACAAGTTCAACAACAACTAAAAAAAACACGAAAGGATGGGTCGAAGTAGAACTACCACACGAAAATATATTTTACTGCGATATATAGCTAGCGATATAGTTAACCGATTTAAAGAAAAAAAAAAATGGTAAAAGTATTTAAATTCAGCGAGAAACTAAATTTAGTACCATTAGCTTAAGAAACAAAATAGTTTTCTTTACAATTAAAGGTTTTATGGTTTGCTTGCGGCACCTATATATTATAGATATAGTCAAACGATTCTTATGAAACTTGGCCGATTTTTTTAAATTTATATAACATTTTTATATACTTAATTTCGCAAGTTAACTTTAAGCGATTGTTAAGTTATTGAACCAAAGTTATATTTCCATTTGATCATTTGTATGGAAAATAAATGATATTATCTTTCCATCTGATCAATATCCATGGTATTTATATTTATATAAATATATATTGTTGAAAATGTTTTTTTTCTAAAAGTTGCAAACTTTTAACAACAATCAATATACCCTACTCGCAAGGGTGTAAGAATCCACAAAAAACAGAGAGAAAAAAATTGTAAAATTACAGGAATGATATATTAAATATTTTAATAAGTATTTGTAAGCCACCAAACGATCTAAATATATATGGATATATCATTTTTTCAGGATCTAAAATGTTTCACAAAACAATTTGAAAGTTCTATCAACAGAAATTTCTCTTTAAAATAAATTTTCGTAAAGGTTTGAAATCAGAGACAAAAAAAAAAAAAGATGAAAAATGTTTTGAATTGCACAGTTACTGCAGTTCGATTATCCATTCAAATATTGTGAAAAACAGTTTTCTTTTGCTTTTGAAATTTGATTTGTTGGTTCAGGCCCTTGTTGGCAATTTTTGATAGAGCCCACAGGGTCTTGGACGAAAACGAAATACGGTAAACGAATAAATGAAATTCCAAAAACGAAATAACAGGACAAACACACATACACATTAAGAGAGAGAGAGAGAGAGAGAGAGAGGGAGAGGGAGAGAAAAAGAGAGAGAGAGAGAGATGGAGAGCTGTAACTATGCATGTGAAATTGCATTTGTGAATGCGGATGATACGAGAACTGAGGAGACACTCAAAATTGTGGGCATGGTGCGAAGGCGGCAGTCAGAATTGGTGGGGAGGGCGTGGTTTTTTGGCTGGAACGAACCATTCAATGATTGCATGAAAAATGTAGAAACATTTCACGGCAGGCCACACAGTAGGCAGCAAATAAAACGATAGGAAGACAGGAGCACAGGCAGGAACAAGGACATGTCAGCATTGGACAGGCAAAACCAGGACAGCACTGGACACAGTCACTATAGTAGAGGACATGACAAAAGCTTAAAATCCGCTGCTCTGACCATACGAGACTTTTGAATACAAACAAAAAGCATTTCTCGTAGTCAAAAATAGATTCTGGCATAAGAATAAGGTTTCCTCATTTGAATTTTGCATCTAGTAACAAAGAAAATTCGTTTCGATTTACCCTTTAAATACAATTTTTAACCACTGTTACTGGCTAATTGAAAATGTTTTCCATTTTTTTTTTTGTATGTAACTGGGCGTGGTCAGTCATCGAACTCCATATAGATGGCATGACTTTTTCATCAGCTGTCAACAGGCGCAGGCGCCACCGCCTCTTCCGATGACAACCCAACCGCATTGAGACTTCCCAACCAGAACCAAAAAAAAAAAAAAAAATAACCAACAAACCGAAATCAGAAATCGCAATCACGTTTGAAATTTCAACAATTGCAGTTGCGGTTCTTTTTGTTGGGCATCTGTTAGTGAATAGAAAGTGAATTACTAAATCAATTATTAATTTAGGGGTCGATTCGGTCATTTTGGCATTTTCAAAATGGTTCTTTTATTCCTGGCGAATGTGCCAAAATCTTTCTAGACAAGAAAACACATGTCCAACAGATGTAAAAAACTATTAATAGAGAAATCAAAATGCGCGAGCTCAAAAAGCATTAAAGTTTACAAGAAAATCCTAAGGGAATATACCTTATACTGGTCTGATTCGAAAATTTCTTAAACTTGCTATGCGTACATATCTGAAAAGCTTATCTACCAAGTTTTAGTAATATAGCTTAAAATTTAAGGTCTAAAAGAGGCAAAGAAATGGACAGACGAACAGACATGGCTAACGTAAATCGATTTTCTAGGATCAGAAACGCTTATATCTATGTGTTTAAAGGATCTGACCAAAAAATAAAATTAGAATTAGTTGGTAAATTGCTTATTATTGAGAAAGTCCTACAGAGAGAATCCTTTTGATTACTTTTTCTTTATTATTATTTTTCACTTGTTCATTAATTATGTTATCTGCCTGTTCATAGAAAGGAAAATATGGATTTAAAAGTAAGTTAAATAAACTCTGTCACCTTTGGATATGTTTTTTAAATTCAATCAATTTTCTTTACCACATTGCATCCTGCCAATTTGCTTATCCTGATCACATTTGACCATATGTGCCAAAGGGGGGGAAGTGAAAGAAAAGTGCTTTTAATTTTTCCAAGCGCACATTGGCTTTCCCTTTAGCTCTTTTCTTTTATTTTTTTTGGTTTTGGTTTTGATGTGGCAACAAAACGGAAATGTGATTTAAATTAATTCATTTCCGCACTAAATTTGTTTTGTTTTTAGTGCATTCGTTCCTTTCTCTACTCTCTTTCTCTACTCTTTTCCTTCTCTTTCTTAGATTTTCTTTTACTTCTTTTTTTTTGTTATACATTACATGGGCGACATTTCGTTTGTACTTATTTTATTTTATTTTATTTTTAGCTTTTCTTTTTTATGTTGTCTTTTCTTTTTTGTTTCTTTACTTTTGCCTTTTAATGATGGCCACTTCAGTATTTCCGCTTGCTTCTAGCAGCAGCATCAGCATCAGTACGCCCTGTAAATGGGCGTGGCTGCTGGCTATGGCGTGAATGCAGCTCGTAAATTTGTTAGTTTATTAGCGCAATTTCCGTTGCTAATTAATTCCCAGGCCAACACACACACACATACACAGAGACATACACAGACAGAGAGCTAGAGAAATGAAAGAGAAACAGATAGATACAAATGAATAGAGAGCGAACGAGACAGAGAGAAAATCTCATTCTATCTTTATTGTTCAAGGAGAGATATTAGTGACATGCAGTTTGCAGTTTTTAAAATGCCGGATATATTTTTGTAGAGGAAACAGAAGCAACAGTAGCATCTGTCAGCCTCAAGGATGATAAGGACGATGATGATGATGATGATAATGATGATGCTCCTCCATTTCTACTGATTGCCTTAAGGGTTGGTAATAACATTGCCAATGATTACTCCCGGACTACCTGTCTGCTTTTGCCAGCCAATTTGCTGTTATGTCTGCTTCATATTTCTGATTAATTAAGCCGCCTGCCACAAATATTTCATAGATATGTATTTTCAATTTCCGGCACAAAGAAAAGTGAACAAAAATCAAAATAATTGAAATGAACAAACTCAAACTCATGACTATTATATACCCTATATTCTAACCTAAATAAGTATTAATATAAATATTATTTTTTTTAATATCAAATTGATGTTATATATAGGGGAATTATTAGCTATTGTAAGACCTTAGATATATATATATGGAAATTTATGCTAATCAAATCTATATATCTTATAATTTTCTTAAATATTATTCTTATATTTTGCTACCTTAAAGCCAAGGAGCATACAAATTTAGCCTTACAAAAGAAATTTATTTGAATTAAATCCAAAAAAGACTTAAAAAAGGGAAGAGGATATCAATATAATTATAAATATAATATTTTTTTTATAATATTTCAATAAAATTCCATATAAGTTATTTATTTAATTTTCATTTACTTGCAACCATTAAAATATAGAAAAAAGAAAAGAAAAGAAAAGAAAATCATTCTTTTGCCATTTTTGGTTTAATGAAAGATTGAAACTTGTTTTCAATTAGCTAAATGTACATATATATATATGTATCAGCCAATCAAATGTCTTTATACTATAGCAAACAGTACATGAAAGAGAGAGAGAAAAAAAAAATATTGTATTGCAGCCGTTGGCAGCGACAAGCCATAAATTATAATATTTAAGACATGTTTTAGTCAGAAGCCAGAGGAGAAAAGAGAATTGGCGGTTTGGGGGTACTATATTTATATATATATATATATATATGTATATATGTGTATATATGGCGACCTGATATAGAGGGGCTTGTGCATGACTTTGACAAGTTTTGATGATGTGTGCCCGGTCGCCAGCGTCGTCGTCATCATCATCGTTATCGTCATCGTCATCGTTCCTCGAGTCGGTTTCATATAGGCAACATTTTTCAATTAACAAACGAACGAAAAATGTATGGCACACACACACACACACATATATATATATATACAAACACTACTTGACATGAGAAACAGTGCCACACACACACACACACACATACTGATGCATATATCATTTTTCATAGTCCTTACTCCAACTACAACGAATCAAAGCGCCAAAACTGCCTGTCAAAAGAGTAGACATAAAAGATAGATAGATAGAGAGAGAGAGAAAGAAACAAGGGGTAAAAGAAGGATATGGCAACTAACTAACTAACTAACTAACAACAACAACAAGGATCTGCCAAGGACGTATATATATATATATAAATATATATGCTTGTATGCCATTCGTTTCCTGGCAAAATGACAAGCAGCGAAATTTTGTCCATATCCTTTAAGAATTGTTTAATTTGTGGTTATATTAGCACCTAAATCAAACAAAAAAATTTAAATTATCTATTAAATAAATGTTAAGATTTATTATAAAAAAGATAAAGAAAGAGTTAAAGAAAGAGAATTGTTATCCTTTGACTCCTTAACGAAGTACATTTATAGTCGTTCTTTTTAATTTTTATTTTGATTTTGTTTTGGTGCCCCTTTTTTTTGTTTTTGCTCTTGCCACAAAAATTCATTTAGAAAAAGGGTTATTAATAATATCAAAAAATTGTTTGACGCTGGGCGGCCATTATGAAAGGACTCTTCTGTGTTCAGTGCTCTGTGTGTGTCAGTCGATGAGTGGCTCCTTCTAACGAGATGTTCAGGGTGAGGTATGTGCCGGGGTATGGGTCGTTTTGTGGCACACTAAACACCTGCTATTTTATGATTTTATTAGGCACTCAACACGCCACACAGCCGCACAGCTAATGGTTCAAGTGAATGCCACATTCACTGTGAGGCAATGTCAATGGTATAGAGGGGCAAAGAGGATTGTCATGACATGTGTAAAATTCTAGACAAAAGGAGGGGGAAAAACAAAACCCTCACTCAATATTTATATGAATATTAATAATAAAAAACATATATTTTATATATTCTTAAAGAAAATTTGTTGAAAAGTTAAGAAAATGAATGCTGAAAAATTTTTGCATATAAAAATGGAAAAATGAAAATGGAATTACTTAATTAATTAATAAAATATATGAACTTCTCTCTCTTTGTCTCTTAGTTTACAATCAATGTAAGTCCTTTACAATATTATCCTATTTATTTAGCTTCTCATAGGTAGCAATGAAAATCCTTTAGAGATTATGTTTTGGCAAAGTATTAGCATATAGTTATAATACCATAAATCTTTCAGATAGAAAGTCTTAGACATATTTAGTTAGAAAATGCTTCAAGGAAATTGTTTTTTCTAAGAAAATTATTCCTTGATTTTCTCTTATCCAAATCTAAAATAATAAATTTGAGAATTTCCATGTCCTTTTTATTACGATTAGGTTAATTATTAAATATATTTTCTAAAAATAAATAAAAACTAGAAATACAATTTAAATATTTGCAAAATTATCTTAATTAATTAACGTTCGAAATTTTATAATATATAATATAAATAAATATGCAAAGATTAGAAATAAAAAAGTAAGAAATTTAGACAATTTCAAGCTGTTGCTATTGTTGGTCCTTACATTTTTTTCCCCTTTTTTTTTTTAGATTTTTTTATACAACATTTGCAATGGAATCTAACAAGAATATATACATACATATATCTAAGTGTGTATATGTGTGTGTGTGTGTTGAATCAATTTAAATTTATGTCTTGGTATATATGAGTGTGTGTATGTGTGTGTGTTAGCCAAGCATTCATATGCATATTTTATGTATGGGTAGTTTATTTATGGGAAAACGTTTATACAACCGCTGGGACAGGGACTAGGGCCGGGTCAGAACAATACAGGACAGAGACAGAGACAGGACAAGGGGGACGGTTAGGGGATGTTAGCCTGAAGGGTTTTACAAAAAGTAAAGTATGTTGGAAAAGAGCAGGAGGATTAGGCGGAGGAGGTTCCGTTATGTGGACAACACAAATGGACATTTGGCATTGTGACACCGGGGCTTTTAAAGCACTTGACCAACCCAGTTATTGTTTGTTAAGTGTAATGTGAAAAACCAAAGGACAATTTTGTAAGCTTGTTCATGGACTTTTCTATTGTATATAGATATATATTGTATATATCTATCAAAATATATGTTAAGAGAGTTGTTTCGTTTGCCAGACATTGTGAATAACAAATTAGTAACAATTCTATAATGGAAATACTAATATATCAAAGCTTAAATAACAGATTTTTGGCTAATTGTGACAATTTCTTATACAGGGATTGATTTACATAGACACTACCAGAGTTGCCAGATTGTTAAAACATCAATGTATTCGTAAAGCTTGTTCTATTTAAATGTAAAAGTACTTGAAAGCTTTTGATATAAGTTATTATACCTTTGCAAAAAAGGTAAATTAATTTTGGTCAGAAGTTTGCAACGCATAGAAGGAAGCATCTCCGACTATATAAAGTATATATATTCTTGATCAGCACGATGAGCTGAGTTCATTTAGCCCTGTCCGTATGTCCGTCTGTCCGTCTGTCCGTCCGTCCGTCTATCCGTCCGTCCGTCTGTCCGTCTGTCCGTCTGTCTGGAACAACGCAATCTCCTCCGAGACCCTTAAAGCTACAGAGCTGAAATTTTGCACCTAGGCTTCTTTTTGCTGCAGGCATTGTATATCTCGGAATCATTCCGATAGGATGACTATATCATATAGCTCCCATAGGAACGATCGGTCATGAATATAGATTTGATCAATAACTTGATTGTTTTAAAAGCGATTATCACTAAATTTGGTATTTATAAGTTTTATATACTTTCTAACATATCTGGAAAGTTTAATCAGAATCGGGGCACTATATCATATAGCTCCCATAGGAACGATCGGCCAAAAAATTGGTCTTAGATGAAAATCTTGGTTATTTTAACAGCGATTCCCTCGAAATTTGGTATTTGTAAGTTTGGTATATATAAAAATGTGTCTGTTGAGTTTTAACAGAATCGGCCGACTATATGATATAGCTCCTATAGGAACAATCGGACCAAAAAAAAATATTTTTTTACTTGTAAGTTTTTTTCTTGGAGCCACGGGCATGATTAGTTTTATATACTTTCTTATAATTCTGGTAATTTATATGTAATTGATAAGAACAGTTTGCAAAGGTATCCGAACTTCGGCGTGGCCGAAGTTAGCCCATCCTTCTAGTTATTTAATATATTCCTCCAATAAAAAATGGAATAAACAAGAGAAAGTGACTACGAGAAAGAGAGAAAGTACAACACAATGAGAGACAGTGAGAGAGAGAGAGAGAGAGAGGGGAGGAGGGACAATAGAGTACTTGTGCCGAATACTTATATGAAAGCTAGTTCTGCCAGGACAATAGTGATAAAGCTCCAGTTTTAGCCACTGTGAGAATATGGTTGAATCAGTTTGATCGTGGCCACAATTTACTTAAGGAAGAGTTCCAAAAAGGATATCCTAGGATAAATTAGATGTTATGGCAGGCAACTTTGATACAATATAATATGTGATAATGAAAGATCTTCATGATACAATATAATATGTGATAATGAAAGATCTTCATATAAGACTGAGTCATTCCTAGGTCTCAATAGGAAACAATAAACCGATTAAATGGATCTTCCACGACTCCCAATCAAATGGTTTCGAAAAGAAGTGGAAAAAAGGCTAAAATATTGTTTAAGGGAAGATATTCTTATTCGATCGTTAATACCTGGTAATCTGTTCTTAAATCTAGAACAAAAACTGTCTAAGTAGGAATACACTCACAACACCTTGGACAAAACTGCCCTATGAGAAATACACTCACTTGAATACTTTGCCTTAGAAGAAGTAAACCCATATATTACTGAAAATCGTTTCAAGGACTATATAAAAATGGTAAAAAGTTCAAACTTTCCAATTTGTAATATGTTCTTCTTTTCTATTTTTTTTTTTTTTGAATATTTCTTCATACTCTGTCGTTGTCCCCTTGGAAATTTTAATTGCCACAGCTTTTAGTTTTCAGGAAAACATAATAAAAAAAAATAAAAAAAAAAGAAAAAGTTTTCCATCCCTTGGCTGATTTCCTTAGAGACAAATTAGGCAAGCAGTTGACACACGGAAAAAGAGCCGCTACGGTTTTTTTTTTTCTTTTGCTTTTCTCTACTTGTTTTCTTTTTTTCTCATTGGGAGGGGGGAGGGTTTTTTTTCTTCTTTCTTTGTTCTCGTTGAGGCGAGACATTAATAAATTTGTCTCCCCTCTTGTCCCAACGCAGTTGGTTGGCTGGCTGGTGCCTTCATTCCGGATGCAGGTTCTGGTCAAATGTCGCCACAAGCCATTTAACATTTGTCTTTATTAAAGTGCTTGTCGTCGTTGTCATTTGCCTTTTGGGCCAGCAGCAGCACTCGAAAGCACTGCCTGTCGATTTTGGCCCAAAAAAACTTGCCTTTTCAATTTGTTGTTTAAGCCAAATAAAGTTTTAGGCAGATTACAGTTCAAAAAAAAAAAAAACAAAAACAAACTGTTACCAAATAAATGAATTTTATTTAAATTGGCAACAGTTTTTCGAACCTCTTATCTCAATCTAAATGCCATATTAAAGGAACTCTAGTTAGCAGCAACAACTTATTTTTTTTTTCAACTCATCACAAGTGAGTGGAGACGAAACCTTCCGGGTTATACTCAACATCAGATGCGGTTATATGAACTCCACACATGCGTGTAAAATTTTAGTTGAATGCAGGAGTAACAGATATGGAAAATGAATTTATTTAAAAAAAGGAGATTTTTTTTTTGTTCAAAATACCAGCTAGTTACTAAGGATGATGAGGGGGGGAAAAAAAAGGAAGACGATTTAATGCATACAAAATGATTTACACGCCGCTGGCCAAAAATAATACGAGAACAGGTGGAAAGGCTTGCATCATACCAGCCAACCAAGTAACCATATAACTTTTTAATACCCTTGCAGAGGGTATAATAGAACTGATTTAATATTGGTAACCCATAGCATTGGGCTTTTGGGACCCTTTAAGGTTTATATACTAAAAACCGACTACATCTGTCTATTTCTATGATACTTTTGAACACTTGTATATAGTTTATATAGATGAAACTTGGTAGATAAGTTTCTAAGATGTTTACGAGTAACAAGTTTAGATATAAATTGGATTAGACTACTATAAGCTATAGTTACTATCGGAATAATCGGTATTAAATATAAAGAAATGTTATTTTAAAAGTTTAAATTTTAGTTATACCCAAACATCATCTATAAGTTAGTATCAGCTGAAATATTTATCATTAAAACCAAATGAAATAAAACTTAAATGTAATAAATTTACTTTACATAAAAAAACCCTTAAGAACGTTTTTCAAATCTTTCTATAAAAAGGTTTAATGTATTTTACTATATGTTTCATTATTGACAGCATTCAGCATTTTAGCATTGACATGCGTTAAAGAAATAATCATATAATTAGCAATTGCAAGGGTATACACAGTTCGCCATGCCCATAGTTAGGTTGTTTAATATTTCTCTATATAAAATGTACGCATCTGTACTATATACACGCACGCAGCACATATATATTTATATATATATATAGATATATAGATATATTTATATATAGAGTTGTCCGTCCTTTTACATTTACCCGTACTCGACAGTCTGCTGGTTATCTCTAGGTGGTCTCCGGTTTTTGTGCTTGGCTTGCATTTTACGCTAAAAGTATGCTACACTGTTTTGGCCTCAATGCTTAGGCCTCTTTTCCCCTTCCTCAACCACTCACTATTGCCAACGCTATCTCTTTCCCTTCACTATGGCTTCTGTCAGGCCATCAAGCTAAAATCTCTGATGATACGAAATCAGCATAAACAGCAACAGCAACAGGCAAGTTGGTGTATGTTAAGGGGGAGGAGAAGAAGGCGGAAGTGGAGGTGAATTTGCAGGAGCTGCGTTTATGGTACAAAAGCAACTGCAAATAGGGTTAACATCCAGTGCAATTTTCATATTACCCCTAACCAGCGTAACGAAGCATCTCTTTCTCCCTTACGTTTTCTCTCTGTATGTTTGTCTAACTGTCTATTTGTCTGTCTCACTCTCTCTATAGAATTGACTAGAAAGTTCGTTGAACGCAATTTCAAGTTGAGAGCAAATTTTAAAGAAAATTCATTTTTGTATGCATTAAGAACAAAAATCTAAACTTCATTTGTTTTAGCCCAAAAAAAAAAAAAAAAACCAGAAAAAAAAACAGAGACCAAAAAGAGTAACCTCAGCAAATTACGCCTTTTTTCCAACTTATTTTCATCTATATATGTTTTTATATATATATATTTCCATATGCCGCAGTGGATTTTTCTTTTTGCTTTAAATCAAAACAAAAAATAATCAAAGAGGGAAACAAAAAAGAAAATGGAATCTAAGCAAATAGAATGAAAATGCAAAACAAAAAAAAAAAAAAAAAAAAAATTTACAAACAGCCAAAAGTAGGCACTAGCCAGTGTTGGAAAAAGCCAACTGAATAAAAGAGGGACACTGTGAAGGAAGGGTGTGGAAAAACGAACTTGGTACTAGAAATAGTGTGTAGAGTGAGAAAGACCAGAATATGCCATTAAATCTCTTTAGAACTCAATTTTTATTCCCAACGCAATTTATACAACAAAACTTCAAACATACACACACACGCACACACATACACACACTCACATACACTAACTAACAATGCTGAAGAATAGTAAGAATGAAAAAAAAGAATGGAAAAAAATTGCAAAACTAAAGCAAAGCAAAAAAAAATATGCAAACTTTATAAACGAATAATATGTGAACTTTGCCATTTTGAATAGAGTTTTAATTATATACTATATAATAAATATATATATATATAAATATATAAAAATTTTTATAAAATCTTCCAATTTACAAACAGAATATAATACTATATCCATATGATGTAATTTGAATATTCCTAAGCTCCGATTTGTTTGTTTTAAAAAGAGTCCGTAAAGAGTTTGGAAATATTTCGTTATTATATCATTTAAAAAATTTTAAAAATGTAAAAATCTAACTACTTAATTTTAATATTAATATAGTTATGAAACTAATTACAATGAGATTCTGTATATATAAATCTCTATATATCCTTAATCTTCAATTAGAAAACCTAAATCGAAATCTCAAAAAACCAATTGCAATGCTTTGTTTTATTTACAACTTTCTTTAATACTTGTAACCAATTGTTTCAAGCTCAAAAGTACAGATTTTGTCACTTAGATGCTTTAAGGATCATATCATCCAGGAACTCTAAGTAAGGGTATTTTGAAATGGCAAATAAAAAGAAAAAAAAAAGGAGAAAACAAAAGGAAAAAGTAAAATGCTGCACAACAAACCAACACTTGCTTTGTCTTCTTCCTCTCTGACTGCTAACAACCTCTCGCTCTCTCTCTCTCTCTCTTTTCCATCTCTATCTCTGTCCTGCCCCCTCTTGTATGTATGTGTGTGTGTGTGTACTGAGAACTGGCGTGACATATGGAGCGGAATAGAAAATAAGCGCACGTCAACTGCATGACACAAACACATATATGTGAAAAACAGACGACGCGACAAAGCTGGCAAAATGGGAGGAGGAAAAGGAACAGGAAAAGAAAAAAAAAAATAATAGAGAATTTCAGACACAAAAAGAGAAGGCCGAGCAAGAAGACAGAACACTGAGTGGGACAAAGTGACAGAGCAAAAGAGATGGAGAGAGAGAGAAAGAGGAGGATGTACGAAAGGCAAGACAGCGGTGAGTGTATAAAAATAGCGTAAAGCCGTGGAACATATTTATATTTTGGGCACACAGAGACATATACAACAGCAACAGCAACACCAACAAAAAGGGTAAAAGAGAGGATAAGGAAGCTTGCAAAAAAAAAAAGAGAAAAAAAAGGTGCAACCGAAAAATCTGTAGCATACACAAAGGCTAATAAAAGCTAGAAGCGAACAAGTGAGTACGAAAACTGCCATTGACGTGGCAAGGGACGACCGACAAGGAATTGCAACCAAGTATATGTGACATCAAGAAATGGCCAATTTAAAGTTGATTTTGTTAAAAAAAAAAAAAAAAAAACAAAGTTATATATATCTTTTGAAAATTAAAGCTAAAGGCTTAAGTAATTTGCTTAGCAAAAGATATAGAAATAACTCTGCTTGGGTTAAAATATTAAAAATTATATTTGAATTAAAATTTAACAAAATAAAAATTGCATTAAATTTGTTTGAATTTATTATATTTAAAAGATGTTCCCAAAAGAGATCTGGATTTAATCATTTAAGCTCTTGATAGACGAGTTATTTAAGCCCTTTGTTGAAATTATTGTCTATAAAACTTGGCTCAAGGAAACCCAATGAGATATATGCAAACAACAATGGAAATTTGAATGGGAAATATAGCAAGTGTTGTTTATTCGTATTATATATTATATATAACCATATGATCTATTATTTCTAAGCAGTAAAACTGCTTTGCTACTGATTGATATACTATAAGACTTGGTGACTTTTCGCATTTTTAGATATATACATACATCTTTATAACTGATTTTAGTAGACATATATATATGTATGTACATATGGGTGTGTGCCGTTAGTCTATCAAAAGCCATCCTGAATCCTGGCCTAGCCTGCTGTTCTAGCAGTTGTTGTTACTCCTCCTGTTTGTCATGTTGTTTTTGTTTTCATTTTGCTTGGCTGCCTGTTGTTTGTTTGCTTTGGCTCAACTCAACTCAACTCTTTTTTTTTTCCTTTTTTGTTTCCCTGTTCCCCTTCATCAATCTGCTTGTTTGTCGTAGGTCCATGTCATGGTTTTGCCAACATTGCATACCTCGAGATGATTATACAGAGCAGCAATAAGGGGCTGCCACCACATGACATCCTGGTGGAATGGATGCTGGAATAGTTTTGACTGCAAACAAGATATGGAGACACAAAATGGAACTCACTCAATAACAAACAAACAAAAGGAAGAAAGAACTTCAAAACAAAACCAAAACAAAAAAAAAAAATGGAAAATGTTATATAATACTTTTTTAATGAAAACTGAAAAGCAAACGCATATACATACATACAGCTTATAGGACATCGTCTAAGGGTAATAAAAATGGCTCAAGCATCTTGAACTAACTGTACCATGAGTACACCAAAGAGAACCCTTGGAAAATTTCTTTTTTTACTTTGCTCTCTCTTCTTTCGTTCAATTTCTTCATTTTTAATAAATTTTAGTTTCTCAGTTACATAAGTTAAATAAGCTTACAAAGATGCTATATAAATGTGGGCATGGTTAGATCGTTTAGAAAACATATTTTCTATACTCTGCCATAGTATTTCCTATAAATTTTCAAATCTCTAACTTTAATTCTTAAATTTTTCCATCTTAGTCCTTAGTTGCTTAATTTTTATTAACAAAGAAATTTTTCCTGGTAAAGGAGCATAATAAAGTAATATTAAAAACCAAAAAGGACTAAGCGAAAGATGTAATACTTAAACTCGTCTGTTTTTGTTTTTCTTTTGGAATTTTTTATGTTGGTTTTCCTGACCATTTATCACACTTAAATAAGATCGCTGCTAATGAAAAATTGGTAAACATTTTGCATTTGTTTTCAATTAACCAGCATAAAGGGGACCAAGTATGGGGGTGGGAGGGTTGAAACTGTTGAAGGCGTATTAAGACCATGCCCACTTTTAATTCCTTTAATGAATATTCGCACATTAACGTAGGCCTTTGGCCAGGATTCGACGCATTTGCCAACGCTAATGGCAAAAACAATAAATTTTCATCCAACGCACACAAATACACAGACACACAAACATATACACACACAGAAAGACACACGCATGTACACACACAGCTGATGCAGGTTGTTGATATCCTTTTGATCCCTTCACTTTATTGCATACACTATGACAACATAAGGGTATATTGACATTATAAGAAAAGCAATTAGGAGAATAAAACAATTATTATTAAATATAGTGGGAAAACATGATAAAAATATATATATAGAAAAAGAGTATTTGGATTTAAGTAAATTATGTAATAAAATGGTGTATATATATTTTAAATTGTTATTAAATTAGATTTAACATAAGTTCTGTACTAATTTGCTTTCTATAAAACAAAATTCCCATACCCAAAAGTCAGTAGAACTCAAATGAATATACACAATATATATAACAGATTTCTGTTATAAAAAGTTATGTTCAAAGACGACTCATATCGGTTATATCGGTTATCGTTTATCGATAAGTTAAGATTTTATTCAAAATTTTTATAAAAGAAATTGGACACCTTAAGGGAAAAAAAAGTTTGTATATGCCGAGACTTTAATTTTTTAAAATTCTTTATTCTATATTAGTTTAAAAAGTGTTGGTAAATGCCTTAAAATTCAATGAACCTGATACTTTTTCTTAATGATTCACCTAAGTGTTTAATTGATAGGAAATATTTTTTTAAATTTTTAAAGTTCATAGAAAAAACTTTCAAAAAAAATGATCTCAATTGTATTAATTGTTAGTAAAACTTTAGAAAGTTCTTTGAAAATTTTGAAGAGGAACAATAAATGTTTCTAAGAAGAGTACAAAAGATTCGGCTTGATTTAATGTAACCTGATTTCATCCTGATTCTCGTAAAATATTTGGGTAAATTAAAAGTATTCAAATCTAAGTTTTTATCTAAATGAACACAAAGTTAGATCCAAATACCATTTACTTACCAGTTTTAATTTTAAATAGTTTCAGAATTTGTAAAAGTTAATCAATATATGAATAAAAATGGAACTCGAAAAGGGTAAACGAAAGCCGACTTTACTTTTATGTAAACATTTCTTCTTTTTATTATTATTTTTTTCTTTTTAAAATGCTCTTTTTGGTAAATAACTTTCAGCATTTTAAATGCGTCAAAATGAATTGGCAGCGATTTCCTCTGCTAAAGGAGAACGACTTTAGTTTAATTATACCAACAAAAACGAAAAAAAAAAAGAAAAACAACATAAACCAAAAGGGAAACACAAAAGGAAAAGCAAATATGGAAAAAAAATGGTAAAATAAAAATAAAAGCACAAAATAATAATAACAAGAGTAAATGCTTGAAGAGGAGCCGCTGCTGCATATGTGTCAATTAATTATATGAAAGGAATGGAAGAGTACTCACATTTATTTTTATCCTTGCACAGAGGTCGAGCCTTATAAACTACGCACATCAACTTATACACCAGCAGTCACACACACACACACACACACACACACACTTTTACATTTTCATAATAAAACGTTAATCATGCTGACACGCCTCCTTATAACCAGATGTGTAAAAGTAACTACGAAAAGTGATGTGGGGCAAGGTGTACGAGAGCAGAAAGAAACATTAAGATATTCCCACAATTAATTATGACACACGTATGTATATATAAATATATACATATTAAAATATGTATATACAAATAAACGTATACATATCGATGTCTCATAGGCTAAGATGTGTGTACAGTACGCTCTCGCGGAATACAACTTCTTAGTGACTTACATTTATAATAGAAGAACAGTTGCTAATAATTTCTTATAAAAATAAAGTTTTTCAACACTTTTTCTTGGGTTCTTTAGAATTTATTTTAAAGTAATGTTTCCTAGATTTTAATACAAACAAACTGTTGTTATACTTAAGAAGAAATGTTGCTTAAAATTGAATCAAATTATCTTCTATATATATATAAGGAAATAAATAAATAATAAACTTAACATATTTGTTTATCCGATGAGCATTTTTAAATCACTTCATTTGATAATAAGGTCTTTATATAGACACTGATCTTGCCTTAAGTTGCCAGAATCTGTTAAAAAACAAACTGCTCATTTTGAGCAGAATTTGAATTAACAGCGAACAGCTGAACCACGCTACGTTAATGTTAAAATACCACTGTTAAGGCTATGTTAAGTTAACAAAACTGCATAATGTCAATTTAAAATAAAGCTCTTAAATTTAAGACTTTGTTTAACAATTAAAATCAAAATTAATATTGTCTATTTTTTTTAAACAAATTTCTAGAAATATTTTACAAAAAGAAATTGTTAAAAATATTAAATATTTTTGATTCTTGTTAGCATTAAATGTGCTTCAAATATTTTCCAAAAATAAATGCAATGACTAATTTTGTATATTCTAACTTTTCTTACATTTGTTTCTTTAATTTTAGGATAAAATATTGATTGTCTATATAGATATATAATCCCCATAGATGATATTCTTAAATATTTTCACCATTCTTTAATTGATTTTTAGTTTGCAAAATTATTTACCCTCGAATCGGTTAGAATGATGAATAAAAATTCAAGCGTAAATGTAAATCCATAGTTATTTGTTTTAACTAAACTAAAAATTCTTCTTGTTTTTGTTCAATTTTCGTTTTATCATTAATTGAAATCAACGTTTTTTTCCCCCTTTCTCTTTCTCTCCCTCTTTTTTTTCTCTTTCTCTCTTGTCTTTTTGCTCAATTGTTTTTCTGTGTGCTTTAGTCATTGCTGTACGAGGTAATGGAAAACTTTTTCACTTTTCAACAATAATGCCAACACCTGGCCCTGCATTTTACTCCCCCCTCTCTCTCTACTATCCTACAGAATTGATACATTGTAAAACTCGTTGGCCATTCGCACATTTTGTACCTATCATAGGAATCAAAGTAAACTATTCTATCAAGGAAACATTGTGACTGAATATATATCTATATTTTCACGTTTAATTACTTTTTAATTTTTTAAATATTAATTACTAAATTTTAAATGATTTTATTTAAAATATAATGAATTCTACATGACAGAAAGAAAAGTTTCTAATTAAATAGAAATTATTAAAATTGTTTCTATATTATTTCTGTAAAAGAAAGAAATGAAAATATTTTACAAATTTATAAATTATTTTAAATATATAAAAACAACTTTAATTTCTAATAAACTACTTAATATTAATATTAACAATAAGAAATCAACCTAAAGTTATTTATAGTATTTATTCAATATAAATATATATACATATTGGATAGATAAAATATCCTATATAGACTGTTGCTTGTGCATTTTTCAAAAGGGTAATGCAAATCGTCAAAGTTTACTTTGTTTTCTTCTTTTTGGTTTATTTAACAAACATTGTAAGTGTGTGTAGGTGTGTGTGAATGTTTTTTTTTTTTTATTATAATTTATATATTTTTTGTTGTTTTTTTTTTGTATTTTTTGTTTCAACCCGGCCGCTGCTCATTAGCCGCTTGTCCGTCTGCTCATTTGCCTGGCCATTAACCGGCTTCAACTTCAGGCCATCTCTCCCCCCGCTGTATGCTTCCATCCGACTTCGTCTGACCCAAAAACTTTTGCCACTTGCTGGCTATTGTTGTCGTCGTCGTCGTCGTCGTCGTCGTCGTTTTTCTCCCCCTTCTTTTTTTTTCTTCTTTGTTTTTCTTTTGGGTTTTTTGTATTTATTGAATCGACGCGCAAAAAAGTGGAGAGAGAGCGGAGTGCAAGAAGTTGGGGAATATGGTTGGATGGGGGGCGTTGGGGAGAGAGAATAAAACCTACAGCAATTAAACACAGGGCGTGCGAAAACTTTAAGGAGCCATCTAGGTGTGTGGATGAGGCGTGGTCGGTCAGGTGACCAACAGCCGTCGAACTTGGTTGGCGGCGACAATCAATTTACCTGAAGTGAATACAGCAGCAGGAGGAGGAGAAGGATGAAGTCGTGAGGTATGGTGGGTATGTAAGGGTATGGTATTGTAGAAAATGGCCAAAGGTGGAGAAGGAGAAGAGCTCCATCGTCTGATAAATGAGAAAAGTTTTTAACGCCGGTCGCTCAGGTCGGCTCGGGCTCATTGGCATTTTTACGATGTCCCACGTTCCACGATGGCAAAGATTGTGGCGGATGGCGGCGGGTGTATAGAATCGCTGGACAAATAGGCAACAAATGAGACAAGCCTGGGATGCTTAATAGAAAAACCGTAGCGTATGGCATGAGAGAACAGAGACAGAGACAGGGACAGGGACTGGGACAGGAGACAGAGTTGGCATGGGCTGGCGGGCTTCATCACACAATACGTAGATGGAGCTGACGACTTTTGCTGGAGCGGGGCACTTAAAACTTTTTAGCATGCAACCGCCGCAACGTTGCAACTGGCAAACTTTTTTTTTTTTTTGTTACCCAAAAACGGAGACTTTGGCATACCCCATTCCATAACAACATCCTCCCACTCACACACACACACACACTTATAAAAACCATCACCAGAAACGAACCAAGTGGGATTGATGTTGCGGAGCTTGTCGTTGGTCATGGCCATGGCCCATCAGCAATTAATTCCACAAAAAATATAAAAAAAAATAGTGCACAAAAAAAAAAAAATAAATGAAAAACGAAAAGTCAGGCCAGTGTTTCCTTTCCTCTCCTTTTTTCTTTTTTTTTTTTGTTGTTGGTATTGTTCCGAATTTAGATATATCCTATCTAGTTAACTATATAGTATGAACAGTCACTCAACCAAGTGGTTTTGCTAAGGATGGCTCAGTTGTAATCGATTTTTGGACTCAATATCCCTTGAGTAAGCCAACTAGCAAACCAGTTAGTTTATTGTCTATAGCATACTTTTTGGGGCTGTGATATTAAAATTTTCATATAAATTTCTATAAATGTTTTACAAAATATTAGCTTAATTTTTTGTTTGAAAACAATCACGAGAATGTATTTTGACAGTTTCGGTTACGGTTACGGTTTCGGTTATACAGAATCAACTTCAGGTTAGTTAATTTGACATCAGCATACCCCCGCATATCCTCTAATCCAAAGTTTAAAAACCAAAAATAAAATATAAAAAAAATGCAATGTAAGAACTATGCCAACATTGTCTGACTCTTGACCGCGGGCACAATTTTTGGTGACCAGTCTAAAGCAAGGGCAACAAAAGCAACGCGTGACAAAAAACGTGACCGAAACTTTTTGGTCATGGGTTTTCCTTCGGTTTCTTTGTTTTTTTTTTTTTTGCTGGTTTTGTTGGTTTTTTTTTTTTTTTTTTTGGTGGGCGTGGGTGGGAAGAGATGGCTTTTTGTGGCTGGTTCTGTGTCTGCGCTCGTGGCGGCGCCAACAAATTTCAATAAATTACAGTTACATTTGCCAAAGTCAGGCCAGAGCGACACAAGAGTGTGTTGAGGGTCACTTGGGTCTCTGTCGACTAATGGCCACGTCGCGTCGTTGCCGAAGTGTAGGGAGTCCTTTGTCTCTGCATTGTGGATTGGACAGCGACTGCATAATTCAATTTGTGTTAAAGTTTTGGCGAGTGCGTGCATAGACGTAGCCTGAGATCACATCTATGAGAGAAGGCTGCCATCAACACGTATGTATTTGTCTATCTATGTGTCCTTTATATAGAGATGGTACACAGAGACAGACAGAATTTTAACATGATCTTACATAGGAATTGGCTAAAAATAGCTATTGAGATTACACAGATGTCTACGCAAATTTTAGTGAATAAAAACTATAATAATATATTTCGATATAACAATATATAGTAACAGATCTGTTAATTAAAAGTTTATGTAAAGTTGTGTGATTTCATTTGATTTTTATCAATATTGAATTGCCAGTCAAAGTTCTCTGCTTCTCGGAAACTGATGTAGGATTCAATAGAATTAAAACTATCGACATTTTATTATCTACAGACAAGTTAACGACGCAGAATATTGTCCTCACTTATAGTTCTAATGTTTCATTTTTACAGTTCCTTGGACTTAATTGGCTTTTTACTTAGAATGACTTTTCAAAAATATTTCAATTTCTTCTTTATAATTATGCTACCTGAACATATGCAATAGTTTCCAGTGAAATTAAAACTGATTTGCATATATAATATATGCATTCGACATCGTTTTATTCTCGTGTCATTATCTTGTGGTCTGATACAAAGAGTAAAAAACTAATTTAGCACATGTCATTCACCTTCTTCCATTTGCATGAATCGGTTTAATTAAATTAAATGAAACGTTTTGGCGGTTTCTAAGGGTTTGTAGTACCGCCCCCAAGCCCCTCGTTACGCCCATGACAATGCGTATGAGACGGGGGCTGCTCTTGTAATGCGGCACATAATTCAAACCAAATTCTAAAGGGAGAGTACAGTAAAAGGAGAGAGAGACAGAGAGAGAGAGAGCGAGAGTAAGAGCAAGAGGAAGCGTGTGAGTTGTCGATGGGTTGTTGGTGATAGGGAAAAGCTGTGATTGCAGTAGGAAATTGCGATTGTAATTGGCATACATTACAGTGATTTGAAGCGGAGAAGGGTATATTAAATGTGTGACAGGGTCACACTTTCTTTTTAATGGGCGTCATTAATATAAAATGAATTGAGGGAATCCTTGATATAAGAAAAAGAGATGGTGAGCAAAAGATGTATTTGGCATATGTGTAAGATATGTATGTAGGTATATTTACATTTGCAGCGCTCTAGACAAGATTCAAACCGTGAGTACCTTGCAAAGAATATATTGATAGATGATAAAGGACTTTTCTAGTTTTCGATTATTTTGTTTCGAAATGATTCATTTTAAATAAATAAAAATGTTTTTAGGTCGGTAGAAATGATGTGTATATATTCATTTCCCATATATTATTATGTTTCAAGTGATTTTATCACTCGATTCCACAACTCAAAAACCTTTATCAATTTGTCAACATTTGTTCGATCCCTTGACTTAATGTTTCTTGTTGATCTCTTTCCAAGCAGTTGAATTGCTACCAAAATTATTTCTGAGTTTGTGTGTGTGTGTGAGTGTGGTAGGGGATGGGGGAGTCTATAAATCAGAAGCATTGCAAGTCCTTCTTGAATTAAGGCAGCAAACCAACATGAAACTAACAATTTTTGTGGGCAACGTTGCCGATTTTACGCTACATTTGCCGCACGATTGTGGACCGGAGCCAGTCAGTTAGCCAAGTCCCTTTCCCCTACCTTTCTATTCCTGTTGTTGTCCTTCGACATATTACATAGTTGAGTGCATTTATTTATGTATTTGGCTGTATGTCAACCTGTTTGCCGCCTTTGACCTACCATATCCAGTTTATATATCTTTTGGGGTCTACCCCTCGCCTGCCTTTACGTTTTTTTTCTTTTTTTCTTGTTGTTGTAGGATTTTGTGATTTCAATTTGTCTATTGTGTGTTGCCATTCTTCCGCATCTTCATCTTTATCTTCTTCTTTGCCATCTTGTTCTTATTCTTGGCATTCTTTCTTTTTTTTTTTTTTTTTGTTTGCTATCGAAAGTTCTTGATTAACTTATTATGCTCATTTGATTGCTCAATTTAATTTTGCTTCTCATTCCACAACAAAAAAAAAAAAAAAAAAAAAAAAAACAGAAAGGAAGAAGAAAAGTTTGTTCTTCTCATTCATTGAATCTGCGAAAATTGAATTTCTTTTCGATGACTTTTTGACTTGGCCAAGTTACTACAATTGACCCTAAATTCATTCAGTCATTTTATGTATCAAATGCAACAAAACAAATGTTAAATAATAAAATAAACTAATATGAAAAACAAAATAAAGTAATCTATATATATGTATAAATATAAATATATGTACATATATGTATGTGTGTGTGAAAAATGTTTAATTTTCAATTTTTGCATTGTTGTCAGACTTTTTTGTGTGCCTTTGAAATTGGTAATTTTTTTTGTTGTGTGTGTGTTTTAATGATGATTAATGACGTTTTAAATATGATTATTTGATTTGCATTTTTTTTTTCCTCCTTTTAATATTATAAATAAATTTATATATCGTATGTCATGTACTAATGGGAATTAGATATAAGTCCTTTTTTTATTGGATAGATTTCTTATGGATTTTCAACTGACATTCTAGATCCAAAAAGCTATTTTAAAATGATTTATCATAGGGCACAAAAAGTGTAAAAAACGTTACAAAAATATTAAATCCAAGTTCTCCTATATAAATTCTTATCACAATAATTTATATATACAAATATATCTAGAAAAACATTTGAATTAAAAAATTTAAAAATTTTTATAAATTCTCAACTTAATGAGAAAAAGTCAAGCCAGAATTTGCCTTGTTAGATAATTTTATTGGCTATGCAATTAGTGAAAGTAAATTTCAGATTTTTAGACATTTATTTTCCATATAGTTATAGAAAAGTTTCTATCTTTATCTATATGAATTGATCGCTATTGACATTTAACCAAATAATATTCAATCAAATTTTTGCCATCTCTTTGCATTAGTAATCGATAAGCCTATCACAATAAAATAACAATGACTAGTAGAAATTTTATTTTCTATATATTTTTTTCTTTCTCTCTCTATCTATCTCTCTCACTCT
The DNA here is from genome assembly GCA_018903615.1 of Drosophila neocordata. Taxonomy (NCBI): domain Eukaryota; kingdom Metazoa; phylum Arthropoda; class Insecta; order Diptera; family Drosophilidae; genus Drosophila; species Drosophila neocordata. The sequence goes on from JAEIGI010000011.1 coordinate 1,082,484, forward strand.
CTCTCTCTCTCTCCCTTTCTATTTGTCTAGCTTCTGGGCGTATAATAAATCAAATGATGATTAAGTGCGATTTTTCGCGCATAAATTAAATTCGAATTATTGGCTGGCGACAGCAGCAAAAACAGGCAGTAGCAATAACAATAACACCCACACCAAACGTTAGTGTTCACATGCATATGTGTTTGTGTGTAGATGTCTTTTTGTGGGTGTTCAGGACATAGAGAATATAAACGAGGTGAGATTTGTAAATATTGTTGCCTACTTTTAGGCTGCTGAAAAGTATATATTAAATTTTAAAAACATTTTTTGATTACATTATTACAAAATTAATCAAATACCAATCATAAAAAATAAAATATTAAAGTTTTGGGATAAGGATTTCCTTATTTGGTTAATTATGTTTAAACCAATTTCATTTAAATTTATAAGAACTAAAAATATTGGTAAATTACAAAAAAACTTTTATTTTTAAGGCTATAATCCGCATTACGAATAGGTTCATAGTTATATATACCCGCAAAGAATTCAGTAGCTTTCTCTTCTCACCCAACACTCTTTTACAGTGATGTATATAAAAACCCATTGGCATTATACAGCTTCTGATTTCGATTCCGATTTCAATTCCAATTTTGGTTTTACCAGGCTTATTTAATATGATTTTTTGCCAATTGTTGGTGGTGATAGAGATGGAAACGGAGATGGTGGTGGTACATTGGTTGGTGGGTTAATTTCAATCCCTTTTTGGGCACGTTTTCAATTGCCTGGCCAACATGGCGTATGCTTATCAAATTAACGAATTACCCGCTTTTACAATGGCACCATTTCCCGTATGCGGTTGCAATAAATGATAATCGTACCTACTGGCTACCTCACACCTCAACCCCTCCACCTTCTTTATCCGCCATTGCCACTCCTCCTTCACCGTCATTGATGAGGCGATGCGATGCGATGCGATTCGATGCGTTGTGGCTGCATTGACCAAAAGTCGTAAATTTCGTTGTTGCCGCAGAAAAACAGGGAGAAAAAACAGGCAAGCGGCCTGGATCTGGACCTGGAGACAACAACAACAATGCAAACAATGCCACAAATGCACAAAATATGCTCCAACTGGGTGACCATATTCCACTGACCTATCTCCCCTCTTTCCCAACTTTAACTTTATAACCATTACATACTGCCCATTACCATCACTTTCTACTAGTCCTGCTCCTGCTCCGACTCCTGATGCTGCTGCTGTTGCCATTGCCACGTTTGCCGCTGTCTCTTCGGGTTCGTCCTTTGTGAGGGACGTCGACGTTCGACATAATTAAAAGCGCTTGCCGTTTACGCAATTAATGAACTCTCGCCAAATTAGGCTGCGGCAGCGAGACAAGCAAATGGCCGGGACAGCATATAGTAGTAGTTGTAGTAGTAGTAGTAGTTGTAGTATAGGAGGACTGTGAACCGACAACTGAGCTGAGAGCCAGGAACCAGGACATACAGGATGTCCCCTCAAATGGCCTCTGCCTCCACATCTGTGGTTGCGGTTGACGATGGCGGCGCGGGCGAATTGTGCACAAAAACCGCTGCTTTTGCCGCATTGCAGGCGAACCTTTGTTGCAGACAATCCGACAGACATTCAGATGGCCATACCAACGGCGTGGCAGCCGCATTAATGGCCGCCAGTAAAATAAGAGATGCCGTAGACGTCGATGTCGCCACCTAAACGTATACGTACAGTCTGACTGTCTTCTCTTAAATAATAAAATAAATGCAATGTTGAAACAAAGTGAAAATCTGATTTGAATCAACTTGTCAATTGAATAAATTAAAACAAGTACCAAATTGAATGAAATATAAAAAAAATGAAAGGTTCCTTTTTAGTTTTTCCTCTAATTAAGAAACTTATAAAAAAAAATATTAGTTTTTCTTCAAAATTTATACTTACAAAATAATATTGTAAAGGGATTTTTTATTATAATCCTCATTTTTAGAATTTTTAATAATTTTTTGATTCACCAAACTCCAAACCATTTAAAGCACGTACGAAATTTTCAAATTTTATTGGAGTTTTTTTTTTCAAAATTCGGTTTTTTTTCAAACGGTTCACTTGATATCTCAAATTCTAGTGTTAATATTAACTCTATTATTAATTTTTTTATTAAGTTGTTATATATACTCGAAATTAAAAAGTATATTATTTCAACAATTTTAAAATATATTTCATAAATGAGGGAAAAAGAAACTTTTTAAATATAATTTTTTTTTTTCATAAGAATATATAAAAATCACAAATAAATCTTTTAAAAATTCACTCTCAATTCAAAAAAAATTCCATAAGTAGAAAGATACTTTACCTGAAAACCATAGTAGAAAACAATCTATCAATTTAAAATGCGATCCAAGGATATCATCATAAGGAAAATATATTTTAAATTCCATTTCTTATCATTGGACGAAAGAAGCTTTTCGAAATAGCATAAAAAATATATTTGCAGATTGGGTTCCTCTGAAAACAAGTACACGAAATAAATGATTCAATTTCTAATTTTATTTCTCATAATCTTTTTCGTTTTATTATTCATCTTCGGTCTTTGTTTTTCTCTTTTTTTCGTTTCACTCAATATCAATTTGCTTTACACAAACATACAAACAAAATGAAAAAAAAAAAAAAAAATTATATATATAGTTGTGTAAAATAATAATAATAAAATAATATAAACTTTAACTTTTAAATTCCATTGAAAGTTTCTTCTCTTAGGATGTCAACTTATAAGCCAAGAAAGGAAATGGAAGAGTAGTTTTCATATCTACTTTTCCACACATGATATCCCTATATTTAGATATATATATATATAGTTATTCTATATATATAAGTTGGTTTAAAATATACATTGTTGTTTTTGTTGTTGTTGGTTTTTTTTTTCACTTTTGTACATTAAATGTTAGCATTTGTCATTACTTTTGCTCTCTGCTCCAAAAATAATTGTTAATATAATAATTTAAACTGTTGCTGGATGACAAATGGACAATATGAAGAAAATTAACTTAAGCCATTACAAAATAAATAAGTAAGCAAAAAAAAAAAAAGTATAATTATATATATATATAGAGAGATATATATATATATAGAAAGAACTATGCAAATAGGAAATTAGTAAATGTTATTTTCAAATGCCAGGAGTTTGTTTTTTTGTTTCGTTTTCTATTATTGTTGCTGTTAATAATATTGTTTTATTTTCTTTTTATTGTTGGTTGTTATTGTTGTTGTTACTAGTTTAGTCTGACTTTTTATCGGCGGGCGGTTGTGTTGCATTTGCATTTGCAGCAGATAGCGGTGTCTGTTCAACTTGGGTCTTGGGTGGCACCTCTGAACCACTGGAAAGATCCATATCACTGGCGCTATTCTGCAATTAAATGGAATACAAAACAAAAAATAAACAAAAAAAAATTATAAAATAATTCAAATATTTACAAGGTTTATCAATGTTTTAGAATTATTTAAATGATAAAATTCCATATGATAGAAATGAAACGAAAATTTAACATATTTTTCACTTTTGCTTTCGTTTAGACTTGCCTTCATTTCGATGCGCATTTTCATGGACTTGCCCATACTCTGCAGGCGATAACGTTCCTTGGGACCTTCACGTATCTTTTCGGGCACCACCCATAGTGTGGTGGAAATATTACCAACAAATAGTAGCAGGAACAATCCGCACATGACCGAAACATGCCATGGAGCATCGGCTGGTGTATAGGTCAGTTTAAACAATGTCCAGGCATTGTATGCCTGAAAGGCATAACCAATGAACAGAAAAGGTAACAAAAAGCTCAGACCACGCCACATCCATGAATGGAAACCCTCGATGGTGATATCCATGTTATGGCGCTCACCGAGTGCCTTTAGGCGATAGAGTAAACCCTTTTGATAGCCAAATTGTAGATACTGAACAATGCCTGTAAAATGTCAAAGCGAGCGATGAGAAAAAAAAAAAAAAAACACACAGAAATGAAGTTTCATCAGCATATAGGTATAGGTAGGCTATACGGTAGGGTATAGTGTAGTTGATATGTCAAAAAAAAAGAAAGATTTCATGCTTAACTCACTGATGTAGACATTAAAGTACATGAACTGCGTTCGAAAGAGCTGCCAATGTTCACCCTGGGGCCAGACAAGGAGCACACCAGCGGCCACAGTTGATATAAAATGATGGGCACGCCACCAGCCCTTAATTCTGGAGCCATTTACTTTCAGTATAGACTCCCGTATGGTTAGGGTGCAATAGTACCAGACTAACAGAAATATGAAGGCCAGCTCCAATGCTCTGCAAAATCGGGAAATACAAAAAACCAAAATAAGAGAAAGGGCAAAACTAAAAATTATCTAACAGCCATCAAGCTAGGCATCTTCTTTCATATTCGACATTCATTGGCCATAAGATTGTCCACTTACCTGTAGTTGAATATCAAGTTGAAGAACGCCATTATCAGTCCAATTACGTTGAGTATTAATTTAAACTTCTCATAGTCATCTTTGTAGCGAACTTTGTCGTTTCTGTTAAGAATTGAGACATTCACATCGCCCAGAATAATCTAAAGGGACGACGCATCCAGGCAGACAAAAAAGAAAAAAAAAAGTGTATATACATATATATATAAGCAGAAAATCAAAAAATTAAACAAAAAATAAAGGCAAAATAGAAAAAATCTTAAGTAGATAAAGTCAACTTGAAGTCAAGTCCAGTCCATCAAGGGAAGTGTAACAGAATAAAAATGAAAAGAACGCTAAAACTTTGTCCGACAAACTTTCAGATTGAACAATGGCCTCACTACCAAGGACTTTTTATGGCAGAAAAAATTGAAGATTAGGAAGGTGGAGTGGGGATGCACAAAAGTGAGGGCGAATGGGGTTATATCTACGGATTACTATCTCACCTGCAAGTAACGGCCCGATTTAGTGGGCAAGGATTGCTCAATTTCATGCAGCTGCGCCTTGCGCTTTAATGTCATCCTTTGTAGATCATCGATCTTCTCCTTTTCCTCAGGACTAACAGGACCCTTGAATCTGTGAAAGATCACAAGATAATTAAAAGAAAGAAATTAGTAATTATTATTGACTACAATATGCTTATATATCTATCAAAGAAAAATGATTCCCTCAACGATATTTTTCTATGGGTTCTCTATGATATAGTCGTACGATCCGATCAATTTACAAACTTAATCTACGTACTTGTCTAAAAAGCTTAAATACCAAATTTTATTCCAATAGTTTTAAAACTATTACCTAAAAGACGCATAGGAATAAACAGAAGAAGATGGTAAGATCGATTTTGATATTGATATTGAAATAATCGAAAAAGTTTTTTCTTGCGTCACACACTTCTGATCTCTACCCTCTGCAGGGGTATAAAGATAATCTTAAAATTTGGAATATCTCTCTACTTTACAGATAAGCCCGGTTATTATATGTATATACATATTAACTATATGTAGCACATACGTTAATCGAATTGATGAGGGGATTTACATTCAAAAGGAAAATAATAATCATAAAAATCGAGAATGATAACAACGATTGCCAATTTCAAGTGGCACTCGAGGATAAAGAATATTTTCCATAATTAAAAATTAACATAAATATAATAATATATAAAAATTCTATATACATACATATAGTGTGTATATCTGTAACTCTTTATGTAGTTATACTATTTTTTTTTTTTTTTGGACTTTGGTTTGTTGTTAATGTTTATTGTTTTATTGAATGGTCAAGCTTACATTTTTTATTTTTTTTATTTTGTTTTTCTTTATTTTTTGTTTCGATTATATGAGAGGGCGAAATTGTAGTCTTCTCGATTTTTGCCGCCTCAGCAGCGTCAAAGTTCAATTTAGATATACATAATTGATAAGTGCAGGTGTATGATGGAGTGGGGGTGAAAGAGAGAGGGGATATATGGGTGGGTTTGTCAGGCCAATTAACAGTAACTATGCATATATATATACATATGTATATACAAATACATATATACATTTATAGGTATGTATATATTTATGTTCATATGGGTATTTATCATCATCCGTTGGCGCTTCAAAGGTAACTTGATTTTGTTGAAAATTTATGACATTGGACGTCGTTTTTGCCGTGACGCCGTGCCGCCGTGTCGTTGTTCCGCCATTCCCTTGAATTGAACGTATGTGTGCGCTTGACTGCGCGTTCGATTTTTCCATTGATGTTGTTTTTGTTATTATTGTACGGTTGGTAGGTAATTTATCAATCGCTTGTATAATTCATGTTTTATTTTTAAACACCCACAAAATGCCTGATAAGCCCACACACACACACACACACACTCTCTTTTCAAACGTACCGAATGTATGTGTGCGTGTGTGTGTGTATGCTTAACAAAATTAAAAAAAAAAAATAATAATAATACCGTCGTAGCAACTAGTACTAATAGAACTAACTAACCAAAATTAGTACACTTTAACATTTAAAAGTCACTCAATGACTTTTGATAACTCTCTTTGAATAGGATTAGGAATAGTGTTTCCAAGTTTTAGAGATGGCAACACTGTCTAGACAATGATTAACTAGTATGTTGAAAAATAAAAAGAGTATATACATAGATCATATTTGGGAATCTAAAGGTAGATAATCACCACCACTATCCGAAGGATTTTTATCTATACTTAATACCGAAACGATTACGATTATTTAATCGCATTAGATAACCGATAGCAATACATAAGTAATATTTCTTGGCCAAAAGCAAAAGATTGTCTATATATATTAAAACCGGAAAGATTAAACAAAAAAATGGGATTATCAGATATAATTGTTGATATTTTCTAACATCAATATATTTACATAAGTCTAAGGACTCTTAAAAGTTACAAAAAATATTCTCTATTTATATTAAACTTTATACCTAATGAACTTTAAGAGTTGATACACCCAAAACTGGTTTGTAGAAACTTCTCTATACAAACCATGTTTGATTTGAATATTAGCATCTAGCTAAGTATTTAACAATCATGTTTACTTTTATTCATTAATGGCAAGTTTGGGTTAATATATATGCATTTAACCTCTTAATGAAAAAAGTAATTATGTATGTACATATGTAGGAGTATCTTTTTATTCGCTAAACTATTAAACTTTGGAATGGTGGGAAAACTATTTGTAGGATAAGTTTAAGTACAATATTTTGAGATCTTTAAAAGTTGCTCTACTTTAGATAAAAATTATAATCTTTTTTACATTTTTTTCAGTTTTATAGCATCATATCTAGTTTATATGTGTATATGTATCTTGAGATGCATAAACAAAGCCCTATTACTGGCTATTGATCAAAGTTCAGTATCTCGTCTCATCTAGTCTCTCTCAATGCTGTTGATAATAATGATGATTGTTGACATACCCTACTATTAAGCCAGTTATTAAAGTATGTGTGTGTGTGTGTGTTTATGTGTACTATGACATACACACAAACACACACACCTTCTTTTTTCGTCATCTTTCACTTTAAGCAAAATACACAAACAAAAAGTTACGTATTAAATAAGCTAGCAAACACGAACAACAACAACAACAACAAAATTTACAACAAATAATTGAGTAAATGCCTTAACTGCCTTTTATTTGCATATTTCAATTAAAATTCATTTGCGAAAATAAAAATTTTAGTACTAAGAATAAGCAACTAGACTAACAGCAAATTGTTTGTGTTTTTGGTGCGACTTGAAATGCTATCAAGCAATTGTTATATTTAATAGATATTATTAGCTATATATAGTAAGATAGACAAATATGCAGATGTGCATACAAATGCATATAGATGGATACATACATACTTATGTATATACATACATACATACATATATTATATATAGTAAGCAACGTGATGGTTGAACACGCGACTCAAAATGCGCGCGACAATAAAATATGAATTCCAAGCTTTTAATATGGGAGGTTAGGAAGTCGCCTTTAAAATACCCTACAATATTCTACTGATGTAGAAACAACTCATGTTTATTTTATTAACTAAATTGACAGTTTGTTTATTATTTTGTAAAAATTTCATATATGATAGATTTGGTTTAATTGAATTATAAATCAAATACTACACAAATTATAGTTAATATTATTCATTAGCATCTCTTTTGTGGGTCGTACACATTATTGATACCAAATAAACCCTTTCCTCACATTGATGCAGGGTATATAAAAAAACACATAACGAGATAAGGAACTGGCGAGATTTAAAAGTGTGAAGAAAACAAACAAAAAGCCTTCATAGCATTATACTCACCACCCACCTCTCACTCCCCGCTCAATTCATCTACCCAATTTTTTTTTTTTTCCATTAGTGAGCAGGGCGCAAAGGCTGAGGAAAAGAAGTTCAGCGGTGGCGAGATGCAGATTTGAACAAAAGCAACAACAAAACGACAACAACAACAGGTTGCTATTACCTTACGCTTTGCCGCACAGTGGGTTAAAGTACAATGACATTAAAGCGTGGGAATTTAATGCGAGTCATAATAAACAACGCTAAATTAGATCATCTTGTTTTCAGTATTTGTTTCCAATTTTTGACAATAAGGGAATGAATTCTAATTGAATATGCAGAAAATCAGCTGTTTTGAATATGAATATTTTTAATTCTGTTAAATTTTAAACACAATTGTAATTATATGAATATATAAAAAATATATATACATACTACAGCTGTCTGTATTTTCATCAGTTTAAAGGTCTAATTGGAGCAATTCGTCATATCAATCAAACAGTTAAGACCGCTTACTTAAAAATTTCATATTGTTATTGGAAGCTTCGAGAAAATGATTACGGAAACAATAGAAAGAGTTTTATTAAAGAATATTCTGATTTGATTTAAATCAAATCGAATTTAGTTTAGTTTCAGTTGTAAGAACAAAGTGTTTAAGAGCTACACACATTACATATGTATACTAATAGAAATTTATTAGAAGATTGAGGTGTGGATAACTATTTACTTAATTACTTTGTTTTCTAGGAGCTAGTCAACAAATTCAAAATGCAAACAATCTTTTGATGTTGTTGTTCCACTGTACCTGACCCAATCCGTATGTGTGCGAGTGTATATAGGCATGTATGTACAAATGTTTGTATATCTATGCAATTGTATTTGCTTTTGACTGGTTGCGTGTTGCGCGAGTTTTTCTCTCTTTTTGCTTTGTATAACTTTTACATATGTTTTTGCTTTTGTTGCTCAAAGCAGAGACGAAGCAACACAAGCAACACACAAATCCAAGACAGGGTCAAGGGCATCCGGTCAGCTGGCCAGTTTCAATTTCAGTTCCACTATGCTCACAAAAACCAGACCAATGATAGAGAGCCAATGCTTTGTCCGTCCCACTGTCCGTCTGTCCTTCTTCAATTACAAAACGAGCGAACAGTAACAGTTGTTGCTTATATTTGTTGTTGTTGTTGTCTTTGTTTGTTTGTTGTCTTTATGGTCTGAATAATAAACAGTATTTTTTTATTTTAGAGGCAAAGTCTAGTTAGAGGGAGTGAAAATATGGTTTTACTTTTCATGTTTTTATTTTTTGTTTATCAGAAATTAAGTATTATCACAATAAACAGTTGTAGAGCACAGAACTTTGACAAACCAGGAACATATAAAATTCGAAGGAAAAAAACATAAGCAAAAGTTGGGGTGCCGACTTTTTTATACGCTGTACCTATATAGTTGGGTATTCGTATGTGCCATCAACTTAAGTTTAATGAATGTTTATATTAAAAAATGGAGTTCGATTCTAGTTTAACTAATTTATTTTGAATTCTTCAGTTTTTAAGGTTATTAAAGAAAATTTTGAGATGTAAATTAATAAAATAACCTTCATAATACAATAGCATTACTATGGAGAACTTCGTACTAAAGTAACGTAGAAGACAAGATCTCAGATCTCCATTAGCAGAGATAAAGGAACACAAAGGCGAAAGATAATCTATTTCAAAACAGAAAACTATTAAAGGCTTTATAATCGACTTAATCTATGTGACGCAAATGTTTCCTCTTTATTGTTATTACTGTGGATTACTATTACTGCACTGATGACTTCTTGAGTATGAGCTTTCAAATGAAAAAATATCTAAAGTTTATCCAGCAGGAAATGATAAGGAGGGATAAGTGAAAAACTTCTTAAATTAATGTGCTGATGTTCTCAAGTACTACTTTCAGTATTTTTATCTTGTAACTCTTAAACAGAATTTAGCCAGAAAAAAAAGTAGGGAGATACTTCGACGACTTCTATACATTCTTCATCAATATAGAAGGTACAGGGTATATAAAATTTCTTACCAAACCTGATAAGCACTTAACAAACGAACGACGTCGACTAATTGCCGTAAGAATGTGACATGATAAGGAAAAAACCATAGGGATAGGGGTAGAAACAAGGGAAGCACGGAAAAGCCGTGCTAGAGTGCGTGTTTCAATTGACAAAAGGGGTTGAAGGAGAATAAAAGCTTGGTAGTTAGAGGTTAAGAGTTATAATTCAAAGCAGTACAGTTCTCAGTGTTAAAATGAAATTATGAAATGAATTATTTGATCGGCTAGGGGGTAACTACGCCGCTACTTGATGTGGAATTACATAGGCTTAGGGGTAAGGTAGTTTAACAGGGTAGAGTACACTCGCTTTTCTCTTTAAGTATGTATTTTATTAATAACATTTTTAAATCGCAACTGAAAGCGGTACAGTATTCACTCAACAGGATACAATAGTCACTGTCGCATTAGGGGGTAAAAAGTACAGTACAGAAGTCCAAATAATTACTATTGCAATGAAACGCTAGGTTTTTGATTAACATATACAATTTACGATTAAGGGACAAGTCTGGGTTGAGGAGTGGTGCTCTTAGTTAGAATGATATTTTATTCAATAAGTCAATTGTACTCACTGTCGCAATGAGGCTGTTATTTGGTTCATACGATAACGCTGATGTTTGATCTCGTTAAACGATTTCTGTTGATGGCCATGCAGTTGCTCCAGCAGTTCAATATACAGTCTATTGCAATTCTGCGAATATTGAGATTGAAAGTTGGTATAGAAAAACCATTAGGTTGAGGTTTGTTTTGATTTGTTTTTAGTTGGGCCTCACCTCTAGCTCGGTGTATTCCCGGCTAAGTTCATCCCATTCATTCCGCAGCGTATCGATATTCATATTGTTGTTGAAATATTGAGGTTATGGGCGGTTTACAATTCCCGGCGGTCGTCCCGGTACGCCCGGCCACAGCCTGGTGAAAAATCAATTTGTTGTTCGTCGGCGCAAACTTTTTGCCTGCCGTTTGTGTTGTTCTTTGTTTTTCTTGTTTTTGTTTTTATTGTGCCACGTTCACTTTTGTTCAAGGAAAATTTAATATTTAAAAAAAAAAAAAACCACTAACCCAAAAAAATAAATAAATAAAGACACTATCAATTGTTGCTTATGCTTTTCTTCTGTTATGCTTATGCTTTGCTTCTTTAGTTGATGTTGTTGTCGTTTTTGCTTCACTTGGAAATTGGAAAATTATTTAGCCGCTTTGCTTATGGTGTCGCTTTTCGTGTGTTGTTGTTTAAAAATACACTCGTTTTTGTGTTTTTTTTTTTGCGTTTATTCTTCTTTCTTTTTGGCGACTTTGACCGACACAGCGACGAAACGACGACAAGCGAACCGACGACGAGGCGTACCGCAGCTACTACTGAAATTTTGTTATTAACTATTTCCGTTGCACTTTTGTTTTAAATACTTTTGCACACACACACAGCCACACATAATGAATACACTAACAACCATAAATCCAAAAAAAAAAAGCAACACAAACTTTTTTGCTAGAGCCAAAGGTAAACGGAACGCCAAAACGAGAGAAGCGCTCTCTGGCCGCAAAGAGAGAGAGAGAGAAGAAAAGAGAGCGGCCGCGTATGTGAAAGCTAAATAATTGAATGGAACTAGTTCCTATTCAACATAGCTTATCTATTTATATGTATGTTGCCCCAAACAAAATTCAGATAGATATTATGTAAACTGATGTTAGCTAGTCGAATTGAAAATATCCCTAAATTACTTAAAACGTTTACAAAGAGCTGCTCACTATATCAAGAAAATAAAATAAACTTTAAAATGGAGTCTTAAAATGGTTTTGTCACGAACGAACAGAGAAAAAAAATGATTAAAGTTCACATATTATTTTCATTGTATAGCCAAATAATTTTACACGTCGATAATCCAAATTAATAAAAATTCTCTAAAAATCAGTGAAAGCTACAATTTTAATATATGTACATATATAATAAATGTTGAAAATATTAAAGGAACCATTGATTCTTACGCTCATACCTATTACCGAAACAGCAACAAGCATGAACAAAAGAAATACGCAAAAGACTTGGTGAGAGCAAAAGCATGTTTGTGAGAGTGAGCAACAATGAGAGCGAGCATGATGTGGCTGTGGTGGTGTCAACAAATCGTGGTGGCTTTTACGCCTACACTGTGAGGGGAGTTTCGGTTGCTGACATGTGTTGAATAAGTGTTGAAAATACGCGCGAAATTTGAATTGACAAGGGTTTAATTCAATTTTTATGGTACCAAAAGCAAATTTTATTAGAAAAAAAACGCCACATAAATTTGTAATTCATTTCAAACTAAGTAACAATTCATTTTTCTTTCTCTCTTTCTTGCTTTGATTTGTGTATGTGATATTGAAAAATAGGTTTAAACAAATAGAACAATATTTAATACAGATATGATAAAAGTTTTACCCGCCCTTAATCTTATTCTTTGCGCCTGGCCCGCAATCTTAAAGCCAAATAGGCGAATCCTCGGAAACTTATAATAAGTATAGCCAATCCCACATAATCCAGCGGTAAATCGGCAGCTGAAAAGTTTAGTGTCTCCAATATGACCTTCCCGGAACTGGGGCATGTGGTGTTCGATGAAGTGCAGGTTATCTCCCCCGGTTCCACATCGGCCCATTGATTGATGAGCAGGCCCTCGTTTGCATATCGAAACCAGGACAAATATGACAACCATTTCAAGTAAATGGGCACCGAACCCGAATTCAAAAAGAAACCGCCAAACAAAAGGAACGGTATAATCACCGGAGGTCCCACCGACAAGGCCATCGATGTGGATGAGCTGGCACACGAGATGAGATAACCGAACGATGTAGATACATTGGCCACCAGTGTAACCAGTGCTAAACAGTTAAAAAAGTGCAATACTCCGGCACGTAATCCAATCATAGGATAGGCAATTGCTGTGAATACCAATGGAACAGTAAGAAACAGGGGCAGCTCCGCTATAGTCTTGCCCAGAAAATATGTATCACAGCGATACAAACGACTTCGAGCTTCTCGCATAAAGACCGGAAGTTCCGATGTGAAAACCTAAAAATTGAAATTTAAGGACATCAATTGAAAAGGAGTTAAATTATCAGTTCTTCAGTGTGTGTTTTTAAAAAGGAAGATCTGTTTTTTTTTATATAGATAGCTACTTACATTTATAGTAGCAAATACATTTTGAAATGTCATATTGGTCAAAAAAGAGAAAAATGGCTCCATTGATATTCATAACACCGACTTGGGTCAACTGCTGTCCCAAAAAGATTAATCCAATAAGTATTGCAACCATCTAAATAAAAAAAAAACTAGTTTTAATTCCATTTCTTATATCTTAATGTCTTAACCTACCGTTGTCTGAATAAGTCTCACTTTTACCAGCAATGGTTCCTTGAGCACGGACAACCATGAACGCCAAAGTACGGCCCGGAATTGCATGAACCATGTGGCCTTATAGGTATACCCACTTTCGGGTTGCTCCAGCGGCTGTGTTTGACTCTTGGCTGCCAGTAGTTGTTCCATATCTCTGGCCACTTTGCTAATGGCGAAATTATCGCAAATTTTGGCTATACGATCACGGGAATCTGCCTCCCTGCCCGGCACTACGGCCAGGACTTGCACATAGAAATCAGCTGGATTGTAATTCGTAGGACATTGTGCCCCTACACTAGAATTGAATAAGGTAAGAAATAACATGAGAAGTCCCTACGATTTTATGGGGCATCTAAAGTCTCTTACTATGAAAAAAAATCCACTGCCTCACCGGGTGTACCGAGAAAGGCCACACGTCCCTCGGCCATTAGCAGAATTTTATCAAATAGTTCGAATAATTCCGATGAAGGTTGATGTATAGTTAGAATGACGGTTTTCCCCTTTTGCGATAGCTTCTTTAGTACCTGGACCACACTGTGAGCTGTAAATGAATCCAGTCCCGAGGTGGGTTCATCGCATATTAATAGCGGTGGATCAGTGAGGGCTTCCGAGGCGAAGGCCAAACGTTTACGTTCACCACCCGATAGACCCTTCACTCGTCCCGGCACACCAATAATTGTATTCTGACACTTGCTCAATGACAATTCCTGTATGACCTGATCGACTCGAGCTACACGTTGTTTGTAGGTCAAATTACGAGGCATTCGAACCATGGCCTGGAATATAAGATGTTCGCGAGCGGTCAGTGATCCAATAAATAGATCATCCTGCTGAACATAGGCACATCTGGCTTGCATCTCTTTCGCATCGACTGGATGACCATTAAGTAAACGCATTCCAGATGGGGACACCTGAATGCCTTGCGGTGAACGAAACGCCAGGGCATTGAGCAATGTTGTTTTGCCAGCCCCGGAGCTGCCCATTACTGCCAACAGTTCGCCGGGATAGGCCACACCGCAAACTGAAAACACATGAAGACATCGAAGAAATTATTTAAAAAGTTGGCCTTGCTTTTCACTTCTATACCCCACAAACAATGTCAGTTACAATCTAAAACTAAATAAAACAACATACAAAAGTTTGAATAAAGAATATCCATTATGTCGAATTTCCAAATTAAGGCAAGTAACAATTTGATTGGGGATGATTTGAATCAAAAAGTGCCGCAAATTTTTAAACAATTTTCGGATTTGGATGGAATACGTCTAAAAAAATATCGCCCCAGAATGATAATACGGCGTAATGCCCCATTGAGAAATGGTAAGCGTATAGTTCCTAGCATATATTGGGTACGCTATGGCATTGCCAATACCAATTTTGAGGATAGTGACGAAGGAAACGAAAAGGTGGTCAAGTCACGTCGTCGTCGTCAAGTTCAATGGTTTTCTGATTCATGTTCAGAAACATAATCATAATTTATATAATTTTCCATTTTGCCATCAAAATTTGTCAATATATAATTTGTAGTAAATGATTTTATTAATCTTACTTCGTTGTAATATTTGTTATTTCTTTTGTTGGGACTCACCGTTTTTGAGTAAATGTTTCCGTGGAGCTGGTATGTGACGTTCATTGCAGAAAAGGCCACGTGTACGGTTAACTAGTTGACGCCATCCGGAGCCTGGTTGATGCACAGCTCCAAATATATCCAAATTATGCCAGGCATAGGTGAGATTCTCTGCCACTTGGGTTGAACCTGTGCCATCTGGTGGTGGTGATGGCGGTGTCTTTAGGGTTCCATAGTTCTTGCTTTTTCCAAAGCCCTGATTAATGCAACTCTGTGAGGTAGCGCCCCCTGTATCGTTCTGTTGGAGCATACATAATAAAGAACCAGATGGAGATGTAGATGAAAATTATTGACGAAGAGACCGGGGGAGAGAAAGGGAGAGTTGGGAAGTAACAAAGGTCGGGAAAAAGGTTTTCCTCCGCATACCGTTCTTAGCTCTTCACGAAAAACTTTTCAATTTCACGCCGTCCGTCCATAAAAAAGGGCGTTGGTGCGTAAATCTTAGCTAGCACGCTAATCCCTAAGCCTAAGCCATTTGCCGTCCCACCATCTCTTCCTGCGACTCTCCTTTGCCATCCCGTACTACATCAATCTGTTTAATAAAAATGCTCTCCAAACATTGAGTGCGAGAATGGAAATGGAGATGATGAGGCAAGGGAGGTGGAATGGCAACGGCAACAGCGTTGCCTATTTAAAATGTGCAAATTAGGATGGCCATAAGCCGCAGCCGGCTATGTCCTTGACGGAGAACGGAGAACCAAGAACCGACGACGGTTCGCCATGTTGCCACTTCATAAGACAATTGTGAGTGTAAATCGCTGGGATTCGAGTTGAGTTTTGTTTTTATTAAATATATAAAAAAAAGAACTTTAAGGATTGGGCCAAGTAAGTTGATTGTCTAACGACTTAGTGAAGATGTTGATGAAATGAATGAATTCCTTTACTCAGATGGAACTTGATAAACTTGGCCAAGGAAACATAAACTAGGCAAAATGTCTATAAGATCCAATGAATAAATGGTCACCTAATTATCATTGTAATACATATAATATTAGAGAAATTCCCTTTTTTTTTAAATCATTCTACATTTCGATGTTTACATCGCATAGTTTTCTACATTCTGCATCATCTATCATTTGTTTAGACATCTTTAATCCAATCCCTAACAAGGTCAACAATTATATAATTAAAGTAACATATATAAATAAAAATAATTAATTTTAAAATTCTTTTTGAAACCGGAATCTTTCTTACATTTACTATTGTTTTTGCGAACATGTGACAACCCTAAAGTTACCATTATGCCAGTAGAACATACGATGGGAATAAAGTGGTTTCATAATGATAGTTTTTAAGAAAAATTCTAATAAATTAATGAATGGACAAAATTTATTTATTAAAATTTTATATTGTTCGAAACATATTGATGATTAATAGAAAAATAAAAATAAAAACAAAAAGAATATATCTACAGTCGATTATTATTATTATTATTATTCGATCAAATTATTTTGTAAGGGTATATTTATGAGAAAATTTCTTATTATATATCGTTTTTTTGTCTTAATAGCGATCGATATTAAAAAAGAACTATGTAACACTTGAAACGATCTATATCTATATAAAGAAACGATTGGATTTTGTCTGTCTCTGATGATTTGTTTAAAAATTGATTTTAAAATGAAAGGTTTTTGATTTTATTTAAAAATATCAATTAGGTCAAATATCATGACCTTTTCACTTTCACACAATTTAACATAAAAGCTTATTTACATTCATCAATAAATTAAAGGTATATAGATTAAAGTGTATATGTGTGTGTGCATGTGTATACGAGTTGTATGTATATGCCTCATAGGGCTTCTCGTGAACCAAATGGTAAATGGTAACCAGAGATGACTTCGCCGCCTACACCGACAGTAATGAGGCTTGCGGTATGGCTATCTGCTCTGCCATCATCTCTTTTTGAAATATCCAACATTTCCCTTAGCTTGTGAGGTTTCTACCAAAAAAAAAAAAAGTAAAAAAAAAGGGAAACTGTTTGCCAAATCGACTGTAAGATACCCTGCAATCTGTTGAATTAGAACTCTAGGATTACCTTCAATTAACAACCTGAGCGGAGGCAATCCTGTTCTTTAGGCAATTGTAACATTCTGAGGTGATCCTTGAAAACTTTATTAAAAATCTTCTTTGTTGCTGTTGATATACCCTTCTGGTTAGAGGGTATAACCAAAACCAAGAAAAACATAAATAATAGCGCTCCACTAATTGGCGAAGCAAGCAAAAATGATGATGGCCACAATATGGAAAACATTTTAACTCTCGCTCCCTCCTGCTTGTACTCTCTTTCTCTCTCTTTCTCTTTTTTTTTTTTGCATTCATTCTATTGCTTTCGAAAGACCTACTGGTCCGCTCCTCCTAGTCCTGGTCCTGGTCCTTGGCTGCTCTCATAATAATTTGTATAAATAATCATAAAAATTAAGCAAGAAATATGAAGGAAGAGCAAAATAAAAGCTGACATTCAATGCAAAGCGAAGGCAGAAAAAAAGAAGAGGAGGAAAGAAAAAAAAAAAACAAAAATGTCGCACAGGTTATTAATAATCCCACCTTGAAGGACCTAAGGACCAAGGCAGCCCAGTCAGCCAAACATTCCAGTGAGTCTTTGGCCCCCGTCCAGTCTCAGTCTCAGTTTCAGTCTCAGTCTCAGTCTCATCTCGGCTCGGACTGACTTTTGAGATGGCTTCAAGAAATTGGTTGACGTCTCGAGGTAAACGCGGAAAAAATTTAATATCCGTTACAAGCATCTGGGCTGTGAGCATTGGGTGGTTCTGATTTTTTTTTGGTTGACGCTCCAAGAAGATCCTGGCAAAATTGTTTTCACAACAAATGAGGCCGAAAAATGTTATTAAAAAGTTTTTCCTGTATTTATTTGCTTATGTTGCGTTCTTCACGTTATATCGCTCTCTACCTCTCTCTCTCTCTCTCTCTGGCCCTCTATCTTTCTGTCTCGGTCTGTATCTGTTACTGTGTATTATCTTGGTCCTGTTCTTGAAGTAGAAGATACTGCCATCTTTTGGCTGTCTGCCTGCCAGTTAGTCTGTCTGGTTGGTTCGCTGTCTCCCTATCCTTCGTCCTGCACTCACAGCTTGTATTTTACATTTCATATTTATTTAATTTTTCGTACTTTTTACTTTGCGTGCTATTTTTGAATTACTTATAAAGAAAATGCGGCAGCCACATTCCCGCTGCCACTGCCACAGCCGCCATATGGCGCCTCGAAAACAAAAAAAAAAAAAAACAAAAAAAAAAAAAACATTACGGCAACAGAGAAAATGTTCTTGTTGATATGCCAATGGCGGGAACTAAGTTTATTTAATGAACTTGACAAAAAAAAAAAGAAAAGAAAAGAAAAACAAAAGAAAAGTATAATAAGAAGAAAAGAGAAAGCAAACGAGTGACAGAGAGAGAGAAGGAAAATGAAGAAACACTCACTCAATGACTCAATAAACCAGCAACTCAATTTGTTCACTTTTCGAAACCTAAAAAATGAGTATTCATTCACTCAGGTAAATTGCATTGATTAATCTTTAAATTGCAAATGAAAAAAACTTACAAAAAAAAAAAAATAAAAATGATAATTTTTCATATTTTCATTTTTAAATGAAACAATTTTAAGAAAATAAAACATTTTTCATATTATAATTCATATTTATGTGGCATTCAATTTTCTATAAATTAATATTCATTTTTCTTTTGTTTTTGATAATTTAATATGTTAAATATGTTAAAAATATTATAAAAAATTTTAAAAAATTTTTGAAACATTTTAATTATTATTGTTCTACCATTTAAGTGTTTTTTTATATATTTATTTGTAATTTTTTATTTAAATAATTAAAGAGTTTATATAATTTAGTTTTTCTTTTCGATTTTTGTTTTAGTTATTTCAAAATAAGTTTGTAATCATTAAAAAATCAAGTACTAAAAAATATTTAAAAATTTAATCAAGAAATTTAAGAAATTTTTCTAATATTTTATTAAAAAAAAAGTTAAAATTTAGATTAATAAATATTGACTATTAATATATTTAAATTTATTTATTTAGGTTTTTTGTTGCAGTTTCAAATATTTTGAATGAATTTTTCAAGCTAAATTATAATATTTAATTTCACATACACTTCTCTTTAGTGTATTTTACGAGTCGGTGATTTCACTTTATAAATTTTTTTTATTATTATTTTCTAACAATTTGTTTTTGAATTTTCTTCTTTCCTTATTTTAAAGAAAACTTTTTGCTAAGGAAACTTCTTCACACTCTCTCATTATCATACCAAAAAGAGAGAAAAAAAACATAATAAAAACAAAAAAAATATATAAAAAAAAGGTGCAAAACTTTTTCTAACATTTTTGTTTAGCCCATTTCTAAACGTGCAACAACATCAACAAGAAGAGCAATCAAGTAAAAGAGAGGTAGGTGGTGGTGGTGGGGTAGAGTGGCGGGGGAAAGTAAAATATGCGATAACAACAATTGAGCATTTTTTAAGGTGCAAAGTTGGTTTTTTGGTTTTTTGTTTTTGTCTTTGTCCTTGGTAAAGTAAACAGATATGTCTATCTGTATCTAGTGTGTTGCAGGTAACTTGTAGTAAGATAGACTGTAACTGATACGTTGGCCAGTCAAATAATGACCCAGATAAGACTGGATTATGACAGTATCTCAACAACAACGAATAACAAGAAATATTAACCAAAAAAAAAAAAAAAAAAAACAACAACAAAAAAGCAAAACAAAAGCCTAAAGCTCTTTGACAAAGATATATGAAGATACAAATGAAGATGGAAATGTGAAAACAAATACAAGTAGATACAGATACAGATAGAGATACAGATACAGATAACAAGA
Organism: Drosophila neocordata; assembly: GCA_018903615.1. Taxonomy (NCBI): domain Eukaryota; kingdom Metazoa; phylum Arthropoda; class Insecta; order Diptera; family Drosophilidae; genus Drosophila; species Drosophila neocordata. The sequence continues at coordinate 1,102,667 of JAEIGI010000011.1, forward strand.
GTTCCAGATATGCAGTCACATTGTCAATCTTCAGTGAAGTGCGAACTGATTCAAAATGTGTGTAATAAAATAAGAACCTTTCTCTCCGTTTTAATGACAAACCGACTTTTATATACACTATAACGAAAACTACTATTTATATATATCAAACTATTTTTTTTTTTTAGTTTTAATAATTTAGTTTAATTTTATACACTTGTTTATATTCTCTCTATCTAAACTATATTCTATACTGTTACAGTCAGTTAGTTTAGAGTACTTTATATGCTTTTATTTAGTTAAATTTTTTAAGTTTTAAAAATTTAAATGAGTTTATGATTTAATCCTTTTTGTTTAATAGAAACAGTGTTCGAACTTCTGTAAATCTTCTAAAGAGAAATATCAAAGTTTTTTAAAAGATTTTTTGAATCTGTAACAATTATTTTGGTTTGTATACAGTTTGAGTCTAAAAATGTCTTGTTTATTGTTAATATACTTATGTATATATATATCTGATCTTATGCGCCTATTTGAGATATAATCTATAAGCATGGGTTTACGATATTCTTTAAATTCAAAATCATTGAAATGCCAAAAAGAAGCTAACTAGATCCAGGATTTACACCTTATTGATATCATCAGAGAGCACTGATAAGGCGAGTATATACAATATATGACTATGATATATTGAAATATTGTAAAATCCATAAGATTTAGAAGAAATTTTCATACCTTTAAATACTAGATGCCAAGCCGCAATGAAGCTTGTTTTATGCAATCCGTTTTTTCCTATCTTTCAATAATTTAAAGCATTTTGAATAAATTTTTATTAGTTTATTAATACTTTTGATATATGTTCAGGTAACTGACACAGAGATCATCTAACCATAAAAGCCAGGAAACACTTCAAGTCGAAAGCTAAAAGCCATTAAAGAAAGAAAAACAAAGCAAAGTCAGAAGGATAAGCCTAACTCTCTGTTAAACATCGAAGTTAAGGAACTTTTAAATAGAATGTTTTTGCAAAATTTGTATGAAACTGAATCTATATTATCCTTGTTATCCTCATAGAAATATTCCCAACTATCCACAAAATAGTTCCTACCATAAAACCTAGAAGTAAGTTTTAGTATAATTATTCTTCTAAGTCGATGATTGTTTTGATTTTTACCTTGAACTAATTTTAAATGGGTTTAAGTACTTGTTACAAGTAAAAAGATGATTTCTTTGTAGTTTGTTTTACTTTTATTGAAATCAAATTATATATATATATATATATATATATTGCATAATGCTTATAGTCTGTTGTCTGATCTATTTGTGCCTCTCAATCTGTCTGTTTGTCTGTCTGTCGGTGTATCTGTCTGTCTCTCTGTCATCGTGTCTGATCTATTGGATGTAAATTCTTGTTGTTTTAATGACAAAGTCGTGGTTTGTGTGACTAACGTGTTGATGCTATGTCTGTTGCTATTGTTGCTGTATTTGTTGTTGTTGTTCTTATTATTGTTGTTGTTGCAATTGCCTTTTTGCAATGCGGTTAAGTTGTGGTCATGTGGTCCATGTGGTTTTTGGGGCTAGTTCTCACGCTGCAATGAAAACATTTTTTTTTCGATTGCAACATGCAACACAGCCTGAAAGCATGCTAGAGGTATATATATATATACATATATATATATATATATAAATTTGTATTATACTCACATTATGCAAATGCTCGGCTGAGGTATTTTTACTACTGCCCCGTATCAATAGCTCTTGATCCTCTTGACCCATCTTTTGTATGTCTTTTTTTGGTTTTTTTTTATAAAACAAATAATTTATTTCTTATTTGCATTCACTTTGTACACACTCACACACACATGCACATATATATATATATATATATTCACTGTGAAATTATGGTTAAAAAAAATGATATATATATATAAACAAAAGAGCGGAAAAAGCGCAACACGATTCTCGCATGAAATTGACGTGACGAACGCGCTGACAAAATGCAACTGAGGGAACTGCACGGCCTCTCGACAACCTCAACGGTTAACGTCCGTATGGAATGGGCCAAGCAATCCAATGACTGACAATGAGTGGAAATTTGATAGAGATAAAAATTGTTGAGAGTGAGACAGAAAGAGAGAGAGAGAGGGGGAGAAGAGAAGTTAAAGGGACGTTAGACAGCTTTAGCTTAAGCTTTAGCTACTTATTTGCATGCTGATTATAGACGAAGAACACAAATAAGCAAATGGTAGATAGATAGAAAAGAGATAGATAGAAAGGTGGCAGTTAAGAAGAAGATTCCATGAAAAGAATTTGTAATTAAATTAGTAGTTCGAATTCCAATGTACTCTATTTAAAGTAAGTCTTACTTTCATATTAAAGTTCTAAGTAAAATAAAGCCCAAAGAAAGTCTCTTAAGATGTGTAAATTGTTCACTTCTCTTCTGTTTTGTATATTATCTTAAAATATATATACATATATATATTTTAAAGCTAATTAAACAAATGAATCTTATCTAAACTATTTCACTTATTTTTGTATATATAGAAGTGTTAATAAGGAACTTAAAAAACCAGTTTAACTATACCTATGTTAGCCTTTTATTATACCTTTGCAAAAAAGGTATATTAATTTTGGTCAGAAGTTTGCAACGCATAGAGGGAAGCATCTCCGAGTATATAAAGTATATATATTCTTGATCAGCACGATGAGCTGAATTCATTTAGCCCTGTCTGTCTGTCTGTCTGTCCGTCTGTCTGGATCAACGCAATCTCCTCCGAGACCCTTAAAGCTACAGAGTTGAAATTTTGCACCTAGGCTTCTTTTTGCTGGAGGCATTGTATATCCCGGAATCATTCCGATCGGATGACTATATCATATAGCTCCCATAGGAACGATCGGTCATGAATATGGATTTCGAGCAATAACTTTGTTGTTTTAAATGCGATTATCATTAAATTTGGTATTTATAAGTAACAAATCTGTAAAGTTTTATCAGAATCGGGGCACTATATCATAAATTATATCGAAATTTGGTATATGTAAGTTTGGTATATATAAAAATGTGTCTGTTGAGTTTTTACAGAATCGGCCGTCTATATGATATAGCTCCTATAGGAACAATCGGACCAAAAAAAAAAAAAAAAATTTTTTTACTCGTAAGTTTTCTTTTTAGGAGCCACGGGCATGATTAGTTTTATATACTTTCCTTTAATTCTGGTAATTTATATGTAATTGAAAAGAACAGTTTGCAAAGGTATCCGAACTTCGGTGTGGCCGAAGTTAGCCCATCCTTCTAGTTTTTATTAAGATTTATCTAAAAAGCTATATAACTTACTTTACCTCCAATTAAACTTAAACAATTTAAGGCAATACTTTGTCTAATATGGTTTTTTATATGAACTTCATTCGAACTGAATCAAAAACTTAACTAAGGCTTACCTTTTAACGTGTTCTTAACTCAACTAACTGCTACTACAACTTTACCATAAAAATTTCATTCAATAGTTTGTCTTTAGCTTGATTATAAAACTCTCAGTTATATGGCAGTTAAGTAAAGTTAGTATACATTTATTGTTTAATTGGATTAATGATGAATTTAAACTTTACTTATAGGTTAGCTGTCAGTCTTAATTGTAACAAAATTTATTAATGGTTTATTTTTTCTTAGCTATTTCTTTTCCTTTTGTAAGAGAGTTGAGAATATTTGTGTTATTGCCTTTTGTCTGAAATATTTCACTCTGTTTGATATGCAAGTCTAAGTTGTATTTCACTCAGTAGTACATTTTTAGGGCTTCTTTGTGGGCTTCAACTCAAATCTGGTTTCGTTTGTTGGTTGCAAGAAAATTTTCTGTGTGCGTGCTGTCGCTTTGCTTTTCGCTTCAAGTACCCAAGAGGCACCTAACACTAAATCCGTCTTGAACTTTTGCTAAGTGGGAAATGGAAAGAGGCAGAGAGAGAGAGAGAGTGGGAGGAGAGACTGGCATTGAATGAGGGCTTAGGGGAGAGACTAAAATGAAGAAGAAGGAAAAAAAGTACAAAGGGGACGGGAGAAGCGGCGAATGGGTGGCAACGGCGGCGGATGGTTATCCTTAGCCGGTTGCCATCATTTACTCACTCAAATGCTATAAACTTTTTTACACTTAACAATTTATTGTCACTCTGTCGACGTCGAAGCTTTTGTTGTTTGTAAGTGTATGTGTGTGTATGTGTGTGTGTTTGTGACATCTCCCCTCTCTTTCTGTTGCCCTTCACCATGCAACTTGCAGCACAAAAAAAAAAAAAAAGAAGTGTAAAGAAGTAACTCGAGCAAAAACGTAGAAAGTTTTTCGCCTAACACGCTTTTACACTCTATCTCTCTCTTACTCTCTCTCTCTCTCTCTCTCTCTACACACACATGCACACCCACAGGTAAAGCGGCCATTGACACTTGAAGGAGGATATTGGAGGTTGGTTTGTAGGAGTAGTGCCAAGAAGGGGGGGAGGGTCACGATCCGAGGTTGACTTAACCCATGTTTAAGTCTCATGCAAATTATTGACGCGGACAGCGAGCCCAATAAATCTGTGTGTGTGTATGTTTGTGTGTGTGTGTAAGTGAAGAAAAACTTTTCCTAGCTCCACGCTAATCAGACAGCTTTCTAGTTCATTGCATTGTACCCCTTATACACACCCCCTTTCCAAACACACACACACACATATACACTTTTTCTCATAGGCAGCCTCTTTACATCATTCCTATAGAGCACCTCCCCTTCTCTCCACACCCTTTAACTCGTCCGTCAAGCAGCCACTCAGCTGGCTGTAATTGCTAAGTAAATCAGCGCTGCCATTTGCCATGCCCAAAAAGTATACTCCATGGGTTAATGGGCGTACAGAATCTAGATGGGAGGAGATGATGGGCGGTATTGGGGGAAGGGGGGTGGGGGAATGGTAGCCGACAAAGTTTTGTGAGAGCAAGTTTTAAAGCGAGGAATGTGTTATGGGTTCTCGGGTCACATAGTTAGTTAGTTAGTCCAACAACTTGAATAAGATGAGCCCAGCTGGTAAAGAGATGGATCATGGCTCAAATGGGTGGAATGGGTAGGGTCTGGCAAGTGGGTTTATGTCCGGATTAGGACAATTAAGGGATTTCGGTTAAAGCAAGAGATTGAGACTATGAGACCAAGAAAGAGTAGAAGCCAATATAATGCTGTAAAGTAAAGGCTACTTAGACTAGAAGAAGGAAAAGGCTGGCAAACAACTAAAACTTCATCTTAATGGTTTTAATTTTCAACTCAAGGTTATATATACATACATATATATATATATATAGAATTCAAATCGGATGAAATGTATTTCAAATGTAACATTTTTCTAGCTCTTCTCTGTGTTAGTTTGCTTTCCTCTCCTTTTTTTTTAATGTTTTGTTTTGTATTAAGTTTAAGACATATTTTGCAGTTAACTTGAATGCTATAGTGAGTGGGCGTGGCTGTTATAAATATATATATATGTAGGAGAATGACCCCATAAAGCAGGTCAACTGTTGCACAACTTGGTAAGCTAACTAACTACTACAACTAACTAACTTGCGGCTAACTAGCTAGGCAGCAAACGCCAAGAGTCTGTGGTACTATCTGTGGAGCCTGTTGCCACATAAACAGAGAATTTTATTAGATTACACATACGCCCCCTTGCACACACACACACACACAGACACACAGAGGCGAAAAGTTAGCGCTACTACTGAAGGCAAGGCTAAGACGACTTCGGGTAAAAGCAACAGCAACAAGATGGAAGGGGCAAAGTGCAAAATTTTTATGACTCCCAGCGGATGTTTTGATACGTTTTTATGAGACGCGCGCGTGCTGTAAGCGCTACCAACTGCCAACCGGATGAAACTCCAATTCCAACTTGATTCCCGACTTCGACCCGATTTCAACTTGACTGTCTCTCTCTCTCTCTCTCTCCCTCTTTCTATCTGTCTGTCTGTCTGCCTTATCGCACAGTTGAGCATTTGTTTGATGCGCTGCGCTTTAATAGAAAAATATGCCGCTCTCTCTTTCTCTTTCTCTCTCTCTGTTTTGTTTTTATTGCATTCGACGAGAGATTGAAGATTGGCATGAAGTCCTACCATAAATTGTTTAGACTTGGCAAAAAAAAAAACAAACAACAACAAATAGAACAACAAGTGAGCAAGTGAAAATGGGTTAAGGGCTTGCCGTTTGGCATAAACAAATTCATTAGAGGGAAATGATCAAAAAACAAAAGCCAAAACATGATAAAAAGTAAAAGCAAAGCAAAAAAGATATATATATATATATTATAAAGCAAACAAAAAGGGAAATCAATTTCTTTATTTTCTTTTCAATTTTTTTTAACAATTTTCCCATTTATTTATTTGATATATGGCAAAGAGTTAATTCATAAAAATTTATAACTGACTAAAAGAACTTCTCTTTTTTTTTTCGATGGTTTTGGTTGGAGTTTCGATTTCAAAGAAATTTATATAAAAATATATTTAACCTTTATACCGTTAGTCATGTGAGATCCTTTATGCATTTGTATGGAAATAATAATGGATTTCCGATGTATTTATTGAAATACAGAGAAAATTTGTAATTTGTTGTTGTTGTTGTTGTTTTTTTTGTTATATATGTATTAAATTACTTGTAATTGTAAATTATTCGTAAAATCGTGAAAAATATGCGATTTGATATAAAATATAGTTTAATTTTGATTCTTTTTTTAACTTGTTTGAAATGCAACTTAAATATGATAAAAAAATTTAGTTTAATCAAAAGTAAATGCGATTGATTTCAGATAAATATATATATATATATATATATATATATATATATATATATGTATATATAGAAAGTTTTTTAGTTGTTTGTAAAGGAATTATCATCACTGATTGTTTGCTTGGGTCAAGCCGGTTAAACCCTGGGGGAGTTTTTATATGGACCTGAAGGGTTTTCTTGTGTTTTCGAGTATGTGAAGTATCTGTAAGGATATGAGCACCTTTAATGTAGGCTAAGATCCTTTTGATTGTCTTTTGAAAAGATTTAAGTAGTTAAGTACTAGAAAGCAGTTTAATAGATTGATTTCATACGTTTTTGTTGTATAGAGATGCCACTTTTTGTCCTTACATTCATTCCAATTCTAGTATCAATTAGGAAAGGTCTCTTAATTCCGCAATTACACATAATCTTGGCTGTTCTGCAGAAAGTCTAAGAGCTTCATGGGTCGTCCAATATGTTACACAGGAATAACAAAATCTTTTTAGATGATTTGCCCAGTCCTTTTAGTCCTAATGACCTAGAAAATAGTAGTCCACGACTAAATATTTATTCATTCAGTAAATATAAATTTTCTTTAAATCTTAAGTTTGGTTGTAGTCTAGATTCCATTTAATTGATTCTATTAATATGAACTCTTTATTATAGATAAACTCTTAGGTTAAAAAAAGAATACTCTAAATAGTTAAAATTGTCAAAAACTTCAAAAAAAATATTGATCCTTTTATGCAAATGCATTGAAATCCAAAAGATTAACAGTTTAGGAATAAAAAAAAAAACAATTAAAAAAAATTGCAAAATTCTATTATCGATTTAGTTTTGACTTTCAATAAAATTTATGAACGGATCATAAGTTTTTTTTTAGTTTAATTAGAAATTTGTTAGGCATTGGATAAACATTTACGCAATTGCAAAACTTATTAACCGCTTATTCGAAACAAATTTTCAAATGTTTGAAACTTTGGCCAAAACTTATTAATAATAAGTTGTCTTGTTGCATGCAACAAGCTTCAAGACAATGCAACATGGTCTGCCTGCTATCCAGCCAGCCAGCCATCTAGTCTTTGCCCTGCCCATTCTCAACTTACCATTAACCCAACCCAACATTTTAGCCACCTTTACAATGCTGTATTTTGTTTGGGCTTTTTGCCCAGTTTAGCATTTTCCTATTCATTTAATTAGATTTCTCAAGTAAACCGCAAAAACCGCACATTTTCTCAAGCCAGAGGCCCCAGAACCTTGTAGAACCTTTAATCTTCCAGCTGCCTTCTGGTCCTTCTCCTTCTTCTTTATCTTCTCCTTCCCCTTTTCTGTCAGCTTCTTATGGTGGCGGCTTCTCAAGAATGTTGGCTCCTTAACTTCAATGCAAGCGACTGCAATTTTTACTTTGAGAGAAGAGATGTAAGTGGGATGAGGTAGATGAGGAGTAAACCGCACAGAATCCTGGTTCATTTTGTTATTGGGAAACAGCTATTTTTCTAAGCAACCTACGAGGGTTACTTCATAAGTATTACTCTAATAAAGTGCAGTAACTAAGTTTAGTAAGGAAATTTTCTTTCCTCTCTCTCTCCCTCTCTTTTGATTTAAGAAAATAAAAGTTTATGGCATAAAACCAAATCATAGTTAGCAATTATAGTAAAATTGTTCAAAATTTTATCATTCCTTGATACTTAATTATATATTTATATGATTTATTTAAATTTAAAAATTAATTCCCTTTAAAGATTTATTGATTGACTCTCGTTTTGTATTTACTCGTACCTATCCTGTCTCCAGACTCGCAAATATTTCAGTAGAAAATTTAACCATTTGTGCACTTTAATTTGCGGTGGACAACTCGCAAAGTTTTATCCCTTTTTGGTTACTTTTACTTCAATGACCGCATCAAAGCGGCAATTTGTAGACGGACAAAAGCTAATAGCTATGGCACGCAAACCAACAAAGTTGCATTTTGTCCAGTCTCTTACTCACTCTCCCTCTACCACTGTTTCGCACACTCGGTTTCGTTTGTTCACAGTAAACACTCAGACAACCAAGCAGAAAGATTTGGTAAACAAAAGGGAAATCCTTTAGAAAGTGTCCTTGAGTTACGTTAATAGATATTGCATATAGCAATTTTTATGATCTTAAAATTAGATGAGTAAATTTGTAATGTTTCTATATTCTTAGAATTATAACATATAACATAATTCCTCAACTTACAATAACAAAAGTAAATGTATAGTTCGTTATGAGAAGGCTTTCATGCCCTTCTGTCTGTTTCTATGCCTCTTTTGGACTTGAAATTTGAAGTTATATTAACAAAACTTGAAAGCTTGAGCTTTTCCACTTTGTACGCGTCACAAGTTTAAGGATTGGTAGGAACGGACTACTTTATAAGGAGTAGTAACTATCGGAGTGATAGGTGATTTTGTTTTATTATTGTTTATTTATGGTTCTTTATTATTAATTGATAATTAGCCATATTTTTATTAAATGAGATTATATTGGAGTTAACCAATCGGTTATAGTTAACGTTTCGAATTTGGGAGTATTGTGTTTATGACCTAGTGCAGACGCCTAGTGCGATTTGTTAGGCTAGCCAAATGGAGACGGGTAAGTGATTGTTGCGCCTCGAGCTCTTCATTGATGGCTTCTATTTCGATTTCCGGTTCCTCTGAGTGAAGAGTCGGGTTTTGGGGTTGCTGTATGTTTGGGTTCGATGATGAAATCGTCAACGGTAATGGTACTGCTTCTTTTGTGGCCATAGGCGTTGTGGACTCTGCAATTGGACGCTGCAAGTGCCATGGATAAATGCCACCGTGACGTTCCAATAAATCCCCTCGATGGGGCATACGTATGGGCAATGTCCATGCCTGTTGTATCATGGCAATGGATTTTGCTTCACTGTTCAATGCATTATAAAGTTCAATTTTTTTGCGTGCTATTGTGTCTGTAGTTGGTGGCTCAATTGCCTGATTGATGCAGTTATCACGCCATAATTCAAACTCCTCGCGATTAAAGGGCATATTAGAAATGTTGTTGAGTTCATGTTCCTTGATCACATCATCGTAACGCAATCGTAAAGCAATATTGGTTGGTATACTATTACTAGTATCTGTTGTTCCACTTGTAGTAGCTTTAGTTTCCGAGATGTCAGGGCTATTCACATAGTAGCCTTCACTCAATTCTATTGTACCAAGAACTTCCGCAATTCGATGATCAGGCATTTCATCTGTGTGCTCGGCATTAATATTGACCCTTACAAAACAATTGCTGACAGCCTGCTCAAAGGCCGGACGTAAAATCAGCTGCTCCAAACGATACCGCGATAAACGCAATTGCTCTAGTTGTTCCAGTGTGCGTACGGGTCTTGGAACCGGAGAAGCTGAAGTATCACTGTCATCATCGATGCGCAACGGTGAAGAACGTAATCGCCGCAATTCGCTGACAATCTCTGCTGTCGGACGACGTCGTGACTTTATGTTGCCGACCACTGGCATTGTTTCCTTCGTTTGTTTAGGCATGGATGGCGACAATATTAACGGATGAATCAATTCGGGCATACCATCTGGTAACGTCCTCATATTTGATTTCGATCTTGGTTGTGGCTTGCCCTTGGCTTTATCCATTTCTGTGTGTTTGAATATTTTTAACTTTTCATTGAAGTCACCAAATGGCATTTAGTAGTTTTATATTTGGATCATGGCCAACTTTTATTTAAATTTTTAATATGCCAATTCAATTGCCTTTGAACGTTGGCCAAATTGGAGCCAGGACAATTAAATAAATGGTTATATTAGTATATGATAAAAATTACTTCTTATTTGGCTATGATGAACTATATATAATTGCAATTTGGGATTCCATTATGCTTATATACGTTCAATTAAAGTTTAGGAATGAACTAGTAGGAATAAATTAAATATTTTTTTTTTATTTATGTTGTAAGAATCATGGCATTCTACCTGGTAAACTGCTTTCTAAGCAGTCAATCATAGCATACTTTTTTGGGCAAAATTTTTAAACTTTTAAAGAAATCAAAGAATATAATTTCTTTGTTATTCTAGTTCCTTTTTTAATTTATTTTCCATTAATAGACTTCTCTTTGAATTTAAAAATTATAATTTAAGGGTATTTAGCAAGTCGAATATTAAGATTAGTTTTCTTTGGTATAAACCTATTTTTGGCATTTGGTTTTCACCCATTTGGATGCATTTTACGACTACTCTTATGCACCTCACCCACAGACACACACACACACACACACACATAGATACAAATATATATACCCATAAATGGCAGCCAACTATTAAATTTATATTAATTTCGCAATTTTTCGTTACTTTACCAGTGGTTCTCGCCTCCATAGGTTTTGTTCACTTTGTGTCTCAGTGCCATTTGGCAAAAGATTTATTATACAATTGCTTTAATTACAGTTGCAGCTAATTGTATGCGGACAGACACTGGGGCAGATGCTACTATTTGATGCTGGCAATGAGCCCAAGTGAGCCCCAGAAGCAACCAGTTCAGGCTGAAAATTGAAGCCGAAGGAGAAGCAATGCAAAATCTTTGCATGCTTTGTATGTGAGTCTGCATAAATAACTTGAATGTTGCGATATTGCTGAGATGCTTCTCCTGCTGGTTTCCACACCCAAACCCATACTTATACTCAAGCCGATGCCTTCAGATGAAATGGAGATGAGCATGGCCAAATGGATTGGTTACTGATTAGAGATGGATACGGATCGTGCCAGAAGAATTATGGTAATTGTAACTTAATATTATAAAAGGATAATTGGACTATATGTAAATATATTTAAAAAAAGTTTGTTTGTTAGTTTCCAAAGAGTTTTAATCTTAAGAAGATTTTAATACTTAAGATCACCAATCGGTATGATTCGTAGATATAGACTCATACAGAGGTCTACGTGTATTTAGCTCTGGGATTTCTTTGATGCTAATAGATAAACGGATATAAGAGCTATGGCTTACACTCAGCTTATTGTATTAATCAAATATGTATATAATTTATAAAGCCAAAGATAGATTGTTGCCATATATAAGTTTCTGCAGGGAAAGCCTTATAAATTTGGCTTTGTTTTCGTGCTGAATAAAATGCAATTGCGTCCATCTCTAGTACTGATGCTGTTGCTGTTACTGATGGGGATGTGATGAGATAAGACGAACCATTGTGTTGTATCGAGTATGCTGCTCACGCACAAAATGCTCTTTCACCTACTCCTTTTATTTTTCATCCACACTTAAGGGCAAACTCGTTTATGCAAGCTCAGTCATCATCATCATCGCCATCATCGTCGTCATCATCGTCATCAATATAAGCTGACCAAGAACTGAAATGCTCTTTTTCGATTTTGCATTTTGCTTTTGTAAGGTGTCGAAAACAAAAGGAATTAAGGTCAAAGCTAAAGCCGAAACTCTTTAGAAACATTTAAATTTTTCATCTTACCAACAGAAATTTAAGGCCAAAAATAAAGGATTTATAAGTCTAACTTTTGCTTATCAGAAAGATATATACAACTGCATTAATATCTGAGATTATTCAATAATATCCTTTATATCCTTAATTACTTTATTATACCATTAATTTGAATATAAAAAAATTTCATTGACTACAATTGAGAAAGTAATATAAAACACCTTTCTTTACCGTTACAAACACATACATATATATGCAAAAAGTACAGTCACCACTGACAATGCAATGTGACGTTGACAGGATAGAGGTACAGTAGAACAGTCGTCGTTGGTATGTAGCCTAGTGTGGATAACTAGTTGAAAAAGTTCTCCTTTTTTGTTTCTTTTCTTTCTGGCTAAAATATCTCACCCTCATCCAACTGCCTGACATGGCCAACACACAAAATTAAAAACAAAAAGAATAAAAAAAAGAGCAAAAAAAAATAGAAACTAAGAACTTCCATGTAACCACCAGTCCAGGCCCAGTCTCGTCCAGTCGAGTTCAGGATTCAGCCAGAGTCATAATATACATACATATAAGTATTTAACCATCTTGGCCAAGTGTGGGTCTCGTTACGGAGCGGGGTAAAGGGGAAAAAACAAGCAAAATAAGCGGAATGCCGGAATGCAATGCATATAGCTGCGAATGAATCCAGCTAACGGATACCCATGTCAAAAAAAACACAAAAAAATAGAAAAAAATTAAAGAAGAAGCAGTGGAAGGAAACAGCGAGTAGGGGGGGTTGGAGAAAGTAGGATAGGAGGTAATGGTTTAGTTACCTACCAGTTACTAGGCACTAGGCCAGCGGCAGTTGGCAGTTGGTTGAGTTCTGCTTGGGCGCAAGGAAACCTTGTTTGTTGCACAGAAAACAAAAGGGCTTCCGCTTTTCATGTAAAAATGACAGAAACAAGTGTTAATGGTTTTTCGGCTTAGAGTAGAAAGGGAAACCAGTTACACACAAAATAAAAGCGGGAAAAGAAGAGGGAATAGAGACAGAGAGAAAGAGGAGTTAAGTAACAACCAACAAAAAATAAAATGTGTCTGAAAGAAAAAAAACGCTGACACGGGTCTCACTGAAAAAGTTTGTGGTTTATTCATAGCAATCAGCTTTTGTTTGACACTTGATATACCACTCGGTTTCATATATAAAGATCATCTTATAAAAGTTATAGATACAATCTTTTTATACTGATTGACATTTGCCATTGATTTCTCATCAACTACATTATTAGATTACTACATAATTGTTAAAAGGAAAAGTTGAAAGGATATAGCAACCAAATATTTCGAACTTTTAAGAGTCTTTGTTCTTGGGAATAATGTATATTATTTATATTAATTTCTAAAAAATTAAAAAAAAAGCTTTTCGGGCATTGCCAATTAAGTTTAATTTTGTGAAAATCTTTGTGAAAGGATAAGTTAGAGGTAAAGAGACCAAAATGGATTTTCAAACCAACTATCCAAAACAATTTTCCCATAGTGGCAAAGAATAATATTAAAAGAATCTTAAGTAAACTTAAAAACACAATCTAATTAAACAAATTTAAGCTTATAGAGCTAAAAACCTCATTGCTGGTGCTGTTTACTCTCATAAGAAGTTGGTTAATTAGTATTAATGTGTTTTAGCAAATTTCAAAAAATAAATAAAAAAGTATTTGTCACAGTAAACTTCAATTTTATTATTTTGAAATGTTTTAAAAAGAATTTCTAGCAGTGAGGTCTCATCAATAAATCAAAATTGTATCCAAGTCAAATGATTATCAAATAACTATTTTCTGTTTACCATTCCAAAGGATGTGCCTATAGATTTTTGAATGAATTATGTTTCTACCTACTATATGCATTACGAATTGTTCGAATATAAGTCACATGTGAGTTTTATGATTATTGTTGAATACAATGCCAAGATTTTCTTCTCTTCTCTTGTTTTTCTTATTTTTCTTTTGGTTGAGATTTATAGGTTTTCAAGTTGATGTCAGCTTGGGTAAATGCGCAATTTTCCGTTAGACAATTTTTGGGCAATTTTCAGTGGAATTTTCTACACTAAGCTGGCCGTCCCCCTCTTTAACCCGCTCGGCCTTATTCTTTAGCCCCCTACTTCTGCGAGGTCGCTACATAGCTGTCTCTGTCTGTGACGTGAGCTTTTTGGCATTTCGAGTTGCATTTTCCTTTTTCTTTCTGTTGTAGCTTTTTGCATTTTACCTCCTGGATTTTTTGGTTTTTTTTTTTTTTGTCCATTGCTTCATCTCTCTGTTCACATGCATATGCAAATGCCACGGCCTACATGTGTCTCGGTGTTGGTTCCGTCCCACTACCCCTCCCCTCTTTCTACCTATGGCATATGGAGAAAGTTTTGCCTGCCTGCATGTGTTGCCTACATTTTTGCACTCATTTCAATTTCCTTTTTTTTTTTTTGTTCTCTTGTGTAAAATTACAATAATGGAAATGTATTTGGAAAACTCGCCTAATTAGCTGAATATGAGCCATGTTTGGTATTCAAATATGCACATGTAGGCGTTGGTGGGCGTGGCATAGATAACAAGTGCCAGGTTTTTGAATTTTTCGCTCTCTCTTTTAACATTTTCCTTTTTATTATTTCTTTTTTTTTTCTTTTTGTTGTGTTTGCCCCTTTTTTTTTCTGACAGTCTAACATGATGAGTACTAATTGCACTTTTAACCCTTCGACGCCCCCCCTTCCACCACCCACTCTGCCAAACATTTTAGTATAGGGAAAAGTTTAAACTAATTGTTGAAACATATCACTTGGAAAACTGAACTATTTTGTATACTATAAAAGTTAGAATGAAAAGTGTAATGAACAATCAAATAAAATGTGCAAAGTAAAAGTAATTTATATAAAAAGTGTAACAAGAAAATGAGAAAAATCAAAAAAGGAATGGAAAATTAGATACAGAAAGAGGATTTGGCAATGTTTAATATATAGAAAAAAGAGTAAAAGTAAGCTAGCAATAGAAAACTAATTATATAATAATAATAATTAATAAAAAAAATGAAAGAAAAAAATATTGGAGACCTAAGAAAAAGGATAATATTCAAGAAAATATAAAATATTTATAAAAAAATATATAACAAAACAATTATAAATATTAATAAGAAATATATAAAAAAATATATTAAATGAAATAAAATATTTTGTAAAACAATTTTTAAATAATAAAAAAAAACTTCAGATGAAGAAACTAAATTACATAAAATTGTTGAATCTTTGATAGAAGAAATATATATAAATTTAGTCTTTAGCTAGTCATCAGTGTGACCGTTTCTCGATCGATAAGAAATCCTTTTATTTTTGACTCTTCACTCGACCTTTCATTGTTTTTATGCCATTAAAAGGTAAACCTTTAAAAAGCAACAATTTCAAGTGGTACAAAAATTAAAAGAAAGGAATGCAAAAGAGTAAGTAAAAGGAAAAACAAAAGAAAGAAGGATAAAAAGCAAAACATTACAATTCCAATGGGCCAAGATGTTGAAAAATAAAACCATTTCTTTCCCTTTGGCGACATTCACAAATTTTGTGTGAGTTCTAAAAATTGAGAAATTCTCGAAATTACTTAAGAAGCATAATAAATTTTTTCATGTACCTATATAAGTGTTAAAGTTAAAGCCGAGAGCATTCAACGCACCTGCTTTCTAAGCCAAAAGAATAACGCTAAAGAGCAAAAGAACAAAAAAAAAAAAAAAAAAAAAAAAAAAACGAAGGAAAGCTCGTTTGACTTTTGACAACTAAGCGAACACAAGAAAAAAAAAAAAAAAAACCCAACAACCAAAATGAAAATTGTGAGAAAGGTAAGAGTGGGGGGAGTTACGGAAAATATGTTGGCCTTGCTCAAGTTTATGTTGTAACCCACACACACACACACACACACACACACACACACACAAACACACACACCACTTGCCTCTCTCCATTTCGCTTGTCCCATTCCCTCATCTAAACGTTTGGCAGCAGGTGAGAGCATAAATTTTTGTGAAACGCAAAAGGAAAAATTCGTTTTCCTTTTTTCTCTGTGTGTGTGTGTTTTTTTTTTTTTTTGGCAGATTTTTCTTTGTTGTTGTTGGCAAACATGAGCAAACATAATCGAGCGCATTTGACAAGCAAATTTACACAAATTACCACATTAGTGGGCGCAATAGGCGTGGCTAGGCACATACGATGACACACACACACACACACACTCACACACATACATATAAATACATGCACATCATAATCACAACACATCAAGTGACAATCAAAACCGCAAACAGACAAACAGCATCACAGAAGAGAAGCACAAGGAGAGATATATATGAGAAATACACTTCCATTTCCTCCCCCCCCCCCCCACTTTCCCTTCCTCCTTTTATACAGCACTCGTATGCCTGTAAATGATATGCCCTCGAGAGAAGGGAAAGAGAAGATAGAAGGGGCATACCATCTCCGGCTCCGGCTCCGGCTCCGGCTCCGTCTCCGGCTTTAGCATCATCTTCATCTCCGGCTCCATCTCTTCATTCATCCAGCTTCACATGTGTGCGTAATGACGATTAACTGCTGAGCCGCAATTAACTGTGAACAGGCGGAAATATGCTGAATGACGACAGCCAAGGGATAAGGGAAAGACATCGGAATGGAATGGAATGGCATTGCTGTGTGGAAAGAGTCTACAACGGAAGCTACCTATCTGTCTATATACATATCTATCTCTATATCTCTCTCTCTCGCTCTCTATTTCTTCGTATCTTTCACTTTGATAAATTAAGCTTTAATCTTGATTCTTAGACTTAAATACGGTCAGCATTACAAACATTTATTTTTAGCCATGGCCAAAAATCAGCGAAAAAGCACAACAAAAATTATATATATATGTATATATAAATTTAACTGAAGTTAAATGAAAAAGGCATTCGTTTCATACTGATATACTGAGATATATACAACTTTTATTTAAATATATATATTATTCTAATTATTTTATTATTGTTTAATATTAAACAAAGTTTTAGAAAATCAAGAAACATAAATAAAGTCTTTGTCTTTGTCTTTGTCTTACTTACTTAATTATGAATTCAAATTCTTAGAAAATAAGTAAACAAAAAAAGGTGAAATTGATCCTTTGATTTATTTTGCCCAATTAAATTAATTATGAAATTCTTAGAAGTGAAGCTAATATAAGCAAATACAACTCAGAATAAGTAGAAGTATTTTTAATTACACAAAGGATACAGATGCATAAGTATGATTAGCTGACTTAATAAGCCATGTTTCTCTGTCTAATCGTTTGCTAGTGAATCCTTAAGTTTTAAGGCTAATATAATGAAATTCTACACATATTCTTCTTTTTGCTTTACGCTATATATAAATATAAAACAGCGGGATCAGATGACTATATCATATAGCTCCCATAGAAACAAACGGGGGGAGCATAGAGTTTTAGTTCAATTATATATTTTCTTTTTTCATACAATTTTCTGCATATTTAGTATTTACCATTTATCCAAAATTTGGTTTATGTAATTTAGGTATATATAGAATTATCTTTAATTTCTCTTTTAACTGAATCGGTCGTCTATATCTACAGTATTATAAAAGGTACAGGCAAACCGTAAAATATCTTTAGTATAAAAAGCCACACCCCTTACTTAGTTTTTTGTATATACCTTCCAGGAAATCTGTTAAATTATATATATAATTATCAAAAGGGTATACAAATTTCGGCATTGTCATATTTTTAGTTAATATTATATTTTTGTTGCTTAATCAATTGCATAATAAACAATAGCCATAAATCTTATTAACAATTACTTTCTTTTACGGTAGAAATTTCATTTAACAACAAAAAAGCATATGGAACAAAATGAATATATGAATGATATATAAATGATACGCGTTATTCAGAGCTTTATGTTGGCATTGGTCGAAATTTTATTAATAAATAAAATGCCCAAGCATATGTTCAGATTATGTTTAGGTGTTAGCTGTATGTGACTTAGTTAGTGAGTGTCACTGACTTTTTTGTGAGTGTGTCAAATAAATCGAGAGACAACAAACAGCCTGAGATAATGATAATAATGATGATGATGTTCCACCTAGTGGTAGTGACACGCACTTGGCCAAAAGCAAAAACGACCAAAAATGGCGAATGACAATTGCAGCGCATATCCGCTTCTGGGCCGTGATACTTCTTCTCCATATCAACCATTGCCCCAACTCTACCTCTGCCACTCAGCCAAACAAAAAGGACATCAATTTGGAAGCGTGCACATTTATCCTAATCACACACATACACACACTAGCACACACACACACACAAATAAACACAATGGGAAGCTTATTTATGTGCTTAGCTTCTTTTTGACGTTGTGTTCCTTTTATTATTTTAGTCGTCGCCCTCGTGTCTGTTCTCTTTCTCTCCCTCTGTATCTCTGTCTGTAGTCTCCACCCCTACGCATCTTCATCTCCATCCACTTCTCCTTGAGGCGGTGCTGCTCATTTTTGTCGCAATTTAGCTAAAAGCGTCGTCTAAGAGGAAGTCGTTTTTATATTCCATACTTGGTTGTTGGTGTTGTTATTTTCTTCCTTTCTTCCTTCGTTTCTGTTTTTTTCGGTTCTTTTTTTTTCTGTTACTTGTCTTATAAAAATGAGATGATGCACAAGCGGAAGCTTAGCCACGCCCACTATTGTTTCTCCTTTAAAAAGATCTAGTCCTCAATTTCATTTCTCTGGAATTTGACAGAAAAATTTTTGTTCTTCCAAGTCCTTTTTTTATGGATTTCAATTCTGGTAATAAATATCTGTTTGATTAATTTAAATGCCATTCAGTAATATTAAGAGCTGCTGATATGGGCAACTATTAATACTAAAATAATATATTAAATATATATAAAGGAAATATATTTAATATTACCTTAGACATGATTTACATTCTGGAAAATCGTTTAAATAAAACTACAAAATGGTGACCCCGACGCATTAAAATTTTATGATGTTTTTAGAATCGGCTGTACGTTTTATGGCTGATCTACATTAGCAAAAATCAATATTAGATTTCAACCATTATTTAACTATTATATCTATTATATTTATAGTTTTGCTCTTTAGTCAAAATGTAGTAATGAAAAACTTGTGAGAATTTGTAAGTTAAGTTTGTTAATTTTAAAAAAAGATAACTAATTCTCTTTGTTCAATAATTTATGCCACTAATAATGATTTTCGTATGAAAAATGTTTTCAGATTATAAAATTTGTAAAGAGTACAAATGAATATCTATAATTATCGTATATAACCTACAATATGGTGACCCCGACGTAAATATAAAGTAAACTTATTAACACAATCATAAATATATATCCATTACACTATAAATAAAAGTTATCTATTCAGATTATAAATATATATAATATATAAGATTTATAGTATATAACTTATATGTATTTTCCTATTTATTGTGTAGAGCCTACAACATTCGTTTTGGTGTGCCGTTTGCATGTGCGTGAATCAGTGTACGTGTGTGTGTGTGTGTGTGTGTGTGTGTATGTAAGTGCGTGTGTGACGACGCGCATTTGACACATGTCGCCGCAATAGCGGGGGCAAGACCAAACCAAACGAAACCAAGCCACGCCAGGCCAAGCCATGCCAAGCCAAGCCAAGCCAAGCCAATGCAAGGACAAAGGACAACTGTTGCTGTTGCTGTCGCGTCGGCCGGAAATGGCGTCAATGTCAACGTCGCCACCAAATTTGCTCCCATATATGTATATACATACATATGTATGTATGTACGTGTGTGTGTGTATGTGTGGTGGCATGTGCGTGTGCGGTTGACAGCAGCACGTTTATGTCTATGGGCTCTCTGTTGCTTGCTTTTTAGCTTCACGTGGCTCGTTTACAGTCATTTATCATAAAAATATTTTGCACTCTCATTTTTATAAACTGTATTGTTTCACACACTCATACACACATATCCATCTGTATACACTCTCTCACACACACACACATATACACAATGACATTTTTATGAAGCTAATTTGATGTTGTCATTCTTCATTTCTCAGTTTTTGTTACGCCATTTTCATTTTTACAGCTCGTCCCCGAATGCGATACGGTAATATGGAAGAGAGGAAGGGGTGAGAAGAAGTCATCCGAAGTGTGGGTAAAGTAAGGAATAATGTTGAAGATATATTCCAAAGCAAAAGTCACAAGAGAAACAAAAAAAAAATTGAAGTACATAAAGACACCAACACCTAACGGACATTCAGTCAAAATGAAACTTAACGAGTGTCACCCTGTGTCACCCCCAATGCCACCCTGTATGTTGCAGCACTTCCTGCTTCACTTGCAACTTTTTACAGTCACTTTTCCTGTGCACCAGCAGCAGGTACAAAATTAACGACCAGCAATGCAAAAAAAGCCAGAGATTCAAATAACTTCTACTTAACTGCAAGTTAAGTTCACTGCACAGCGAATCATTTTTGATAGATATTAAAAATCAGTTGAAATAAAAGATAGAATAACTCGAAACTTGAAACGAAATTTAAAAAAATAAAAAACAAATTTGATTTACTTTTGAGTAAAATTGAAGTTTTTGAAGGGAATAAGTTATACAGTGAGAATTTGTTAAATTTTTAGGTAACAATTTTTAGTTTTGATTTGATTAGTTTACTGAATGATTAACTATTACTTAGCTGGCAGCTGAACAGAGAATAAGTTAAAAGTTCAAATATTATTTATTAAAGTAAGACTAACCATATATTAGTTAGTCATAAGTTTAAATTCTAAACTAATATTTATTATTTAATGTTTAATGTTTCATTAAAGCATAAGTTAAATAAATCTTAGCCTCTTTTAGCAAACCAGAAAAAATATATATATTAAGTAGTTTTTAGCAGTGATTAATTAAAACTAAATTGCATTCTACTAAATAGTTAATTAAAATACTTTGTGCTTTATCGATAGTTTAAATGGCAATTAAGTAGATTAGTTCTTTTTGTTAATGAAATTCATTAAAAAACATTAAAAGTATTTTTCTTTCAATTTGTAATCGCTCATCTGTTTTAAATATTTATACATATGTGCAAAATAATTTAATATTGTATGAGCCCAGAGGATATATAGAGAACATATACATATATATAAATATATATACATATATATATATATATACAGATTATGTATAAATTATTATAACTCATTTGTTCAAAATTAATCAAACAAAAAACTTTTCTTAATAGTTTCTTAATTTTTTCATTTACTGTTAAAACTTTTTAGTATGATTTACAGTTGGTTTATAAAATATATATATATACCTGATGCCTTATAAATATGTCTGTTAAATTATAAATGAAATTTCTTTATTTCATTCATTATCATTTTCCCTATGTGTTAGTTCTGACAGGCAATCAGCAATAAAAAATTTTTAATATTCAATTTTTGCATTACGAAACCAAGTATATGTATTTCTAGCCGAAAACAGTGTGACCAGCTCACATATAAAAATATCGCTACTTCAGGATTTTTGCCTTTAGCTAAGAAAAATATCAAAATAATTCAAATAAAAACCTAAAAACTAAAAAATTATTGTTAAGTAGAAATAAGAAAAAAAGTAATAATTTTATAATTTTATTTTTTCATTTCATTTTTAATCCTTTATAAGTTTAAATTCATATTGATTTTTTTAAGGAGTATTACCACTTAGAAGTTACTTAAATCATATATAAAAAGAAGCTACAGAAATAGGTTAAATTTAAGAGAGATAGAATAAATTATACAGAAAAAGAGTCACATCTTGGCTACATCAGTTTCTATAAGATAAATTCCAATGAGATTATTGCTACACTTGTTGAGTTGTTGTTATAAGAATTGGCTATATTAATGAATATACATATAGGTATATATACAATCATATACATAAATAATATAAAAATTTGTTGTTAGTTTTTATATCTAGTAAATTTTGCCAATGATAAGTGCATTCAAGACTCAAGTTACTTAAACATTTTATGCCATGGATATGTTTGAAAATTCGATATATGTATACTTATGTACATATGTATATATATATATATATATAGTTTTTATGTATATACAATGGATAAACTGGTTAAACAATGAATAATCATTTTTATTGCATTGTTTTTGTATTTCATTTGTTGCAAAATTGCGAGAAAAGGAAGGATATTGGGTCTGCTGGCGGCCATTAATCATGACAAATCGGCCAACAGCAACAACTTGTGACATTTGCCGCCTGCTGCAATTTAATTAGATTAAAAATTCATATAATTTATCAAAATTTGAAGCGTTGGTCGTTTGAAAAGTATCGGAGGCATAGAGGATTATAAGGATATAGCAAATTATGGGAATATTTTTTTTTTTTGTGTTGAAAACCACCAAAGGCTTACCATTTGGTTACTGCCTTTCAAAGAGAATAAAGTCAGCTTTTGGTTAAGAATGAATTTATTTATTTTTACAAATAATAGTAAAAGAAATTTTCGAATTTTAACAAATGTAATTTAACTTTAATATTTATATATATTTAAAAATTGAAAAAAAATCTAGTTAAGTTTTGTTTATAAGTAAGAAATTTATAGAGTGAAAAGCTATAAAAAAAAGTACCTATAATATTTATTTAAAATAATAAATAATAACTTTTAAATATTAAATAATATTAAACAAATGAAAAATTTTTTTTTTATTTTTAAAATATTTTTCATAAGTAATTTTTAAATATTATTTACTTATTTTTAAATATTATTTATTTATTAATTTGTGCCTTAGGATTTTGTTTGAATAAGTTTCAATAACTATATGAAGTAGATGAAATACGATTATTTTAAGGTAGCGAACGACTTTTTATGCAGAAATATATATTTATTATATTAAATAATTTATTTTGAAGGATTTAACTTTACTTTATTTTGCTTTTGTATCAAACATATTGATACAGTAAGAGAAGATTATTATCTCAAAATTTAAATAGTTATTTTCTTTTTAAAATTGTATTTAAAGCTTTAAGCTTTAGTACTTTTATGCCGCACCTCGCTTAATGTTGTGCGGGCAATGTTTTCTATTGATTAAATAAAATGATCTGGCCTGTTGAATAATCTCACATAATGCAGTAAATAGAGCGAAAGCAGGTTGAGAATTGATATATATATATATATACATATGTCCATATATGTCACAAGACATAAGCCAAAGGCAAATCCTCAGCTGTCTCTATTACACTCTGCCATTCCATATCCTTTTTAATTGTGAAGGAACATAAAATAATTAAATTGCATTAAAACCAACAGCAATAATAAAAAAAATGAAATAAAATTATACGAAGCAAAATGAGTAAATATGCATATGAAAAGAGACAGCGACAATGAAAATGCGCAGCTAATTAACAAACTGACAGTACAAAGGGACCGAGTAAGAGACAGCAGGACATCAGAGGAGCCAGGACAAGGTATATGGTAGTATATGGTATATGGAACATGGGACAGGGTCACTGTACACAGGTTAAAGA
Source organism: Drosophila neocordata (assembly GCA_018903615.1). NCBI lineage: Eukaryota > Metazoa > Arthropoda > Insecta > Diptera > Drosophilidae > Drosophila > Drosophila neocordata. Next base: position 1,126,375 of record JAEIGI010000011.1, read on the forward strand.
GATAGGGAGAGAGAAACTGGGAGATATGGGGCCCAGATATAAAGCATACGCACCGTTAGACAAGGCAATGAATTATGCAAAGTACCAACCAACCATCCAAACGGAAAGGGCAAAAGCGTGCTTTTATTATTAATTTTTTTTCTTTCTTTCTTCTTTTTTTTTTTCTTTACTCTCCTTTGTTGTGTATATTTTTTTGTAACTTTTTTTTTTTTTTTTTTTTTTGTTTTACATTTGACGTATGACCCAAGAGCTGAGCTGAGTTGAGCTGTGCTGCTGCTGCTAGATGGTGTGGGTGTTAAGGGGGGGGGGAAGGGGATAGGTGCTGAGGGGTTAGATGTAAGCCACGTACTAATATGCCATCTAATTTGTTATTCATGTGATTTAAGCGCGTCAAAGAAGATTAATGACAAAGGCAAACTAACAGGGGAAATAATAGAAGCAAAACACAAAAAAGAAAAAATGGAATAAAAAGGAAAAGAAGGTGCCACAACAAAGCCACCACACACACATGCACACACATAGGACATAATATCTCATGAAAAGAGTGGTGGCTCATTCAAATAAGGTCCTTGCCGCCAATTTAATTGTATATGTAAGTTTTAAAGCAACAACATAAGCTAATTAGCTTGCAACTGGCGTATTATAATTTATAGTGTTTTTAGTCAATTAATTTTTAAACTAGCGACTCGTATTAAGAAAAAAACCTTACATACCAAGTTTGAACTATATAGCTTAAAAATTAATGTGTTATAGATGCAAAAGGGATAGACCCATAGAGACAACGAAAGACATAGCTAAACAAGAATATGTTTGCTTTTGATAGTTTAATTGCTTAAAAAAAAATCTAATAATTATATGAAAAAATATTTAAGATTGTGCCAGGATGACAAAATTTGCAAAACACAAATGCATTATCGATTTTTTTCTTAACCCAATTTTAAGATAACAAAGTAGGCGGCATTTAATTGTAATTTGAAGGGTACTACAGACCGACCCTAATAGAAACAGTTCGATTTGGTGCTCTTACGTGTTCACACGGAATCAAAAAGCTGAATTAACATATTTATTTTTATATTTTTTTTGAAATTTAAAAAAAAAAAAAAACAAAAGTTAAGTATTTTAGGATCTGGTTTTTTAAAGTAACGAATATGCGAGAGGATAAGGAAACGCAAGTGATTTCCCTGCTCAACAGCATGATGTCATCGCATGGGGATATTGTTCGGAAAGCTACCGAAGACTTGAGGACCCATTGCGCTGATCCAGAGAGCACTGTACAATTGTGCAAAGTACTTAACTCAGAGCATCCATTCGCATTGCGTCAGTGTGCATCGAATATTCTCACAATGCGCATTTCTGTGTCATCCACCTGGACGGAATTGCTACCGGAGTATTGTACTGAGATCCAGAAGGAGCTTTTTAGTGCCCTCAAGGCACTAGTACATAACGAAGATGACACATTACAGCGCTCTATTGTGCGTAATGTGGGCCTTGCTATGGGACAGGATATGTTAGGATCCAGCCAAGGCGAATGGACAGAGGCTGTCTTCGATTTTGTCGAGGCTGCATGTTTGTCCAGCAATCACGAGAATCAAAAATTTGGTTCACTTATCTACTTTTTATTAGCCGATGTGGCCTCCATAATCTTTATTCACTATATGGATCGTGGCCAAAGGATATTTGTACGTAGTCTACAGTTGGCCGAAGAGCAAGGTGCTCCGGTTAGCGCAATCACTGATCGTCTATTCGCTGGCTTTACACGTTCTCTGCCCAGGGGTCATAAATATATGAGGGATACTCGTGAGTTTGCAGAAGTTTTGCCACTAATTGTGCGTATTACCAAATCCTTTGCCTATCTACCGCATCCGGAGAAATGTAACCGCGGCTTCGATCTCTTAGAAAATCTCGTGGAATATGCACCAAACATGTTGTGGAAACACCTGCAAACGCTTATGGAGAACCTCCTGTGTATGGCCAGTGATAAAGACCTAAACGCTAACATGCGTATCAGAGCCATTGATTTTATACGTCGCTTTATAGTGGCGAAACGTCGTGAGATTATCAAGTTAAAGATGCTAAATCCATTGATTTGGACCATGTACGGTCTATTGGCTGTGGAGCCAGAATGTGATCTGATTGATGCGGAGGAAAACTTTTTGGGTGATGAGACAGATGTTATATCGCTAGTATCGAAATGTGTTGAGACACTGCGTGTACTAGTGGAATTGTCCTCCACCAATAAAATAGCTGCACGTGTCCTTCGCCTAGTGCGTCCTCAACTGGAAAAGCAACCGTCTCCAGTTCAACGTGTTGGCGCCCATCTAATTCTAGCTGTAATCTCGGAAAGTTTTACCCAACAATTGCATACGAAATATTTACGTAGATTCGTCTCGATCTGTGAGTCGGGTATTAGTGATGCCGATCTAATGGTCCGCCGTTCGGCCTTTTTTTCAATGTCCATAATGGTTGATAGTCTTATGCCGGAAATTGCACAAATGCCAGAAAAAATAATGCCCATGTTTTTTGAATTCTTGGAGCATATTCCCGATACTCAACGTTTGGCCGTAATCGAATCAAAAACAAATTCTCGCATGTTCTGTGCTCTGGAGAACTATATGGAGTCCCTTCTACCCGAAAATCTTAAGCCACATGTGGTCAAGTTGGCAACACTTCTCTTGGAATGCGCTCAGCCTATTAAAAATTCAGCATCATTAAGACAAATGACATTAAGTGCTATTGCCTCTCTGGCCGAGACCATGAAGACATCTTTGGACTTCTGTTTCGATAACATTGTGGAGGTAGCTAAACCATTGTTGGTGCAAACCGTACAAGAGGACCAACTTATATTGCGAACTCAGGCCATACACGTAAGTGCAATTTGTATATTCAAAGTTAAATTACAAAATTTTTCTATCGATTTAGGTTTTTGGTGCCATGAGCTATGTAAATGCTGAGAAATTTGCCTCACTAACAAATTTCCTATTGGAATTCATTATGATGATAGTGCGCGATGGCACAGATGTACAATTCTATTCGTATAATCTTTTGGGAACTATCAGTGACTTTATTCCCAAACAATTTAAAGAACACTTTCCGGTGATAATGCGCAGCCTTTTAGCAACAGTCGATACGGTTAGTTCGAGTCCTCTTCAGCCGTATATTAGAAATGAAATTACGATCGAAGAATATAACAATGGTTATGGCGATCAAACAGATTCTGAGACAGATGTTTCAAATGAGAATCAATCGGAGGAGGAGCAAAGCGATTCGAGCGAATCGAGTGGTGGCGGGGAAGTCTATGACTTTGCCGATGAGCGTGAAGAAGCACTTCGTTGCATAAAATCTTTTGCCGATAATATGCCGAAACTAATGGAACCGTATTTGGATGCACTTGCTCCTCGTTTGCTCAAATGTTGCACACAGGTAAAGAGTTGTGTGCGTAGTGCCGCCTGTGAGGCACTTACTGCATTTGTGTTATTGTATTGGCGCTTGGATCGCGTCAATGAGGCCAAAAAACTCTGGACAAAGGTTTTACCAAAACTTAATCGCTTTATCTATGACACAGATGATGTAGAAAGTGCCACCAGAGGGCTAATTTGTATTGGTGATGTGCTGAAGGAACTAAAATCAGTGGCTATGTGCAAACCGTCCCATTCGGACAAAATTTTCGGTGTGTTAAGTGATGGTTTGCATCGCAAACTTCATTGTCTCTCCGATGATGATGATGGTTCATCGGGTGAGGAAGACGAAGATACACTGCGAGAACGTCGTCGCCAGGAGAAGTATAGTAAGTTCGCCGTCAATGAAGAACTTCTAATGCAAGAATTGGGTAATTTATTGCCCGTTTTTGGTCATGCAATGCGTCCACAGCAATTTGTGCGCTACTTCCAGAGCTTCAGCTCGAATTACTTACGTCGTATGCGCAAACATTCTTTGGGAGATGGAGTGAGTGAACATCGCTCCTATATCTATCTCGTTCTAACACGTTGTCTGGCCCCTCTGAACTCTCATGGCAAAGAATTTTACGAGGATTTGTGCAAATCCGTAGTGCAATGCATCTGGTCTGCCAATCAGAAAGTACGCCAGAATGCCATGCTCTCGTTGAATGAACTTTTAAATTACAGTGGCTTTAGGGAAAGCGCACAAGTTTTGATTAAGAAAACATCAGGTGCCTTGATCAAGGCATTGGCAACGAATATTAAGATGACTGTTGATGACAAGGAGTGTCTCTGTGGACAAATGTGTCGTATGATATCGGCTGATTACAAAACCTGTTCTTTCGACGATATGTTACCTCTGATCTTTGACCATTTGCCATTTCGTAAACACTTTAAAGCATACGATTATTTCTGTCAGACTATCAAAATGCTGCTAGATAATGAATTGCCCATCTTGGAGAAATACATGGAGAAGATTGTAATGGTTCTGGTCGAGTCGATCGGTAAGGAACAATTGTGCTCGAAAGAAACCGTCACGGAAGCCGCCAACCTAATTAAAAACATTTGCATATTTAAACCGGAGTTGTTTGAAGAGGCCTTTAAACAATACCCAGAGGCTCGCCCTCTCCTTCAGTAAACCTTCCTAATGAAAAGTTTGACGAATTTGCTTACAAAATTTCTCTGTTTTCCTTTTCCAATATCCTTTCGGACCACTACTGAATTCACAAATCTTTGCAGTCTTTTGGCATTAAAATGTAAATCTAAGCAGAATTTACAAAAATTAATAACTTATATACATTATATAGTTATGTAATAGAATCAAATCATTTTACACGAATCTTATTACTACAATCATATGACGCCTTATTTATCATATTTGTGATATTTAAATAAGAATTTTAAAATTATAAAGTATAAATGGGTGTCACTTTTAATCTGGGGAGAGAACTAATAGGTGCGGGGAAGTAATGTACCTATACCGACACTCTCCCAGTTGGTATTAATTTCTTCCTTGCCTTCTTACTTCTTAATATACAAATCAAATTGTTGAATATATCAAGAAATAGAAAGGAATTTGGTTAACATTATCTTTGCTTTTGTATAACCTTTCAGTCTATCTCTCTGTGTTAAACCTATCTGAAAGAACAGAATCGTTAAGGGATATATCAAGCTAAACGATCAAAGTTTTATTTGATTTTGATAATAGGAAAGATATTTTATACATTTTTTCAACAAATTTCCGATAATATTTTCATTTGAACTAATTGTAAAGAGTCTCTGTAGAGTTCTCCATTCTTAACCGTTCGTTCCTTTGAAAACAACTTTAGTAAATGGATCAAAGTCTATATAGAAAGTTTCAGATCGTTAGCTTAAGAACTACGATTTCATTACCACTTAGTTAGGTCTAAGACAGGTCTTATATTTTACTCGATGGGCAGATCAAGAATATATATAGATGTGGTTCCGGGTAAAACTATTTATGATTCTTATTTTCATGATTTCCAAATAGGTCAGAAAAGAGTTTGTATTGAGACACCTGCAGCACCTCATCAGTAGACCAAGTGATAAAAATTATTAAGACTTAACAATATGCAAATATTTTTTAGGATCAGAACCTAATTGGTAAGAGTTTGGTTGTCCAAGTTATAAAGGTTATCTAAAGGTCTCTAAAGCTCCTTTCAATTAAAAGCAGACAGCACCAATTACCCACTAATAAATTTTCAAAGCAGTCAAGAAAAAGAAAGGGCATAAATATCATAATGATCTTGAAACTTTCTTAGCCAAGATAACTACTATTGATGGCTGCTTTGTGAATAGAAATTATAATGGGCTAATTGAAAAACTATTTTGAAATATTTTCCAAGAATGTATATACAAGTTTTACTATTCATGTGTTTGTAATTAATAATGATTGAAATGGAATTGACTTTAAATAGAACCAATTGGTTGGAGAATTTTATTGGCAATCGCCCTTGTGTATGGCATACGCCATTATGGCCACTATTCCTATGACAGACCTCAAATTGGCCCGCAATGCAAATGAGTTGGATTTATGCAATGCATTTCAGTTATCATCGTGCTCTGGCTTTGGGCCATCTTCGATGAACATCGATTGATTTCGCATCAACGCAAAATGCGAAACGGATTATTAAACTTGCCACTGGCCAGGTGCAGTAGTAGTAGTGGTAATAGAAGTAGTAGAAGCAGGTGCATTGTATATCTCTCTCTTTCTCTCTCTCTCTCTCTCTTTATATGTATATATATCCCTTTGCTTCTTTCTCTATGTGTGTGTGTGTGTGTGTGCGAGTGTATGAAAAGCTAAAGGAAGACAATTTTGCAGCTGCTGCAATTTTCGATAAATTCCTTTTCTTCCTCTTTTTGTTATTCGCCTTTTTTTTTATTATTTATTTTTTTTTCTGCTGCAAAAGATGAGCAGCAGATGAATTTGTTGGCAAAGGAGTTGGTGGAGAGGGGGGGGGATTGAGGCGGTTTAGTGATATTCTTCCAGCAGATATTTCATTCATTTCCATAATTTTAATAAAATTGAAGAAAAATATTCAAGACGCCAGTCACGGCATGGCGGAACGCCACGACGACGACGACGACGATGATGATGAAAAAGATGAAGATGAGTATGATGATGATGATGATGAAATGAAAAGCGGAAAAAATAGGAAAACGCAAAATATGCGCGACGACCAGCCATCAGCGTTCACTCTTCCACTGTTGCACAGTGGTAACAAATTGATATCAATATATTGCCAATTAACTAAAAAGGAATTACAAAAGGAATGTTTTTATTTCTTTTACTTTTTGGCGACTAAATTAATTTGTTTTAGTTAACTCAATTTCAATAAATGTTTTTCAAATTCTTCAATTTCTTAATTTTCTATATATATTTTATATTTTTAATTTGACATCAGTGTAAGTAGAATGAAAAGAAACAACAAAAACCCGTGCAATGGCATTTTCATCATCTTCATTTTACCGCACTTTCATACATACATACATACATCCATCTATATAGTACGTATGTACATTATATATATATATGTATATACATATTTTATTTTCCGTTTCTTTACCTGGCCCCATTTTACTTTTTCTTTTATTTTCTTTTGGCAGGAATATGCCGCTACCCCCATTTACCCCTTGCCATATCCTATATATCCGATCCTGTGTATGTGCGTCCTGTCAACCAAATGACATAATTCAGTTGCCTGGCAAAGTTTCTGACTGATGCTGATGCTTCTCTTAGCTAACCGCCTCCTCCCCCCCGCCCCACACTTTATCCACAATTTTTGTGCCGCCAGCATTGCCCTTCCAATTTTCTTGTTGTGGCAAAGTTCAACGTTGAATTTTGATGTTCGTTGATTGCTGGCGACCTAGCCAAAGATATGTCAACCAGCACCTGGGCGCTCTGTGCATTTAATCCAAAAACCAAAAGTCGTAATATCAACACATATATATATATATATATATATATATACATGTATATATGCATACACACAAAGCTAAAACTTGAGCTCTCACCTTCACCTGGTCATGGATCCGCGAAACTCAAATTCAAATTGTATGAAAAAAGTTTATGAAATGATTTTTCTATATATATATAAATAAATATGTCTAGCGTGTATGTGTATGTGTGTCTGTGTAATCCTAAAATAAATTGGAAAAAAATGTTTGAGAGTTGCCATATTGATCAAGTTTAACTTCTTTCTGATCCATCAAAGAAATGCTGTCTTGACTAACTAAACTGATTAAGGTATTTGTAAAGGCAAAAAGAAAATTATTAATTTACAATATTTGTAAACTATTTGAAACTAATAGTTTCATATATATATACAGGGTGCATCAAAAAAAAAGCCTATGTGACCTAGTTTCAAGTTAACTGTGCTTATTTCTATGATCTAGTGATGCGATCCAGCCCATTCGTAAACGTGATCTATCTATAGGTTTGAAACACTTGCAAACCAAGTTTCATCCACATAGCTTATAAATTTCTACCTAAAAGATCCATAGACATGAACAGATAGATATGGCAATTTCTTAAAAGTGAAAGGAAACTAACAGCTGAATGAAAGACCGTCTAACAATTTATCTAAAACGATTATATCAAGTAGGCAAAGCCATATTTAAGTCATTTGAAAAAAAATTTTATTGTTAAATTAAACCTTTTCAAACATGGAGAATACAAATTTATTCTTTTCATTTTTTAAAAAAATTTTCTTTTATATTAGGAAATCTTTTTTGGGTAAGTAATGGATGCAGGAAATCTTTATATATATATATAAATATGTTAATATGCTTTCTTTTATTTCATTAGCTTTAACCAGAAGAACTGGCAGGTCCTCAATATGTTAAAATATCGTTATAAAAGGACTCCAAATTTCCTATAATTATAATGAAAAGGCTTAAAGATTTCTTATAGAGGTCTGATGGCTTAATTTACATAATTAAACACGAGAATTATGAGTAAATAAAAGTTCTGATTTTCTATAAATTTTTCTTTTTATATTTTCTCAAAAATTGTGAAAGGAAATAGAAGCCAAAGACTAAATTGTTGCCAATAATTTCTAAAAATTGTCCAGTTAAAAATGATTTTAATTTGCTTAAAAATAAAGAGTATGCAAAATATCTACCAAGCTCTCGACCCTTAAAATATGTTTTTTATATATGTATATTTATTTTTTTTTTTTTTTTTTTTTTTTTTTTTAATTATGCTCTCCTGGAAATTAATTTAGCAAATCATGGGGAAAAGGAACAAAAACAAAAACAAAAAAAAAAAAAAAAAGGTAACTTCTGGGACATGTGCGTGACGGAAAACTGAAAATAAAATATAAAACACAAACACACATACACTTTTACATACACACATACAAAGGTTAACAGCTTCCTCCACATGTAAGTGGGTGTGTCCGCATATTTCTTCTCCTTTTTTTTATATTTATGACTACTACGTGTTGTTATAGTGGGCGTGTTATGGTATTTTTTTTTCTTCATTTTTTCAGTATTATTTTTTATATTTATATATATATTTTTTTTTTTTGTTTCATTTTGTGGGTTGCGACAACATAAAACAGTCGTAAAATTTATTAAGTGACATTTTTTGTTAAAAAAAACGAAAGAAATAACATGAGCAAAACATTTGCCGGACTCATTTCAAGTTAATTAGATGAGCACTAAATTCTATTAATACACCGACTTCTAAATGCTCTGCTTTAAGGTTTTTTAAAAGCTGAAAGTTTTTGGATTTTGTTAAAATTAATGGGGTTAATAAGTTAGATTTTAAGATTAAGAAATTTATATATATAATAGATAAATAAAAAAAACAATTAACTTTCTTGGACTAATAAGGATAAACTGAACTTTAAATAAACTTTTTTTATAATATTTTATATAAACGAAATAAACATTTTCTATAATATTTTCTATATATGAAATAAACATTTTATAGAACATGAAATTATTTAATTTAAAATACTTTTTTATGTTATTAAGTAGTTAATTTAAATTGTTTTTTTTTTTTTTCTTATGATTTGTCTATATAAATGTTAAACTGTACTTTAAATTAATAAATAATTTTTGATATAATATTTTATATAGAATTTAATTTCATTTACTTATAAATATATTATTTTATTATTTATACTTTATTTTTTATTTTTTTTTTTTTTTTGTTAAATATTTAGTTATGGAATTATTTATTCTATTTTATCCTATTTTCACTTTTTGTTAGATATTACAAAGATAGTAAGTTAATTTAAAGACTACTCAAAGTAAGTGTATAAAATGTAAATTTAAATGAAAAATTGTTGACACAATTTACTCAAGCTATAAATTAAATATTCATTAATTGGCCTGTCTTTTAGCAGCCTTCTACCAAAAAAAAAGGCTCGAGTCAAGGTCGATTTTACATTTTCTAATTGCTCATCAGTTGCTTAATTGTTGCCTCACCATTTGCCTTCATCGCCATCTTCATCTTCATCTCGTTATTCATTTCCATCTCTTTCTTTCTCTCTCTCTCTCTCTCTTTCTCAATTCTTATTGCCACTGTCAAGTCATGGCCGAGTCCTGCTCATTTAGTCTTGGTTAATTGCATTTCATTTCATTTTTGTAATTTTCTTTCGCCTTATTGACGGGATATTTTGTTGCCATTTGCCCGTTTCACCAAGTTTGTTGTTCATTAGCGAAGTACGCAAAAAATGAAAACGGAACGAACCGAAACGAAACGAAATGTAAGAAAAGCCAAGGGAATCGCCATGGCAGGTGAAAGAGAAAGGAAAACTTGACACCGTCGACAGGTGGCACTGGCCACCAACTCAGGCACATAGCTCATTGCACCTACAAGTTACACCTCAACCCATGCAACCAGGGGAATTTTGTTGGTTGGTTGGATTTGCCACTTCTTTGGCTACTGGGTGCTAATTGCATTTTCTTCACTTTTTCCTTCTTGATTTTCATTTATTTCTTCTCCTTTTCTGTTCACTCTGGCAGCATTGTTGCATTTGATGTGTTGACAATTTGATTTCTGACTCTCCCACTGCATTCTCCTCTTTAACCTTCCATTTGTATTTGTATTGAATGTATTCAAAAGCGTATTTAATGATGGGGTGTTTAAATACCCTACAAAAAACTTTGATTGCCTTTGTTTAAAAAAGAAAGAAACGATAGAAATGAATCCATATTGACCGTTAGATGATGTCTTTGGGGGATTTATTGGGGATTTGGTAAATTGGCGCTAAATTGATGAGTGACTGTTTTTTTAGGGTAACTCCTAGCTAGACGGAGATCAGCTCATTGCAATCAATCAATCATGAAATTGCCTTTTGATGACCTTTGGCATCATATGGGTTTGCCGAAAAACATATTGAACAATCATTTGATACTTTTTTTTTTTGCTCTTTTTTGATTTTGAAAGTTTTAACAAATCGTTTGACATTCTTGAAATAGTTTTCACCTGCATTCTGTTATTACATATATTAATCTAAATTGGATCTGTTTTAGTATAGAATTACTTTGTGTTCTTTTCAATACTTTATTTTATTAGAAGTTTGTCTTTTGCTTGGCTTAGGTCTCTTTGTTTGTGTTTGGCCTGGGTTTTTAGATCCTTTAAGTACTGAATTTTTAAAAGTAAAAAGAAAATCTTTCTATTTATCTTATGTTTTATGGGTTTTCCCCCTTTTTGGTCTCATTGTTATATGTGGCTTTCTTTTGTCACTTTTCTTTTAGGTTCTTTTTCCTCGTCGCGACTTCTTTGACTTTTTTTGATTTTTCACATTTTGTAAATTGTTTTTAATTTTCTTTATTTTTATTTATATATTTTTTTTATATATGTTTTTGTTTTGTTTCTCTTTTTTTTATTGTTTTCCATGTCTTTTTATTTAAAACCTTTTTCTTTTTGATTTTGTTTTAATGTGTTTTTTATTTTAGGGATTTTTCTTGTACCAGTTAACCTTTTTCTTTTCCTTTGCTTATTTTCTTCTACTTGTTGTCTTTTTTTTTCTTTAGAATACTCGCCTAGTATTTTACCCAAAATCGTTTTCGAAATTCTTTACAAGAACTTGCCCCACAAACAAAGAAACACAGATAAGGTGCTTGACATATTTATACGACACATTCGAAAATGTAAAAATGCCATAAATAAATATTATTAAAAAGTTATAAACTCACAAAAATAAAGAAGATCAAGTTAAATCAAAATTTGAATAAATATAAAATAATATTTAAAAAAAATAATTCCCTACCTTTTTTTAAACTCGTTTTATTATTTTTTTTTTTAATATTTTTCTGAATTAATATTTTGTTCCCATAATAACTTTGATTTAAAGCAATTTTTAACAATTTATTTTCAAAATTAAAATTAATTCCGTTTTCTATTTTTAGGCTAAATTTATTTCATTTATACAATTTTTATTTTAAAGAATTTATTCAAAAACCTTTAATTACTTTTTTTGCTTATCCTTTTTTATTTAATTGTATTTTTGTAATAAATTTATATATCAAAAATTCATTAAAAAATTGGAAAAATACTTTTGCCTAATTGTAGTTATTCATAAATTTATATATTTAAAAAATTATTTTTAAAATCAAAAGTAAATTTTGCTTATTTTGTTTGTTTAATATTATTTTTTTTTTATGAAGAAGAATTTATTTAAAATTTTTAATTTATTTATTAGCAATTTTTTATCTATTGTCATTTATCTCTGGGCAGTTTAATGTATTTTTTATTTAATTTTTATTTTTTTGCATAAACAATTTAATGCAGTTAGAAAAATATTTAAATTTTTAGTCGGGTTTTGGATATTCTAAAGAATTTATAAATTTCATTAAAAATGTTATAATTTAGAAACTATTAAAATATTTCAACTTCTTACTTTTTGTAAGAAAAAAGTAGATCAATCTATCATAAATTTTGCCAGATTCCAACACTAAATAGATAAATATTTGGCCAGTGTTTGAAATTATTAAGATTATTAAGATTTCATTTCAATTAAACCTAAAAATTTCTAGTATTTTTTTTTTTTTTTAGTTTTCTATGCATAAATATGTTTGTCACCTTTTAGTTTCTCATCCAATGACAATTAGTTGCATTCTTCTTCATCTTTTTCCAACCCCCTTTTCGATCTACAAACTAGTTAGATGGAGGAAAGTGTGAGGAATGAGTGTCCAGTGAGTGCAGTTGACAGGTTAGAAAAATCACCGCGAGTGATATCTGATGATAGGAAATGATGTTGATGATGATGATGGTACTGAGGTCCTGGTTGAGAATGATCGGTGGGTTGACTCCCTGACAGTGCTCAACAACTTTTTGAAGTGTTCCGTTGGCTAGACAAATGTGACATATTTGCGGCTCATCCCCATTCATTCGCATATTTCTTATTCTCCTGGATAGCATGACCCCAAATGGTTGGGCTCCGTTCATTGGCTATTCTATCCTCCGTTTCTGGACAATCTGTCATTAGTCATCTTCAAGTGGCGTTGAGTGAGGGAATTATGCAAAAACTTTGTCAGAAAACTGGTAACAGTTATATGCCCTCCGCCTCCGCCTCCTTCTACCCTACTTCATCCTTATATTGTTCTTGTGCTCCCTGTGAAACATAAATTAATCTTATTTAATTTGAATTTTTTTATTTAAATAATGAAAATGCGTAGCCGACAAAGTTTTTGTTTCTGTTGTTTTTGTTTTGTTGTTGCTTTATATATATATATACATTTTTTTTTTTTTTTTTGGTAAGTATTATTATTAAATGGCTGCGGACAGTTACGGGACAAAAAAAGGGACATAGATGGTAGAGGGAGGGGGAGCGACGAAGCGAGGCTGCAGGCACGTGGCTACTTGTGGAACACTTTCCAATTTGTTGAATTCTCGGCAAGCGAAAACAATTTGTGATCCCATCCGCCCCCCCCCTTCCTTCGATCCCCTCTCTCTCTCTCTCACTCACTCTCCTGTAGCAAGCAACATCACTCCACCACTTTTCGAATACTGCAAACAAAACCCAAACAATGAGAACAAATAACGATGACTAGATGACTGCGGGGGGGTTGTTAGCGAGAGAGACGGGTAGGTCATAGCACCTGCTGGCAATTGGGATGAAATATGGGTGATACAGACGAAGAAACAGGGGCAGGGTAGCCAGTCAACGGTATGTGGGTAGAGGAGGAGAAGAGCGAGGAGTAACGTGTGTCATTCTGCGGCAGCGTGGCACGAAAATGATTTATGACCAAGGCTGGCCAAGAGTAGAGAGAGAGAGAGAGATGCGGCAGAGACAATAGCGATGCCAGAACAGGTGGATCTATGTATGTGTGTGTGTGTATGTTTTAGCGTGGGTTAGGTAAAGGTTAGAGGAGCATCATTGGGGTCCTGCTCCTGTCGCATTTGTCGCCCAAATGCAAAGCGTTTTAAAGTTGGCCTTGTTGAATCTCGTATTTGACTTGGATTCAGTTCACTTTCAAAAGTAAGTAGTAGTAAGGGGTGGGCGGAAAATTCTTTCCCCCACAAAGCTGAAAATGAAAGTAAACTTTTTACCTAGTTCTTTTTTTAGATATATTTTTTTTGTGTATGTTGATTTAATAAGTGAAATAAGATATTATATAAAGTTTTTTATAAATTTATATGCTTAGTGTTTTCCTTTTTCTCACCCTCCCCCCACCAATTTGTGTCTCTTTCTGCATAAGCTTTATTTTCATCATATCTTATAGAACAAAACAAAAAATCTTTTGCATTATATAAAATACAAAAAAAAAAAAAGATTATCTTATTTAAGCTGTGGCACTTTAATTTCTATTTTCACTGTCATATACGTATCATATTATCATATCATTTCCCCAACCACTCCCCTTTTTCCCACCCTGAGTTTCCTATTCAACCATCTAAGTATTCCACGTAACACTCAAAGTGAAAGCATTTTTAATTTCATTTTTGCGGCATCTTAGAACTGACAGGACCCAAAAAAAAATAAGAAAAGAATAAGAAAAAGGCACAGACAAAGTTAAATCTAAACGACTACAAGATACTTATTAATTAATAAATTTTTTGTTAAGACTTTAAAAAAAGGTTTTCGGTTAAATTTTTCTACTTATTTTACCTCCTAAATCCTTACGAGAAATTATGAATAGAAATCTTTTGAATTTCATATAGAAAAAGTAAACCTTAAATCTGGCAAAGGAATCATATTATATATTAATATATATATAATACCTTTAATTTACATTATATGAAACCATATATACTCTGTGTGTGTATGTGTATGTCTGGTGTTTTTTTTTTGTTGTTGTTGTTTAAAATAATGAGCAAAATAAGCCATAGATTTCATTGTCTCTTTCTTTGTGTTTCAGTATTTTTTTCTCTCTTTTTTTTTTTCTTTGGGTGTGAGCCGACTTTTTAATTGCATTAACACGCTAATGTAAGATGCTGCCATCTCCCTTATATCTCCTTCTTCTTACCGCTTTCCATCACAATGCCGCTTATTACATATTTATGTTTATTTATGTTATTTTCGCTTTTTTATGTTTTAGAAAGAATAAATTTTAATTGTCTTTTGGGTGTCGCAACATTCTAATTTTTCTTCTTTTCTTTCTTTGCCTTCAGGCTTGGGACCGTAAACATTATTGTTGTTGCTATTTTTAAGGCATACCCTATTGAAGAGGGTATATTAGTTTGCTGTTAAGTACAATCAATGAAAGAAAGGTTAAGAAACCAATTAAAGTTCGTTTTTTTTTTTTTTACTTTATAAACTATTTTGTTAAGTATTTATTAAACTTATAATTTCATATTTATTTTAAAGAATCTAATAACCCATAGGATTTAGGAATCCCTGAATATGTCCATCAAACCCAAATTGCTAAAAATTAATAACAAATTTTAAACGAAAATTGAGTTTTTTTTTCTATTATGGAAATTTGCATAATATTTTCATTTTTGTTTTATTTAAAAAATAATTAATATTCTACTTAAGAAACATAAAAAAGAATATATTTACATTGAAAGGAAAATAAAAAATCTGCAAAAATAGTTATTTACATTATTTTTTATAAAATAATTTTTATCAAATTATATAATAAAAATTTAGCACTGATTCTGGCTTTTATTTTGCATATAAATATTACTTGGCCAAGAAAGCCAAAGACTTACATTTTCATCTAAGGAAAATCATTTTAAATTATATAATTTCTTTTGAATTCTTTAACAAAAATATTTTTATTTTCACAATAAAAAAGAAAATGAACAAATTAAATGTTAAATCAATGTTAAAAAATAAACGAATATACCTATATTAGAAGAATTATTTGTAAATTTAAGAAATGTATAAAAACTGATCTAAAATCAACTTAATGCTGAGAAGGCTTGTTCTTTAGATTTGTATGTTGACAAGAATAATTTTGTATAAAATATCAAAGTCAGAATGATCTTAAAGCTTTACTCGAGATTATGTTAAACATAAGAAGATAATTTTTATATTTATTTATTTTTTTTGTTAATTTTTTTTTACAAAATTTCTTGCATTTTATTTTGATTTTTAATGACCAAAATTTAGGAAAATTTTAATAGTCTAAAATATAAAATATTGATGGTTTTTGGTAAATTATAAAAATAATATTAATAGTATTAAAAATTGTGCGTTGCTTAAGAATAAAATATAATTATATTATAAAAATACAGAAAAAAATAATAATTTATGTCTTCTATTTTAGAAGACATATTTATTATTGAGTAAAATTGATTATAAATTATACTAATTGAAAAGCTTTTGGGAAATTCAAGGTGTTATGTTTAATAATATAAACTAAATCAGAATAAAATTTAATATTCAAAAATTTAATTTTAAGGAAAATATCTTTGAAGTTTGAGTTTTAGTTGGCTTACAGTAAGGATTTTATTTCTTTTACGATTATAATTTATTGAATTTATTTAAAAAGTATTTTTTAATATTAAAGAAAAATGCAATAAAAGAAACCATTTAAACCAATTTTATATGGGATTTAGTCGTTGAAAAAATTTATATAAAAGTAATTGAAAATTAAGTATAGTAAATAAAAATAAAAACTTAATAATAGTACAAAATCAAACACATTTGTAATTGATTCAAAAATCACTTAAAATCGTTTTTAAATAAAACGTAATTGAAGATCTTAAATATTTTTCTTAAAATTTTTTTTTTTGATTTTTTAAATAAATACTTCTCAATCAAATAAGCAAGATAAAACTTTCAATTTCAAATAATTTAAATTCTTTATTATTTTTCTGTTTTTCTATTTTTTGAAGTGCAGGGTATATTAGTTACGGTGCTATAAATATTTTTTGGGCCCATATTAGTCTGTTGTTTTTTTTTTTTGTTTTTGGTTGTTTAGCTTAAAACATACGGACAGCAATTTTTATTTTTTTTTATTATTATTATTTTTTTTTTTTTTTTTTTTTTTCTTTATATTTTTTATGTTGTTAGGAAAAAAAAAAGAAAATAGTAAAAAGCTGGGAAATTAGCAGGACCCCAAAGGACAACAAATTTTTTACCTGTTGGCCATAAAAATAAATTCCATTATACTCAGGTATATTTTTGTTATTGTTGCTGTTGTTGTTTGGGTCCATTTTTGGTAATAATAATAAAAACCTTAAATAAGAAGAACAACAACAACAACAGCAATAACAAAAATGACAAGAATAAGTTAGTTGGTTTTTTTTTTGTGTGGTGGCTAAATGAGAGATTGTGGTAAGTTGAGGTGAAAAAAGTAATGAAAATAAAATATTTCAATACCATCTGCTATATATCTATATAACTAAAGAATTTTGGTTTAAATGTATTGAAAATTCTTTTTGAATTTTTTAAAAGTTATCGGTCAAGGACTATACAAGATTATTTTTATTGAGAAGCCACATTGAATGCGTTTCAACAGTCAATTGGTTAATTGAACTGAGTAAATTATAACTAGAAGGATGGGTTAACTTCGGCCACGCCGAAGTTCGGATACCTTTGCAAACTGTCTTTTTCAATTACATATAAATAATCAGAATCATAAGAAAGTATATAAAGCTAATCATGCCCGTGGCTCCAAAAAAAAAACATACAAGTAAAAAAAAATCCGATTGTTCCTATAGGAGCTATATCATATAGTCGGCCGATTCTGTTAAAACTTAACAGACACATTTTTATATATACCAAACTTACAAATACCAAATTTCGACTGAATCGCTGTTAAAATATCAAAGATTTTCGACTAAAACCAATTTTTTGGCCGATCGTTCCTATGGGAGCTATATGATATAGTTGCCCGATAAAACTTGCCAGATATGATAGAAAGTATATAAAACTCATAAATACCAAATTTAGTTATAATCGCTTTTAAAACAACCAAGTTATAGCACGAAATCCATTTTCAAGACCGATCGTTCCTATGGGAGCTATATGATATAGTCATCCGATCGGGATGATTCCGAGATATACAATGCCTGCAGCAAAAAGAAGCCTAGGTGCAAAATTTCAGCTCTGTAGCTTTAAGGGTCTCGGAGGAGATTGCGTTGATCCAGACAGACGGACAGACGGACAGTCGGACAGACGGACATGGCTATATCAACTCGGCTCATCGTGCTGATCAAGAATTTATATACTTTATATAGTCGGAGATGCTTCCTTCTATGCGTTGCAAACTTCTGACCAAAATTAATATACCTTTTTTGCAAAGGTATAAAAATACGATATATATATATATATATATATATATATATATATAGCTATCTGATATATTGCAAAAAACATTTATGGTCTATTGTTTTCTTGAAATGTTTTCTTAAAATTCCGATTGCTTTTTAAATATTTTATTAAAAAGTTGTCTTTCGATTTAATTTTAAAATAAGCCTCACCATATTCCTTACCCTCTCTGTCTCACTCTCAGGTAAGTGCGAAAATTTTTAAGAGCCAGACAATGGCCAGATGAAAAATTGTGAGGCCTAAGGGACAGAACAGAGAAAGAGAGAGAGGGAGAGAAAGAGTGGGAAAAAAAGAAAGCGAATGGCGGCGACGATGGCGACATCGAGCTTTGTTTAAATATTAACGAAATTTCTCAGAGACAAACACACACAAATAAACAAACACACAGACACACATAGATATACTCAAACGAGTGGTGAAGATAAACAAAAGCAAAAGTTTTGGCAAAGGTAAAAAGAAAAACAAAAAGAAAAACCGTTTTCTTTGTGTAAATTTAATTTTATCTGCGTCCAGGGCCAAACAAATATTACACATATGTACACAAGCAAAGGTATTTTGTGTGTATGTGTACTAGTATATATATATGTATATATGTACATATGTATGTGAGAGAAAGATTTAAGCTCTACACTGGACAATCATAAAGTGGCACTCATTCTTACCACCATATACATTCTTCTTCACTTGCTTGCCACTCCCGAATTACCTTTGTCTTTATTCCTATTTTTTTAAAGTCAATTTAAAGAACGTTTTCTGTTATTAAAAGGATCAAATGAAAGTTTATCTAATCAAGCCTCGTTTTCTCGGTTTTTAATCGTTTCTAAATATATAGCAAATTCTAATCAAAATAGTTTTAAATTTGTTTTTCTCTTTTTCTAATAAAGTGTCATTTGTTTTAATTTTTGATGAGCTTTACCTAATGACTATAGGGTTGCCGAGTTTTAAATAGTTAAATCATAATCAAAGCATCTTTAATTGATATATATATATATATATAGACAGATATATAAAAAAAAGTTAAAGCATATTTAGGGATGGGTTAATAATGCTACTTAACAAAGTTGATGATTGATTTGTTTGTGTAATATTAAGTAAGTTCCATTTGTTGGCCATAAAAACCTATTTAGTAAGAAAGGGATGACAAGATACATAGAGAGAGAGAGAGAGAGGGAGGCGAGATGAAAAAGAGTTTTCCAATTTGGGCAAAAGTTGAAATAACATTTTAGTTTCCACAAAATTTAAGCTGGTCAAATGTTTGCCAAAATAGAAAATGTTCGTTTGCCAAAAAGTCAGGTGTTGCTGGCCACATTCACACACACACACTCACACAGCAATAGATGAATAAACACATACAAATGTACAGAGAGTAGCCATGTTGAAAGTACTTAACATTTTGTATTTAATTTCATTTTTGCATTTGAACTATTTTGGCTTTTTACACACACACACACACACACACACACAGGCAGATAGAAAAGACGCTAAGCAAAAAGGGAACTAGGTTGAAACTTTATTTAAAAGGCGTACCATGTAACCAAAGGAACCACGAAAGGAAATTTATGTGTGATATAAACTATTTTACATTAAAAATCACCTTTCAAGTGTTACCCCAATTCTCAGAATTTTTATTAAGACAAAGTAAACAGAGACTGGGCCAAAGGTTACACGACAACAAAGAAAGAGTGAAAGAGAGAGAGAGAGAGAGAGGGGAAACTGAAACATTTTTAAAATTCTTATATAGAAAAAGAACATTAAAGTATTTACCATATTTTATATATATATATATATATATATATATAGAAAACCATAAAGGTTAACTCAATTATTTTTGCAGTAGTAAATTTTCTTTCTTATATTTTAAATAATAATCTTTTATATATCAATGACAATATAATGCATAAATCCTTTAGCTAATTGTTTATTAAGTTATACATAATATAAGTTTCGATTATTTTGATACACGTTTCACTTATAATCAATGTTGTTAGAATTTCTGTTATTTATTACACAATTTACAATACACTTTGAAATTTGATGGCTAATACAATTTATGCCAATTGTTTGTAACAATATATAGATATATATATATATATATATATGAACTATTATTGAAAATTCCAATTTGTTGGTGTTTGCAATTTGTTTCTTGTTATTGTTGTCATGGCTCTGGCTCTGGATGGCAAACAATTTTGCGGACTGCAACATAATTTTGGCAATCGAAAATTTGCCGTGCATAAATTAAATTGCAATTGTATGCGCAAAAGTTCAATGTAATCAAGAAATCATAATAACAATCAAGAGATGCTGTTGTAGCAAGCAAGAATATATAGGACACACAGGACACACAGAGGACATAGGCCTAGGCAGACTTCTGACTGCCATTTGACATAAGTTTCTTCGAAACTCAATTAAAATTCATGAGAAATGTTGTAATTAGCCTTGATTACCATCTTAATATTCATTTTATGATTGTTTTCACTCACTTTTTGGCATTTTGTTTATAGTAATATGCAGCCACACTTATTGAACCAATAGAGAGACGGAGAAAGAGATAAAGATAGATAGAGAGAGAGAGAGATAGATAGATTTTGCGCTATTTAAATGAGAGAAATACAAATCCAATTTATCCAAAGGAATCCTTTACATTTCTTTTTTTTTATTTTAACCAAATTCCTCTTAATTAAGCCAAGTTGTCGGCCAACTTTATGGCCAACAATTTCCTTGGAAATAAAAATATAGCCAAAAAAAAAAAAAAAAATGGAAACGCACCAAAAAGCAAAATAACTAAAGGGAAAAAGAAGAAAAATGCCAACTTTTGCAGCAAATTTATGAAAATGACTTCGACGAAGTCGTAGCACAAATAAATAAAATGAGTAAAGAAAACAAGAGGCGCAAAGCGTTCAACCGGGTAGAACCAAAGGGAAGGGTAAGGAGAGCGGTTGTGAGGGAGGTTGAAGCAACACAAACTAATCACAATAATCACGCTGAAATAAAATTAATAAAAATGCGTGGCCCGTTGGCACGGCAAGGAGCATTTAAGAACATAAATAAAAATTAGCAAAACCAACAACAAGAAGGCAAAGGCAAACAGGAAAGAAAGAGAGAAAGAGAGAGAGAGAGAGAGAAAGGAAGAGAGTGAAAATGGTATAGGAAAAGGGGGGTATAGCCTAACAGGCAGGCGGCAGGTCTTGGGCTTCAACTTGGACTTGGAGTTGGTAATAAAAGCCACAAATATAAAGAAATTACACAAAACTGCGACGACGACTAGGACGACGATGAGGACGAGGACGAGAACGAGGACGACGACGACGACGACACTGGATGAATGGTGAAGGTGAAGGTATATATTGGATATAATGTGGTGGATGGAGGTTGAAAGGGATGGTGTTTAGCTGGCCACACACCGGAAAAGTTAAAGCAGCTAGCGAATAAACGAAAAACTAATAAAAGCCTTTGACCAAACCCAAACACCCAACAGCACATGGAAGATGGATAAAATGTGCGGAGGAGGAGGAGGAGGAAAAAAAACAAACAAGGCAGCAACAAACTGTTGTTGAAGGTAAAACACCAACTTTGGATTCCTAATGACCCCTCCAACTCCAACAGTAAGAGAAGGATATATACAGAGACGTCAAAGAGTGAGAGAGAAAGAGCCTTGGAAAGCCTTAGCTCACCTGCTGAGGAGTTGATTGGCAACGTCACCTAATGACGACAAGGACCAAAGGAACATTCCCCTTAAAACATTCTCTTCATACTTTCTAATTGAAGTCAACGAAACTTCCGATCATAAAAATAATTAACTTTTAGTGTAAAATAGAAAACATAAGATAAATAGAAAGGGGACAAAGTGAAAGTGAGGAAGCCAGAGAGAGAGAGAGAGGGAGAGAGTTGCGTAAATAGGTAAAGTAAAATTAAAATGGATATTAATTAGAAAATGTTAAAAATGTTTAAAATCCACAACAAGTTTTCAAATGAAAAATTTGCAAAAATCAATATATAACATTTATTATATACACTGTAAAAAAAAAGATAAAACCAGAATGTCAAAAATGTGATGGAATTTTATTTCTGATGAGTTTTGCATAACTTCTTCTGTTAGATTTGCCATATTTTTTGATAAATCCAACAGATTTGTGTTTAACTTAACAATTGCCAGTTGAGGAATTTCAAATGCTAAATTTCATTTAAAGAAAAACAAATTTAAATTGTTTGTTACAAATTTACCTATGCCGCATTTTGTATACCCTAACGCATCTTTTACTTTGTTCAAGTTCTATTTCTAAAGAATCTGTTCCCAAAAAAATGAATAGAAAACAAACAAGAACAAATTTGTCACTTGTGACAGTGTTGTAAAATGGTATATACTGTGAAGTTCAAAAGCGTCTGTATGTAGATTTAAAATTTAGTTTTATATATATGTACAATCCGTTTGTGTCTTATGAAATCTTGTTTACCGAGTTTTATTTTCACAGATAAGATGCAATTGAAAATGGCTTAAGCTACTTTTAACAATTGATACTGATCAGGAATATATATATATATCTATATATAGTAAAATCTAGCTTTTTTACCCTCGATTATCATAAAACCATTACCATTATCCAGAATGCCTAAACAATGCTCTATGTATACCCTAAAGTTTAATCTAAATTTTCTTTTCTAACTTTTCCTAAATTTTATTTAAAAGTTTATTAAAAAAAGAACTTAAAATTTAAAACAATTTTCTATTCAATGAGATTCCATTATATTTAAAGAATTTTGATTCAAATTTGTTAGTGATTAAGTTCAAGTATTTTATTTATTTTAAACTCTTGATTCATTTGACTTTTCATCAAATATGAATGGATGGATACATGCGATTGTTTTTTTTTTTTTGTTGCTGTTATTGTTGTTGTTCTAACTATATCAGATTTGCATTTTCAAATTGAGAATAATAATGTGGAGTAATCTGGGGCATTTTCGATGAATATTGATGAGACCCGAATTTCATTCTGTATTCCAACCCGATCTGACCCTTTTCCCTAACCTTGTTAATTTTGTACAAATTTTCTCCTACTTTACACGTTGCGTTACCTCGATACCCAATCGGGCAAATGATTCATGGTTTTACATTTTTTTTTTTCCTTTTTTGTATTCAACCTGAAATTTAAATGTCGAAGGACTGAAAGAGAGAAATATATATAGAAAGAGAGAAAGAGAGAGACGTGTAAGAAGTGGCAAATATATATATATATATATACAAAAGTGAAAAAGTAAATCGCCTCAATTTCCACCTTTCAACATGTTTGCTATGTCCACCAGACGATGGTTTGGTCTCTGCTTGATGATCATCCTTTTGCTTGCACTCTTTCCAACTCCTCCAACTCCTCGTCTTTTCCCCGTTCTCATCCATCTCCTTCTAACTGAGGTTCCTTTACAAGTGCTGCTTACTTTTCCACACACACAGTCTAGTGTGTGTGCGTGTTGAGTAGGCTCTTGAGCCGCACAACACTTCCGGTTGCCACTTGTTTGTGTGCATGTGTATATGTGTGTGTGTGTGTGTGTGTTTGTATAGGGAAAGCCTTTTAGCTTTTAAGTGTTTCTTTACATCTTCTCCATTCGATGTGTGTATGCTTATGTATAGACATGGCAACTCCAACTCCAACATCTAGTGCCACCAGACTCGTTTAGTCTAGTTTTCTGTGTGCATTTACCATCAACGGCAACAGATGTAGAGTTTATTCTCATAATTAGCCATTCGGTTTAATTATTTCTGCAACCAAATTGTTGATTTTCGTTTTCGACGATTTCCTGACCCAAAAGCAGACACATTACCAACTCGTTAGCTTAAAAAGGGAAAACAGAATTGCATTTAAGATTATTTAGGAATTTTTAGCTGAAGAGCTGGAAGAGAATATTGCAAATATTTGTTTGAACTCAACAGTGAAATTGTTTTGCATAAGATGGTAAACTAAAATTAAGGCTTATTGGTCTTGTCGACACTTGACATAAAGTGGCTTTATCGTATGGTCCGTTCGATTCAACAAATTCCTCAACTTACTACGTGTACATACCTAAAAAGCTTAACTACAAAGCCTCATTCACATAGATTAAAAATAAGGGTATATAAGCAGCAAAGCAACAGACAGACGAATAGTCTATAGATATATCTAAAGAAAATTTGCAAATTAATCAATATAAAAATTTCAACTTTGTATTAGAATTGTATATAACTTATGTGCAATGCCTAATTCAATGCATTTAACCACTTTGTTGCCTTTCTAACAGCCTCTTTATCTGTCTGTCTGTCTGTTTGTCTGTTTATCACTTAAAGAGTTAGCATAAAAGCTTGTCTTCTTCTCTTCCCAAGTTACTTTGAATCTTACTCTTGCTTCAAATCTCAGTCTCATTGCTTTTTATTTGTGCCATCTGTCTGTTTGTTTGTGTCAGTGTGTGAGACATGGACCAGCTACTCTATTAGCCGCATTTTAATTCAGTTACTTAAGTTTAGTGTGAACACAACAATTTCATACTTGGTCGACACTGACCAGCACACACACAGACAGAGACAAACAAACACATATTCGTACACTTAAACGCACACAAGCGAATCTTTTACTGCAAAAAATTTCAATGGGATAAAATTTTGCATTTCATTTTTCAGACTTTGTGACGCAGTAACAGTCAGTGGGTCAGCCAGTCGGCCAGTCAGTCAGTTAGTTTGGTCAGTCAGTCGGTTGCCGCATTGACCTCACATTGTTACAAAAATGACCTAAGTCCTCTTATCCACATAGCCCCCCTTTTCCCACTGTCTACCAAGTAAACTTCTTCTTCCCTCGACACTCTTCTCTGTCTTCTATCGCTTTCGAAGTTTTATATATATATATATAATCTTTGCCCACTTGCGGCTGCTGTTCGCTTTTCTTTTTCTTTTACTTTTGCCATGTATGTGTGCTCTTTCTCCTACCCTTTACACCCCTTTCGGCACCCTTCCTTCCATCCTGTTTCCTTCTTCTTTTCTTTTTCATTTCTGTTTCTGTGGTCAAAGGTAAAAAACTTTTTGTCAAATTGAAAATGTTTACTGCTTTTTCCTACTTCATCCTCCCAAGAGTTTGCTAGTGGTTGGTATAACCGAAAAGAGGTTGAAGAGTAAGGGATGAAGTAAAGAAATGGAATGCAGATGCAGATGCAGCTGCAGTTGCTCAGGCAGCAAAAAAACATCTCAAATTAGATACATTTTATCGCTACACACGAGATAAGCCCAAATGGCAGAGAGAGAGACGGAGAGAGACTCAATGAAAGAAAGAAAGAGCAGCAAACAGGAGACACATTCAGATAAAGACTAAGATGGCAAAGGGAAGAGGACAAGTTAAGAAAGTTTTGAGTGATATTTACAGACTGCTTGCATCTCAGGTATTTAATTTAATTTACAATCTTTCCCGTTAACTAAATTAGAGGTATCAAAACTGCAAAAATTAAAAGAAATTTAACACTTATCGAAATTTTATATACTCTAATTTTTTTTTTAGATTTTATCTAGCATTAAGTTAATTAAGTTCAATAGTTATAGATTCAATTAATAAATATGAATATTAAAACTAAAGAAAATTGAAACGTTTTATAGATAATCGTATATACATATACACTATAGAAAGTCACTGAGCCGATGTGGACAAAATATATGGGAAAAAAATAGAATAAAATTGAACTAGTCAGTTAAAAGGAAATCAATGTCAATAACAGTTTTCGATTATGCTCTATGCCTACCCCTATTCAGTTTCATTTCTTTTTTTCTTTCTGTCTCTCTCTCTCTCTGATCCTCATCATTCATGTGTCAATCAAATGCAGAAATTGCACCAAAATAAAATCAACTTGCACTGAGGCCGAGCACAAATAAATGTGAAAAGCAGATATACACACATACATACATATATATATATATATATATATATATATACTGTGTGTATGAAAAATAAAAAAATAAGAAAAATATATTTAACGAAATAAGAAAAGAATTCTCTTGCGAAATGCAAATTGAAACCAAGAGCAGCCTAGAGTGAATGTGATGTGTGTGTGTGCGTGTGAGTGCGTATAAGAGAGGGTAATATAGTGGGGCCAAGCGATGCTAGCGGGGTAAAGCTATCTTTTTTTCTTCCTCTCTCCATCTTCTTCTCTTTCGTACACTCATCTCATTCAGGCGACACTTAAGTGTCCACATGCATTGTCAACAGAGCCAGAGGCAAGAAGAAAGCTGCAACTATAAAAATGAAGAAATTATATAGCATACTTTTTGGGGGCTAGGCAAAAGGGGTGCCTCTACAAGGCACGCAATGTAATACGGTAACACGTGCACTTGAGTTCCCTTAACATGTCTATACTTGTCAACAATCAAGCTAAACTGGGTATATACGACCCTTTCACCTTATGAATAAAAGAAATAAATAAATAACACACACATATATCAAATAATGCCATGTAGCACATATAAACATATAAACACATACATTTCGGTAAACCAAATGTAAATTCCAATTAATAAACATATTTTAAAGCTTTTAAAAATATTCGAAACTTAAATATAAGAAATGTTTTTGCTTGAAGAAACTTTGTGTTGGTACATCGTTGCGTATACGTGATCAACATAAGACAATTATCGTACATGTGAAATGTGTAACATTATAGATAACAGGCTAAAGGCAAATGTTTAAAGCTGTTATAATTGTTATAAACTTTTTATACGCTGATGTAGTGTAAGACTTTTATAGACTTCTTTTTTTAAAGGGAAACTGTTATAAACTTGTTTTGAAAAGAAAGTGGTAAAATATTTTATGGTAAAATTTCAATATACTTTATAAAGTTAAACTGTTTTTACCTTTATGTAGGTAAACTGTTATACACGTATGTTATAAAATAAGTCTGTTTTACAGGTTTTTTATTTTAAAACTGTTATATATAAGTGTTATACAATATCTTTTATACACTTATTTTTAGTAAAGTTATACTTTTTTATGACAAATGATATAAAACTACTGTCATACTATTCTGCTACATTTCTGAGTAACTGTTATATGTTCTTATCTTTAGCTCTGCTTTAACTAGAACTTTGTCAAATCCCACTTGAACATCAAATAAAAAGTAATTCGGTTAGCACCACTAACTTTTGTCTAGGATAATATCACGGGGTAAATTTGAATTCGTTCATGCAATATAAGAAATATTTTACATTTTGCTTTCAGTTCCAAAGGATTCTGTTGAAAGGTGAATGAAAATGTGTTTCGCTTGAGTACAATACCAACAGAGAGTTGGTAGAAGCATTTACTCGTAGGTAATACTCTTAAAACAACATTTAAATACAAAGAAAATGTATCATTCTACATGGAATACGCAAATATATATATATTTACATATATTTTTATTCCATTAAAATAGTAAAATAATTATTTATGTATATATTTTTGATCACTGAGGATAATATCAATATATTGTTAATCAATGTGAATAAGATGAGATTTTGTAACTTAATTAAAATTTGGTAGTCTTTTGAGTTATTCTTCAAGTTGGCCAACAAAATGTATATAACCTTGTTTGCCATTCCATAATCATACATATTTAGTGTGTGTGTGTGTGTGTAAGTGTATAGTATATTGAAGAGCATCTCGCTCAAGTTTGCTTTTGGCCTCGTATAACTACACTTATACGCACACACACACACATACACACACACACAGTGGCACGTAGCGAACACGTACACCTACAACCACATTCCTGTGCGAAAAAGAGAAAGTTAAATTAAAAATGTCAAATTGCATACATTTAGGAGCTAATGAAATAAGTTAAGCGACAACAACAACAACAAAGCGTTTTTGCTAGTGCTGAGAGCACTGCGTTAAGTACCCACCCACTCACACATACACACACACATATACTCTGTACATACATATGTAGATGTATATGTATGTATGTGTACATTGCAATTTGAATTAATTTGACTTTTTTATGAACTTTAAGTATGCCAAACAGCAGCCCAGAGCAAAGCTACTCTATGTTATAGTTGTTGTTGTTGTTATTATTATTCTTGTTGTTGTTGTTGTTGTTGTCCCACTGTGTTATTCACATTTTGGTTTTGTGAGCTTGTGGCATGCCATATATGTATATATGTGTGTGTGTATATGTATGTATAAGTGTGTTTTTGACGATGAAACGTTGATGAGTTGTCAGTTAAGCTAATAAAAAAGAAAAAGAGAGTGAAAAAAAAACTAACTAACTGGCATAAAAAGTGTCAGTTGGGCAATTTCAAGGTTCTCTTTTTTATTTTTTTGGTTAGCATTGAAACTGTATGAAAAAAAAAAATGGAGAGAGTTAAGGATAGCAAAAGAGATATGATTCTGATAGGGTAAGTTCCGAAAGCATCTAATACTATAAAGCTAATTAAAAACACAGAGAGAGAGAGAAAGAGAGAGAAAGGAAATGAAATTTATTTATATTGTTAAAAGTGTAAGAAATTATTTAGAAAAATTTATAGTTGATTAGATAAACTTTTTTACAAAATTAGAAAATAAATGAATTGGAAACAATTAGAAACTCCTTTAGCAGAGTCCGTTAGATTTACAATATTTAACAATTTGCTCTTTTTCTTAATTTTAGAAGAAACTTTATTATACATATATAGTTTTATATTCTATTTTTCCAGATTTTTCCTATAACTGCATATTTGTTGCATTTTGCCATAAAATGCATTGCACTTGACATTCTTTTCCATCGATCTGAGACTTGAAGTTTAACCAACTTCGATGACAATTTGTGATTAGTTCAAATGCATAACGTTAGGGGCAATGTTAGATTATTGGTTTTTGTTGTATGTTGCTTATGGCATAAGTACGGCAAAATGTTTAGTAAAATGGCATGGAATGGAGTTGACATAGCTTGAACAACTAAAAAAAAAAAAAAAAATAAAAGGAAAAAGAAGGAGGAGTTGGAAAAGTTTTTGTCGCCATTGTTGAAATAAAAGTTTTGCAATCGCCAGTGCCTCATAAACCTAATATGCACATGCACACTAGAGAGTGTGAGTGAGACCGCGAGAGAGAGAGAGAGACAGGAAGAGGAAAATGTATCCGCATAATATGCGAACTGGGTTCTATCATAAATGAAAGTTATGCCATTTTTGTCTGTTTGCCTTTAGCTCTTGGCCACAAATGAACGCTTGGAGAATTCCAAGGAAAATCTTTTGGTTTAACAGATATTGTAGAGAATTGAGAATGGTCTAGGATAGGAGAGAGAGAGAGAGGAGAAAGGGGGGGGGGATAGTATGTAAGTAATATGTTTATACCTATATATAAATGTGTATGAAGTGTCATTGCCAATTATTAACTGAGAACATATACACTTTCACTCAACACACACACACACACATGTTACAGTGCAGCAAAATAATCCTCTTTTGAAGGCCGCAATAACCGCAAGAAAATTTATTTTAAGCTAATTTTCGTATTTTCACTTAATTTGCAGCTTGGTTAAAGGAAAGCTTCGAAGCAGCCAAAGGAAACTTAAGCCCACACACACACACACACACTCATTTATACATATACGCACATACAGACACACCTACATACTTACTTGTAAGCTGTCAAGTGCGTTCTCCGACCCCCACTTGTTCCAAATTGCTCCCAAACTCTCTTTCTCCCTCTCTTCTCCTCTCTCTCTCTCTCTCTCTCTCTTGCAAAAAAAAAACCCACTAAAAAGTCAACGACAACGACAACTTTTGCCAGTTAGACTAATAATAAAAACTTAATACGGTAATCCACTTATGCCAACAGGCAACAGTAGAAGAATACCCACAAAGCTGCCGCACAGTGGCTAAATGTGGCAAGTATAGGAAGAAAAAAAGAAAGCCACTCGTCAGGACTAAAAAATAAAGTCCTTAAGTATAAGCATGCAATAAACTTTAAGCAAGTCAATGTCAAAATAAAGGAAATAAAAAGTTCACACTGATCGATACAAACATATCATAAAGATATAGTAAGATAGAGGGACATCAAGATAAATTGAATAAACAAATTAATTCCAAAGTTTATTTTGTCATTGATTAATATCAAGTTAAGCTTGTTAGTAGAAAATTTGTAATTAAAATGGGTGAAATTTTATATTAACCAATAAATTGTCTAAACAAGTTGGTTCATTACATTGAAATTTGTTTTTGGCTAATATATTGCCATTTGTAATGAATTTATTAATTTAATTTGATTTAGTTAATTTAGTTAAATATATTCAGTAGAAATCGTAAAATTATTATACATTTTTCTTAAAAAAAAAACTTGTGAACTATTTAATAAAATTATTTAGAAATCATAAAACAGATTCTAAGCAAAAAATCAACTTAGTTAGATTAAAAACTTTTAAACTAATTTATTCAAAAATTGATTTTCTTTGCCCTCACATTTATTTATTTCTTAATAAACATCTTGTTTAATTTATTAACTTTTTCCCTAGAGTTAAAATTTAAGAAATTCTTTTTATTAAATATATTTTTTGATTATTATTAGTTATTTATTTGTAATTTTTGGGCATCAACAAAATTTTTTTGGAATCTTTTGTCTTAAAAAAAAACATTTTTAGACGATTCAACGAATCTTTTTTTTTTTTTTTTTTGACGCATATTTTTCATCCTTAACAAGTTTACCTTAATTAAATATTTCAAATTAGTTAAAAATATTTATTTTAAGATTTTGTTAGAATATTGTCTTATATTCTAAATCTCAAAACCTTTTATTCTTATTTAAAAAAAATTTTTTTTTATATATTTTCAATTATTTGCTTTTGTTTTTATTTTTGTTTCAAGCTGATTGCTTTTTGCTGTTAAATGTGTTAAGTTCATTTGTTAAATAATAATCTTCTTAAATTATATTACAATATTTTCTTTTAATTTCTTTTCACTTTTTTTTGACAAAATTGAGATAATAATCAAAATATATAAAAATTTCTTAAATATTTTCAGTTTCAATGTAAAAGAAAAATATAAAAGTTTATGTTCTAACAAAAATTAGTTTTTATTTTTGTTGTTTGTTTGTTTGTTTATTGGTATTTCAATCAATTCAAAAGTTGATCTTTGATTTAATTTTTCTAAGCCGGAATCAGTGTGCAGCATTTTCCTAAGTTTTCTTCATATATATATATATAATTTTTTTTCTTCTCTTCGTTTCGTTTGCTTTTTGGACAACCAAAGTTTTGCGGCGCGCACATTTTTCGTGTTGCTAACTTAACACTTTTGCTTAGAACACACACACACACACACACTCACACACAGAGTTATACGCATACATATACATACATATATAAATTATGATGTGCGTGTGAATGTTTGGCAAGAGTCAACAAGCAGCAAAGGCAAACACACACACACAATTTTTGGCCAAAACAAAAAAAAAAGAAAGTAAGAAAGAGAACTATAAAGTGTTTGCCATTTGGTAAGGGGAGATGGGAAGTCAGTATGTGCCTGAGAACGTTGACTTTGCCTCAACAGCAATTCAATTTGGCATGAAACTAACTATATGTATATATATATATATATATGTGTGTGTGTTTGTGTGTGTGTGGGAGAGATGAGAATGAGTGCGTAACGGCAAATTTATGGACCAGACTTGGAGACAACACCAGAAAAACTGCAAGTAAAGACTGGAACCAAAAAAAAAAAAGAAGAAAAAAGCGAAACAAAATCCAAAATAATAATAAAAAAAGATGCTACAAATCTTTTATTTAGACTCAATACGACTTAAAGATACTCTATACTAAGGAAACATTTGAAAATCAAAGAAAAAAACACTAAACATTATTAAGCGCCATCTAGCGTTCAAATGCTGCTTGCAACTTTTTTAATTTGGGGAACTTAAAAAACAAAATAATAAAAATAATATAAAAATTATAATAATAATTAATTTAGTGTAAGGATATATAGAAAATTATATAGCCTAAAAAATGACATAAACCATGGGAATACACTTTGGTCTGTCACATACATTTACGCATTTTTAATATACCCTTTTATGGAAAACTGTACAAAAAAAAAATAAGAAAAAAATAAACAAAGATAAAGAAAAATAACTTGCCAAAGAATCCTTGAATGTGCAATGGTATCTAGAAGGAGGGGCTGAGAGGATGTTTTTTAACGAGATGAAGATACTATAGTTGCTTTCTCATTCACTCTATCTCTATCTCTTTCACGCTTTTTCTGTCCTTTTCCCTCAGTGGCACTGTATAAGCTGCCTTTTCACTTAATTGCAATATTCCCAGGCTGCGCATTGCGATAAGCGTATTAAGTTAACATTTTTCTCGTTTATTTGACAGATTCGAATATATAAGTACAGTTGAATTGGGAATCGGTTGAAAAATAGAGGGGGTAAATAAATGGTGGGGGGGGGGATGAATGGCATTCGCATTGGCATTTAAATCAGCCAATATAAATTTGATTATTTAGAATATAACTCGATAATGTCAATTTATGTAGATTTCCATTTTATATGTATAGATATATTCTGGATTTATATGAATAAAAAAGTGATAATAATAATACATCTAGTTAAAGAAAATATTTTTAAAAATATTAAAAATATATATATAGTTTTTAGATATAAATTATTTAAGTTTTAAATTATTAATTAAATTATTTTAAATTAAAATGATGTCCTTTACATTGCTTTTGAATGAAATATAAATTGAATGTAAATTAAAAAAACAAAAATATGAAAAATATATAATATATATATATTTTTTAAACCGTTAAATATTTTTCTGTATTTTCTAATTAATATAATTAAAAATTCCATTTTAGAAAATATAAATATTTTTTCTTTAAATAGCGGAATATTAATCTAAACATTTTATTTTTTTTTTCACCCCATAAAGTTAATTTTTTTATTTATTAAAATATTTATAATAATGTTAATATATTATTATTAGGATTATAATTTAATTTAAAATTAGTTTTCAAATAAATTAATATATTTTTTATAATTCTAATTTTATTGTCAATTAGTTGTCTTCTTAATATATATTATTTTTACTTTATTGATTTGTTTATATGCCATGTCAATATATTTCAAATTGCAAATTGAATTGATATAAAATTAAATTGAAAAAAAGGATTCAGTTATTTTAAAGATAGAAAGGGGCACTAGTACACCTGTCAATAAGCACCTGTCAGTTGACTCCTGTCAGACTCAGAACCAACCTATGTCATTTAGTTTCTGTTTGACAGCTATTGATATCATTGAATCAATGACGAACATTATACTAACTTTGTTTTTGTTTTTTACCGATTTAAAGCAGAAATCAACCGCAATCGGCTTAAAAGTTGGAAAACAAAAGGTTCTCCATAACGAATTCTTATCAATAAGTTGTGCAAAATAAAATAAGCAATATTATCTAACAAAAATAAAAAATAAAAAAGGGAAAAATAATAAATAATTAACCAAGTTTTAAATAATATTAATTTTATAATATTTTTCTGTTTGATATTTTAGTATTTTGTTTTATACAAACTAAAGTTAAATCTTATACTTTTCTATTTTTGAAAATGTAAAAAAAAAAAAGGATAGACTTTTGCATAGAAGAGAGAAAAATTGTTGGCAACAAAATAAAATTATTGTCAATATTTCATTATAAATGCCAAGATTGGGCTTTCCTTTTATAATATTCATATTCCTCAAAGTTAATTTTTATTCAAGACAAGGTACTACCAAAATATTTATCAATAATTTTCCAAATTAAATTAATTAAATTAAAACATTAAAATTAGATCCTAGATTCTTAAGAAAATTGTTAAAAACAAAAAAAATATTTGCAAAAAAAAAAAAAAAACAAAACTAAGAAAAATTTATATACTTTGAAAGGAATTTTTAAGGTTTTAGGATTAACTGGACTCATTAAATCTATCTCCTAAAAAAAGTTTAACTCTTGACAGCATTTTTGTTGTTCTTTGTGTAAAATTTCTTTTTTGCTTTTTGATTTTCTTTGGCTGCAGTTTTTGCCTATTGGCAGTTTAGTTTCGATATCCTTTTCACTTTTTTTTTTTGAAAAACTACTTTTACTTCTTGGCGAAGCTTTAGTTTCAACTTTGGCGGGCAGCTCATTTGGATTGCCTTTCCCGTTGAGTGCCAAATGGGCTGTTTGCTTTTCATTTGCCCCTAGACTGGTCTTTTAAGTCTACATCTTTTGCTTCATCTTCTGAGGCTGACTACTTTGTTGTTGTTTTTTCGTCCTTTTTTTTTTTTTCTTCTTTTCTTTTTCTTTGCCAAAGCAAAAGTCAACGACGCATTGACTTTGAATGCAAATGGGCAATGGGCAAATGCTGATGGCAGAAGAAGATGAGAAGCAATTTGCATGGCTTCCTCCCACTCGCTTCTCCCGCTTTCTCTTGCTTTTTCCTTTTTAGTATTGTTGTTGTTATTATTGTTGTCGCTGTTGCTGTTGTTGTTGTTGTTGGGTCTGGGACAGTCGCGATAAGGATAAGCCACAGGAGGCTTTTGCCACACCCACAACCACTGTTGTTACTGTAAACTTTTGCCCACCTGTGCTGTCCAAGTGTATACCTTTTGGCGCCTATCGTCTTTCAATTAGTTTAATTAAATTGCAATTTTCTTATCTCTCCTGGGGATGGTTGTACGGTAACCAGCCCCAGGACCAAGACCAGTAACATAACCAGGACCAGGACCAGGACCAGGACCAAGACCAGACAGGCACCTGGCCAACTAAGCCTTGTTTATCCTACTTGGGCCAACTTTCTCTCCTTTCACCTTGCTTTCAACTTTTTTTTTGTTTTCATTTACATTGTGTGTATGTGTGTGTATGTGTTGCATATTTTTAAACGCATTTTCCTTGGCGGTTTCCTTATTCCTTATTTCTCTTCGTTTCACTTCATTTTGTTTGTCTCGCACTTGTCGAACAATAAAAATCTTGATGCAATTTCATTGAATGCTTTCCAATTACAGTTTAAGAATATTTTTAATTAACTTTTAACCATATCAATTATATGTTCTATTAAGATAGTGAAATCTATATATCTATATAAGATTTCTTCTATATTATTTTCTATTCTTTTTAGTCTAAAATTTTCATATAAATATTTTTAAAGTATGACAATGTCTGCGAAACACCTGAAACAGAACTATACATATATACATCACCATTATCTCCTTTAATGCATTGACTTTGCTCTCTCTCTCTCTCTCTTTCTCTATTTCTAACTTCTGCTTTCTTTGCTCTCTCTCTCTCTCTCGCTCATACATACTTGCTTTAGTTCAACCATTTTACCACGCGCTGTTGGTTTGCTCATTTGGCCAGGCGCCAAAGTTATTTTACAAGAGGGAGGGAGGGGTTTAAATTTTCCCAACTTCTACTCCTTTAAGTATACTATACTGTATACATATATGTACATAGGTACTTGATATATATATAGAAAAAAAAAGGAACTATCCAAAGTGCGACCAAATGACCTTTTTAATTCGTGGCCATGCACTTTTCGGCATCTCTTTCTCACGTTTGCCATATTTAGAGGGGCAAGAAAGGGGTGGCAAGAAAGGGGGTGGGTGGAAACTTCTTCTCTTTTACTGTTTTATTTTCCTTTCTTTCTCTTCCTTTTTGGGTGTGAAATGAAATTTGCAGCTTTTGGCGCAGAAAGAAAGTTGCAAAGATTTTTATTTTAAGCGTGTCGCGTTTTTGTTGTTGTTGTTTGCCTTTTTAAACACACACGTGAATGTGTGTGTGTCGTGTAAATGTGTTGCATTACGTGATATCCACTATTCACAGTGGTCTAAAATACATTGAAACATTTGCAATGCAAGATATTGTTGCCATTAGGTAAACTCTGTTAGCTTTGTTTAGTTTGTAATTCTCAACCAGTTCTAGTTTTGAAGGAACTGTAAAGCATCTCCGACTATATGTATAATTTGTTGATCATCACGATGAGCTGAGTGGGTATAGCTCTATCCGAGTTTCCGTATGTTTCTTTTTGTCGCGAACCACTGTGGCACAAAAACTCTTGTCTGCAAATGAAGTCTGGCCGCGGTGTCTATGCATTCATGTGTGTGTGAGTGTGTGTGCGTATGTTTGGGAGTGTGTCTCTGTTAAAATCAGCTTAAGCATTAGTGCTGGTCCTACAGATCCTCTTTGCTGCTCTCTTCTCTTGCTTAGCCGCATCTAGCAGCGCCTTGCCCAGCCACACTTTACCCATGTGGCTGGCTAAGGTCAAATCCATTTGACTCTCTCTCATTTTCTCTCCCTTTGAGCAAATTGCAGCGCCATACTTTAGGCAAGCGACATCGTTACACCTGACCGACCTACAACACACACATACGCACACACAAGCACACCCATGAGTGTAGAGAGAGTTTGAAAGCAAGAGAATGGGTAAGATGGAAAAGGGACTGAGCGTCGCGTAACCAACCAAATTAGTGCAGGAAAAAAAAAGGAAAAACCTGCCAACGCTGCATTTAACAATTTTAATGGATTTTTAGACTCGTGTCACCTCTTTGCCCTCGCTCAAGCACCCGCCACCACCACCGCCATTGCCCCTTGCTCTTGACTCTTTAAATTTGACCATTGATATATTAAAGAAATACTTTTCCAAATACTTTTCACTTTATGTAGGACCTCGACGACGACTTAGGGCAAAACAATGAAAATCTAGGGAAAAATTTTTCAAATGAAGTTTGATGCGCGTTTGTGTAATTAACATGACACCACCTGCTAACCATTCCCCCATCTCTCTCTCCCACTCCCCCTTTGACACATCTTTTTTATTGTCAAAGTGAAATGAAAATTCCACGTTGATGTTTTCCTTCGTTACACTTTTTTCTTGTTGTCCATAAGGCGAAATGTTGGCAGTAGGATAGGTGGCAAACAAGTGATGAGGGTGGGCGAACACTAATAAACAAATAAGTGGGCGTGGTAGACGCTCAATTAAGGCTATTAACGTTACTACGACAAACATAGATATATATATATATATATATATATATATATATTCTCACAAACAAATACATACATACATACATAGAATGAGGGGAAAGTGGAAGTTAGATCCAGACATTGGCAGCCATTTGGTTTTATGGCTCTCTCTATAAAAATTCCTTAGTTGAAATTTATTTGCACCATTTAGACGTCGCATTAAGGCGTTGCCTAGAGCCACGCCTCCACTACCCCCCGCCCCACACACCATCACCCACCTATCATCCTAACATTTTCCAATGATGCCGCCGCCTACACGTGATTATGCGATGCTCTTATGTTTTTATTAGTTCCCTAACCATTTTTGTTGTTCTTGGCCATCATCGTGCCACGTTTTAGGCCTTCATTTCTCCCCTACCCCCTCCCTCTTTATCTATCACTAAACAAATTCAATAAGACTGTTTTCCTTTGCCATTTTCGTTTTTCTACGTTTGGATTTATTTATGAGCAAAATAAGCGATTAAATTAGACCCTTAAAAATAAAAACAAAAAAATTGATAGGTTTATTCTAGTATATCAGATTTTTTAAGCTTTTAACATGCAATATATATAAATCAGTTGATCTGAAAAAAGTGCATTAAATTTACATCAAGCTAATGAATTTTATCATAGCAATAATTATATGATTGAATAAGTAAGTCTGTAAGTGTTTTTTTGTACTTCCTACGAAGAACTGTATCTTAAAGGTTTGTAAGTTATTTAATAGCTTAATTATTTTCCAAAAATTCAAAAATATATTTGATATATTTATATATACTACGTTTGTACTGCGGTAGTACTGCGGTAGTACTGCAGTAGTACTGAGGTAGTGCAGCGGTAGTGTATCGGTAGTACTGCAGTAGTGCAGCGGTGGTGCAGCGGTAGTTCAGCGGTAGTACTGCAGTAGTGCAGCGGTAGTGTAGCGGTAGTACTGCAGTAGTGCTGCGGTAGTGCAACGGTAGTGTAGCGGTAGTGCAACGGTAGTGTAGCGGTAGTACTGCAGGGGTGCAACGGTAGTGCAACGGTCGTGTAGCGGTAGTACTGCAGGGGTGCAACGGTAGTGTAGCGGTAGTACTGCAGGGGTGCAGCGGTGGTGCAGCGGTAGTGTAGCGGTAGTACTGCAGTAGTGCAGCGGTAGTGTAGCGGTAGTGCAACGGTAGTGTAGCAGTAGTACTGCAGTAGTGCAGCGGTAGTGCAGCCGTAGTGCAACGGTAGTGTATCGGTAGTACTGCAGTAGTGCAGCGGTGGTGCAGCGGTAGTTCAGCGGTAGTACTGCAGTAGTGCAGCGGTAGTGTAGCGGTAGTACTGCAGTAGTGCTGCGGTAGTGTAGCGGTAGTGTAGCGGTAGTGCAACGGTAGTGTAGCGGTAGTACTGCAGGGGTGCAACGGTAGTGCAACGGTCGTGTAGCGGTAGTACTGCAGGGGTGCAACGGTAGTGTAGCGGTAGTACTGCAGGGGGTGCAGCGGTGGTGCAGCGGTAGTGTAGCGGTAGTACTGCAGTAGTGCAGCGGTAGTGTAGCGGTAGTGCAACGGTAGTGTAGCAGTAGTACTGCAGTAGTGCAGCGGTAGTGCAGCCGTAGTGCAACGTTCGTGTAGCGGTAGTACTGCAGTAGTGCAGCGGTGGTGTAGCGGTAGTGCAGCGGTAGTGTAGCGGTAGTGCAACGGTAGTGTAGCGGTAGTACTGCAGGGGTGCAACGGTAGTGCAGCCGTAGTGCAACGGTCGTGTAGCGGTAGTACTGCAGTAGTGCAG
Organism: Drosophila neocordata; assembly: GCA_018903615.1. Lineage (NCBI taxonomy): Eukaryota > Metazoa > Arthropoda > Insecta > Diptera > Drosophilidae > Drosophila > Drosophila neocordata. Next base: position 1,165,217 of record JAEIGI010000011.1, read on the forward strand.
CGGTTGTGTAGCGGTAGTACTGCAGTACTGCTGCGGTAGTGCAGCGGTAGTGTAGCGGTAGTGCAGCGGTGGTGTAGCGGTAGTGCAGCGGTAGTGCAACGGTAGTGTAGCGGTAGTACTGCAGTAGTGTAGCGGTAGTACTGCAGTAGTGCTGCGGTAGTGCAGCGGTAGTGTAGCGGTAGTGCAGCGGTGGTGTAGCGGTAGTGCAGCGGTAGTGCAACGGTAGTGTAGCGGTAGTACTGCAGTAGTGCAGCGGTAGTGTAGCGGTAGTACTGCAGTAGTGCTGCGGTAGTGCAACGGTAGTGTAGCGGTAGTGCAGCGGTAGTGCAACGGTAGTGTAGCGGTAGTACTGCAGTAGTGCAGCGGTTGTGTAGCGGTAGTACTGCAGTACTGCTGCGGTAGTGCAGCGGTAGTGTAGCGGTAGTGCAGCGGTGGTGTAGCGGTGGTGCAGCGGTAGTGCAACGGTAGTGCAACGGTAGTGGTAGTACTGCAGTAGTAGCGGTAGTGTAGCGGTAGCAACGTAGTACTGCAGTAGTGCTGCGGTAGTGCAACGGTAGTGTAGCGGTAGTACTGCAGTAGTGCTGCGGTAGTGCAGCGGTTGTGTAGCGGTAGTGCAGCGGTGGTGTAGCGGTAGTGCAGCGGTAGTGCAACGGTAGTGTAGCGGTAGTACTGCAGTAGTGTAGCGGTAGTGCAACGGTAGTGTAGCGGTAGTGTAGCGGTAGTACTGCAGGGGTGCAACGGTAGTGCAACGGTCGTGTAGCGGTAGTACTGCAGGGGTGCAACGGTAGTGTAGCGGTAGTACTGCAGGGGTGCAGCGGTGGTGCAGCGGTAGTGTAGCGGTAGTACTGCAGTAGTGCAGCGGTAGTGTAGCGGTAGTGCAACGGTAGTGTAGCAGTAGTACTGCAGTAGTGCAGCGGTAGTGCAGCCGTAGTGCAACGGTAGTGTAGCGGTAGTACTGCAGTAGTGCAGCGGTAGTGCAGCGGTGGTGCAGCGGTAGTTCAGCGGTAGTACTGCAGTAGTGCAACGGTAGTGTAGCGGTAGTACTGCAGTAGTGCTGCGGTAGTGTAGCGGTAGTGTAGCGGTAGTGCAACGGTAGTGTAGCGGTAGTACTGCAGGGGTGCAACGGTAGTGCAACGGTCGTGTAGCGGTAGTCGGGGTGCAACGGTAGTGTAGCGGTAGTACTGCAGGGGTGCAGCGGTGGTGCAGCGGTAGTGTAGCGGTAGTACTGCGGTAGTAGTGCAGCGGTAGTGTAGCGGTAGTGCAACGGTAGTGTAGCAGTAGTACTGCGGTAGTGCAGCGGTAGTGCAGGTAGTGCAGCCGTAGTGCAACGGTCGTGTAGCGGTAGTACTGCAGTAGTGCAGCGGTAGTGCAGCGGTAGTGCAGCGGTAGTGTTGCGGTAGTGCAACGGTAGTGTAGCGGTAGTACTGCAGTAGTGCTGCGGTAGTGCAACGGTAGTGTAGCGGTAGTGCAGCGGTAGTGCAACGGTAGTGTAGCGGTAGTACTGCAGTAGTGCAGCGGTTGTGTAGCGGTAGTACTGCAGTACTGCTGCGGTAGTGCAGCGGTAGTGTAGCGGTAGTGCAGCGGTGGTGTAGCGGTGGTGCAGCGGTAGTGCAACGGTAGTGTAGCGGTAGTACTGCAGTAGTGCAGCGGTAGTGTAGCGGTAGTACTGCAGTAGTGCTGCGGTAGTGCAACGGTAGTGTAGCGGTAGTACTGCAGTAGTGCTGCGGTAGTGCAGCGGTAGTGTAGCGGTAGTGCAGCGGTGGTGTAGCGGTAGTGCAGCGGTAGTGCAACGGTAGTGTAGCGGTAGTACTGCAGTAGTGTAGCGGTAGTGCAACGGTAGTGTAGCGGTAGTGTAGCGGTAGTACTGCAGGGGTGCAACGGTAGTGCAACGGTCGTGTAGCGGTAGTACTGCAGGGGTGCAACGGTAGTGTAGCGGTAGTACTGCAGGGGTGCAGCGGTGGTGCAGCGGTAGTGTAGCGGTAGTACTGCAGTAGTGCAGCGGTAGTGTAGCGGTAGTGCAACGGTAGTGTAGCAGCAGTACTGCAGTAGTGCAGCGGTAGTGCAGCCGTAGTGCAACGGTAGTGTAGCGGTAGTACTGCAGTAGTGCAGCGGTAGTGCAGCGGTGGTGCAGCGGTAGTTCAGCGGTAGTACTGCAGTAGTGCAACGGTAGTGTAGCGGTAGTACTGCAGTAGTGCTGCGGTAGTGTAGCGGTAGTGTAGCGGTAGTGCAACGGTAGTGTAGCGGTAGTACTGCAGGGGTGCAACGGTAGTGCAACGGTCGTGTAGCGGTAGTACTGCAGGGGTGCAACGGTAGTGTAGCGGTAGTACTGCAGGGGTGCAGCGGTGGTGCAGCGGTAGTGTAGCGGTAGTACTGCAGTAGTGCAGCGGTAGTGTAGCGGTAGTGCAACGGTAGTGTAGCAGTAGTACTGCAGTAGTGCAGCGGTAGTGCAGCCGTAGTGCAACGGTCGTGTAGCGGTAGTACTGCAGTAGTGCAGCGGTAGTGCAGCGGTAGTGCAGCGGTAGTGTTGCGGTAGTGCAACGGTAGTGTAGCGGTAGTACTGCAGTAGTGCAGCGGTAGTGTAGCGGTAGTACTGCAGGAGTGCTGCGGTAGTGCAACGGTAGTGTAGCGGTAGTACTGCAGTAGTGCTGCGGTAGTGCAGCGGTAGTGTAGCGGTAGTGCAGCGGTGGTGTAGCGGTAGTGCAGCGGTAGTGCAACGGTAGTGTAGCGGTAGTACTGCAGTAGTGTAGCGGTAGTGCAACGGTAGTGTAGCGGTAGTGTAGCGGTAGTACTGCAGTAGTGCAGCGGTAGTATAGCGGTAGTACTGCAGGGGTGCAACGGTAGTGTAGCGGTAGTACTGCAGGGGTGCAGCGGTGGTGCAGCGGTAGTGTAGCGGTAGTACTGCAGTAGTGCAGCGGTAGTGTAGCGGTAGTGCAACGGTAGTGTAGCAGTAGTACTGCAGTAGTGCAGCGGTAGTGCAGCCGTAGTGCAACGGTAGTGTAGCGGTAGTACTGCAGTAGTGCAGCGGTAGTGCAGCGGTGGTGCAGCGGTAGTTCAGCGGTAGTACTGCAGTAGTGCAACGGTAGTGTAGCGGTAGTACTGCAGTAGTGCTGCGGTAGTGTAGCGGTAGTGCAGCGGTAGTGCAACGGTAGTGTAGCGGTAGTACTGCAGTACTGCTGCGGTAGTGCAGCGGTAGTGTAGCGGTAGTGCAGCGGTGGTGTAGCGGTAGTGCAGCGGTAGTGTAGCGGTAGTGCAACGGTAGTGTAGCGGTAGTACTGCAGGGGTGCAACGGTAGTGCAGCCGTAGTGCAACGGTCGTGTAGCGGTAGTACTGCAGTAGTGCAGCGGTAGTGCAGCGGTAGTGCAGCGGTAGTGCAGCGGTAGTGTAGCAGTAGTACTGCAGTAGTGCAGCGGTAGTGCAGCCGTAGTGCAACGGTCGTGTAGCGGTAGTACTGCAGTAGTGCAGCGGTAGTGCAGCGGTAGTGCAGCGGTAGTGCAGCGGTAGTGTTGCGGTAGTGCAACGGTGGTGCAGCGGTAGTTCAGCGGTAGTACTGCAGTAGTGCAACGGTAGTGTAGCGGTAGTACTGCAGTAGTGCTGCGGTAGTGCAGCGGTAGTGTAGCGGTAGTGCAACGGTAGTGTAGCAGTAGTACTGCAGTAGTGCAGCGGTAGTGCAGCCGCAGTGCAACGGTCGTGTAGCGGTAGTACTGCAGTAGTGCAGCGGTAGTGCAGCGGTAGTGTTGCGGTAGTGCAACGGTAGTGTAGCGGTAGTACTGCAGGGGTGCAACGGTAGTGTAGCGGTAGTACTGCAGGGGTGCAGCGGTGGTGCAGCGGTAGTGTAGCGTTAGTACTGCAGTAGTGCAGCGGTAGTGTAGCGGTAGTACTGCAGTAGTGCAGCGGTAGTGTAGCGGTAGTGCAACGGTAGTGTAGCAGTAGTACTGCAGTAGTGCAGCGGTAGTGCAGCCGTAGTGCAACGGTAGTGTAGCGGTAGTACTGCAGTAGTGCAGCGGTAGTGCAGCGGTGGTGCAGCGGTAGTTCAGCGGTAGTACTACAGTAGTGCAACGGTAGTGTAGCGGTAGTACTGCAGTAGTGCTGCGGTAGTGCAGCGGTAGTGTAGCGGTAGTGCAACGGTAGTGTAGCGGTAGTACTGCAGGGGTGCAACGGTAGTGCAACGGTCGTGTAGCGGTAGTACTGCAGGGGTGCAACGGTAGTGTAGCGGTAGTACTGCAGGGGTGCAGCGGTGGTGCAGCGGTAGTGTAGCGGTAGTACTGCAGTAGTGCAGCGGTAGTGTAGCGGTAGTGCAACGGTAGTGTAGCAGTAGTACTGTAGTAGTGCAGCGGTAGTGCAGCCGTAGTGCAACGGTCGTGTAGCGGTAGTACTGCAGTAGTGCAGCGGTAGTGCAGCGGTAGTGCAGCGGTAGTGTTGCGGTAGTGCAACGGTAGTGTAGCGGTAGTACTGCAGTAGTGCAGCGGTAGTGTAGCGGTAGTACTGCAGTAGTGCTGCGGTAGTGCAACGGTAGTGTAGCGGTAGTACTGCAGTAGTGCTGCGGTAGTGCAGCGGTAGTGTAGCGATAGTGCAGCGGTGGTGTAGCGGTAGTGCAGCGGTAGTGCAACGGTAGTGTAGCGGTAGTACTGCAGTAGTGTAGCGGTAGTGCAACGGTAGTGTAGCGGTAGTGTAGCGGTAGTACTGCAGTAGTGCAGCGGTAGTATAGCGGTAGTACTGCAATAGTGCAGCGGTGGTGCAGCGGTAGTGTAGCGGTAGTACTGCAGTAGTGCAGCGGTAGTGTAGCGGTAGTGCAGCGGTAGTGCAACGGTAGTGTAGCGGTAGTACTGCAGTACTGCTGCGGTAGTGCAGCGGTAGTGTAGCGGTAGTGTAGCGGTAGTACTGCAGTACTGCTGCGGTAGTGCAGCGGTAGTGTAGCGGTAGTGCAGCGGTGGTGTAGCGGTGGTGCAGCGGTAGTGTAGCGGTAGTACTGCAGTAGTGCAGCGGTAGTGTAGGGGTAGTGCAACGGTAGTGTAGCAGTAGTACTGCAGTAGTGCAGCGGTAGTGTAGCGGTAGTACTGCAGTAGTGCAGCGGTAGTGTAGCGGTAGTACTGCAGTAGTGCTGCGGTAGTGCAGCGGTAGTGTAGCGGTAGTGCAGCGGTAGTGCAACGGTAGTGTAGCGGTAGTACTGCAGTAGTGCAGCGGTAGTGTAGCGGTAGTACTGCAGTAGTGCTGCGGTAGTGCAGCGGTAGTGTAGCGGTAGTGCAGCGGTGGTGTAGCGGTAGTGCAGCGGTAGTGCAACGGTAGTGTAGCGGTAGTACTGCAGTAGTGCAGCGGTAGTGTAGCGGTAGTACTGCAGTAGTGCTGCGGTAGTGCAGCGGTAGTGTAGCGGTAGTGCAGCGGTAGTGCAACGGTAGTGTAGCGGTAGTACTGCAGTAGTGCAGCGGTTGTGTAGCGGTAGTACTGCAGTAGTGCTGCGGTAGTGCAGCGGTAGTGTAGCGGTAGTGCAGCGGTAGTGCAGCGGTGGTGTAGCGGTAGTGCAGCGGTAGTGCAACGGTAGTGTAGCGGTAGTACTGCAGTAGTGCAGCGGTAGTGTAGCGGTAGTACTGCAGTAGTGCAGCGGTAGTGTAGCGGTAGTGCAGCGGTAGTGCAACGGTAGTGTAGCGGTAGTACTGCAGTAGTGCAGCGGTAGTGTAGCGGTAGTACTGCAGTAGTGCAGCGGTAGTGTAGCGGTAGTACTGCAGTAGTGCTGCGGTAGTGCAGCGGTAGTGTAGCGGTAGTGCAGCGGTAGTGTAGCGGTAGTGCAGCGGTAGTGCAGCGGTAGTGCAAGCGGTAGTGTAGCGGTAGTACTGCAGTAGTGTAGCGGTAGTGCAGCGGTAGTGTAGCGGTAGTGTAGCGGTAGTACTGCAGTAGTGCAGCGGTAGTATAGCGGTAGTACTGCAATAGTGCAGCGGTGGTGCAGCGGTAGTGTAGCGGTAGTACTGCAGTAGTGCAGCGGTAGTGTAGCGGTAGTGCAGCGGTAGTGCAACGGTAGTGTAGCGGTAGTACTGCAGTAGTGCTGCGGTAGTGCAGCGGTAGTGTAGCGGTAGTGCAGCGGTAGTGTAGCGGTAGTGCAGCGGTAGTGCAGCGGTAGTGTAGCGGTAGTACTGCGGTAGTGCAGCGGTAGTGTAGCGGTAGTACTGCAGTAGTGCAGCGGTAGTGTAGCGGTAGTGCAACGGTAGTGTAGCGGTAGTACTGCAGTAGTGCAGCGGTAGTGTAGCGGTAGTACTGCAGTAGTGCAGCGGTAGTGTTAGTGTAGCGGTAGTACTGCGGTAGTGGTAGTGCAGCGGTAGTGTAGCGGTAGTGCAGCGGTAGTGCAACGGTAGTGTAGCGGTAGTACTGCAGTAGTGCAGCGGTAGTGTAGCGGTAGTACTGCAGTAGTGCTGCGGTAGTGCAGCGGTAGTGTAGCGGTAGTGCAGCGGTAGTGCAGCGGTAGTGTAGCGGTAGTACTGCAGTAGTGCAGCGGTAGTGTAGCGGTAGTACTGCAGTAGTGCTGCGGTAGTGCAGCGGTAGTGTAGCGGTAGTGCAGCGGTAGTGTAGCGGTAGTGTAGTAGTGGTAGTGCAGCGGTAGTGTAGCGGTAGTGTAGCGGTAGTGCTAGCGGTAGTGTAGCGGTAGTACTGCAGTAGTGCTGCGGTAGTGCAGCGGTAGTGTAGCGGTAGTGCAGCGGTAGTGCAACGGTAGTGTAGCGGTAGTGCAACGGTAGTGTAGCGGTAGTACTGCAGTAGTGCAGCGGTAGTGTAGCGGTAGTACTGCAGTAGTGCTGCGGTAGTGCAGCGGTAGTGTAGCGGTAGTGCAGCGGTGGTGTAGCGGTAGTGCAGCGGTAGTGCAACGGTAGTGTAGCGGTAGTACTGCAGTAGTGCAGCGGTAGTGTAGCGGTAGTACTGCTGTAGTAGCGGTAGTGCAGCGGTAGTGCGTTAGTGTAGCGGTAGTGCAGCGGTAGTGTAGCGGTAGTGCAGCGGTAGTGGTAGTACTGCAGTAGTGCAGCGGTAGTGTAGCGGTAGTACTGCAGTAGTGCTGCGGTAGTGCAGCGGTAGTGTAGCGGTAGTGCAGCGGTAGTGCAACGGTAGTGTAGCGGTAGTACTGCAGTAGTGCAGCGGTAGTGTAGCGGTAGTACTGCAGTAGTGCTGCGGTAGTGCAGCGGTAGTGTAGCGGTAGTGCAGCGGTGGTGTAGCGGTAGTGCAGCGGTAGTGCAACGGTAGTGTAGCGGTAGTACTGCAGTAGTGCAGCGGTAGCGGTAGTGTAGCGGTAGTACTGCGGTAGTGCAGCGGTAGTGTAGCGGTAGTGCAGCGGTAGTGTAGCAGTAGTACTGCGGTAGTGCAGCGGTAGTGTAGCGGTAGTACGTAGTGCAGCGGTAGTGCAGCGGTAGTGTAGCGGTAGTACTGCAGTAGTGCTGCGGTAGTGCAGCGGTAGTGTAGCGGTAGTGTAGCGGTAGTGCAGCGGTAGTGTAGCGGTAGTACTGCAGTAGTGCAGCAGTAGTGCAGCGGTAGTGCAGCGGTAGTGTAGCGGTAGTGCAGCGGTAGTGTAGCGGTAGTGCAGCGGTAGTGTAGCGGTAGTGCAGCGGTAGTGCAGCGGTAGTGTAGCGGTAGTACTGCAGTAGTGCTGCGGTAGTGCAGCGGTAGTGTAGCGGTAGTGCAGCGGTAGTGTAGCGGTAGTGCAGCGGTAGTGCAACGGTAGTGTAGCGGTAGTACTGCAGTAGTGCAGCGGTAGTGTAGCGGTAGTACTGCAGTAGTGCTGCGGTAGTGCAGCGGTAGTGTAGCGGTAGTGCAGCGGTAGTGCAGCGGTAGTGTAGCGGTAGTACTGCAGTAGTGCAGCGGTAGTGTAGCGGTAGTACTGCGGTAGTGCTGCGGTAGTGTGCGGTAGCAGCGGTAGTGCAGCGGTAGTGTGCAGCGGTAGTGCAGCGGTAGTGTAGCGGTAGTGCAGCGGTAGTAGCAGTGCAGCGGTAGTGTAGCGGTAGTACTGCGGTAGTGCAGCGGTAGTGTAGCGGTAGTACTGCAGTAGTGCTGCGGTAGTGCAGCGGTAGTGTAGCGAGTAGTGCAGCGGTGGTGTAGCGGTAGTGCAGCGGTAGTGTAGCGGTAGTACTGCAGTAGTGCAGCGGTAGTGTAGCGGTAGTACTGCAGTAGTGCTGCGGTAGTGCAGCGGTAGTGTAGCGGTAGTGCAGCGGTGGTGTAGCGGTAGTGCAGCGGTAGTGCAACGGTAGTGTAGCGGTAGTACTGCAGTAGTGCAGCGGTAGTGTAGCGGTAGTACTGCAGTAGTGCAGCGGTGGTAGAGTAGTGCAACGGTAGTGTAGTAGTACTGCAGTAGTGCAGCGGTAGTGTAGCGGTAGTGCAGCGGTAGTGCAGCGGTAGTGTAGCGGTAGTGCAGCGGTAGTGCAGCGGTAGTGCAGCGGTAGTGTAGCGGTAGTGCAGCGGTAGTGTAGCGGTAGTGCAGCGGTAGTGCAGCGGTAGTGTAGCGGTAGTGCAGCGGTAGTGCAGCGGTAGTGCAGCGGTAGTGTAGCGGTAGTGTAGCGGTAGTGTAGCGGTAGTGCAGCGGTAGTGTAGCGGTAGTACTGCAGTAGTGCAGCGGTAGTGTAGCGGTAGTACTGCAGTAGTGCAGCGGTAGTGCAGCGGTAGTGTAGCGGTAGTGCAGCGGTAGTGTAGCGGTAGTGCAGCGGTAGTGTAGCGGTAGTGCAGCGGTAGTGCAACGGTAGTGTAGCGGTAGTACTGCAGTAGTGTAGCGGTAGTGCAACGGTAGTGTAGCGGTAGTGTAGCGGTAGTACTGCAGTAGTGCAGCGGTAGTGTAGCGGTAGTGCAGCGGTAGTGCAACGGTAGTGTAGCGGTAGTACTGCAGTACTGCTGCGGTAGTGCAGCGGTAGTGTAGCGGTAGTGTAGCAGTGGTAGTGTAGCGGTAGTAGCGTAGTGTACTGCGGTAGTGCAGCGGTAGTGTAGCGGTAGTGCAGCGTGGTGTAGCGGTAGTGCAGCGGTAGTGCAGCGGTAGTGTAGCGGTAGGTAGTGCAACGGTAGTGTAGCGGTAGTACTGCAGTAGTGCAGTAGTGCAGCGGTAGTGCAGCGGTAGTGTAGCGGTAGTGCAGCGGTAGTGTAGCGGTAGTGCACGGCAGTAGTGCTGCGGTAGTGCAGCGGTAGTGTAGCGGTAGTACTGCGGTAGTGCAGCGGTAGTGTACGCGGTAGTGTAGCGGTAGTACTGCGGTAGTGCAGCGGTGGTAGTAGCGGTAGTACTGCAGTAGTGCAGCGGTAGTGTAGCGGTAGTACTGCAGTAGTGCTGCGGTAGTGCAGCGGTAGTGTAGCGGTAGTGCAGCGGTAGTGTAGCGGTAGTGCAGCGGTAGTGTAGCGGTAGTGCAGCGGTAGTGTAGCGGTAGTACTGCAGTAGTGCAGCGGTAGTGTAGCGGTAGTACTGCAGTAATGCTGCGGTAGTGCAGCGGTAGTGTAGCGGTAGTGCAGCGGTAGTGTAGCGGTAGTGCAGCGGTAGTGCAACGGTAGTGTAGCGGTAGTACTGCAGTAGTGCTGCGGTAGTGCAGCGGTAGTGTAGCGGTAGTGCAGCGGTAGTGTAGCGGTAGTGCAGCGGTAGTGCAACGGTAGTGTAGCGGTAGTAGCTGCAGTAGTGCAGCGGTAGTGTAGCGGTAGTACTGCAGTAGTGCAGCGGTAGTGTAGCGGTAGTGCAGCGGTAGTGCAACGGTAGTGTAGCGGTAGAGTAGCGGTAGTTCTGCAGTAGTGCAACGGTAGTGTAGCGGTAGTGCAGCGGTAGTGCAACGGTAGTGTAGCGGTAGAGTAGCGGTAGTTCTGCAGTAGTGCAACGGTAGTGTAGCGGTAGTGCAACGGTAATGTAGCGGTAGTTCTGCAGTAGTGCAACGGTAGTGTAGCGGTAGTGCAACGGTAATGTAGCGGTAGTGTAGCGGTAATGCAGCGGTAGTGTAGCGGTAGTGCAGCGGTAGTGCAACGGTAGTGTAGCGGTAGTGCAACGGTAGTGTAGCGGTAGTGTAGCGATAGTGCAACGGTAATGTAGCGGTAGTGTAGCGGTAATGCAGCGGTAGTGTAGCGGTAGTGCAGCGGTAGTGCAACGGTAGTGTAGCGGTAGTGCAACGGTAGTGTAGCGATAGTGCAACGGTAGTGTAGCGGTAGTGCAGCGGTAGTGTAGCGGTAGTGTAGCGGTAGTACTGCAGTAGTGCTGCGTTAGTGCAGCGGTAGTGTAGCGGTAGTGCAGCAGTAGTACTGCAGTAGTTTTCGAAGGGCACTTCGGGATAAGCTAGATTCAATTTTTTTGAAACCTGAATACACGAAATCAAAGTCAGTTGAAAGAACGTTTTTTAAGCAAATAAGACTTTTAATATATAAATTGAAAAAGATTGAAAAGAATATAACTGACAGCTCGAAAAGTTTCAACTCGAAACGAATACCAAGAATTTCGGTTTTCGCGCAATAATTTGGAACTGGTTCACGTGGTGAAACGTTGGTCAACAGATGAAACAATGAAAATGACACATTACGTATTACATAACACATCTACACCCAACGAAATTGCTAGACAAAAGTGCATATCCCGAAAAGCGACTTTTATTTCAACATGATAATGATTCATAGCATATGGTTAAAAATAGGTAAAAATTTTGCGTTATTTTCATTATAGTAAATTGTCACAAAACAATATTTAGTATTCTATATTTAACTCAACTTTCATTTGAAGCAAAGGCGAATTAGTTGATAAACAAGAGGTCAAAATATTAAGTTAACTGATTAAATACTTTTCTAGTTTTTTTGCAAAACACTATAAAACATATTTAAGAAAAACGATATATGCAACATAATTGCCTCAAAAGGATACTAAGGACACTCTAACTAGCTGCAAATATAAAGCATACATTGTGCAGATTCTAAATAAAATTTTTAAGGTGCAAAAAAATATTTGTAAGGTATTTTCACACCCCTAATGTATTAGATTAGTCCCCTCCATTACTTTTCCTTTATAAAGTACTCGTACAGATGATAGCTATATCTTAAATTGATGTTGATTATATAGATTTATGTCAGCTTTTGTTTCGCTTGTCACAACTCAAATGTCCATCTTCATTCATTGTCCTTGGTATCTAGCCTCCAGCTCATTATGGAACTGTCTATCAAGTATCTAACCAGGCATTTCATCCATCTATCTATTCAACTATCTATCTATATATATATCTATCTATCTAGCTATCTGCTTAACTGCGTCACTGACAATGATAATAATGATACATGCATTCTATATAGATATATGTATAATATATATATAAATATATATATATATATATATATCTATATATGTTTGTTTGTATGAAAGACTCAATTTCATTTTCCTCCTGTATCTTGAGTTGAGTTTTTCTTCTTGTTGATGGCGTTGATTGCTGTTGACTTTGATTTTTGCAATCTGGTTTCGATTTATTTTATATTTCTTCCAGGTCACTGACATTTTTGCAATGCGTCTTCAGCGTTGACCCACAAAACACTTGTCCAACCAATTCACACACACACAGAGACATATACATATACATACATACATATGTCCTTCTTTTGATGCTGCTTCCGTTTTTCTTTCCTTTTGGCCTTTTGTTGCTTTTGATTTCTAATTTGGTTCATTGGCTCGGCTTCGCTTTGCTCCATTTGGGCCATGTCCTTGTTTGGTCATGTTGTTGTTGCTCCATGAAATTTGAGTAAATAACCAAAGCAAAAATGTGTTGACATATGCGGGCCCCACCCTCTCTCTACCTTTCCCTCTTACTCCCACTCTCTTTGTGTGTGTATGTGTCTGTGTCTGTGGGTGATTGTTGCACATTTCAGCGCCCGCATTTTCACATTGAATGGAAAATGTTTCACAAAATTGTTGTGCTATTTCCGATTTGGACCGCCACGTGTTTTGCGGTAAATGTCTGCATAGATTCAAAGGAAGTGATAAGTGGTGAGGGGGTGGGGGGGATAGGGATGGAAAGGCTTACATTTTTTTCATAAATGAATATCCTGCAAAGCATAACGAAAAGAAGAAAAGCATATGTGAAAAAGAAAGTGGCTAAAAAAGAAAAAGTAACACAAAGAAAACGTAAAAAAAAAAGAAAGAAGTATAATTTTTGCAAAGGGGAAGCATTCTGAAAGTAAAAGAACAGATAATGAGAGACAGAGTTGAAAGCAGAATATCAAAAAGATCCGCAAAAGGAATTCCATAAGGAAATAAATAAAAATAAAACGAAATTAAAGTAAGCAGTTGATAAGCAAAAAAGATGAATAACAAGACAGCAAGAGAAATAAAAAAATAGAAAATAAGGTGATAAAATAGAGTCAAAGTAGAGAAGAGAAAAAGATATAAAGAAATTGGGTAACAAAAAAACATACAAAATAATAATGAATACAAAAGGTAAAGAAGAAAATATGAAAATTAATTAAGAATAATGGTTGAAAAGATGGAGAAGGAAAATCATAAGAAAGAAGAAAGAGAAATGTGATAATAAAGAACATAAGAAGAATGATATAGAAAAAGTGTAAAAAAATATGATAAAGAAGAATTACTAGCAAAATGATAAAGAAAAAAAAAAATGAGAAGAAGAAATGTTCAAAGGGAATAATAATAAAATAGAATGATGAAGAAGAATGATAAAGACGAAGAATAAAAAAATAAATAAATATAATATAATATAAAAAAGAATAATGATACGGTAAAAAGAAAAACACATGATAAGGAAGAAAGTTAAGAAGAAGAATTTTACGAAATTATGACAAAGAAGAAAGCTGAAGAAATGTAAAAAATTTAATTTAAAAAAGATGGGTAAAAAAAATATTAAAGAAGAAAATTAAACAAGCAAAATATTGAAGAATGATAAAGGAGAATGTTAAAGAAGAATGCTAAGAATTCTTTGGTTTTTATTTTATTTTCGAAAAATCTGTGAAAATCAGAGTTAAATTAAATGAGAAGTTTCAAAATTATCAATTTATATAGAGGTAAGATGACATGAGAGAGAGAGAGAGATAGAAAGAGTAAATATGAGGATCGGAGATGATGTGTGTTTTTGGCATTAATATAAAACGCAATCAAAATCAAATCAAATGGAAATTGTTTAGAGTTTGGTGGCTGCCCAGTTGTCTCTTGCTGTGTGTGTGTGTGTGTGTTTGATTGTGTGTGTTGACAACTTCATTATGTTTGCATTGCTTTTGTCCAGCTCTCGTCGATGTTTGTCCAGTGATATGACCAATAATCAATGGTCTACACACACACACACACATACAAATTGGAAGATAGAAATAAAGGAAAGGAGAGAGACAGGGAGAGAGAGAGAGAGAGAGCAATGCCTGGCCGCACATTAAAAGCGACTTGGGCCAACCGCAAATTGAACTAATTTGATGTGTGAACAAGAGCAACGAAAAGGCGAAGCCAAAGATGAAGGCATTGATTGGCAGCAGTAGGAGCAAATGGTAAGAGGCAAGGGTATGTAGAAAGAGAGGGGATGGAGGTGAGTATTGGCAATATAGGTAGATTTTCCTGCTGGTATGAGAATGAATGAATGAATGAATGAACGAATGATAAGCTCCAACGCATTCTAACCTCATCCTTCGTCTCTATCTATCACACATTATGTGCGTGTATGTGTTATGATTCTATGATATATGCTGCATTAATTTAATTTGATAAGAGCAACAACAGAAGATAGGCAGTGAGACAGATAGACAGGCAGGGAGACAGGCAGACAGACAGACATTTGTCTTGGCTTATGCCAGCACAATATGGAGAAGTTTACTTGAATTTTGATAAACTCAAGCAAATGCTTTGTATATTTTGATATATTCAAGATGCCAAGAATGAGTTCTTATATATGGCAATGAGACAAGGATAAAACAAGACAGCGAGAGAGAGAGAGAGAGGGAAATATTAGAAAATAGTTGAATAGATAGTCTATAATAACAAAAGTATTCTACACTCAAAGAAAAAAAAGACCTGCAATCCCAAATTTGCAACTTAAATGAAGAAAAATGTATTAAAATGTAAAAATCTTTCTAACAAGTTAATTTTATATGTATTTTGACTTAATTTTCTGTTTATGTGTGATTAATATTTTATTTAAAATTTAACTTTTATATTCTTTTGCATTTAAAACATTATTTCTTCTGTGTTTTTTTAAGGTGTTTTAACCTAAGAGAGAGGAAAATTATTTTTAAAATATAAAAAATCATTTTTAAGATTTAATTTTTTCTTTCTTTTACATATATTTACAAAGACTTTTTTTCATTGCTTTTTGTTTTATTTTCAATCTTCAAAATTGTTAAATTTCTTTTATAAATATTTTGTAGTACTTAACTTGGCTCTTTTGAAGAAGTTGATCCTGAAAATCATTTAAAATAATAAAATAAATAAAAAATAATATATTAATAATAATTTTGCAAATATTTCCCTTAACTAATTTTTTTTTTTTTTTTTTGCTTTTGGATCTTTTGTTTTGATTGTTTACAAATTTTAAACTTTTTATATAAAAAATCAAGCAAAAGCGTTTGAATTTTCCATAAAAAGGGGAGAATTATTATGAATTTGAATATTGAGGAGTCTTTTTTGTTAAATTTTTTAAGATTTAATCGAATTTTTTCGATAATTTGTTATCGAAGACTTTCTAGAAAGAGTTTCTAAAGAAGCTACAAAACTTTCAAAAAGAATCCCTTTTATACATTATAATTATATAAAAACTTTTTTTATTTTTTATAAAGATTTTAAATTATTTTTTTTTTCGAAAATTATGCAAATAATAATTATTTTAAGTTGCTTTCATTGCATAATAATTAAATAAATAATAAGTAAGGTTTAACAGGGAATCAAGTTAAAATGACAAATGGTATTAGAATAAACCAATTTTGAAAATCTATGAATAAAAACAGAAACAAATACATACACATATGTGTGTGTGTGTGAGTCCTTATATTTTCGTCTATGTCTATTTTTTAGTTATCAACAAGACATCAAAACGAGTTATCCTTACGCCCATTACATTTGGATTAACATGTTAATAATGTGAATGGACATTTGTGTATATACAATTTGGTTTCTATGAGCCTCTATATATATGTGTCTGTGTGTGTGTGCGGTTGCATATGCAACCTATACCCGCACTTGAATGAATAATTTAACAAAACCCATACCAAATCACAATCAGAAATCAATGTTTCCGGGCATATTGGTATATTGGTTGAGTTCTAGTGTTATAATTGTATGTTTGACAATCTTCATAACTGTCAATTAGATTGCCAAGTTGAGTTTAGTTGAGCTGAATTGAATTCAATTCAATTCTGTTCGGTTCGATGCGATTCGATTCAGTTAAATGGGTTTGAGTTGAATGCCATCTCTTCAAGCATATCTCCTTTATCTAATGTAATTGTTTAACCTCCTGGGCCTGGTCATTATTATAAACAAATACCTGAACAGACAAGTAAATAGTAAATGGTCTGATATATTGTTCCAATACAAGGTAATTACATATGTATATATATATATATATGTATATATATAATATCCATACAGAGACAAATGCAAGTGGAATGGGTTACCTTAATTTTATGGGATGAAGTGCTGGAATGCTGTTTTGCGGTGTCTTTGATTCGGTTCGAGTTGTTTAAGTTTACCTTTTGGTTTGCTCTTTTATTTTTGCCATCTACACTTTATACTGTTGTTTGGATACTTCCATTTATAGCCATATTGTATTCTGTTCTAATGCTCACTACCTACCATCGAACTTTGTGCAAATCTTTTATCCTTGGTTTCAATTCTATAAAGTTTCCATCACTTCGTATACCTCTTAGTAAACTAACGGGAGTTCTTAGTCCTTTGACTTTGAAGCTATTTTTTTAAGTACTTATTGGCAATACAGTGTGCTCAGATGATTTTTATATAACAATTAGATTATGTTTCACACTAACCTCAAAGGATTTTAGGTTATGTTTTAAACTGTCTTGCAATTCGTATGTTAGATGGCATCTCTGTACGATTCCATAGATAGCATCACTGAATGAGTTATAACTAAAGTTCTAATCTGTCTTTCATGGATAATTTGTAGAATGATTCCTACAGCTTTACTACCCCTTCGTCCTCCCCCACTCATAGTTTGTCTTTCTCTTTTTCAAGGTGTGATTCTCTGTCCTGTTTTTTTAGCCTTCTGTTTTGTTGCCTCATTGTTGTTTATTTCTGACCGACAGGTGACAGGTACGAGGAGAACGCTTAGTCGGCTTAGATTAGTTAGTTTTAGGGTTTAGTAAAAATAGTTTGACAAGGACACGCCTATTTCTATTCTATGTTTACCTATTTTTCATTTTCATTCTTATTTCGGTTTTGTTCGTCGTTCATCAATGTCGGAGAAAGTGCTGGCAGTCGGATGAGAAAGAGAGACAACAAGGACAAGCGCCTAAAAGGTGACAGCACAACATTTGCCAAGCGAAATGCCTTAAGAGATAAACGAAAGGGAGATAGCGACTGTCTAGAAAGAGATGGAGATTGAGTGACAGAGAAAGAGTAAAGACAAATTTAACAAACGAATTTGGACTAAAGGCAACGAAAATTAAAGAAGAGAAAAAAAAAGAAGGAAAACAAATGCAAAAGCATAATGCATAATTACAACAATTGTAAAGGACAGGACTACCAGCAGCAGGACCAAGGACAGTCAGTCCAAATGAAGCGTGGCTCCTATACCCCACTACACCCTGCCCCCTTACACTATTACTCTAGGTCTTTTAGTCTTACTCTCAATATACCCCTCTCTCTCTCTCTCTCTCACTCTCTTGGTCTGTTCTGTGTGTTTTGGCTCAGGGTCCTGGGCAACTTTTTATCAGGACATCCGCTTTCAGCGATTTTTAATTGCTATTGTTACAGTTTATTGTTTTATTATGGAGGCCAAGTGAATGAATAGCCACAGACAGAGAAAATAAGACAGAAAAAGATATATACATATATATAGAGAAAGAAAGAGAAAGAGAGAAAGAGTAAGCAATAGATAGAGCTAGGGAAAGACAAAAGCTCTCGACTGGGCACATTTCATTTAATTTCTTTGGCGCGTTGTGAGTTTAGGTTTCAGTTTTTGTAAAATAAATAAGCTAACAATTAGCGCATCTCAAAATTGTTGGGAAAATGGCCAGATGTGAATGGAATGGAATGGCATGGCATACAAAAAGCAAAGCAAAGCAAAGCAAAAAGTAAAATAAATCAAAACAAAAAAAAGGGAAAACAAAAGAACAACACAAAACCGCAATGGATAATAATAAAAATATAGTTTAGGCAAAAAAAAAAGTGAAAGAAGAAAAATGATGCTTAGAAAAACAGAAGCGAGAATTCAACATTAAAATCCATCAATTTTAAGTGAAACTAAATAGAAACAATTTCAATAGAAAACCTTATTATAACTTGAAATTTGACTTATATACATAATCAACTATTAATCTTGATTTTAAAAGCTATAGACCCCCACAGAATGGTGTTCAAAAAAAAGTAGGAGACTTGGAATTAATTCTATATATTATATAAATAATGATTTAAAAATCATTCTTAGATAAATTGCTTATCAGTTAAATTTAATTAAAAGAAATTCGTAGAGAAATAATAGAAAATTAATAATGTTAATGATTTTAATTTTCTTTTTTTAAAAATTATATAAAAATTTCATTTTGACTATAGATTAGTGTTAATTTTCATCGTTAAGCTTCTTTATATTGTTTCTCTATTTGGTTTTCAATTGTTTCTGTTAAAAAATGATCTTTGTTTTAGCTTTTTGCAAATTGCGAATGTATTCAACATTTCATTTAAGACACAGCGGGAGATTCACATTTTGGTTGAATGGACTTTCGTTTCAACCAGACGATGACGATGTCGGGGACATTGCCATCATTACGTTGGCGGCGTCACTGGCAGCAACAATGTTGTCCTTAGTTGGTCTCTGGAATACCTTGTTGTTGTTTCGACCAAAATAGCCGCATGCAATTGATTACAGGCAACGTGGAGAACTGTGAATGGAAGGGAATAAGGGAAAATGGGGAAAGCTCTGGCAATGGCAAGCAAAGAACCACAAAGTGCGTAGGTACACACACACACACACACACAATAGAGATGAAGAGTAACGATGTCAGGGGAATGAAATCAAAATAATGTGCGCACACAGACATGGTCTACTTTTATGGCCCACTGGACACAGGACACATTTACACACATACACACACACATATGCACAGACTCTAATATGCATTGCAACCTCTATATAGTGTGTGCAGGCAGGCAAAAAGGATTTTCAATAAACCAACGAGGTGCAAAAGCAAACTGCATAACAGTAAAAGGAATAAAATCCAATGTCCGTATTCTACCAAAATTATTAAGTCTAAAATGCATCGCTGCAATATTGTTGAGGTAAGTGAAGGAGCAGAAAAACAAGAAAAGTAAGCCTGCCAAAAGTCCAATTCATTGTGGGACAACAAAACAATCGGGTTTCGATTTTTGTTTTTTTTTTTTGGGTCACAACAAAAGATACATTCTCTTCTGGGCATAGAATTTTTCACTGCATCTCTTCTTACCTTTTGGCAATAATTGTGCAAAGGACTGCAAACGAATGGCAACAAATGACTGTCAATTTGAAATCCTTTCTGCAGCAGCTGCAACAAATCCTTTTGTTAGAAAATTATTCAAATTGGTTCTATGAGACTTTTTGCACATATTTTTATATAAAATATATTTTATATATTCAATTTATTTTAATTATTTTAATTATTTCTTTGCATATGTGAAAAAGGTATGCGATGAGAGATTTCGATTTTATTTCTATAGCTTATTTTTGTAGTGTATTGAAAATTTTGGAATTTGTGAATCAAATAAATAATGCCTTAGAAATAACTGTTGGTAAGAAAAGAGAATTATCGAATTCAAGGTATTTTGTAAACTAAATCCTCCGAAAATTAAAATATATTTAGTTTCGTAATACACAACATAATTTTACACATTCATTTCAGTTATTGGATATATCATATTAGAATACTTTTAATGTTATTCTCGTCATTCGTTTTGTCTACATTCTATCTTCATCTTCATTAGATCTCAAACCCGATTCCTATATATTCTTAGCTATACTAAATTGATTCTATTGCAGATTTGTTTAATTAACTTATTTACTAAATAATTATCTGATCTGATTAAAACTTGTTATCTGATCTGATTAAAACTTGGTGAGTAGTGAATTGTTCAAATTGCAATTATACTGAAATAACAATTTTTACACCAAATATATATATATATATATATATATATACATATATATATATATACTGTATCATATATTAGTCAGATCTGACTAATTCTTAAACTTGCTATGCATATACATCTAAAAATCTTATCTACCAAATTTCATATACAAAAATTAAGAATTTTTGTCGAAAAGGTGCAAAGAAATAAACAGATGGACTGACAGACTGGCCTGGACATCAATATATCAATATATCTTCCCAGTTTCTAACTCTATTATAATCCCTTCGTTGCTAAGAGTATATAGTACTATAAGAATATTTTGATTTTATAATCAAATTTTCTTCCTTAGTCTTGGCATCAATTGAGGTCTTGCAGCTGTTTTTAGAAGGATTAACAAACTTTATGTCCGACAACTTGAAGTGTGTAAAATTGTTAGGGATTGTATAATCCATCTATATATTCATCTATTAATTAAAAGTTCATTTATTTAGTTGTATTTGCTAGCACACTTAAATAAGTTTAAGATTATTATATTGCAAGGACTTTTTGTTATTAAGCACTTTCATAGCATTATCCCTAAATGATTTTCATTTTTTAAGCAATCTTCCCCTCTCCCTCTATCATTTTTTTCCTCTTTTTTTTTTAGTTATGTAATTCATTAGAGTCTAATGATTAGACTCTCATTGGCTTAAATCATTTTAAATTAACTCCCTAGCCAAACCCTACACCAAAGAAGGTGGAGAAGGGAATAAGACGAAAACTGAGAAATCAGCAGAAAAAAAAAGTAAGGAAATGCAAAAAGGGGGAAAGGCGAAAATATAATATATATCAATATATATATATATATATATATATATATGTATATATATTATATGGTAAGTGCCAATGTAGCCATCGTTGCCGGGACACCGAGTAAAGTATGATTTAAGTGGAACGGGGAGTGTGGGAGGTGTCAACATGCATACATAAGACGTGCGAGTTTAAATTGGACCCCAAACTCAAACTGTTGCCCCCATCCCCCTGTGCCTTAACCTATGATGCTCATATATTCGGTATGTAGGCAAAAATTTTCTTTTTCGTCTTTCCCCCCCCCACCCCATCCAGAGCCATCAACTTGTACTTCGTTATATGTGTCATGAGCCATTTAAGCTCATTACGGGCATCAATTTGGGACGCAAAAATTATGCTCGAAATCTTAAGTGGTGTTTGCCACTAGCACCACAAAAAAAAAAAAAAAAAAATTACCGGAAAAAAAAATTGCTGAAAATAGAAAAAGCAAAGAGGGAAAATCTAACGAAAATGCGTTGAATGTAAAATACTCTGACTGGTTTTTTAGAGGGGGGGTATAAAAACAAATAGTAGTTTATAAATTTAAGTGGGTAAATTGTTAGAAGAGATTTTGATGAGCTTAAAACTCTGATGGCAAATTCTGCACTATCTTAAACAAGTTGAGTGAATACTACTGTTGCTATCTCTCTCTCTCTCTCTCGGCGTAAGGCCTTTGTGTGGGTTTGGATGTCCTTTGGGAGCATAGAACATATCAGAACGATATGCAGGATATTACACTGAGCGGGATACAGTTGCAGGACTTCTTCGAGATCAGCCTGCAGGCCTTCTCTTTACATGTCAAGAGTCTCAAGATTGCTAGGGGAGTTACTGCAACAAATCTTTCAGCATTAAAGGTCTGCTTATGCTGGAAGACCTTTTAAGAAATTTGAAAGAACTGTACCAAACCTTTAAGCATGAAGGTGGAAGACCTTTCAAGCTGAAGGGTTTCGTATGGTCCCATTAAATTTCATGCTTGAAGATGGGGTACAGTCCCATCATAACAGACAAGTTTAAGAATGAAATGACTATATTGAATCCCCATAAACAATAAACTGGATATTGCCCTTTATCAAAATTTGCCGAAACTTACTTACTGGTAGAGCTTAAATTAGGACAAACTGACATCCTTGAGGAGGAAGGCTCTCAATCTAATACAGAAGCCATCTTCCTAAATCAGTCTTTAGTATATAGACACCTATACCCCCAATCTTTTAAATGCCAAGAACTTTTTTATCGGTATCAAAGCTATACTTATCATAAATTTGAACTGGTTTATTGATTTTGTTTATGACAAATGATTGTTTTTTTAATTCTAGAAAATTATTATATCATATAAATATGAGAAAGCGATACCAAGCAAATATGGCTCCGATTTATTTTAGAATGAAATAGTAAGTATTACTTTTATATATATGTACATTGTGGATGAATCCTAAAAAGCGATCTTTAGTAGAAAAACTACTTAAATGTGAAGAGCTTTACATGAATCGTTAAAGAGATTCCCACTCCAAGGGATAAAGTTTGTTTTTTTTTTTTCCTTTCATTGTTTCTTTTTGTTTTTGTGGTGAGAATTGAAAAACACTCCGAGTGCAACAAATGTTTCATTTTAAGCCAGTTTTTAACAATTTATAAACCGTTCAGGTGACAGACTTTGTCCTTTTTATATATATATATATATTTGCCTGCTGGCAATTAAATTCAATTTTTGTTTCACATTTTTTATTTTATTTGTTTGTTGTTGGTATATTTTGTGGTATACAATATGACCCATATAAAAATATACACTTTTGTATGTAAGGTATATGTCCATGTGTGTGTGTGTGTGTGAGTGTGTGTTTTGGTCATGTAAGGCAAATGGCAGACAAAAGAAGATGAGAAGAAATCCATAAAGCGCAGCGGCCATAACAACAAATAAAGAACAAGAGCAAAAAGAGAAAAGCGCGCGAAATGAATTTCACTTGAAATGTGAAAACATAAAAATTGTTTATGGTTTCCGCTACATTGAGAAGGCGAAGACACAGCGCCACAGATAAAGACAGAGAGAACATGGAGAAATTGAGTAAAAAGAGAGAACCAAGAAGAAACGAAAGAAAAAGGCTATCAATCGTCCCGACTATCAGCAAAGTTTTGTAAATGCCTTGACCCAACGTGGGTCAAAAGAAAACAGAAGAAAAAGAGACATGAGCAACCAAAAAAAAAAAAAAAACAAAAATTTTAAAAGCAGATTATTTTGTACTTTTTTTGCTTTGATTTCATATTTCTTTAAAAAAATATGAAATACCTACTTAAGGCAAATACCCATTTATGAAAGTCCTTTTAAATTTTATTTTTATTATTCTGTAGATTTAATTTTATTCATTTAAGTTTATTTTTTTTTACTTTTTTCCATAATGACTTATTCAAAAAAATAATAAATTAAGAAAATTATTTTAAAATGAATATTTAATAGTTTTAAAAATAATAAAATTAAGAAAGAAAATTAAGTAATCTTATTAATAACTTACATAACAATTAAATCCTTTAAGATATTTCTTACCTCAACTTTTGAAATAATTTTTGTATGCTTAAATTTTCGATTTTTTTTTAATTGGAAATCGTTTTTTTATTATTTATAATTATGGTCTTTTCTTTTAAGTTTTTATTTTTTTGGTTTTTATATATTTGCTTAGTTCTGTGTCAAAATTAAATTTTATTTAATTTCTTAACACTTTTTGGTTTCTCAAAAATATCGGTTATCGATATCAGAACTCGATAGCAGGCCTCTTTATTTAAAGCCTGAAAATATATAGATATACATACATACATATATATAGATATATATACATACATATATTTTTATATATTTTAAATTTTTTTAGTATTTTAATTACCCTTATTTTAACTATACTAATTTTTTTATTTTGTTTTCTTTTTTATCTTTTTTTTTAAATTTTTTTTTTGTCTAAAGTTCTTTTTTTTTTTAATCTTTTATATATTTTTTTTTGATAATTAACTTCTTTAAATTTTATTTAATTTATGTTATATATTTGTTTTCAGATTTTTAGAGTCCCAATTAGTTTTTCAATATTCGCTACATATTTATTAATAATATAAAAATATATATTTGTTTTATATTTAATAATTTTAAAGCCAATATACATATAAATAAATTTACATTTAATTTATTAATTTCTTTAAACATTATTTAGAATTTTTTTAAGTTTAATTGTTTTTATTTCAGGTTCAAGATGATTTTCTTTAGTTTTTCACTGTCTACATATTCTTTATTATCTCTTTTTAAATAATTTTAAAGTATTATATCTATTTTTGTCCACAGAAAAAATAATATATATATTTTTTTCTATTTTATTTCCCTGGAGTCAATATATACTATATTTTTTATTTGTTTAAATATTTTCCATATATTTACTTATTTGAAATAAATTTAAATGAATTCTTTAAGTTTCATTTCCTTACCAAAATATTAATGTAGTTTTTCTTTTTTTATTATTTTACCTTATTAAAATATTTTCCATTTTGGGTGTGGTAATTAAAAAGCTTATATTTGAATTTTAACGATGACACATAAATAAATAAATAAATATACTTAATAAACTAATTAATTTTATCGTCTTTTGGTCATGGTTTCCTTTCGCTTTACAAGCGAACTTATATGTAGGGTAATTGCCTTAATCGTTGGCTTCCATCCATTTCCTCTTTCCCTCATCATCCTGTCATTTTTCCCAGTTGTCCCGAATCGTTGCTTCAACACATTTTCCGTTCAAGTTGGATCAATCCATAACCATATTATCCGCAAACTTATAAGTTGACTGCCATAAAATCTCGGAGAGTTAAAAAAAAAAAAAAATATAACACTTTGTCAATCTGGCAAGGATTCGCTTAAAAAAAATGTCCTGTGGGTGTTTGTGTGTGTATGTGTATGTTTGTTTGTGTATAAGCAAATGAAAGTTGTTGGTCATGATGTCTGCATTGCCAGACCAATGAAGACAGAGAAAAAAAAAAGAATGAGAAAAATTTGTTTCATTTTCTCTCATTTTATTTTTTGGTTTTTTTTCTTCGTTTTGGGCGGATGCGCAACACGTTTTGCTGCTGCTCATTAAGTATGTGTGTGTGTCCTGCACCAAGTGCGGCAATTTAAAACATAATGCAAACTAAATGAAAATGCGCCAGCAGCGCATGAAAAAGAAAATCCCAAACGAAAAACCAACATCAGCAAGCACAAAAGAATTTTTAAATATTTTCTGCCCTCAACGAGCCGAAGTGAATGTGTCTGTTGGCCATTATTTGAGTGGAACAGAGAAGAGAGAATTCTACAACAGAGAGACAGAGATGGAGAGCTAAATGAAGAGTGAGAAAAAGAGAAAGCAGCAATGACCAGAATGCCCGGAACTACAACTACAACTATGACTATGACAACCCAAAAAAGGCTGCGGTCAAAAAGGAGACGCCATTTGGAAGGAGTTTTCAGTTGGCATAGCTAAAGCTAACTAAGCATGCCACGCCCACCACAAACCCCACCTCACACACACACACACACACACATACCAAGTGGATTTTTTTGTTATTTTCTTTTTTTTCTTTTCTTTTTTTTCTTTTTATGTCGTCTTCTGTGTCCGCTGTCTTTCAGTACGTTCGCAATGCGAAACGGCAAACGGAAATGAACTCTTTAGTAAAGTGTTTACAAGCAAACTCACAGAGACTGAGAGAGCGAAAGGGAGAGAGATAGAGGGGGCTTAAATGAGGGCTAAAATGAGTTGGTGATAGCCATGGCACAAAGTGACAGGGATCGGGGCAAAGGGCCCTGATGCAAATGTACAAGTGTGTGTGTGTTCTATAAAATGACATTTATGCAAGCTAAATTAATGAAATGTGACTATGTGTAGAAAAGCCACTACTGCAAAGGAAGCAAAAAACAAAAAGGGAACACAAGAAAAAAAATGTTAAGAAGACAATGCCGAAGTTTAAATACCCTTGGAATTACCACATATGTTAAGTATTCAAGTCCGATTGTTAGGCCTTAATATCAACTTTATTGGGCATTCAGTCTTTCATCTAAATTAAACATGATATAGTCGTCTGATCCATCCTAACATAAGTAGATAGCAATCTTAGAGATGAACTACTTTACTTACTAATTATATGAAGTCTATAAAAGTTGTTTACCAAAATTCTAAAGAAACGGAAAACTATCCTCCTAATATACTACAAAGTCTATCCTGAACTGAATATACCCTTTTTAGTAAGTGTGAAAATGCAAAGAGCAAACGTTTGTCATATACTCTAACCTAAAAGGTCAGTAATTTTTTAGTAATTTTTCTTCTATGTCATTTGTTTTTATATAGCTGATTCCATATATGGATTTATATATATATTCTTTTACCTCGGTATGGTCCAGTATTAATGGAAATTATCAATTTCTGTTTCATACCGTTTATGGCCAAAAAGTACCGATTGAGCATCAAATTGAATTAACAGCGAATAAATATGCCATTCTCACTTATTCAGTGAGAAATTTCAAGTGCAATTGAGATGAAATTAATAATAATAAAATTATTTGATACAGATAAAAAAGAAAGGACAACAACAACAAGCAAAAAGAAATAAATCAGTTAAAAATAAAAATGCTAAAGATGATCCTTTATATCCTTTTGTCGTTATATTTTAGGGCTTTTAATTTATTTTCTGAGTGACTTTCATTTAAATACTTTTGTTGAATATTTATTTCATTTATCATTTTTAATATGAAGACATATTTTTCATTTTTTTTTTTTTTTATATATTTTTTTAGTTTGTTCAATTTTTGTGTTGGAAAACAAATCAATTTAGTTAATGGGTCTCCGCGTAAAATGGAAAAATGGAACTGGAAACTGGAGAACTAGAACTGCTGCAGTTGAAATTTCAATGCGAATAAAAATAGTAAATCAACAACCGAACGAATCGAACGAAAGCCAAATACAGATAGTCATACTCTATGTACGAGGGCAGTTTCAAAAATAATATAAATATTTAACTTGAAAAGCAACATTTGCTAACATTCAAGATCAAGTTGACACCACAAAGAAAAGCTAGAAGAAATGTAGTTAAAAATTATGTATATTAGGGCGGGTCAATTTTTTTTTCGCGAAAATCGTACCACAGAATCGGATTCTACGAAGAATTTTAAGAAAATTTCACCAAGAAACTATGTCCCTAAAAGGACTTCCTAGCCTCCGCTGAGAAGGATGAAACTTGCGGGTTTGAGTTTTTTAGCGGTTTCTTACGTATTAAAGGTATTTTTAAAATAGTTGCAAATTTTTCAGTCAGTTTGGGCTTAATTTTAATTTTTGTTTATATATATAATTAACTGAAGAGTTTATGAAATAATCTAGCAAAAAGTATAAATGGAACTATCAATAAAATAGAAATTAATTAAATGAAGATTCTCCTTTCGAAAAAAAGAGTTATATGTACAGTGAAAACTCTTTCTTGGGTAAAGACAGACCATTAATATAAAATTTAAATAAAATTTACATCATAATTGTTTATTTATTTATTATTATTGTTTTTAACTTATATTCAATCTAATGATGTTAACTTTTTGTTTAACCCTCGCTTTTAGCTTACCATATATAGAAGTTGCATTCATTTGCTGTCTTTCTGCCTGTCTGTCTCTCTGCTTTGGATCTTGTCTCTTTCATTCTATATACATATATAAAATATATATATATATATATGTATATAGTTTGTGTATACCGAGATAAACAAATAGATGTACTATTGGATAGACTTATTCAGTGACACACACACCCACACACACACACTCACACTGCTAGTGCTAGAGCTACAGCTGCGGTTATTGGTATGAGGTTTTCGACGGTTATTTATGTATGGCAATATTTTGTTTTTGACTTTATAAGTACATTTATTCATTCACTCACTCATATATATATATATATGTTTTCAGTCTGATATGTTTTCTATATATATATATATATATATATCAATTTTTTGTTTTTTTTTTGTATATTTAGTATAATGAATTCAATATGAAATACACTTTACCAAATACATAAGAATAAATGCATATCTGAGGACTAAAATATATGAGATATCAAACATGGAAATAAAGTAAAAGGAAGCCTCCTTTAATTTACTTTAGCCATTTTTAGCATTTATTTTTGCCATTGTAACTTAATTATAAATTTGAATTCCTATAACATAATTAAATTCCAAAACTCTCTACTTTTTAAAAATTATTTTACATTTTTAACCAATTTTTTACAATTTTCAACCAATTTATACATTTTTTGTGAAATAAATGCTTTCAAAATTAAATATCTTTTACATATCTTTTAAAGAAAAGGAAATTTTTAAGAAATTTCATAATAATTTTGTAATTAAATCAAATTTTTTTAGATTTTAGGTATTTTTCATTTAGGAATATGCAGCCACACTTTATTGAAATAATGCACAATAAACTTTTCGGGCACTTGAAAAAATTGAAATAAACTGTGTGAACCTAAACAACTTTTCTTCAACAAAACATGCAAACAAAACCATATATCAAATTTTCCTCCTCATTTATTTTGCCCTCCTTCAATCTCCTGCAAATTGTTTTACTAAGCGCGTTTCTTTTTTTTTTCGTTTCTGTTCGGAAGCTTTGCAAAGTGCTTAGCATGGCCATGGCAATTGCTTTTGCCGACACTTGCCCCTCCTCCCATACCCCGTCTTGCCTTCAATCCATCGCTAAAATTTCTCCTTTGTGTCTCTAATGCAGTTCGCGTACTTTATACATGTACACATGCTGAAGTTAGTAAATTTTGCAACTGGATTTCAAAACATATGCACACAGTAAGAGCGGAAGGAAGAGAAGATTAGAGGAGTAAGGGTGAAGAGCTAGGGACGAACAACAACTTAACCCCTGGGCTATAAAACTTAATATGTTTTGTATTTAAATTTATGAAAACAAAAAATAAAAAAAAAACAGAAAAAAAAGAAACAAGCAAAAAGCACAAGTAGAAGGAAACAATGGCAGAGAAGGGAACTCAGAGCGGGAATAATGGCTGCTTAAGCCGCCAACATGCGCATAATTGTCGCCAGCGTCGACGTCGACGGCAACGACGGTCAACACAGAAGGCAAAACAGTGGATAGAATAGGCAAAATATCAATTAAAATATATTTAAAAGTGAGCAGCCTCAATTACTTTCAAAGATGACCCCAAGCGACTGTAAAAAGTTTATTTTAAAGAAGCTTAAGTTTAATTTACAGCCTTTAAATTGTTTATAGTTTCCATCTTAATAATATATAATATTGCCCCAACATTTGTCCTAACCGATTAGGTAAATAAAAAAGCTGTAGTGAAGAAATTGGACTTATAGCATTGAAACTGTGTATATTTTATTTAAATATATTATAAGCATTGATTTTATAATGAATAATATTTTAAGCGATTTTGTTTAGTATTTTCTTATTAGCAATATACAGCCACACTTTCTTTTTAACCGGAGGCCACTGTAATGGTTGAATGCATCTGTAAATGTGAGAAACGTTTTCTCGTGATCCAGAGAACGGCACGCCAGGGTGTATGCAGGGCGTATGCGTAATAATAATTACGCGACGCGTTTGCCACTGAAACACAAGGATATTTCTAAAGGAGGCCTTAAATTGTCCTTGTCATTATTCTGTTGTTTTTTTTTCACACACTCTCTTCCTCTACCTCTCTGTGTGTGTGTGTGTGTGAGCGTTGTGTTTTTGCTTTGGGTGTAATAATAAGAATGCTGTTTATCACCTGGCCAGGACCAGCAGTAAAGCAAAAAAGAAAAAAAAATAAAAGGACAAAAACATGAAAAGTCGCAACTGCAGCTGGCATAGGTTTGGCTTTAGCTTTAGCTTTGGGTTTTTTCCGTTTTGGATTTTCTAATGCAAATTACAAAGAGATGATGCCACTGCCGCTGCTTATGTTGCTCTAAAACATATTTCGAGATGAGGCAATAACAATAAAAATATGGCCTCAACAGGATTAATACATTATTTCCGCTTTTTGGCAGAAACACGGACACAGGGTACAAAACAGGCCAACGGAGCCACAGTCCCACACATATGTAGATACATATATATATATATACATATATGTTTGTGTATAGTCTTTGTATGCCCATGGAGTAGGACTTTAACTTGACTCTGGTACGCTTGGATGACATTGCCATCCATTTGTTGCTGTTGTTGTTTTGCGCTTTTATGATTATTGTAGTGGCATCCTTCGTGTCCTGCCTTAGTCCCTACAACCACAGAGCATGTGTGGGGGAGAGAGAGAGAGATAAAGAGAAACAGAGTAGGAGAGTTGAAAAGCTACATAGACCCAGGCACTTATGCTTATGTGTTTTTTTTTTTTGTTATTTTTTTTTTGTGGCTCTTATAGCTTTACTTGTCCGCTGTCCGTTGTCCTCACCCAGCCACTACATCCTGCTTTTACTACACTCCCTCGCCCCCATTTGCTTCTCATCCACTCATTCAGGCTTTCGAGTGCACTTTGCTGTTTCATTTTCAACTATTTGTTCATCATATTTGTAGACTAGTTTTTCCATCTTGCCTATTTTACATAGGCAGATAACATTGGTCAGCATAGAAGAGGCTACCCGCCACTTTACAGTCATTCTTCACATATTCACACACCAAAGCACACACACACACTTACATGCACACAACAATTGTTGTATATAAAATCAACGACAAACGAAAAACATCAAGTGCTTGTTGCTGTAAAAGGGCAAAACCATATAGTATATATATATATATAGTTATATACATATGATATGATATATATATATATTTTATTCATTTTTGTTCGCATTGTGTTGCAACAGACCATTCACGCACAATTCACAAACACTTATCGCCCATTGAAAAGGGGTTTACACTGATTATATATAGGTATATATATGTATACATAAATGGACACACACACACACAATTTGGATTTTATAAAATGAGAATATCAAATTTTAAAATCATTTGTAAATATATTCCTGATTAAACAATATTTTTATACCATCGACTCTAAAAGTTATTTATTTCTATTACAAAAGTCCATGTGAATAAATACCTTTTCTCTACCTCTAAAATAATCGAAATGGTTTCAATACAATTTTGAAAGGATTTGTGTAAAAGTTTTATTTTTTAATTTGGCTCTGAAGTAAAAAAGCAATCAGTTTATTGTATTTTATACTAATCCAAATAAAAATAAAAATATATATTATAATTTTAATATTAGAAATTAACATCAATGCGATGAGCAACAGCAGTGTGTCAAAGCAGTTCAAATCGCTGTACTTTTAGCAATTGGGCAACCCTAAAATTAACAAAAGAAGAAGAAGCAAAGCAAATTTAATCTTTTCAAATAAATATTCTACACAATGTATTAAATTTGAATAAAAAAATAAATGGTTTATAAAATAATTTTGACAATTCCATTTCAATTATTCTTACAAATTTAATTTGAAATCAAAAACGGAAAGGACAGCCAAAATACAACATTATTTAGAAGTTTTTGCATATTTTGATTTCAATTAATTATTAAAATGAATATATTAATTTAAATTTATTAAATGTTTGCACTTAAATTGAAAAGAAAAACCTAAATGTAAACAAAAATAATTGTTAACATTTAAACTCCAATACCAAAGCGTAAACAATAATAATTGTCACCAATCTAAGAACAATGGAAAATAACAAATGAAAGCAAAGCAAATAACATAGCACTGAAGTTATAATACCCTTTCCAAAAAGTAAATTTTTAAATATATAAATATATTTTTTTAGTTTTTATTAAGATTAATTAGGAAAGAAAATGTAGTTTAAATAGAATAGGATATAAAGGATATATAGGATTGAGCTTAACAGACTATTTTAAATTTGGAATATATATTTTATATATTTTATATATTTTATATATTTTATATATTTTATATATTTTATATATTTTATATATTTTATATATTTTATATATTTTATATATTTTATATATTTTATATATTTTATATATTTTATATATTTTATATATTTTATATATTTTATATATTTTATATATTTTATATATTTTATATATTTTATATATTTTATATATTTTATATATTTTATATATTTTATATATTTTATATATTTTATATATTTTATATATTTTATATATTTTATATATTTTATATATTTTATATATTTTATATATTTTATATATTTTATATATTTTATATATTTTATATATTTTATATATTTTATATATTTTATATATTTTATATATTTTATATATTTTATATATTTTATATATTTTATATATTTTATATATTTTATATATATATATTTATATTTTATATATATTTTATAAATTTTCATATATTTTTAATTACTTTTCACGATTTTGTAAGCGTATGAAAATCTAAACTTTTCCCATTTACATTCATATTGCGTTTGCAGGATCCGTCATAAGACAAACATACATAAATAATATAAAAAATATATACATATATATTTGTAATAATATTCAAAACAAATTTATAAATTCATTCCTTCACTCACTTGCACTCTAACACAAAAAAAGAAAAAGTAAAACTTTTTGCCATCAAGAAAATGGGAAAACAGCAACTCAAAAAAAAAAAAAAAGAAGGAAGACTGAGGGAAAAAAACTTGTTATGTCACTCAACGACGTTGTCCTTGACAGTCATTTTAATTAAATAAAAATAAAATTTAAATCTGCGCTTTCTACCTCTTTATCACTATTTTGCTTACTCTATTTCCTACTTTTTGCGATAAATTACAAATTTAGATGTTTCATACAAATATCTTTAATCTACAATTTATTTTATTTAGATTTGTAAAAATGCTAACTTTTATATAAGTTGAAATGAAAACTTAAAAT
Source organism: Drosophila neocordata (assembly GCA_018903615.1). Classification (NCBI taxonomy): domain Eukaryota; kingdom Metazoa; phylum Arthropoda; class Insecta; order Diptera; family Drosophilidae; genus Drosophila; species Drosophila neocordata. The sequence goes on from JAEIGI010000011.1 coordinate 1,197,149, forward strand.
ATATTTTTTTAATTATTATAGTAAATAAACTTTTAAAAAATTTTGCAAATCGTTAAAATTTCTCATAAATTTGAATGCTTGAAAAATTTAAAATTCAAAATTTTCAATAAATTTTAAAATCAACATACAAAAATAACAAGGCGAATCCAAAATACATAGGCACACACACCACACACATAGTGCCACACATAGTTCTCTTCTCTCCCATTCACCACTTCACCTCACTCACAAACACAGATTGTTATTAATTTTCATTTGCTTCCTATTTGCTCGGCAGCTCACATAATTAAAATGAGTTTTAAGCGATTGCAATTCAAAGCAATCAATGGCATAAAATTGCGCTCAGCGGGCCATACATGTATATACATATATATATATACACAAATAAAGTGTGAGTGTATGTATGAATAGGAAGAGAGAGAAAGAGAGAGTGAGAGAGAAATGCCAGCGGTGGCAATTGGATGAAGGAAAAGGCTAGAAGCTCCGGAAGTGCGAAACTCACACGCATACAATTCTCATACATTTACTCGCACTCGCTGCTCTTTTCAGAGTCACTTATTCAGTCATTCTTTTATTCACTTATTCACCGACTTTACCCATATCGAAATGTAATTAAGATCGATTATATATAGGTATAGTTGAACAAACAGCAGCTCTTAAACTTAAATCATTTAATGACAATATTAGAAAAGTTTCCTTGTTTTCTCCCCCTAATTTTTTTTCTTCTTTTTCTTGTTTATTAACTGAATCCACAGAATGGAGTAAAGTTAATCGTTTCATAATTTAAAAAGGAGCATACCGAAAGTCCGCAATACCCTTACTTTAAAGTAATAAAAAAGAAAGACAAATCGTTGTAGCTTTCTTTTGCCTCCTGTGAGAATCGAACTCACGACCCCTGGTTTACGAGACCAGTGCTACTGCCACTGAGCTAAGGAGGCTCCATGATAAATCGATAACAAATGGATCATATTAAAGAAAACTTATCGAAAAGATATTCAAAATCTGTAATAAACATACTTTATTTTGTGCTGGCAAGGCGATAATGTAATACTATGCGTTTTCTTAATAATAAGTCAATAATTTTTACTATTTTAGGCAAAGTTAAATAAATTTTTATTTTATTTAATTAGATTTATTAATTCGTTTTCCTAAGGAGACGATCATCCGTTTACATTATAAGAGTTTAACCATCTTTGCTGTAATACTATGCGTATACGTGATAGCAAACCATTTTGTCTTTTTCTTTTTAAGCTCGTAATATCATTTATTTTTAATTTTCATTGGGTAATCGATAAATGATCAATTCTTTCTATTATTCATTGTCTGTTTCATCATTCAATGGGCAACCATGCGTATACGTGATAATAAATTAATCGATTTATTTTCTAGCATAAAATGTAGTAAATTTTTTATATATCTTTTGATTTTATTTTATTGACTTGGTTCCTTTCTTTGTATAATTAAATGATTGATTCATTTGATTGAAGATTCATTGAAGATCAACAATTTCTTAAGTGTAATACCATGCGTATACGTAATAATGAAACAATATTTCTTTAACAGTAAAAAAAATTTATTATTTAATATTTTTAGTTCAATTCTTAAGGGAATTTTAATTATCGAGTTTACAGTGTTATACCATGCGTATACTTGATATTAAATAAAATATGAAATTCGCTTTTATTTATCTATTTTTTTTTTTTTTTTGATTTTGTGGCAATTGTCTTTTTTAATCAATCTATTGAACATCTCTCCCTATTCAACAATTTCAACAAATCATTCGACTTGTTGACTTTTGGCTATCATATGTCATTGAAGTGCTTTAGGGTATTTGACAATTGCTAGTTCTCTGCTAGGCGCCGGTCACATGAGACCCTACCGCTCTTTCAAAACCCCAAAACCCTTCGCATGCTGAGCGGTGCTGGCAACAGTCATTGGTCGATGGTACTCTTGGATGGTGGTGGGTAACGACCATCATTTGTTGCAAAATGATGTATAATTTAATACCCGCAAAGCCAACTCCCAAATGGCAGTTGCTCTGACCTCCAAAACAAGCCAAAGCCAAGCGAAGTCAACTCTCCACATCCACTTCCCCATTCTCAGACTCATACCCCGACATCATATACTTTCCATTGGGCGCCCCTGCTCTTCTTTTTCCACATCCGGGACCACGGACCACTAACGCGTCCCCAATGGGCAGCCAACAAAAACTGAGAGCACATGTGTACATACATACAAAAAAGTACACACACACGCGCATATATATATATATATCTATAAAAAAAGAAGAGAAAGAGTCAAAAAAAAAGTATATATATATATATATATATATATAAAGGAGAAAAAAAATTGAAGCTCTGAGTACTCGTGCATTTAGTAGAGAAGCCTTCGTTGCTTTTCTTTTTTTTTTTTTGTGTTTGCCTGAAGCATTGGCCAGGAGGAGGTTGGTGGAATCAACTGTATGGTGGTAACGGTGGCGTCACTGCAGGAGGCAGGGAGCGAGGTAGGGAGGCTGGTAACGCGCCCGACGGTTGTTTAACTCGAGTGCTGCACATAATTCATGTGTCCACTTGCAATTTTTCCGTGCGACATTGTTATGCTGGCCATGTTGTAAAAACGCCAAAAACAAAAGGGAAACCCCTTGTGCCAACCAACTCGTCGCACATCCAACAAAAAAAATACAAAAAAAAAAAAAAAGAAGAGATCCCAGCATCGAAGTGAAACGTGTGCGAGCAAGTTTATATGCCATTATTAGTGAGTTAGTCGGCGAGTCGGAGTGAGTGAATGAATGAATGAATGAGTGAATGAGTAAGGGGAATGGAAACGAGGAGTTAGTCCGAGTATGGGTGAAT